>OX596276.1:45153691-46353691 GCA_951394225.1 Harpalus rufipes | reverse complement strand
TTTTTTCGCTATTGGCACCACTGAGTCCTTTCAAAAGAGGGAGGGACTCATTTCTTGAGAAACATTGTTCGTCATCGTCCCTCCTTTTCGAGGGACTCAACACAACGTCTATTTTTTTGGCACTTTTAGTTTTTTTATTCCCGCGGTTTGGTAGCAGATGCCACCGTTCAGTTTTCCTACTTAACCATCTGGAAGATTTATTGGGACTGTCTTCACTACTCACTGGGGAAGTCCTAGAGACAAACTTAGGATCTATGTTTATCACTTGGGGATTAAATGTAACGTTCTTTGATTCCGAAGGCGTTCGACATATACTGCCAGAATCCACGGAGTTTGCTTTCGCTACCACTTCGTCATTCCGAAGCAAAACTGGATTGAAGATTTGCATGGAACGGTTTTCTTCATCCAGATTTAAGTCCATTGCGAAATTGGCCATCAAATCCGGGTCTATCTCTTGAGGTGTTGAAGGGGAAATAATTTTGGGAGAAGAAGATATTTGACTAGAGTTAGATCGAAAGCTTGGAATATATTTAACTTCTAATGGAGTAGTAGGAGATCTTAATGATTTAGTATCTACAGGTCTGAAGATTTCTTCATCGAAATGGGTTTCCATATAGACAGTTTTCTGTGGAGGTTTAGGTTCTACTTTTGGCGTAAAGAAATCACAATCTAGAGTATTTTCAGCTGACTGAAAACTGTCTGAATCAATACTATTACTATTCTGTTTTTCTTCTACATGTACTTCGGCGATAAGTTCTTCTTCTTCTATTCCACTGCATCTATTAGAAGTATCGGCAAAATGATCTGGTCCATCTCTCGAACAACAACGGTCCATACTTATGCTAGTAGCAGATTCGTAGCTCAGATCTCCACTTGATGTATAAGAACTACCATTTTGAGAATTACTTCTGAAGACTTTAGAATTTTGTCCCAGTTTCTGAAAGTATCTTACGCTTTTAATATCATCTGCACAAGTAGATAAGTTACCAGGTATTTTTGGAGTCCTTCTCATAATTTTAGGCGTTTTAAGTTCATAACTATTACTAAAAACTTCGGTTAAATTTGATCTTAGGTCTACATGAAAAGCACAACTTGCTCTAGAACTTATACTACTAACTTCTGATAGACTTTCTGGACTTGCTAATGGCGCTAATCCAAACCAATCATCATAGATCAAATCTATCTTTTTTCCATCTGATCTTTGGAATGGAAGATTTAATGACAGAGTCTTTCTATCTGGCGGTCTAGCTTTTAACTTTTCATCGAGTAAAGTTATAATAGAAGTGAGTTGTATAGGGCTAGTCTGACTTTTCGATGAATGGTATCCATTAGTAATAGAAGAATTAAGACTAGAATTGACTTCAATGCTAGGGCTTTGGAGACTAGTAAAACTGGTTTCGAGACAAAGTTTTCTCTGAGTGTTTACGGATTTTGGACTTTGGTGAGTTGGCACTTCTGCCAACAGTTGGCAATGCTCTGAATCTAGAAGTTCTACCCCGGAAATGGAACCAGCTGGATTTCGTTGGGGCTTTTTGGGGCCAAATGTTGTTACAACCTAAAAGTACATTGTATTTTAGAAACGATAATAATGTAACTTTTTAAGGGAGCTGGCTTCTCGAGCATATGTGCAGACAACCATGCTGAAGGTGCAATAATGCATCGTGCAGTTCGTGCAGCTTAACTAAATATATGTAATTGTTACTTACCTACCGTACAAGAGTATATTTTGTCAATAATTCAAAATTTCTAAAGCAATTTAATAATGAATGATTTTGTTCAATGTAAAATGTAATTAGGCTTTACTGAATGATAAAATTCATGCCGAATTCAAACAGAATACGGAATATAAATTGAATTATAAAAATTTCATTTGAAAACGACATGCAAATTTATTTTAAACAAAAATATTTGTACCCAATTAGAAGTGTGAACATTTAACATAATATTTAACTAAAACAAGAATAATGATAATGGTGATGAAAAGGAGAAATCTTTTTTATAATACAATTTGCCTTGCGTTTTCATTAAATTTTTTTCAAAAATTTAAACAAGTTGACAAGCAATTTCATATATTTTTTTATTTTTGTCTTATTTTCTTCTATTTTTGGAAATTGTTTTACACAGAATTCAATGTAATTTAAAAATTATACCAGATCTTTCTTAATTTTCCAAATATGTAAAACAACAACAGTTAAATTTTTTTCAATTTTCTTGTTGATCACAGAAATTGAAAAATATGAAATATGGATTATAAATCTATAAATATAAAACAAGTTACAGAAACTCCATATTAGACACAAACTAACAAATTTATGAGAAGATGCACACACATTACCTACAACTATTACAATTTTTTTTACAACCAAGAAAAATAAATTAAAAATTCCTATAAATATATATTTCCCCAAATAACTCAAATAAAATTTTCATGTTTTGTGTTTTTGCTGATAAAGAATGAAATGATTACTATTATTATTTTTTTTGTCTATAGCAAATTTTAAAGTATACTTTTGTCTACTCAGTACTCAAAATAGTGTATCAAGTAGAACTCTAATCAAAAGGGTAAAATAATACTTTAATAGCATGTGTAGAAAAAGTACTTTAATTTTAATTTAAATTAAATACATTATAAACTTTGAAGATATATCAAGGTTTTGATGAAGAAAAAGCCTTACTGATACAGTATGAGGAAATTTTATTAAATTGTTCTTGGACTTTTCAGACCACAGTGGTCCCATCTTCAGCTTTAATATAGAATAACAATAGTATGTCAGTAATTATAAACAATAAAATAACAAAAAAAAACATTTTGGTGTAACCACTCACCTTCTAAAATTCGATAAAAAAAATAATGGAAATAAATAGTTTTAATGATTACATAATGAGAACAGATCACATTTTTGTAGTACTTGTAAGTCACTATGTGTTATGCTCGGTTACAGAAACATTCATCAATGCTTTGTTTAATTAACGGATCATCAAAAGGAACAAATTCAACGCGATTTTTGACAGCAATGATTTAAATGTCATAAGAACAAGGAAACTGATTCGAATTTGTTCATTTTGATGGTCCGTTAATTAAGCAAAGCATTGATGAACGTTTCTGCAACCGGGCATTAATCTTGTATTAATTACGAAGCATCTACAAACAATTTAATAAAATTTCTTTATACAGAATCAGTAAGGCCTTTTCTTCATCAAAACCAATGTATTTTCAACTTGATCCTTTTGTAGATTTAGGTTAATATCTTCAATTGTGCAATTAACGTTATGATGGAATAAAAACACAACTTATACCCAATTTTAAAATTATGCTTAAATAATAATTTAATTTGTAATTGAGTTTTTTTTTTTATAGAAAAGACCAGAATTTTATACATGACGATAAAGTTTAATTATAAACCCGCGAAAAATAATTCACAGGTGATGACTCGCTTGTGAATTAACACTTCCATTGAGTGATAAAATAGAATTTTATTGACTTTTATAAAAACTATTTCATGGTACTTCTAAATGAAACGATTTTTTTTACGAATTAACTGCATGATAACTATACTGTAGGGATTAAAAATATTCAAATTTGAAATGCACGGTGAAATATATCTTCGTGATTTCTCTAGTGTTTTTATTGTGTAAATATGACGTTTGAGTCTACTTCACCTGGTTAAATACATACTACAATTACAATAATTCAATAAAAAGATGGAAGGATTATTAATTTGCATTACGAGTACAATTGATTGTTTTATAAAAAAGATTTCTTTGTTATCTGAATTGAGAGTGCTATCGAAACATAATATGTAGGTAGAATGGAAGGGTTTGATGTGTTGCATGTGGTGTAGTACCTCGTGTCTGGCGGCGCGTGCGGCTCGCGGTCCTCGGGCGAGGCGAGCGCATGCGCTCGCGCGCCCACCCGCGCTCTGCTGTGCAACACCTGCCCAACACAACACACACAGAGTCAATCCGTACAGACCAACACATACGCACACATCCGGTACAGGATACACTGATGGTACTAATTTAAGGGAGTTACAACTACCGAACTATAGGTATTTTACAGTACAATATAGGGCTTCATTCGTTGCTTAATGGGACTACATGAAATGCAAAGGGCGAACGAAGATATACCAAATACATTAATTACTGTATTTGTTGGCATATGTGCAAAAGCCAGTTCTTTTTCACTGTGTTTATAAAAGTGCTATAATTCCAAACACATTTTATAAAAATTCCTTCAAAAAAGAGCAGTACTCTACGGTTTTTATAGTTCATGAAATAAATATGAGCAGTACCATCTAGTTCTCAGGGCGAAAACTATACTCGTACATTATACACAATGATTAGACTGATTTCGCTCCAAATCACAAACAAATAATGGTAGACCATAAATCATATTAATTCAATCCCGTTTTTACACTTTTAAAAGCATGTTAACTAAAATACAAGTCTAAAACTAGATTCCCACGGCCCGAGATTTGGCGAACCTGACACGACACTCGCCAAATTACGCGCTCTGCGAACGATTGGTTTCACTGGCTCGGCTAGCCTTCAAGCCCTCCAACCAGGGATGGGATAACGTTAAAGAATTGTTACGTTATTTCATAATATGTATTAAAAAAAAAAATTCGTTACGTAACGTTATAAATAACTTAATAAAAAACGGAATAACGTTATTTTTGTTTCGTTATTATAACGTTGCAATAACCGTATTTTTCTCGTTTGTAATAAACATTCATTAAAAATTAAAAACAATGTATTAAAAAACTTACACACTTATCTTATTCTAGAAATGAAATAAAGTGTTCAACATTTGAAATGACCATTAGTGACATCTATTCATTATAAAATACGAAATAAATTAATTATCAGGAAATTATACTTTTAAACGGCAAAAATCTTGTAAAATTTGTAAACTTCGATACCGTTATAGTGAAACATTATTTGTTATGTTAAGGTTACATAACGTTATCGGGTATCGTTACGTTACGTTTTCCATCCCTGCTTCTAACTCATTGTCGGTAAATGTAAATTTGGATTCCACAGTGCGGAACTTGAGACTTGACGATTCTGGCTCGGTACACCTCAGGCCATGTGTCCCGAAAACGGCTGGCTTGCCATAGCTCAGCTTGACTTGAATATTCCCGCTCGTAGTCGGAAAATGTGACACAAGTAAAAGGAGGTAAGCCATGTCCAGCTACACTCATGTATACATTGTGTATAGTGACAAGCATTTTCATTTTCCTACAAAACACAATTTCCCTAGCCCTAGACGTTAGGCCCAAAACGACGCCAGCCGAACACGTTTCGTTTTACATTGGGGCAATATTACTCAAAAAAAATAATTAATGACAAGTGATAGCTATTGAATCTCAAATTTAAAATTAATGCATTTATGAGGATTATTAGATTTCTAAATATTTTTTTAACATAACCGAACCTAATGTATGTACGAGGATGAATCAAATATAAACGGGACTGATTTTTTTTTTAAATTCCAGAGGGGTCATAGACCCGTAAGGAGTTGATTAGCAGGTAGGGGTAAACATGACCCCAATTCGCTTAGGTCTCTTTAGTATTAAAGAAAACCATGAGCGTACAAGAAGGACATAGCTCCGTGGAGCAACGGATTATTATCAAGTTTTTGGCCAAGAAAGGCGTAAGTCCAACCGAAATTTTGCGGAGGTTGCAGGCCCAGTGTGGGGACAAAACTTTTTTTAAGGACCCGTGACATTGCTTGGCATAAGGAGTTCTCTGAAGGGTGAGAAAGGATCGAGAATCAGAGTCACGATTGCCGCCAAATGATGAGCGTTACCGAAGTCAACATCGAGGCGGTTCGGGATCTCATGAAGACTGATAAACGCATAATGATCAACGCATATTTAATGCGCAATAATTGCAACCTACTGAATGCCGCAAAATTGTCCTATCGAATGAGAGAAAAACACAAACTGTCAAAAATGTCATTTTGCTTCATGACAACGCCAGGCCTCACGCAGCAAACACTACAAGGCAAAAATTGAACAGAATTGGTTGGGAAATGTTAAAACATCCGCGCTACAATTCCGACTTGTCACCATGTGACTTTCACCGACTTGGGCCCCTCAAAAAAACGATGGGAGCTCGCGCCTATATTAGGACACTCGGGCCATAGAATTATAATTATGATAAGTATTTCCCAGTGTAAGTCAAGCTTTGCCGAGAGTGGAAGATGTGCGCACTCCGATATGGTCGTACAAATGGTACGTATAGGTACGTTCCAACTTCGGAAAACAGTTTCATGGATTCGGGCAAGTTCATTCGTAGTTTACATCTACTTACAGTGTTGTAGACTCTGACTCTACAGCTCTACACAAACCAAAGAATGGCAAGACTACAAGTAGCGTGGGAATTGGGAATGGCATCTCGAACATGACTTATGGTAAGCCAATAAGGCTCGCCAAAACACACGCCATGGGAATCCGACTTAATATTGATTTTCACTTACAGATTTAAAAGACTGCATGGACTGGATTGGACCATTGGAGTAAAAAAAATTGCCGAGTTGATACTACTACAATGGAACTAGACTTGGTCAATGTGCTAAGAAATCAACCATCAGTAGTAACGTTTAAAAATATTATAAACAGAAAATTGATTTAAAAAAATAATTTACTGTTTTTTGAAACACGTATTTCTGAACATATTCCGTTGAATATGCTGATCTTCAACGCTACATGGATTGCTTTTTTTTTAAATCATTAATCATCCTTTTTCACCCTGAGATCTATATATTACTATAAATACAGACAGTTTTCATTTATGTAAGAGCATAGAACGAATATTAAATACTAGCCCCATCCCACATCAGTTGGCCCACCTGCTTTAATTTCATTTTATTTACTTAATTTATGATACAAACTTATTTGAATAAAATTAAATATTAAAATTTGACATTTTCAAAACAGCGTTTTCAAAACAACGCTTAGGGTAGCAGCCATTGTTTTTACTGTAAGTTACTAATGCAATTCTTTTAGGCATTTTATTTAATAAAACCTAATATCCTTACAACTTAAATTCGTTTAATTTTTTTCCACTTTTTATGAATTGTTGGTAAAACTAAGTATTATTTCATCTTACATTAAAACAAAATATTTTAGAAAATATATCTTGCTATGTGTCATTACAACGACAAAATGTCCGTTATATTAATAAAAATTGGCGATAATTTATTTTAGTTATTATTTTTGTTTCATAAACCAAATAAAATTAAAATAATGCGGGTGGGCCAACTGATGTTGGACGGGGCTCATACCATAGTTGCTCAATTACTCCATGTATTAAATAAAAGGTTATAATTTTTTTTTAAGTAAGAAATTAGTTAAAATACTTCCACTGGAAAATAAGTAGGTACCTACTATAAAATATCTATTACGTATGCATTTTCTATGCATATCATTAAGAATTAGATACATTATTAGAACATAACAATATTATGCCAACAAATACAATAATGTAAAATGTGTTTACATATCACTTCATTATAATTTTTGCATAAAATACAAAAGAAATTAACAAGTATCATACCCTTCTAAACTAATAGTTAGTTGTGTATGTATTGTACTCTTATTTTACCTACTGAAATATTTAAATGTTTTAATTTTTTTTTTTTATTAGTAACAACTATAAGACAGCCAACATTAACATATCTATAGGAATGCAACTATAACTACATGACATAATCTAACGTCAAATAGTTTCACCACAATACACAAACTTTAAGTAACTTCAAGAACTTCCCAACTATTTCACTATGGAACTCAGTAGCAAACTAACAATTATTATTATTCATCTAGTTTCTAACTATTCTAAACAACATGTAATGGACGAATTATTTTGAAGTTTATTCCAAACAACAAGGCAACGCTTAGAACGATGAACCAGAAATATGACACGAAACATGTAAGCAAATAAAATGATATGAACATGACTGAAAACTGATACTGAAAGAGAAGAAATTAAAGAATACATGCTTAAGAAAATGATATATTTTTACAACTTTCTACATAAAATAGCACCAGTTATAAAAGTATTATACAAAGTAAAATAAAGTAAGTAAGAATAAACTTTACAAAAACACTTATATTAAAATATTTGGAATAAAATGATAACATTTATATTATATTAGCTAAGTAAAATATTTTACCTAACTAATATTTGAATTCTACTAAACATTCATGCATACATCAACAGCAAAAAATAAAACTTAACTAAAATTAATAATTAACAAATACTGAAGCAAAGTACTTCATAATACGCATCCTGGTTCTAGTCTCATAACTTGGAATACACATTAGTTGACGACTATAGCAAACCAGACTTTATAAGGATGAACTGAGTCACTTTTCCCTCTTTATTTATCAAAATTATTAAAAGGGTATACTGACAAAATATGTACATGAAATTTTATATCAACTTTGTTAGAGAACTAACTTTTAAAATACATATAGAAGTATTAATTAATAATCATCCGCTACACAAAACATATTTATATTTATTTGAAATAAATAATTCCTAGTATGTACGAGAATATCATATTTAAAATAAATTTATAAAGTATTCTATTAGAGTAAAAATTATTTAAGTTGAGCATTTCAGTCTGCTTCTCATATCACTACTAACTTAAATAAGTACCTAGCGCTACAACCATATCATCAATATCAATTATAATATCTATACATAATGAAAAATTTGACGAAAGTAATTCCATGAAAAATTCGATAAGAAATTTAATTTTGACTAATACAAATACAGTAGGTAAATGTAGTTTAAAAAGATTGGTAAAATGCCAGTTTATAAAATTTTGCTAGTTTATTGTTGGTGTTACTTTGAGTTTTTTTATTGACTCGAGATATCTAAAGAAGTAACGAGATATTTTTTTTTTCGAAGCCCTAGATTGAAAGATAATATCGGCCCATAAAACTTCGTGTGTAGATGAATAGGTCCTTCCAATCAATTTAAAATTACGTGGGCTTGTTTTGAGCCTACTTGGCCTATAGAGCGCGTGCATGTGACGTCATCGGTAATTAAAAATGTCAGCCTGGTGGACCAACAAACCAGACTGACATAACTATGTTTAAAATGCCTTAATTTTGTGCTATACTTGGATATTCCAAAAGAGTGATAGTAGTGACACATTATCAATTAATAGATTTGCACCGGACAAAGATTTTGGAGAAAGAATTATAGCTTTAGGAGTAAAAAGAGCAGTGATCTCACGAAACTAAAATAAGGATGAATTTATTAAGTATTTTGTCTGATGCATAATATATTACCTATAAATAATATTAAACTGAAATACATGTCTGTTTTATAATGTAAATGAACGTAGCCATTATGTTTTAGGAATTTAGTTGTGTATGTTAGAAAACAGGATAATGAAAGTGATTTTATCCAGATATTATAAAATTAAATAAAATTATTAAGTGTATTCACATTGTCAAATAGCTATACAATTACAGTCTCACTACTTTGCAAATTATCCAAGAAGTAAGATGTTTGTTGGTAACTTTTTGGAAATTTAATACCTGTAATTAGCCAGAAATTTTGCTAGTTATAATTTTTAATGAATTACTCTGTACCTTGTCTTTCAAATCGATTCGATGTAGTCTTTCATTCTCTTACGCTGGATATATTTGACATCCACAACGAAACTCATTACATACGCCTCTAAATTTTTATAGGCTTTAAATTCTTGTAATATATATGAACTTCTACTATGCACGAAGTATACTACAATATCTGAATATAACGTTTTGGAACATTTTCCGGGGCGACTTGGATCTGAGTTATGAATATCAATAAAATATATATATTTTTAACATTTTCCGGGAAAGTATAATAATGTTCAGTCAGTTGAGCCATAGTAATACTCCAATCCCACAAATGTTATAAATAACTGAAAAACGTACCGAACTCAATGTAAACAAAGGCACTTAAAATGTTTGTTGGTCCACCAGGCTGGCGGGTTGCCTAGATCTAAGCACGTGCTGCACGCGCCCTATACCCAAACGCAACACTGATCGAAAGAAGGCGAAAATGAATAAACAACACAGCCAATAATATATTGCATTTTTCGGTACACCGTAGTGTTCGAAATGGGTTCGTCATGGCCTTCGCGTTTGTGTAAATTATGTACTCCATAAAAATTAAATAGAAATAAACAAAATTACATTAGCTTTGTTCCAGCCTGTCATTGCTGATAGTTTATGACTGTCAGACACATGCGCAGTAACAAAATACCGTTCCAACCGTACCACTGACAAATTTGCAACTACTGCTTAGGTGTTCCAACGCGTACTGTTCGACTATCACATACTAATGGACCTTTTACCTTTTACATCAAAAGAGAGAGATAGAGAAAAATGACACATGTAGTGCGCAGTAGTTTGTTTGCGCATAGAGGAGGCCAGATATATTTCAAACAAAATTTGAAATGGCGGAAATAAGAACGTGACTGCATTAAATAAAATCACACAGAGTTTGTGTTTGTGATGATGAAGATTTCAAGACAAGAGGACAGGTAGATGGGAATCAGAAACGCGGTTATGTGTTCTAAAAACACGAAATAAACACCACATAAAGTGACAGATAATTGCGTAGTTGCCAGTTTGTTATTAAGAAAATTACAAAGAAGAATGAAACTATTGTTTTTATTTTTAAATAAATTGTTTCGGCTTTATTAATAATTTCTTTATAATCAAAGTCAAAATAATTTCTGTATTTAAATATTTTTCTATCGAAAGTAAATGCTTGTCCTTTTAATCATTTTACTTGACAATATGGTACCTACCCATCTCTAGTTCATAAAAATTTCACTACGTGGCGCATTGAAAAATGACGTCACAGTGCAATAAAAATGTAAAAGGCCATTGCTACAATCAAAACAGCCAGTTCTGCTGACTACAGAGCCCACGTAATTATTGAAAATTTAATGTTAGTTGTCATATTTTCCATCTGCCAAGGGAAGATGAAATTTATACCTATTAGAATTAGATTATTAGATAACAATTAAATATATTTTGTTATTATATTATTAAATTTTTCTTATAACATAATGTTATTTTATTTTTAGAAAAATTACCGACTAAGACATTTTGTTATTTGTTGTTAAATAATTTATTTACTTTTCCAGATTAGCTAGCTTGAATTCAACAAATACTCGCTTTGGTACCGACACAGGTCACCGTCAATCAGCGTTCCAACGCTTAGGTGTTTCAAACTTGTCAGTAACTAGTTCATGTAAATGTACACGCATGCGCATTAAAAAAATCATATACATGTTGCAAACTTGTTCAAAATTACCAACTGGAGCAAAGCTATTATAAACAGGTAATTGACATTTTTTTTTAATATCCCATAATTTAATAATTACAAAAGGAACAATTAAAGTTATTCTTCATTCAGAAATGGGAAACAATAATTGTTTGTGACTCAATTCAATATGTGAAAATCTGGTCCGCTTGACTAGTAACAAATAAACGTCTTTATTCTTTATTTTAACATTATTAATAAATAGTACTAATTAATTGTGCAGTGCTATGCAAGTGCTCTGTCGGCTCTGGCACAAGTGTGGTGGGGGAGTAACTAATTCGGGGTCTCACCTTGTTCAGAGCATCCAGGACCTTGTCTGGCATGTGGTCCTGGATCATCACAGGCGAAATCAAAACTTCATCGAAGTCGGTATTCTGCGCCCATAGCGCTTGGTACACAGGTTCATGTTTGGAAAGGGCTTGCCTACAAACAAATCAAATATTATTTAGTTTCATATACTAACTACTAGTTTCGATAATACTCATAATGCTGACTAATAAATGTGACATGCAAATAGATTTGACAATCACTGGGTTCTATGCCGATAATATACACAAACATTTAAAACAATGTTGTAGCAATATAGGGAAAATATATGTTATTTTATCACTTCACGGGAAAAGGGTATTTAGTATAATCATCCAGCTATGCATTTTCTTTGATGCATTATATAAAAGATAAAAGTATTTAAACAATGTTGATGAAAAACATTTAATATTTTTTTCTGAAAAAATAATAATTATGTATTATAATTTTAATGAATCAATACACATTAATAATTGATAAACTGGTCTTAATCATATATAGGCACTAGTATTTCATTTTCCATCTATTTTAGTAGTACTTTAAAATTACTTAATTTACAACCTTCGCGAAGACAGCATGATTTACAGTGGATTCTAGTCTACTCAAACGAAATTCTATGGTCTAACTGGAAAATATATCAGGGAAACTCATACCGAAATGGTTCAACCTACTTATACAAAGTACTTTATCACCTATCATTAAAAACAACTAATGGGAAAAAGTTGATTTGTTGTTCGGGAAATTGTATGAAATTAAAATTGAAAAATAAAGTAAAATTTTGAACAGTGAAACGTGCAGATCTGTAAATGATGAACAAAATCACATCGAAAGCTGCCACTCTTTTTTTATAGATTCACAGATCTGTAAGCGTTAGGTACAATTTTTGAACAGAATACGTTCACAAATATCTTCCCAAGTTTACTGAAAAAGTGTACTTAAATGTTATTTTCAATTATTATATTCCAAGATAATAATTGAAAATACTGCCGAATGATGAGATGTATTGGATTACCATAGAAACACTTCCGCCGGAGACCATTGGTTGATTTTCTATTATTTTTCAAGCTTGAGTGTCCGAATCCGAATTGACTATTTCACGAATTGAACCAGAACATTCTCTATAACAATTTGTTTAAAATATTTTGATTAGTTGCAAAATAAACAAATTAGATGTTGTTATTGGTTACGGTGAATATACACTGAATCGGTATTTCAATACATAGTTAACTTTTTTCATTTACTACCAATTATTAGTCATTTTAACCAGAAGTTTAACTAAAAGTAAACTACAAACGGGTTTTCCAAGCAATTTACATATTTGAAAAACGTATTTCTATTTCTAATTATTATAGTTACCAACTGTCTAAGCGATTGAAAAACCAGGCCTTAATATGCGTATATTCAAAAATATTCGCAGGTGTTTCTATGTAAAATATAACATTTTGATTGATTTAAACATGATGACGGAAATAGTATTTTTAATTTATTCCGAAATCTACATAATCGCTACCATAACTTGGCTAAAAGTAACGAATATAAAAAACACTTGAAATAATTTTTATAGATATTGTTATTGGTACAACATTGTATATTATAAATGTGTAAATCATTTCTACGAGAAGTACAAACATTAGAACACACAAAATACAGTTGATTTTGGAGAATTCCTACTCTATTATGCATCATGCATAATCACATGCGTCGGTCATGCTGGAAAACAACAATTTCATACCTCCAACGTTTTTCATATTTTTGTCTGAAAGACAAAAAATCAATTTAGAAAGTGCTTTACTACTAGTTGTATTATATTATGTTGTATTTTATGCAGTTTTAAACCACGATGATAGATTATTGTAACATCGTGTTTCAAACGTTGATTATATGATATTTAAATGTAAATTTTAAACTCTAATAAAATGTTAACAATAGCAATTTAAAAAGCAATTTTAATATAAAATTTGTACTTAAGTCTACTTGTGCAATGAAGCTTTTAATGCAGTTTAACTTTTTCACTTATAAATTTTATTGTAATCGTGCCAGCTCAAATCAGAAATTAGAAATTAATGTTAGAATTCAGTGTTCAAATCAAAAACTCTTTAAAGCAGCCTGAAGCTTACCCTTTAATTAATATTTTTTAATAACTGCGAAGTCATGTTTGGGAAATAATTTAGCAGATTTATTATTGTAATTATCATAGTTTTTAAAGTTATATTACTTACTTTTCTTTCATTGTCTTTATACAAAGTGATTCATCGATCTGTTCTTTTTTAATAACTCGATTATTTTAAATATTATGGAAAAAAATTCAAACGAAGTTTATTTTAAATTAAAATGTCTATAAATCTGCCTATGGATTTTTCTACAGGCACCGTGCGTTACTGACGACAGCGCCATAGTGGCCAATAACGAAACTTATTATATGACAGCCGTAACGGCATCCTTTTCATGTACATTAACTAATAGAAATTAACGTTTCGTGGTTTAGTAATAGCGAAATATGAAAAAATGGAAACACTGTCACAAAACAAAAGTAAAAGATCGTCAAGAGAAAATTGTTGTGTAGTTGGATGCAACAATATATACAATAATACATGTGCCAACTATCTTTCCAGAAATATATAAAACAAATAATATTATTGATTATCAAAGATTTAAACACCTGAGGAACTGCCAAAGTAATGCATCCAAAAGTATATTTGAATTTGACAACGCAGGTAGATCGACAGGAACACATGAATCAGAAATTTTGATTTTTGAAATTGATATTTCCACACAAGTTGCTCTTGACAATGCAATCAATTTATTTTTGAATGTATACGAACCCTGCACCAAAATAATTGACCTAAATCTGTTTATTATAATTTGCGTATACGCGGTCTGTTAGAAAAGTATCCGACCTTTGGCCGGGAAAAAAAACTGGCACATGTGGAGCGTTGGAAATCTAATCACCCTCAAAGTAGTCTCCTTGGGACTCCACACACTTCTCCCAGCGGTGCCACCATTGCTGGAAGCATTCCGAGAAAGCCTCTTTCGGAATAAAGTTTAGCTCGGCTGTCGTTGTAGCCATAATGTCCTCTCTTGTCTGAAATCGCGTTCCTTTCAATGGCCTCTTGAGTTTGGGGAACAACCAGAAGTCGCAGGGGGGCATATTAGGAGACTAAGGAGCCTGTTGAACCACAGGAGTCTTGTTTTTCGCCAAAAAAAGTCTGAATCAAGTGCGAGGAATGTGCTGGAGCATTGTCGTGATGGAGACGCCAATTTCCTGTTGACCACAACTCCGGTCTCTTGCGCCGCACAGCATCACGTAGGCGACGGAGGACATTCCTGTAGTACTCTATGGTGATTGTTTGACCCTGTGGTGCGTACTCGTGGTGTACCACACCGCGGGAGTCAAAGAAAGCATCACTTTGACGTTGCTCGCCAAGTGCGCACTTGGCGGGCCTTCTTTGGTCTTGGTGACGTGGAATGCTTCCACTGTGACGAGTGGGATTTGGTTTCCGGGTCGTACCCATACATCCAGGACTCGTCACTAGTGATTATGGTGTTCATGAAGTCGGGGTCACCGTTTGTGGAGTCCAGCATGTCCTATAAGACTTCAACATGAAGTTGCTTTTGCTCCGCCGTCAGCAACTTCGGCACGAATTTCGCCGCCACTCTCTTCATAGCTTAATCTTCGGTCATAATGGAATGTGCCGACAAAGTGCTGATGCCCACCTCTTCCACAATTTCTCGGAGATAGATAGTACATGTGAGAAATACACTCCGATATATAAGGTTTTATTAAAAATAAATTAGTTTCTTTACACATATACGTATAAACTTACCAGCACGCTAGTTATTACATACTGGTGTAGCATGAGACTAATTTAACAAATATTATTTATGTATGAGATGAGTAACTTTTAAATCCTCTCACAGTTTATACTTCGGTTTGCAGTTTCCGTTCAGCAAAGTTAGGACAGAATGAGCTCCGTTCCACATTTCCGAATTACATTCGAGTTTATAAGAGAATATATTTGAATTATACTCAGTTACATACAATTAAAACATCGTTTGCAATAGCCAATTCAATAGCTTTTCTATAAAAACTCTCTTTACATTCAAATAGTATTGATTGAAAGCCGTATTTTATTATTAAATCAGTCATTTATGTCCGCCACAAAGTAACGATAACACGAAATACACACCGCATTACATAATATGTTCGCGCAAGTTGTCCAGATACGCACGGTGCCTGCAGGTGTTCCATTTTTGCGCGATGGTATGTAACTTTATATTTCTTTATAGTTTTATTCAATTTGAAAAGTACATGAAATTTACTATCCAATACTGTAAAAACAATCATATGATATATTATTGTAAAATACAATGGCGAATGATTTAAATATTACACTGTTATTAGATTCAAAAGGCTTTGTATTTGAATCTGATATTTCATTATCATACCTGTTTATTATGATATATGTTTAATTCAAAAAATTGTATTGTAAAGCCCTAATTAAAAGAATAATATTTTAATTATTCGCTACTACCTACCTATTGTATTTTTTAATAATATAACATATGATCGTTTTAAAACTATTGGATAGTAAATTCCATTTACTTTTTAAATTTGAATAAATATATAGGTGTTCCATTTAAAAATATAAAGGTACATATCATTGCGTAAAAATGGAACACTCTGTAGAAAACCTATACAGCAGATTTATAGACATTTTCATTTAATAAAAATTCATTGGATTTTTTTTCCATATTTAAAATAGTCGAATTATTAAAAAAATAACAGACCGATGAATTACCTTGTACTTCAAAGAAACGATAATATGTACATGTACCTAATACAAATTAAATTTTATTTATTTATTTTTCGTTTATTTATTTATATTAAAATGTTAATTCATTTTGTTTAATGAGCTATTCCTTATTGCTATTAATTTAAATATGCAGGTGACCTAGATAACTTGTCTTTCATGGAGATCTCGAGAAGAGAACAATATAAAAAAAATTAGATTGTTCAAAAGTGAAAATAAATTAATAAGCGAAAACTCTAGTTCCTATTAAGTATGAAGCGGCCATATAAAAATAATTTTTAGTTTGTACCCTGTCGAAACATGGGTTTGGGATTAATATAAACAGGACTTAAACTAAAAGCACTTCAAAAGATTCTTTTATTTTTGTGTAAAAAGAAATACAAAGAATAAAGAATGTAAGTAATATTAATGTAATTTAACATAAGTTGTTTTTTTAATTTCATGTATTGTACGGTCTGAAAATTGTAAAATAATGACTTTTTAATAGCTCAAAATAATTATAGTTCAAAACAATGTTCTTGGCAAATTGAGAAGCGCACACAAATCAGCTGATTTCAATGGTGATTTCCTTTTACATACGTTTGCTTTATACAGCACTTATCTCCCGATCTCCCCTATCGTTGTTCTTTTTAAATGGCATTAGTCTCATCTATTCGCTTACCGCGTCCCTGCCCCTGCAAAACACCAGATTTTTTTTAGAGTAAACTGATCACGCATGCTCAGCACACATTTTTTTTTCGATTTTCACATCTGAATTTCTAGTTTACATAGGTTCATATTTTTGAGATTGTATTTTTTTGTCTTCCAATTATAATAATGAATTCCAAAATAACTCCCATCAAAAATCAATAATATTTTTTCTTTTATTTCGTTCAGGGGGAGTTGCTGATCATTCAGTGCTACTCTCTTTTTTTTTCGTGTATGTAAAAAGAAAGCACCTCAAACATTTCAACGTCGTTCGAATCACATGTCTGCTTGCGCCCTATAGTGAAAAATTAAATGACAATAAAAGTTTCCTAAAGAAGTGTGAACTATGAACTTGTATTATTTTATTTTTAAGTTGTTTGCAAAATAAGTTTTTTGCATCCATTGACCTATGCATTTTTTCGAATAAACAGATATTATTAAAATTCTTTTCCGTCGACCGTTTATGAATAGGCTATCTTAATGTATAGAAAATCATTCATTAATGACCCCTATTAATGCATAATTTTTATTAATAAACGATTTATTGGGTGCGTTCACCATATGGAACACAGCATATATTGCTAACGCTAAGTTGTAGCAAAAAGGTAGACAGAATTAAAAGTCATGCTTTTGACACTTACTAGCTAGGTATATTCACGTAGCATACTTTTAAAATGAATTTGAAAGAACAAAATTCCTCAAATAACATAAAAAACCGCTTGTGTTGTCTATCATTAAGTAAACTGAACGCACCCACTGAAAACAATTGATGACAAAACTTTTTGATTTTCTGACGTAAAATTTGACGTTCGGTCAACCATTACTAACCTAAAAAAAATTGTCATGGAATAAAATTAGATTTTCCATTTAAGTAAGATACGGTCAACGGAAAAATATTGTAACTAACACGTGTGTTAATTGGCGATTAACACACTTGATAGTTAAATAATTATTTACACTCGCCCAATTTTGTTCAAATTAAGCAATTTTTCTCTTCTAGTCACTATATATCATTTAGAAACAGGGTTGAATTCTAGACCGTGGGAACCCAGGGTTAGATTTATGTAGACTCTTCTGTTAATAACTGATTAACAGAAAAGTCTATACAAATTTGAAAAACAAAACTATTAACAGAAAACAAATTATTGATAAATTGCACTTATTAATTATATCGAAAAAATTTAAAACCCCATTTTGTAAGGACTCAATTTGCCTATACATTCGATTTTGTATAAAATAAAACACACGTATATCTTGTTTTATTTATACAGGATGTTAATGAATACGTGTTACAAAGTTATAGGTTATAGGGAATGCAAAATTGACTAACTTTTACTAGACTTCATTTCACGTAAGAAAATAGCTTTGGTTTAGATAGGAATATTAATTCCATCCTTTGATTTGTCAGAATGCAAATCTAGTTCACAAAAACGAAAAAAAATATCACCTATCACTCTTGTCAGTTATCAAATAAAATCTACAGAATTAAGTGATGTTTAACCATGTTTTATTGTAAATTTTAATATTCAGGTCTTGTACATTTTTACAGATAATAGTACATTAAAACACAAGTATCATAAGGCAATCTGTTAACGTACGAGTCCAAGTTTGGAAAACGAGCCGCTAGGCGAGTTTTACAAAGGACGAGTGCGTCAACAGGCCTTATGATACGTGTTTTTTATACTATTTTTTCTATTGAGGTATTTTTACGATTAAATTTATTTAAATTGCGACGTCAAATTATGACTAGGTATTTTTTTTGTTAGTTATGTTTATGTTGGTAACGCTTCTCGCTAACAATTGAAATTTCATATTTTGTCAACTATTGATTAATTAGTGTATTGCAAGGTGTATCGTATTTATGATTCAAGGTCTGATTCTGGTTGTGAAATTAATATTATATTTTTTTCTAGTCCTATCACCTAAAGAAAGTATAAAAATCCATAATTAAAAGTAATATGTTGAAATATTATCAACAACTTACCATTTTGAGGTTACCTGTCATCTGTCAGTTATGAAAGCATGACTACCAACTCTAGAACATGAAAGGCGCCAAAAATAGTACGCTTATAGATCTTCTAAACGTCGTGTTTGCAGTACAAAACAGTGCGTTTATAGAAACATAAGAACACCGAAATAGAAAATAGTTATTTGGATATCAAGGCCGCAAAATCACTCTTTAGCGTACCGAGATAAAAATTGTTGCCGAGGCCGCTTGCGACCGAGGCAAGACAATCTCGAGGACGCTAAAGGATTTCGCGGACAAGGTGTACACAATATTTTTTGTGCAACCGTAAAAAATATGTAATTACAAATTTTATTAATTTTAAACAGTTTCACTGTAAATTGAAAGTTGGCTTTCAAGGTAGCTATAGAATTGACATTTGTTAAACAAAACACTTGTCATAGTGATTGTTTACTCAATTTCGCGGCCGCTGTCATGGTAACGGCCGCGAAATCCATTTCGCGGTCGCTGTCATGGTAACGGCCGCGAAATTCAATTTCGTGGCCTATATTGCGGCTGCGAAATGCCTATTTCGCGGCCGGTTGCACAAAAAAAAAATATTATTGACAAATTTTTGTTTAATGAATTTAAATTATTTATTTATGTAAAAATGGTTGGCTCTCAAGCGGCATCTTCTATTTTCTTACGTGAAATGAAGTATAGTAAAAATGAATAAGCAGAAGACCCAGAAGACGGACATCATCAATCTGAAAAAAACCTTATGAAATGAAGTATAACTTGAAGAAATTATTGGGTGTTATTTATTTTTAAAAAAGAAGGAAAAAAATAGTATTAAGAAACGTATACATTTATTACAGTTGTTTTTAAGTTAAAACTTATTCCTTTTACGGAACATAAAATTATTTGACATTCATGGTCATTAACAGTATTGCCAAAATATGGTACGAAAATCCACTACAATTATTTCAAATAAATTTATATTCCGTATAACGATTGACTAAGGGCCGGTTTATCAATGCAAGGACAAAAATACCAGATAACAAACTTACAGTTAACGTTAACTGTCAGATAACTTTATATGATTGTTTATCAATATGAAACTTACAGTTAATTATAAATTGGTAACACTGAAATTATAAAATCTTTGGTGATTGGCTAAGGTTCATGTGTCACATTGACAAAATATTTTGACAGAATAAGAATAGATCATACACAGATCTTATAAGATGGATTTTATTGTTAATTATTTGACAACAATGAAGAACTTTGGATATTATTGTACGAATTTAATAGCAAACTGCACTAAAAGATAAGTAAATTTATTAATCATATTTATATGTATTTATTTAGACGACATTACAAATTCTAGGAACCACACTCCATTCAAGAAGATATTATTTACATTGATGTACAATTTAAGAATAATCAACAGAAAGCGCAATCTAATCGATGCATAGCACAAAGTGAGAGAGATAGTCAAAAGTGAGATGTTTTCAATGCGCAGTTGATTTTCTGCGCATAGAGATGATGAAATGAAATAGTTGTCAGTTTTAAATTCAAAAAGCCGCCAGCCGCCATGTCTGTGTCAACATCAACAACATCAAAAGTTTGGACAAAAAAAATTACAACAGACAAATGCAAATTGCTTTACTTCTGTATTAATTTTTAATGAAATTAACCACTTTTTTCTCATTTCTGGGTTCTTCGGAAGTCTATGATACGATAATAATTGCGATGACGCATTACAAGAAGCGATGGAACAATATTTTCGAAATAATTTGTGTTTCTTAACACATTTTACTTCTGTTTGTTCCATATTTTTTGAACTTATAACATTAGGCGAATTTTCGCGACGAACCAAAGCGGTTTGGTTAATGAATTTTATGAACTAGTACGTTCTCGTGCCGAACTAATGACGTCAATCATGGACCAGGTTCGTCAAATCACGAACCGAGCTAGCGAGCAGGTTCATGAATCTGGTTCATCGGTTCTCTCTAATCTCAATCCATCTCAGTCTACCTTTGTTTTGTTTATGCACTTGAGCGTTTGAGATTTTGATTTAAACTAAAATAAATTACAAACATGGAAAAAGTCACAATTTCCAATGGATTAGAAATGCTTGAAGTGGAAATTGACAGGGGAACTGTTGATATGTTAAATAAAGATAAAGTTAGGTTAAAGCACCCCGGTGCAACTTGTATTGGGAAACTGGCAGCAAACAGTAGGCAGTGAAAGTAGTGTACCCAATGTAACAGAGATGTCACTAAACGGTTCATGTCGCTGCTATAGTTTGAAATAAATTAAGTAATCTATGAAATAAAAAATAAAAATTTATAAAATTATTTGTCAACAGTAAAAAAATATTGTTCGAAGATACTGTCATTCAAGCTGTCATTGCTGCATTGTCAAGTATAAGTCGCTGGTTTAATGGCTTATAATAAGTAAATAATTTAATAATTTTATTTTAGTTTATTTCTTCTAATCTAACTAACATTTTCAGCTTTAATCGTCGTTATAAATTTAAATGTCGGCATCCCAACTGCGAGAATAAATATATGAATGTTGTAAGTGATTCACAGAATAAACACTTCTATAGATTTCCTTTAAAAATACGGCGCGATGTGATATATGTAAAAAAATGTAATATTAACTCAGATGAAAATTTGTCATATGCCTTCATTTGCGAAGATCATTTGTATATAATCTTCCTTTAAATTGTAATCATAGTTGCGTTAATTTTGTTACCTCACTATAAATTCGTTAACCTTTATATTAATTGATGTTATTGTAGGATGATCATCATAATATGCATACTCAACAAACTTATTTTACAAATGAAGAATATTTTTTTTATTAGTTTTCTTTGACTTTCTTCATTTTTATAATGATAATGGTTTTAAACGGGTCATGTAATTTAGATTTATATGAATACGAGTAAGTATATAAAAGTTAAAATTGAGGAGCTTTTGGGCACAAACAATTATACTCCAAATATTGTAAATATGAGTTATCTAGAGCTACATCTACATTCGATGATTCAAACAGTTTGGTAAAACTGTTTCTTGCAAAAAGTATCTTAGTTTCAAATAATTTACATTTAGGTTGAAGTGTTTCTACAAAAATGTACTATAAAAATAACTGCTCACCAACGTTTATTTTTCTATTACTTAACACCCAGTAATCATTTTTGAATATTTAAACATGATCCTGAGTCAAATTAAAATACAGAAATTTTAAACAGTAAGAAAGGTAGAATTTTTTTTCTTTGATTATCTCAAATTCAAGAAATGAAATATTATTAGAGTATGATGATTTTTATCTCTATTAATATTATGTTTTTTCCCCCAAATACATTCAGCGCAATGTCTTTAAGGAATCTATAAATGCATTTATCTTTGTGATGTATGTTTCTGTGCGTATTTGTATGTGTATATATGGTCGCAGTTAGGTTTTGCAATTTTGTTTTGTTTCATTGAGTTTAATTTTGAAAAAATCAACAAAAAGGCCTTTTCTTACCAATTGGACCTACGACCGTTATGGAAGAGACAAGCTTACGTTAAAGGATTCTTTCAAGGAATCTCTTCACGAAATTGACTACAGGAAGAATATAAAATTTCAAGGATTTATCTTAATGTTCTTGTGAAGAAAATTAGAACAACAGCTATAGATCTGATGTGATTGTGTTAGCCTCTATGGTCTTCGTCCAAATAATGGGAAAACCGAGAACTTCGAACTAATTTCAACGTCGACTTATGATGGTGAACATGTGTGATATAAAATGATGATCAATCACTAAATTTGCTGAGCGTCGCTTCCACGGGGACATCTTCTTGCTAACTATAAGCAACAACATGATCAATGAAAAAATGTGAGAAAAGCAACTCGAGTGGTACAATACGTATTCCGTATTGCATCTGTCTTAGAAGTCAACGTCTCGGCGAAAGACCAAGACTGCTGGTAAGACAAAATCAGAGCTGATAGAAAATAGAAAAATCTACATCCCGAAAATGCATACGATCATTTGAAAAATCCATGCAGAACAACGTTAATAAGGAGACCATGTTGAAATAATGGGTAATCAATATGAACAAGAACTCACCCGGGTATTCCAAGTAATCAAGAATGAGAAGAAAATGCTTTTATTATAAAATATTGAATTTAAATAATGTAATTTGTACATATAATAAAAATAATGAAAATAAATAATTTTTTATTTGAATATACCGAAATTATAAAAATTAAATAATCACTGTATATTAAACAAATGAACGTTGACAGGTTCATATGACATATATTTGACATTTACTTGACATGTATTGGACATATGTCAAAAGTACGAGGTGTGTTCAAAAAATATCGCGAATTTTGAGTTTTTTCAAAAATTATTTATTTATTCATGAATATCTATTTTGTCCCCTTCAAAGTAATCCCCATGAGATATTATACACTTGTGCCAACGGTTTTTCCAATCTTCAAAGCACTTCAAAAAATCATTTTTTTTTATCTTGTTCAGCTCCTCCTTCGATGCCGTCTTTATCTCGTCAAGCGTAGCGTAACGTCGTCCTTTCATTGGCCTCTTCAGTTTAGGGAACAAGAAAAAGTCACAGGGGGCCAGATCTGGGGAATACGGTGGCTGCGGCATCATTAGTGTGTTGTTTTTGGCTAAAAAGTCGCGCACAAGCAACGATGTGTGAGCAGGGGCGTTATCGTGGTGCAAAAGCCAATTTTTGTTCTTCCACAAATCCGGGCGTTTCTGGCGGATTGCTTCGCGCAAATTGCGCATAACTTGCAGGTAATATTCCTTATTGACCGTTCTACCCTGTGGCAAGAACTCATGATGCACCACGCCCCTGCAATCGAAGAAAACTGTCAGCAAAACTTTCACATTCGACCGAACTTGGCGCGCTTTTTTCGGTCTTGGTTCGTGCGGCAGCTTCCATTGAGATGATTGAACTTTGGTTTCCACGTCATAACCATAAACCCACGATTCGTCACCAGTTATGACCCTCTGGAGCAAATTTGGGTCGTCGCGGACAGAGTCCAACATCTCATTAGCAATGTTCATGCGATGATGTTTTTGGTCGCAATTGAGCAATTTTGGTACAAATTTCGCGGCGACCCGTCTCATGCCCAAATCATTGATAAAAATCGAATGGCACGAGCCAATCGATATGTTTAGGTCCTCAGCAACTTCTCTAACGGTGATTCGACGATTGGCCAATATCATTTTCTCCACTTCATTAATTTTTTCGTCTGTTGTTGAAGTGCTCGGGCGTCCGGCACGCTTTTCGTCGTTCACATCTTCTCGGCCTTCTGAGAACATTTTGTACCACCGATAAACGTTGCTTTGGTCCAAGGTAGCTTCTCCGTATGCCACAGTCAACATTCGGAATGCACTTAATTTCGTTTTCACACAAAATTTGATACAGGTTCTTTGTTCCATTTTTTTGAATAGGTAAAAATCGAAGACGATCCAAAACACGTGCAAGCAAAGCAGCTGTCAACAAGTAAGTGAACATTCAAAATGGCCGAGCTTGTCGACATAAGTGAGAGACATGAGTACCAACATAAAGCCACAAAAAGATCGAAATTCGAATATACGTAACCCGCGAAAATTCAAAATTCGCGATAGTTTTTGAACACACCTCGTAGTGTACCCAATGACACCCAGGGGGCAATAGTTCCGTGCTGCCCACTTGATACATTGACTTGCACTTTTCGTTTACCTTATTGTTTTGTGGGTTAAAGTTTTGTTTACAAATAATACAATCAATTATTTGCAGATCCTGTAGTTACAAAATATTTCGAAATGTGTAAAGATCGCATACTAAATAACTCATGTCCATTTCCATAAATTCATCTATAATATAACTTATATACTTCTCCATCGTTTAAAATTAACCGCCGAATGATGCAACAGTTTTAACCAAACTGATTTCTCGCGATATCCTATCTTACGTCATAACAGTGACGTTTTCATGAACCAAACGTCTAACCGTGGTTCATGTTTGGTCCGTCGCGAAAAATCGCCTATTACAACGCGTCGCAAACCAAACACATTCATTAAATGACAGATAATCCATTGTAGCCAGTTGCGTTTATTATTAAATTTTACTATTGTTCAAAACTTAATTTTGACACAAAATTCATTTTTCTTTATTGGATATATCATATTTAAATTCAAAATTGTAATAATTTATTTGTTTTGGCATTATTAGAATAATTTTTAATTGATACAATCCGTTTAATTATATATCAATTATGTGGCAACAGAGCATCATCTCTACAAAGCTTTACAAAAATACCGCTAGATGACAGACTTAATATAACGTCATTAGGGTACCTATATACTCAGGGTATGGCCATGACGTGCTCGCGTTTCGTCCGCCATTAGAGGGCCACTGTCATATTCGTTGTTGCGCAAATTATTATGTATTTTCGTGGCTACTTGCTTTATTTTAATGCAAAACACATTTAAATATACTTCTAATATTTATTTAAAGTGTAAGTAATACTTTTATTTTATTTATTTGTATATTTTCTTGGGATACTGAGTACGATGACTGGCAATATTGAAAACACATAAAAATGACCAATATTAAGCACAAACATTTAATTTTTTAAAAGGTAAGTTTAAAATATATACTTATTATGGAAATAATAACCACAGTTATTATAGTCCGCGAGCCAGCAACAGATTTTCATGACCAAGTTTCTCTCGGGCGATAACTTGTAAAATGCTTCAGAGAGTTGTATCATGAAGCTCTGTGAACGTCAGCTGCGGTTCGGTGGGTGGGTTAAGCAGCGGTAGCCTCCCACGCACGTTGAACAAAAAATGAATTTTAATCATTTCCTCCCGATTGAAAATTTATCAAATTATAGCTAATCCAATATCTTAAAGAAAAAAAAAAGTCAGCTGACTATAAAGTGGTGGATAATACGTCAGCTGGTCACACGAACATGATAAAAAAATATATATGTTCAGTCATTTCTTCTCAATTGAAAATTTATCAGATGATAGTTTATATGATATTGTGAATAAATTAACATGTCAGCTGACTATATCTCGGTGGGAAGATTGTCAGCTTATGCTCTGAAGGGTGTAACGCAGGAGCCAGACAGGAGCATCTATCGCCTATTTAAATGCACCAGCTGACGAGTTTTCCCTCGGCATATTGCTAGCTGATTTTTTTTATTGCTTACATGATCATATTAACTATTAGCTTACAAATTTTTATCCGGCAGGAAATGACGTATCTAAAGTTATTCGACATTATGCTTCGTGCTCTAACTGAAAGATATAATCTTTTTTTATATATATTTTTATCATGTTCGTGTGACCAGGTTACGTATTATCCACCACTTTATAGTCAGCTGACTTTTTTTTCTTTAAGATATTGGATTAGCTATAATTTGATAAATTTTCAATCGGGAGGAAATGATTAAAATTCATTTTTTTTTTCAACGTGCGTGGGAGGCTACCGCTGCTTAACCCACCCACCGAACCGCAGCTGACGTTCACGGAGCTTCATGATACAACTCTCTGAAGCATTTTACAAGTTATCGCCCGAGAGGAAATGATTGACCAAATTTGTACCCTGGCTCGCGGACTATTAAATTTGATGTGATAATAACAACCTATATCATATGCTATACATAACCTCCAAATCTGTGTCATAATAATAATTGTGTATCTCTTAAATAAATGAATTTTTATTACCTTTATAAATTCATAGTGTGATTATTTAATATTCCTGTATAATATAATATCACATTTCTTACAAATAAATAGGGAAATGAATTAACAGTAACATTGGCTCGCTTATGGCGGCGATCTCGCCCCATGGCCATACCCTATATATAGAGGTACCCTAAACGTCATTAGGGTACCTCTATATACTCACGGTATGGCCATGATGTGGCTCGCGTTTCATCCGCCATTAGAGGGCCACTGTCATATTCGTTATTATTGGGCAAATTATCATGTATTTTCGTTGGCTATTTGTTTTATTTTAAAGCAAAACATATTTAAATATACTTCTAATATTTATTTAAAGTGTAAGTAATACTTTTATTTTATTTATATGTGTATTTTCTGGAGATACTGACTACGATGACTGACAATATTGAAAACACATAAAAATTACCAATATTAAGCACAAACATTTAAATTTTTAAAACGTAAGTTTAGAATATATACTTATTGTGTAAATAATAACTACAGTTATTAAATTAGATGTGATAATAAATATCTATATCCTATGCTGTACATAGCCTCTAAATGTATGTCATAATAATAATTGTGTATCTCTTAAATAAATGAATTTTTATTACCTTTTTAGATTCATAGTGTGATTATTTAATATTCCTTTATAATATAATATCACATTTCTTACAAATAAATAAGAACATGAATACTTAGTGTGTTTGACATTGTCTCGCTAATGGCGGCGATCTTGGCCCATGGCCATTCCCTGTATATAAAGGTACCCTAAACGTCATAGGGTAATTACTGTGCAATGCATCCATAGATATATATCTCTGTATAGGTTATATTCACCATCGTTCAGTGTTGTACTTCCACAATGCACATATTAGATTATTATAACTTTGAATCTATATTGGAATCATTGCTACTGATTATTACATTTTATAAACAATATAATTTGTTGTTACCAATAAATATTATTATTGTTGTAATCAATATATTTCATTTGAGTTTTCAAGTTTAATAATTGTAGTAAAGTGTTTCATTGTACACACTAATTTTATTCATTATGGGTTGCATTGTTACATTTATTTATTTTTGCAATTAACATCTTTATTCGTTTTATCAATATGTTTAACCATTATTTAAAAGAAAACATCCAAATGGGTGATTATATTATTCTTTGAATCCAATGCTTTCCTTATTTGAAATCCTGTAAATTTTTCTTTTCTATCTCTTGTGTGATGTCCATACACCTATAATACTACTGCATTTTAGATAAGGGATGTAGAAACAATTTAAAAATTCAATCAACTTTCACATTTAGATTAGAAAAAATAATCTATTATAATGTATGCAAATTATACAAAATATTTCATTCATTATTTTTGCTTAATAAATTAACATATTTATCTGCCACTTGAACTGACGGATAAATTTTGCCGATTTCATCTGACAGTTTACGTTAACTTTTGTTTGATACGCGCTTTCTATGTTTTAAGTGCCAGTTAAAAAGTTATCTGCCAGTTAAATTATAACCTTGTATTGATAAACCGGCCCTTAGTAATAATTTTAAATATCTTTAATATATACGTTACTTAATATTAGTATTTCTTTTTCTTTTTTAAAAAATAAATATCATAATTTCTGCAAGTTATATTTACATTTATAAGGTTTTTTCAGGTTGATGAAGTGCGTCTTCGGCCTATCCATTATTACCATAGAAGTTAAAATAAACAGCCACAGCCAACTAAAATTAAGGTAGATAATTACTCTATCAAGAGTCTGTAGCTCGAAAACGGTGCGTTTTCGGTTATGAGTTTATTATTCTTCATTTCACGTAAGAAAATAGATGGCGCTTGAGAGCCAAACATCGCTTAATTCTGTAGATTTTAATTGATACCTAACTAATAAGTGACAGGTGATATTTTTTTGTGAAGTAGGTTTGCATTCTGGCCAATGAAATGGCAGAATTTATATCCCGATCTAAATCAACGCTATTTCCTTACGTGAAATGAAGCATATAGAATTGAATTTTTAAATAATTTTATTCATTTTTCGCATCTTTACATAGTTTTACCTTTAATAATTTTTTTGCAAATAACGGAACACCATTAAAATGGTCTCCTAATGGGGCAACTTTTGTCTAATTTAACCGACTTCGAATGTGTTATCCTGGATATCATGTATAGTTAAATTATTTTTATCGAGGTTAGTACTTACTTGACTTTAAGACGATTTGAAAATGTGTTTTAATATGCCTTTTGAAGAATGGATATATATATATATATATATATATATATATATATATATATATATATATATAAAAGAAATTTGTGAAAATAAAGAAAATTATATTAGAAATAGACAAATGTCGATCTGTAATTAATGTTATTTTTTGTATCACAATAATTTATGTTTTTATCTAAATAAATTACAAATTCATGTTTATTTGTGTTTGAAACAAAAAATGCAGACAAATAAGAAAAAAAGATGACTATTTTCAGCCTAGGTTCCCATTTAAAAAATATAAAAATGTTTGTGTTACTAGAATTATTGTTATCAAAAAATCTAATTACACCACGTTATTCTATATAAAAAAACCGTATAAATATTATCTACACATTTTTTTCTTTATTTCACATAATAAGCGAGATATGAGATATTTTTAAAATTAACGAAAAACAATAAGTTTTAGCCTGCATATCAAAAAACAAAAGACGATAGAAAATTTCTGCGGTGACGATTAAATTTGTCTATGCAACTGGTTTTGCCCCAGATACCCTAATAAATATACTACGCATATAATGTGCTTTGTCTTCAGAGCAAAAATAAAATTATAAAATTAGATAAGCAGTTAAACATGATTATTATTTTGTTTAAAGGTATTAACTATGAAACTAAGAATATATTTCAGTTTAATCGATTTTTAAGAGTTTCTTATATCTTAGGGGACTAATGGAATAACATTAACTTTATTTTTGTCAGTTATTTTTCGTTATTTTCTTTTTTAAACTTCTCTAAATGATTTCCCAAACACTATTTATCCGCTTCCTCTTTGTACTTACTCTCCCCGTTTGGGGTGATGCCGGACGATGTGTATGATTCTTCCAGGTGGATACAATGGGTTATGAAGGGTAAGAGCAATGGTGCTATCACTCGGATGGACTCCAGCAGATCTTGCGCCCTCTTTCGCCGCCATATATTCAACAATGTTCGCGTCCGTGGCGCTCAATTCATGGGCTGAAGTGGGTTCCGGACCACAGCCGCAGCATATCACACTGCAGGTTATTGTCTTCCACTGAGAATAGATAGAAAAGTTTAGTTAGCTGCAATGAACTCTTACATTATGTAATAAACGCGCCTTTGTCATTCATATTCCTTTATTTGTATAGTCCGAGTGATTTTTTTCTTAATTTGTAAAGCATTATTTTTCATTTATTTACCTAACTAAAAAAATAAATATTTGAGTAAGGACTCCATTTAGATGTGTAACCTTGAACAGTTTTTATCATTACATATTGCAAATTAATAAAAAAAAAAAACAATATTTATAAAGGATAAACAATGAATGTGCACGATGTGTACTATATTTCATTTCACGTAAGAAAATAGCGTTGGTTTAAATAGGGATATAAAATCTGTCCTTTTATTGGGCAGAATTAAATAATGATTAGTAGTGTTTGGTTTTAAACTTTAATATTCAGATCTTGTAACATTTTTGCAAATAAAAATATTTATTATTGATAAAGTTTGGTTTCACGAATTTAAATTATTTATTTAATGCATGTGAAAACGGTCGGCTCTCAAGCGCCATCTACTATTTTCTTACGTGAAATGAAGTATAGAGAGCGACTAAAAACTTATTTTGATCGATTTTTTTTTATTCATCACTACAAGCACAAAATTATTAACGGTCTCTTTTGGATGCTGTAACAACTTTTTGATAGAAAAAATATATTTCAAATGAACGGCAGGGTTCTGCATCAATGGAACATTTTAAAAATGTATATTTCTGAAAATGACTAAAAAGTCGTAAGGTGTTTCTACTACTAAAATTGGTTCTAAATCCAAAAATGTTACTACCGAAATTTAATATGGGGAGGTATAGTTTGGTTCACGAAAGATGACAATTCAAGGTCATTTTCAAACCATCTGGTATAATATTACTTGCAAATAACTGCACTACATTCCATACACATAGGCGTGCACCAGGTATAATATTGGTGGATGCATTTTAATCATTCAAAATCCTGTTGAAAATATTCGTGTTTATTATGCACAAATTGAATAGCATGCCTTCGCAAAGTTTTTCCTTTCTCTCCCATGATTATGTATTTAAGGTAGAGGGCAGTTCAATAGATAATTACATACTCATCGACATAGGTTCCTATTACTTTTAGTGTGTTAGAGAGCAATATGAATATGGAACGTATATCTGTCATATAGCATAAATCACGTAGACATACGTCAAATAATCTATCTCTTTCTAATACATAATGTTGCTATACTACCGCTATATAAAATATTGTTTATTCTTTCTTCGAACAAATGGCGTTGAATTGTTATCTTTCGATAACCAAACTATACCATGTTTTCAAGTAAAAAAGGACAAGCATTTATTTTTGATAAAACCTATTTCAACAACACAAAAACTTAAATTATTTTGGCTTTGATTATAAAGAAATTATTAATAATAAAAAAATATTATTAAAAAAAAAACAATTATTGCTTGTAATTTTCATAGTAGCAAACTGGCAACTATGCACGCTATTATCTGTCACTTTATTTCGTGGTTTTGTAAATATGGAATCTTCTGATAAAAATAAAACGTTTAAAAAAACATGTTCTGTAATGTTATGTAAATCCTCATCAGAAAAATTGAAACATACAGATTTCCTAGTAAAAGTAATTGTGATTTGATTTCACACAATCATATTCCCCCTCTTTTACAATCTCCATACTGTGAATATAACCTTCCTTGTAGAACACAAAACCCCATTTTTGATTCCTATTTCCTCTTCCTCTTGCATCAAAATATTCATCACAAACGCTTTGTGTGAATTTATTTAATATAGTTAGGTTTTTATTTTCCGCCATTTGAAATTTTATTTGAAATGTATTTGACCTCCCCAATACGCAAACCTAATGCGCACTATTGTTTAGTGCCTTTGGTGCCTATTCAAGGTCACTTGTTTGAAGAAAGAATACACAGCACTTTATACAGCAGTATCTTAGCAACATTTCATGTTAAAAAGAGAAAGATTATTTAACTTATATCTATGTAATATATGTTGCATGACAGCTATACGTAAATAGTAGCATTGCTTTCTGATACAGTACAAATAATAATGACGTATGTCGTAGAGTTACAGATATGTAATTATCTACTACCACCGACCAATAATCTAAAGTCTACTACACTGTCTTTGTGTTAATGTTTACCCAGTGACGTTGACATTTAAATCAAATTATTATTTCTTGGTTCATGTCAAGTTCGTGTTTTTGTGTTTTGCAAAAAAGTGAAGAACATAAATCTTTGAGAAAGGCATTATTTAAAAAGAAACAAAATTTTCAAATAAATTGCACTTATTTTTTCAATTAAAATGTATCCATAAATATTTCATGTTGCACGCCTATGCATACGAAATGCAATGAAGTTATCTGCAACTAATATTATACCACACGGCTTATATATATATATATATATATATATATATATATATATATATATATATATATATATATATATATATATATATATATATATAATTTTTATCTCTCTCTTTTGATGTAAAGAGACCGGGTCGATATGCGCATGATTGCTGAGTTACAGTGAAAAAGCCTATGGTCGCCGTGAATTAATCGGATCCAACTTCATAGCTGTTTATCCACTACATATTTTGTGAGCTGTATTATCTCAATTTTTTTAATGTATCATTAGGAGCATATTGTTGCGTCCCTGGCTGTCGTAATAAATCTAAAAAAAAGTGTCGTGGAATTTGTTTCCCGCTAAAAATAAGATAAAACAAGAGTGTTTATGAAAAATTAATAGAAGAACTGAAACTGGAACTGTATGATATGCAATAAAACTTATTTTAATTTGCGTCTTTATGCTATTCCCTCGGGTATTCCATTTTAAAAAGCAAAACATGCCATCCCCATTTTAAAACATCATCATCACTCACCGTGTCAACCGACAGATATGTCCGTGAAACTATAACCCCACAACGCAAACATACTTCTTAAGTCAGAATAAATCAACGACGAAATATAACTAGAAACTAGACAAATCTTTATTTGGTTTGTTTTGATTTCGGCTGGCCAGACAGAGACAACCAGAGATATTTTTAGTGTAGTTTGAGCATTTCTCACTAGAGACAGAGGCGCAAGTGGTCTTAATAATATATTCTTAGGAAATAAAAAATAAAACTACTAAATTATGATTAAAACGAATTATAATCCAAAGTATTTTAAATCGATTTAGTCAGTACCTATCTATCTTAGTAAATAAAATACCGGAATAAAAAAACTTCTTAAGGTAGTTCACCAGCTACCGTTCAGACCACCAACCAATAATCTAACCAGATATCTAACCCTACACGTCACTAGGGTACCTTTATATACAGGTATGGCCTTGGGGCAAGATCGATTTAGAGGTTATGTAGAGCATAGGATATAGGTTGTTATTATCACATCTAATTTAATAACTGTAGTTATTCTTTACATAATAATTATATATTCTAAACTTACATATTAAAATTTTTAATTTTTGTGCTTAATATTAGTAATTTTTATGTGTTTTCAATATTGCCAGTCATCGTGATCAGTATCTCAAGAAAATACACAAATAAATAAAATAAAAGTATTACTTACACTTTAAATAAATATTAGAAGTATACAGTGAAACCCCTCTATAGCGGACAACGATGGGACCCCAGTTTTTGTCCGTTATAGAGAGGTGTCCGTTTTAGACGGGTCCCCCCATCATGTAATGTTAGTACTATTCTATCTCCTCCCAAACAAATAGGTGTAAAATTAGAAAAATTTCCATCTTACAATTAAATTGAGCATGTACTCGTATATGTTTAGATTCATTGTCAAAACACGCAACGAACTCTTATTTTCATCATGGTGTTTAATCACACCCATCTTTTCTTTCAACGATAACGACTTTCGAGGTACTTTGGCAGGCGACATATTTCACAACGATAGACGAACCTATATACACTCGAATTGAACCTAACGATGGCCAGCGAGAGGTAGAGGAGGGCGTTTCATAGGAAGGAAGAATTCCTAGAAGTCTAATCAGTCCAGTTGTACAAACCCAATGCCTAGAGCTAACAGCACTCAGTGTCCGTTATAGAGGGGTTGATTTACGTATAAAATCGTCCGGCGGGGACGCAGAAAACTGTCCGTGTCCGTTATAGAGGCTGTCCGCTATGGAGGGGTAATATATTCATTGATTCCTCAGTCCCAAGGCCGGGACTCAGATAAACCTGTCCGTTAAGAGGGGTGTCCGTTTTAAAGGTGTCCGTTAAGAGGGGTTTCACTGTATATTTAAATGTGTTTTGACATTAAAAGAAAAACAAATAGCCACGAAAATACATAATAATTTGCGCAACAACGAATATGACAGTGGCCCGCAAGTGGCGGACGAAATGCGAGCCACGTCATGACCATAGCGGGCCAATATCAACTGTCAAATATACTGAGCATTGGATGACTTTACGGTTCCCTATATATTTGTAAAATTGTAAGTAATGTGATATTGTATTAGAACAAAACATTAAATAATTATACTATGAAAAGATAATAAAAAATTATTTATTACATAAATATTATTGACAGATTTACTCCAATCTTATTTTCCAGCAAAAATCTTTCGTTTTCTAGCAATTTTAAGTCAGTAAACTATAAACCTACAAACAATTTTGTTTTATATCTTATTAATAATAACAATAATGTTAGCACTTTTCACGTCTCACAAGGAACACATGCATTAAATAATAATGCACTTGCATCACCAATAAGATTATATTTAACCCGCTTATTTAGCTGGCGCCTATTTCCAGAAATCTGCTCGAACTAAGTCTCTTAATTTCGATTTCGATATTACCTATATAAAATTACAAATCTGCACGATATAGTTTGGTTCACGAAAGATGCGACAATTCAAGGCCATTTGTTCGAAGAAAGAATAAACAACATTTTATATAGCGGTAGTATAGCAACATTATGTATTAGAAAGAGACAGATTATTTGATGTATGTCTACGTGATTTATGCTATATGACAGATATACGTTCCATATTCACATTGCTCTGTAACACACTAAAAATAATAGGAACGTATGTCGATGAGTTGCTGGTATGCAGTTATCTATTGAACTGCCCTCTACGTTAAAGTAAATCCAGTGACGGAGTTTGTTTTTTGAATTTGACGCACGATTTGACGTTTAATCAAAATCAACGAATAAGTTTGTTCCGCGATTTAATTGAACATAATCATGGGTGAGAAAGGAAAAACTTTACGAAGGCAAGCTATTCAATTTGTGCATAATGTACACGAACATTTTCAACGGGAAACAGAAAATAATGGACCATTATTAGATCTTCATCAGGTACAGCAGGTAATGTGAATATATTTTTTTAATTTCTTTGAAAATTGAAATTGCTAGACAAAAAAGGTTTCATGTTTAATAAATGAAATTTAGCAAGTATTTTATTTTAGCGTACAGCAGATGCGCTACAAATATCTAAAACCACAGTAAACAGGGTATTAAAACGTTTTTGTAATATCGAAAATGAAGAACAATTAACTTCTCCTGAAAAAAAACGACCCAGAAAATCAACTGCAACAGTTGATCTTGATACTTTTTCTAGAAATCTTCTCCAATCCTTGTTCCAATTTTTGCTCCAGTAATCCAGAATTCTTCAATTTCCGTTCCAACATTTTCTCCATGTTTCCAGAATTCTCCTCTACTTTTTCAGAATTCACCTCCAATTCCTGTTCCAATTTCTGCTCCAGAATTTCATAATTCTCCTCTACTTTTCCAGAATTCCCCTCCAATTCCTCTTCCAATTTCTGCTCAAAAATTCCAGAATCTTCTTCGGCTTTTCTAGAACTCTCGTTCAATTCACGTTCCATTGTTCTAGAATGTTCCATTAATTCTTCTTCCAGTACTCCGGAATTTTCCTCCAATTTTCTAGAACCTTCATGCAATTCCCTTTCCAATGTTCTAGAATATTCCTTTAATTCTTCTTCCAGTGCTCCGGAATTTACTTCCACTTTTCCAGAACTTTCATGCAATTCTCTTTCCAATGTTCTAGAATGTTCCTTTAATTCTTCTTCCAGTGCTCGGGAAGTTTCCTCCGCTTTTGTAGAACTTTCCGCCAATCTTCGCTCCGCACTTCTAGAGCTTTCTTGTAATCTTTCTACGAATAATGTATAATGATCGCATAAGTAATACGGAACTTCGAATAAGTATTCGTCAGGATTTTCACCAGCTTCGATTAAAGCTTGCCGCAGTCTTTCTTGAAGCTCTATCTTTTTTCCTGTTGCTTCCAAATCTAGTTCTTCCAGTTCCGTCTTGAGATCACGTACTTTCAATTCACTTAATTTTAGTAGATTAGGCATTTTATTTATTTACACTTCACAGTTTAACATTCCCAATCCTGACACCAATTGTAACGTTTTCATTTATATGGTTGAAGTGTAAAACACAGACAAATATTATTAACTAGAAGAATACGTTTATTAAACGATAAATAATTAAAGATTAAATATTAAAAGATAATAAAAGTAACTAACCCTATGATTAAATAATTATTAACACTAAGAATATTATTAAATGCTTAAACACTACGATTATTTATCAGTACAATATTTATATCACTACACTTATTTATATAACTACATTTATTTATGTTAACAACTGGTAAACTGTATATTTATATCACCAATTTCATTGCTCGTTGCTTATATATCACAGACTGTCCTCCCGCTGTTCTCCCGACGGTATTTATACAGCCCCTATCATTCTAGAACTCTGCTGAAGCGACAATGACCTGTATACAAAAGAAGTGGGTCACGGCGTAGTTAACCTGTCTCAGCGCGTCGGGGATTGCATTATCGCTCTGGTACGTTCTTTCGAAGGGATTACGTCATTGTTCGCGAACATGCTATCAGTAGCGGCGCAAGCATATTTTTCTCTCAGGGGCGCACGTCACAATATGAAATGTATGCTAACAGTAAGTAGTTTATTACTTATTTTCATGTGAAAATTATATCTTTCTGTTACGAGTTAAAAAAAATATTAATAAAAAATCTACGAAGACATTTACTATTTTTTTACATTTTTAGAGCAACACATTACGCTTATAACTCTAAAAAAAAATTGGAAGAACGAGACATATATAAGTTCTCAAATTCAAGTCTTAGAAGACTTCTTTTAACTATAGGGTTTCACTAAGAAAAAGACTGCAATCGAAGAGCTCTGATTGAACAACAGCATATCCGTACATCTTGAATTAAATTTCTTCGACAATATAAAAAAAAAATTATCAACCAATTTTTGGAATGTAATTTTTATTGGCGAAACCTGGATTTTTCAAAGGGCGCTATAAGAAGATCTTGGCATCAAGTGTAAAAAGGAAAAGGAAAAAGGATGACCCAGGTTCGATCCTGACCGACGCCAAAACTATATCGAATTTTAAATGACATTAAAGTGATACCTGTGGTGCACCATACCGCCCGCAATGTGTATCTGTCAGGTGACACCCGCACGGTATAAATATGTCATCATCCTTACCGATATCTGTGTACACAGCAGATTGGCACCATCCAGCAATGGGTAAAATGCCGCAATGATATGTTAATTTATATCAACGTTGATTTTTTTATAGATACGTTATTTTGCATGCTGGTGGAAGAAATGGTTTTGTTACGGACTGTAGTCTAATTTTTTCTTCGAGAAAATGTACAGGAGATTATCATGGGGACATGAACTCAGAAAAAATTGAAAATTGGTTAGAAAGTAAATTACTGAAAAATCTTGAAGAACCAAGTTTTATCGTTATGGATAATGCATCATACCATAGCAGAATCCATAACCCAACTCCATCATCTTCCTGGAGTAAGCAAAATATTATACAGTATTTGCAAAATTTGGGCTAAGAAGTAGATTCTAGTTTATTTAAAACAGAATTATTGGAAATTTTTCAAAAATACTCCCCGCCAAAACAATATGTTGTGGATGAACTTATTAATTCCTATGGTCATAAAGTTTTACGCTTGCCTCCATACCACTGCCAATTCAATGCAATATAAATGGTTTGATCCCAATGTAAACGATATTACGATACACATATCGGGGAAAATGGTAATGGAATGTAAAAGTTTTAGAAATGTGGCAAAAAGCTTTAGACACAGTTACAGTGGATTAATGGAATGCGTATGTTTCTCATACTGAAACCGAAATAAATAATTGGCGGACACGAGAAAAATTTATTGACGAATCTACTGAACCTCAACCATTTATTATACATATAGATGAAGATTTCGATTTAGATACGGATTTTACTGAATAATAATAAAAAAAAACTGTAACGGCTATTTTTTACACTCCTGTTTCTTTTCTATTTTTTTCGTTTCCTTTTTCTTACTTTCTTGTGAGATTTTGTTCGTGAGCGCTGGCTTTGAACAAGTCTCTTCGGTTTGAACCTCTCTCGGTTCCCAGCTACGAAAGCGAGAGGAAGTGCACGCTCTGTGGTCTATGTTTTTGGTTCTTATTCTACGAAGTTTGGTCTTTTACCGCATTAGATATTTTGTAGGATATTCTTTACTTTACTGTAAGTACATTCTTAGTTGTTTTCTCACTTTTGACTTATAATTTTGATACTTTTACAATTTTTTTTTACTTGGAGACGAGATAGCGTGCAACCACGTTTTTGTAGGCTGGGTTTACCAGCTCTCTTCCGTCCGGGCTGTAAAGGCGTTCAGGTGTCTAGACCAGGCTGCTGCGCTGCTGTGCGAATTTTCCTTAAATCTCACGATTTGTTTTGGTTTCTACCGCTTTTGGGGAAGTCGTGGGATTTATTTTTGCCCTAAGTAAGTAATTTCAGTTCTAAATTTCTCATCCACAGTCTATTACTAGTAAATTTGGTCTGTTTACTGTAATTGCGCCGCAGCGTGGTGTGGACACGTGCTTTGACAGACCGGACCAGCCGTGCCTGTGGCCTTTTTTTATTATAATTTTTGTTTTCAAAATTCATATTGTGATAAATCGGGGTATTTTCCCACATTTATGGCCAGTTGCACAGCTTATAGTTAATGGTGTAACTACGAGTTAACAGAAAAAATGCGTATCGAAATTTTGACAGTAATACTTAACAACTCTTTTGACTGTTCATTTCGATACGGTATTGTCAATTTAACCAATGTTAACAATTTAACTATAAGCTGTGCAACTGGCCATTAGGCTTTCAATTCAAAATTTATATAACTTTTTTTGTTGGGCTTGGGCTGTTTAAACTCATCCATTATATTAGCGAACCCTACCTCGTTCGTTAGGCGTCCCCGTGTCTATAAAGAGGCACTTGACTTTTGGCAATTTTATTATTATTAGTAGTTCAGCACAAATTCCTTACCCATTTTAGTAGCGAACATTACCTGGTTCGTTAGGCGTCCCCGTATCTATAAAGAGGCACTTCACTTTTGTATTTTATTATCAGTAATTCAGTATAAATTCCTTATTCATTTTATTAGCGAACATTACCTCGTTCGTTAGGTTTTGCCCGTGTCCATTTAGAGACACTTCAAATCTTGCTAATTTTTACCTTCCGTCACCTCTAGGTAAGGAAGGTATTGTGTTTGGTCAAAAAATTCGGTGGTGAGTTTTCATTGAATAAGCACGTTTTAGGGTCTTTACAATACGATTTTACTATTTTTACGATGATGTCTGTATGTGTGTGTGTGTGTGTGTGTGTGTGTGTGTGTGTTCGTATGTGCGTGTGTGTGTGTGTGTATGTGACCGCTTTTTCGTGGACGATATCTCCAATACTAGAATTCCAAAAATTACAATTCTTGCGTATTCCTCTTCCTTACAACCATATGCAGACTTGATTAGATTTTGGTTATAATTGGTCAACCGGAAGTACCCTCATTTGAAGATATTAACAGTTTTTCTTGAAAAACTCAGTTAAATGTTATTATAACTTAAAGAATATATTATTCTCTATACGATTTGATTGCATTTTATATTTCATATTCAACAGATATAGAGTTAAAGAATAATAAAGATAAAAAATTCGTATAAATTTCATAATTCAGCCAGCTATGCTAAACCATGGAAACTGCTAATATATTCAGGTAATTCAAATTGACAGATGTCAGTATCAATAAAAAGCAAGTAATTGAATGAAAAAATAAGGGAAGTAATTCTAGTGTTAGAAGTTTTTAGATATAATAGAGACGATTACATTGGTTTGAACATGTAATGAGGAGAGATGAATAAATTAATAGAAGGTGGAAGAAACATAGGAAGACCAAATATAAGATGAAAAGACTGTATTGCAGAAGACTTGAGAGAAAAGGAACTGAATGAGGACGACACGCAAAACAAAAATTAGTGGAAGAAGAAAATAAAAAATAGCGACCCCCTAACGAATGGGAAAACTAAAGAAGAAGAAGATGTCAGTGTCAAGTGCAATTTGCATAGTTTGTTTACGAAATAACTTTACTGGAAATATAGGATCTTTTGCAAAAAAATTATGTATAGGGCGCGTGCAGTGACATGACATTGCTGCCTTTGGCAAGCAGATATGGGGACCCGTATCAAAATGACAGCAATTAATTATGTCCATAACTGACAAGTGCCATAATTTTTCATTCAAAATTTCATGATTTTCTTATTTCATGTGATTTGTTTGTTATCAGGAGTATGGAATTCCGTTGCCGAGAAAGGGAATCATAAAATACCAAAAATTTAGAATCTTTTGCAAGAAAATTTATGTATGGAATTTGTATATAATACACAGGATTGACGGAAGGTATTGTGCTGGCCACATCAGATTTTTTTTATAGTAATTATTGCTTAAATTTATGCTGGAGAGCCATCCTAGCCTCCACCGGTTTTTTGTGTCGACGCAGACACTTCAAATTTTATCCTTTGGTATACCACAAATATCTTTAGTAGTTCAGTTTAAAAATATCTTTGTGTTTACTCCCCATCATCAGATCCGCCCCCATTGACATTCCGTCAAGATATCATTTTCACTTTCATTCATTGGGAATACTAGCAATTCTGGATTACACACACGTTCATTCTCACACACTGACACAGACAACCGCACCTTCCTAACCAAATCCTCTGGCATGAAAGGTGAATGAATGAGTTGAATGATAGCAACTTTTTCAGCAGTACTCACGGTCGCGTTCGCGAATTTTATTTGCTTCGGCAACAAACCAAGCCAAAGTCCTTTGACTCAAACTTGTTTGTTAGCTCCTAATTTTTTTAATTTTTGGTCACTACAGATTTTTTTTGCTATTGCTTTTCCTTTTGTTCTGTAGTGGGCCATAACTTTGGCAAGGTCTGCGTAGTCTCTGTTTGCTAGCAACAGCGCGTTGCATTTCTACAGCTCATTTTACTGCCGGTTGCGCCCTGCGGTTTTTTGTATCTAAAGTGTCTCAATCATCTCAACCCTCATTTCACCTTCATAATAGTCATTTTAGCTAAATTTGTAACGGTATGCAGTCCACGGCTGCAAATCTTATGTAAAATCATTCACCTCATTTAGTTAAGCTTAATATTTTGTAAGAAACATCAGGGATTTTCCGAGCAATCGTTTTTTTGTCTGAAAAATTTATTTCCTTTTGCAAAAGCATTCTGTCGGGCCATAACTCTTTTGTGGTCAATTTAGACTGTTCCCTTTTTGTTGGTCTCTCGGAGCACGCCAGTTTGCCTTTGCAAAAGAAAGAAAAATATACGAGTTTTTTTGGAACCAGAACTCTGTCGCTTTTTTCTCTGCTTCTCAGCTTTTATTTCGCCCTTTTTTGGAGCAGCCGAGTTCGGTTGGTGGTGGAGTGTGACGCTCTCTGCTGGACCTTGACGGACGGACGAGTTACTCCCACAGATACCCCAGGTGTGGCCCCCAAAGAGGTTTCCGCCTCCTAGGAAGGAGAAAAAGCTCAACGACGAATCGGCCCTCTACGTAGGGCTTCTCCAACAACGTTTCGCTCCACGATTTTTAAAATACGAGCCGTACACCACCACAGGAATCCCTGTGCGGGCCGCCAGACAAGAATTCAAAGTCGGCCACCGCCGTTACCACCAGCCACTCACCCCAGGCGGACTCGGGGCTGTTCCGAGCCCAACTGAAGCGTCCCATCCTACGCAGCTGAGTATTTTTTTATTTTTTGTTATTTTGCTAAAAAGAAGGATTTCAACATTTTCTGGTTTCTTGAATTGTGCTTTGGCTTTTAAAATTTTATTGTATCTTTTTGCCGGCAAATAAACCTTTGTTACAATTTTATTTATTACCAATTTTCATTCGAGCATCACTGGTGGCCTGGCGTCCACCGCTCATTCTGCCACCACCATTAGCGCTAGTGGCGCCCTTTTTGTTTTCACACCTGCTCCCTTACTTAATCACGACCCTCGCTTACGACTTTTCAGCACCGGGCACGATCATATGTGTGGAGTGAACGACTAGCCACCAAAAGGTAGGTGTCGATTACGTCACAATACTTCTACATAAATTACAATACCGCATTGCTTTAGGCAGCTCAAGTATTGCTTAGAAGGACGGCAAAAAAATGAAAATATATCTATATTATACAGCTCGCTTCGGTCTTGTCTTGTATCTTATCGGTTTTATCGATTATGAATGCACATCTTTGTCAGTCCTAGCACCCGTACATTAACAATCAATTATCTTGTATAATTAGACATTTTCATTGTTGTAACTAAACTTTCTTTATTTTAATTTTCTTTTTAAGAAAACCTACGGAATATGAACAAAGAGATATATACATATATTCACTAAATTATCTGCAGCCCTTGATTAAATAGTATATTATGCAACGAATTTATAATGATAGCTATTAATACACGAGCATGCATTTTACGTTACGAGCCATGTCGACTACCGTAATTCATGTGAGTTTATTAACAGTCGTGTAAATGATACATGAGTTGCATACACTATTTTTTCTAAGACTATTAATAACAATTAAAAAAATAAGCACTAAACCAATAAAATGGTTATAAAATTCATCTGTATCGAAATGAAAAGAAAGAAAATACGTATCATAATGAAAATCTGTATCATAATGAGTGTCATTCAAGTACAGATGACACATATTCAATGTGTATATTAAAGCATTGGACTAGAAAAATATGTATTATATATCCGAATTGAACTTAAAACATACAGTAACAATTGTTATAATCAATTTCCTATGTGATTAGTCATTTTCTTTATTGTAATTAAATATTCTGTACTGTAATTAATCATTTTCTTGTAATCAAAAATCATTCTTTTAAACCTTAAGGGATATAATCAGAGAGACATGTATTCACTAAGTTATTTGCATCAGGACCCCGATTCTAATTCAACTTTTCGACGTGAAATAATTTTAATCGTCGAAAAGCTACACGCAGCCATCTATGAGTTGAGTCAGATACTAAAACTAATTTACCGACATGGAATCGTTTGCGTCGAATTCTTTTCGACGCCAAATTTCGCGTCGAATTCTTTTTTCACGTCGAATAGTTTGACATTTCACATTTCAAGTTAGTTTTGTTCATGATTTTGATGCAGATTTGGAGGTTAATATTATTTTCAATAGCACTGTAGACAATTTGTAAATAAAATACTTTATTTTTTATGTATGATTTAGCTATAGCGTGGTTTTATATGCATCATTTATTAATTAGAACTAGAAGAAGAGTGGCGAAATGCAGGCAGAATTTTTGCCACTTATATGTAGATTTTGTAGCACCGTCCAAATTATTTAAAATATTTGTTAATTCTTCCCACAAAATTTTGGCCATTTTGCGCCCATTTGCCCCCAAAAAATTCAATAATTGTATTTTTTTGTTGTTTTGTGACCCTTTCCAAATATGTTCGATCCATTATAAAAAATTAAAAACGCTTACACAAACAACACAACTTGTTAACTAGCTAAAGGCTGAAGGGAAAATGATTTCATCTTTAAGATTTCATGGCCATCTAAGGGTGAAGGGTGACCATAAAACTCGCTTTCGGTTCATCCAGGCTATTTCTAAGTAAGGATGGTTGGGATTTTCTGAGGAAATTTTAATGTGTAGACAACCGTTTCTCATTTTCGTCATATGAAACATTTTTACCTTTTTTACTGCATTTTAATGGTATTCAAAATAAATTTTCTCCCGTTAATTTGCAATTTTTTATTGAATCGAAGAATGCAACTTGATTTCAAACTTAATACTTACCCGGCAAAAGTAAATTTTATTGATACCAACAATAAATGACAAAAAATCCCTACAGTGAAGGTGATGAGAGCGTTAATTTCCTTAGATATATTTAATCGTCGAAAAGTTTAAAATTGGCGCTATGATTTTAGTTTCACTATGCGCCACTAGACTTCGTTCAGCGCCACTATCTTTTTCGACATGAGTTCGCGTCGAAAACAATTAGAATCGAGCTTTGATACAAATATAAAATCATCACGATATATTATCCTTTGCTGGGTTGTGCCAATCTGGTTTGTACACAGATATCGGTAATTATGACATATTCGTACCATGCGAGCGTTTATAAGACGTCACTCTCCACGCCAGCAATGAGTGCCCCACAGCAGCGGGACATTTAAAATTCGATTAGACACAGACACATGGCCACGAGACCCCTAAAATATATAGGTATTTACATATGCCCAGATAGGAGTAAAAACAACAACAATTATAACCAATTTTTATGTAATTAGTCATTTTCTTAGTGTAATTAAAATATATTTATTTTAATTATATATTGTATAGCTGTAATAAAAAAATAACTGTTATTCAATATAATTAATATACTTTTTAATTTAATTTTGTCAAAATATATATTTATATCATTGTTTTCAGTATTTTTGTAACTATACATAGGTGTTTTGCACAAAAGTGACATTGGCCCGCTAATGGCGGACGAAACGCGAGCCACGTCATGGTCATACCCTGATATAGAGGTACCTTACATGTCGCTGGGACTTATACAATTCAAATATTCTCGTCGCCATCTAGTGTGTAAAAAAGTATTTAATAATTAGTTATGTAGTGAGCAAGATTTAGCTGTAAGTTTGATGTTTATCACGTGATTCATATTTGGTCCCACGTGATCACAACAACCATTCTTTGAAAAGAAACATGAACATGTCTGAGACTGAACACGTAAGTTGAAATAATATGATTAATTACAAATTGAATATGAATTAGTAATGTATTTACAGGAACCTGCGATAAAAAAGGAAGTTTAATTATGTACAAAATAACAATAAAATGACGCAAAACTATGTTTGTAAAGTGGACAAAACAAACTATTTTGGAAAAACAAGTACAGCAACTCAAGCAACTTTAATAAAGCTGTCTACTAATAAAGAGACACAAGTTTATATTAATAAAAACAGTAACTGTACACAAACCAAAATAGCTAAAAGAAATAATTTCTCCCGAACAGCAATAAAAATTAAACAGGACAATTCCACACAAACACATATAAAAATTGATAATAAGCAGAACAACTCTACACAAACAGAAATAAAGATTAATAAGGAAAATAGTACCCAAACAGTCAACAATTATTATGTAAGAAAGTTATTTAGTGCTGTAGAGACATCGAGAAATGAAACTAAATTTGTCAATAATTGGAGACTAAATTATAATTTATTAAGCAATGATGCTGTAAAATTTATATATTTCACCGGCTTATCAGTAGAACATTTTAATGTTCTATGTGATTTGTTAAATCCCACAGTTATGACAAAGTTGAAATACAGATATTTCCAAAAAACGCCAAAGAAAACTAAATTTAATAATTTAACATCCAGAGACAAATTATGTATGACTTTAATAAGATTACGTGGATATACACTGAAAGAAATTTCATTATTTTTTTCCGTGTCTCTCTCAACAGTGTTTACATGGATTCAGTTCATGTTTTTTCAAATTGAAACGATGAAATCGAATTTGTTTTCCCTCCGTGAGAATCAGAAAAAATCGATTTCGCAATGTTTCAGGGAAAATCCACACCCCTGGTGACAAATTTACCGTATGAACTTGAAATTTTGAATGAAAAATGATGACATTTGACATCTATGTACATAATAATTACAAGTTGTCATTCTGACACGGGCCCCCATATCTGCTTAACAAGGCCAACAAAGTCACATAACTGCTCGCACCCTATTTTGTAAATAAAAACACATGTTATAAATATAGGTGACTTATTTATTACAAAAAATTAACAGGATATAAATTTCGGGGTACTTTCATCGCAAATATCTCCGGAATATATTTCTTTTTGTAAAATATTTCTAAATTTGGTACAATTTTTCTCATTAATGATATATCTGGTTTCACATTTATCACTAATTCCCCTTTTGGAGACCATACAATAAAATTACATGAATGTAGTTCATGAATATATAAACAAATTTGAATTTGATAATAATATGTGTTTTTACCTCCCGCTACCCTTGGTAAGGAAGGTATAGGGATCGTGCAAAAAATCGCATATCGAGTTTCCAGCATAAGTAAATATGTAAGAATATAGGTAAGATAATAAAAATATATATCATCACGGCATATTACCCTTTACTGGGTGATCCAATCTGCTTTGTACACAGATGTCGGTAATAATAACATATTTGTACCATGCGGGCGTTTACCATGCGTCACTTCACGCGAATCTGGAGAGCCGGGTTTGATTCCGACCGACGCCAAATATTTTAGAATTTTAAATGGCACAAAATTGACCCGTGATGCACTCTCCACGCCAGCAATGAATATAGGTCAGTATATAAATAAATAAAATAAATATATCATCACGGCATATTACCCATTGTTGGGTCTGCCAATCTGCTTTGTACACATATTTTGGTACAGATGATGACATATTTGTACCGTGCGGGCGTTTACCAGGTATCATCTCACGAGCACTTATTGCTGGCGTGGAGAGTGCACCACTAGTGATCGCAGTTTCTTTTGTATCACTTTCACTGTGTAATTTATTTTGAATCACAGCTGGAGCACTTGAAACCAAATATACGTAAACATGACCCTTATTAAACATCCCAGGAATTTGTGTTGATGGAAATGGTTTCCATGATTCAACTCTTGCTGTTTGTGTTCCACTTGTTGAAGGTAAAGCTAAAGCAGTATCACGTACATAATTAAACGTTTTTTCATGCCACTTGCCAGCATCGACACCCAGAATTGTCTTCTATTCTTCCTGCTTGAATGCAATTTTAAGAAAAGAAAAAAACACATTTTTTTAAATAATTATTTAAGTATATGATCTACTCAATGCATAACTTTCGATTAATTCATGTTTATTTCCACTTTTCCTTAAACTCCAACTGATTTATATATTTATCAGTTATTAAACACAAACATTTAAATTTTTAAAAGGTAAGTTTAGAATTTATACTTATTATGTAAATAATAACTGTTAAATTTACAAATTCTCGTCATGCATTTTGTTAGTTGTTGTTGCTTAGATATGCAATATGTAAAATATATTAATGATTGTATTGTTTTGACTTGAGATTTTCTGTATACAGCGTCGGGTTTTTATTAAAGTTGTTACATATAAAAGTGTATATTTAATATACTTTGCTACCTCCACGAAGCGCAGTGCAACAATAACTTCAGTTATTAAATTAGATGTGATAATAACAACCTATATCCTATGCTCTACTTAACCTCTAAATCTATGTCAATAATAATTGTGTATCTCTTAAATAAATTAATTTTAAATAAAATAAATAAATATTTCATCACAGCATATTACCCATTGCTGAGTGTGCCAATCTGCTGTGTACACAGATATCGATAATGATGGAATATTTGTACCGTTCAGGCGCTTACCTTAATTTTTATTACCTTTATAGATTCATAGTGTGATTATTTAATATTCCGGTATAATATAATATCACATTTCTTACAAATAAATAGGGAAATGAATTATCAGTATGTTTGACATTGGCCCGCTAATGGCGGCGATCTTGCCCCATGCCCATACCCTATATATAAAAGTACCCTAAAGATTTCAGGCTTACGCTCCCTCTAGAAAATATTCTTAACTCTATGCCCTGGGTATATAGGTACCCTAAAAAATACATGCCAATAGGACACTTGTACATACGTTAGTGCGAGCGGTACAGTACAAAGAAAAACTTTTCTACGGAAAAATAAAGAAAATTCATTTGTAGCAGTGTTTGATATTAGCTTTTAACTACTTTTATACAATCTGTGTATATAGTATAATGTTAAAAAAATATAAGTCATTACAAATATATTAGCTTAATTTTTATTTTGAACAAAGAACAAGTTTTTGAACAGGTGCACTCGAGTGACAACTATCTTGTTCGGATTGGGTTAAAGGGTATCTATTGTACTACTAAATGTTTTTTTTTTTGCATTTCTCGTTTTAAATTTCGCTCCTAGACTTATGGGAATCTAATTCATTAATCGTGAAATAGTCACGCATCTAAAGTGGGTATTTTAAACAACTTAACGTACTATACTTTATTTCACATAAGAAAATAGCGTTAATTAAGGTAGGGATATAAATTATGCCATTTAACTGGTTAACATTAACATGCAAACCTAGTTTACAAAAACCAAAAAAATATCACCTGTCAGTTGCCAGTTATTAAATAAAATCTACATAATTAATGGCCATTTGCACCGCTTATAGTTAAAATCTTAACTACAGGTTAACAAAAAAAGTGCGTATCGAAATTTTGACTAATATTTAATAACTCATTTGACGTTTCGATACGATATTGTCAATTTAACCAGTAGTTAAAATTTAACTATAGGGCGCGGGCATACAGCTGTTTTAAGTGTCCTTGAAAACATATGTGCCGGCCAGGGGGGTGAAACTGAATTCAGAAACGTGATAACAAGTTTCAATCTAGTAGCGTTTGGAAATACTTCCTGACCCTTTCATAGATGTCATAAGTAGTACAGTTTTTATAGGGTACCTATATACTCAGGGTATGGCCATGACGTGGCTCGCGTTTCGTCCGCCATTAGAGGGCCACTGTCATATTCGTTGTTGTTGCGCAAATTATTATGTATTTTCATGGCAACTTGTTTTATTTTAATGCAAAACACATTTAAATATACTTCTAATATTTATTTAAAGTGTAAGTAATACTGTTACTTTATTTATATGTGTATTTTCTTGAGATACTGACTACGATGACTGGCAATATTGAAAACACATAAAAATTACCAATATTAAGCACACACATTTAAATTTTTAAAAGGTAAGTTTAAAATATATACTTATTGATATATTTATGCCTGTAATAAATAATCAATACGCAGAAGCAAAACGTAAAGGTTTATTTGTCAAAATACAAATTCAATTCAATTCTAAACCAAAACATTCAATTCTGTTCCTCCATTTTTTCTTGCCGTCCCTGATCCTTTTTTCTCGTCGTTCACAGCCGACTCATCAATTACTTCTCCCTGAAAATTCTTCGTTACCAAAACGTTGCGGAGGTATTCCTTTATTTCTTCGTTGGGAACGACGGATTTGTGGCTCCGCCGTGTTAGTTATAGTTTTCCGATTTCTTTCTTCTTCTTGTTCTACCATTCTTCTTGGTTGATTATGCCGAATCAAATTTCTTGTACTCCACACTCTGCCGTCATTTAGCTTGTACGTATATCTGCCCAATACTTCGGTTATTTTCTTCGGTTCTGAGAAAGGAGTATTTCCTTTCGGTACGTGAGGAAGCCGTGTTCGCACCCAATCTTCTTTCTGGAAGATCGTCGTGTTTTCTTTAGAGGTAGAATGTTCTTCCGACGAATCATGTGGGCTGAATTTTCTTGGTTCGACGTTTATTCGCAACTCTCTTCCCAAGAAAAGTTCTGCAGGGGATTGCGAATGTACTGACGGTGCTGTAGCTCTGAAATTAAATAAAAGCTCATTTATTCCTGACCTAAAATCTTTTTTTGCAGCAGTAAAAGTTTGAGTTCCGTATTTTAAATAACGGTTGAATACTTCAACCAATCCGTTTCTTTGAGGATCGTAGTTTGGTGTTCTCCAATGTAAAATATCTCGGGTGTGTAGAAAGTTTTTGAACTCATCTGACGTAAAATTTGTTCCATTGTCGCTAACAATGATGTCTGGGTTTCCAAATCTTGCAAACAATTCTTTCAGCCATTCAATAATAGTACATGAAGATATTGAGTTAGTTAAGAAAACTTCCGGATATTTTGAGAAGTAATCTATTACCACTACAATATATCTCTGATGACGTGGAGCTATTGCAAATGGACCAGTTACATCAATAGCTATTTTCGACCATGGCTTTCCAATTTTCTTTTCTGGCTTGTCTTCGGTTCCTGTACTTGGCATCTTGTGGGATTTTTGACTATCTTGACAGGGTAAACAATACCTAACAAAATGCTCGATGTCTTTATCCTGACCAGGCCACCAATAGACTTTTCGTATCTGCCTCTTCATGCGTACTATACCCGGATGTCCCTCATGAGCAACTTCCAAAATTCTTCTTTGCATACTTTTTGGAACTAAAATTCTTCCATTACGATGAATTAATCTTTCTTCGACAGATAATTCATCTTTCACCATGTAAAATGTTTTAATTTCTGTATTTACCTTTTCTTTTAAAGGCCATCCGTTCTTAATAAATTTAAAAATTTGTTGACACATGTCATCCCTTCTCTGGTGACGTAAAATGTTTCCTAGTGACAGATTTTCAGATTTTAGAAGTTGTTTTATTTCGCTACTAGATTCTATAGATTCTTCTTTGGCATTTGTAATCGGAGCTCTAGATAAATAATCAGCAATTACATTTTCTTTACCTTTTTTATACATTACTTCGTAATCAAAAATAGAGAGTCTGTCCATCCATCTAATGAATTTAGCTGATTTCCTTGTAGAAGTGTATTTCATCAAAAGAGTTTTCAGTGCAGCATGATCTGTTCGAAGTACAAATTTTCTTCCTAATAAGAATTTATCCCAATGCTCACATGCCCAAAGACATGCTAAAGCTTCTCTCTCTCCTACGGAGTAATTCCTTTCTGTTGAAGAAAGCGTATGTGAAGCATATGCTATGATAACTTCTTCGTCATCTTGTATTTGGGATAAAACTCCTCCTAAACCAACATCCGACGCGTCTGTAGTAACTATAGTTGGAGCTTTTAAATCAAAAATTGCTAGTTTCGTGTTTTTAGCAACTAATTCTTTTAATATTTCAAATGCATTCTTTTCTTTTATTGTCCATTTAAACTTACTCTCTTTTCGTATTAGGGCTCGTAATGGTTCTGCAATTTCCGCTAAATTTCTGATATGTTTAGAATAATAATTAATTGCACCTAAAAATGATTGAATTTCTTTTACAGTTTTTGGTTCTGGAGCTTTTAAAATAGGAATAATATTTTTAGGATCTGGTTCTATACCTTTTTCTGTTATTATATGTCCTAAATATTTAATTGATTGCTTCGCAAACTCACATTTTTTGTAGTTCAAACGAAAATCATTTTCTTGTAATTTCTTTAAAACTTGATGTAAACATCGATCATGTTCTTCCTTAGTTTTTCCGTAAATTATTATATCATCGATATAAGCTTGAACATTGTTGCACTCTTCAAGGGTTTTACTTACTGCTCTTTGAAAAACTGAGGCTGAATCTGTTAAACCCATTGGCAATCTGTTAAATGCAAATAGTCCAGCTGGAGTAATTGTAGTAGTAAGAAGTCTTGATTCTTCATTTAACTGTATATGATAATACCCTTTCTTCAAATCTAACTTCGTAAAAATTTTAGCTCCTCTTAACTTTAGAAAAATATCTGTAATATCTGGTATTGGATGACGTTCTGGAATGACAAATTTGTTAAGTGAAGTTAAATCTGTTGTGAGACGTACAGACCCATCTTCTTTAGGCACTGTAACTAAAGCATGGACCCATTCACTTTTTTCAATAGGTTCCCATATTCCTTCTTCAACCATTTTATAACACTCTTCAATTGCCATTTCTCGACGAGCATAAGGAATTTGCCTTAATTTTGCCTGTGTTGGTATAGCATTCGGTTTCAACTGAATTTTGTGTTTAAAAAATTTATACGTTCCCATGTTATTACTTAGTAATTCTGGAAATTCTTTCAAATATTTTTCTGCTTCATGTATTTGCGATATCTTTAGTTCACTTCCTTTTAGTTCTAACTTCAATCTTTGTATCATATCCAACCCTATAGTTGGTGTTAACTCGTTTGTTGTAACGTATAAAGTAACAAAGGTTTTTCTTTCTTCAAATTGAACTTGAGTGCTGAATTTTCCAAGAAATTTGCGAACTTCTGTTCCGTCAAAATTCTTTATTGTTCTGTCAATGGGTAATAATTTGACATTGAAACGAGCCATCTTAAATATTGACTCCGATATTGTTGATATTTCTGCTCCAGTATCTACAAAACCTATGTATTTATTAAATTTGGATTGTGCAAACGGTAATTGAATTTCTATCTTGAGACCACTTAATTTTTCATTTGACATTAAGTTTCTTATGTGCGAGTTCTTTACATTACTACAGCTTTTATATTCTTTTGATTTACACATTTTTGCAAAATGATTTTTTTTACCACAAAGTTTACATTGTTTATTATAGGCAGGACATTTTTCAGTTTTAATAACATGATTTCTACTTCCACACCCATAACATATAATACTTTGCTTTTGCTTTAAATCTTTCTTGTTTATGAATTTACTTGGTGCAATCGCTGCTTTTGACACATAAGTTCCATTATTCGAATTTTGTAAAATACATAAATCTTTTGACGCGGCTTCATCAGCTAACATAATTGAGATGAATTTTTCGAAATCAACTTTACTTTCTGCTAACAATTTTTCTTGACTAGCTTTCGATTTGCAACCAATGACAAGTTGTTCAGCTAAAAGTCTTTTCTCTGTATCACTATTTCCATAACCGCATAACGATATAAGGGAACGTAAATCTGTTATGTATGATGTAACTGTTTCTGTGTTTCCTTGTACTCTTGTTCTAAAATCATACGCTGCGCGGACTTGATTAACTTGCGGTTGAAATAGTTTCTGAATTTCATCGACGAAATCTGTATAAGGCTTTGTGCCTCTTTCCATAAAGAATGGATAAGCTGATATCACACGTCGTCCTTCTGCACCTAAAAATTGACAAAGCTGTATATTCTTCGTTTTATCATCTAGTTTACTTTCTGGAGCAGCATTTCTATCCATCAAGTAGAAGAAGTCTTCAACGGTAGTAATCCAAATTGACCAAGGTACTGGTGGAGTTCCCGGGTTTTGTAAGAAATCATCAGGCGTAATGATCTTCGATCCCATCCTCGTCGCCAATTTGATATATTTATGCCTGTAATAAATAATCAATACGCAGAAGCAAAACGTAAAGGTTTATTTGTCAAAATACAAATTCAATTCAATTCTAAACCAAAACATTCAATTCTGTTCCTCCATTTTTTCTTGCCGTCCCTGATCCTTTTTTCTCGTCGTTCACAGCCGACTCATCACTTATTATGTAAATAATAACCACAGTTATTAAATTTGATGTGATAATAACAACCTATATCCTTTACTCAACACAACCTCTACATCTATGTCATAATAATAATTGTGTATCTCTTAAATAAATGAATTTTTATTACCTTTATAGATTCATAGTGTGATTATTTAATATTCCTGTATAATATAATATCACATTTCTCACAAATAAATAGGGAAACGAATTATCAATATGTTTGACATTGGCTCGCTTATGGCGGCGACCTTGCCTCATGGCCATACCCTGTATATAAAGGTACCCTAAGTTTTTAAAGTTATTACAGTGATTCTCAAACTTTAATGTCTAAATACTATAAAAAGGTAACATAATGTTTGAGAACTGCTGTAAATTTCCCACAATTCTCCATTGCATCGTTCGAAATACTTTGACATTTAAAACTATTATTTGTGAATTGGTATCTTTATAGCAATATAGTACTTTATCATACAATATATTTTCGGTATGTATATTATCTTTCATATTAGCATTATTATACGGGGGGGTGATATAAAAACTTAATGACAAATTAACAATGTTTTAGAAAAAGATCATATGAAATATTTGTAACTTCTGTGTAGTGAAGAAACATTCCTGCAGAGTAAGTTGATAGTGCTATATAGTAGAAGAAATGGTGTGTATAGGTGGACTAGGACAATGTACATCATGGCGGTGCTCTTAGAAGTTTGGTTGTAAGAGACCAGCAAGATATCACGATTCTTTGGCAAAATGACATAAAGCTTCATAAGATTCATCAGAGAATGTTGGAATAGTATGGTGTTGCCAGTTTTAATAAAACAGAGTGTAAAATAGGATAATTAGTTAAAAAGTGAACGAACATCGATGACGAGTCAAAGAAACTGTGCATTTCTGGCGGATATTTAAATTAATATCCCTTTTTTGAAATAAAAATATCACTTGTAATAATATTTCAAATTTTTGGTTCCTTGAGTAGTATAAGCTTAAATTTTAGTAGTTGTTGCCGCGTACTTTGAGATTTGTAATTATTTATTTGATTTAAATAGTGTAATGTATACATTTTTACCTTCCGTCACCTCTAGGTAAGGAAGGTATTGTCTTTGGTCAAAAAATTCGGTGGTGAGTTTTCATTGAATAAGCACGTTTTAGGGTCTTTACAATACGATTTTACTCTTTTTACGATGATGTCTGTATGTGTGTGTGTGTGTGTTCGTGTGTGCGTGTGTGTGTGTGTGTTCGTCTGTGCGTGTGTGTGTGTATGTGTGTGTGTGTGTTTCCGCCGTTTCGTGCACGATATCTCCAATACTAGAATTCCAAAAATTACAATTCTTGCGTATTCCTCTTCCTTACAACCATATGCAGACTTGTTTAGATTTTGGTTATAATTGGTCAACCGGAAGTACCCTCATTTGAAGATTTTAACAGTTTTTCTTGGAAAACTCAGTTAAATGTTATTATAACTTAAAGAATATATTATTGTCTATACGATTTGATTGCATTTTATATTTGATATTCAACAGATATAGAGTTAAAGAAGAATAACGGTAATAAATTTTATATAAATTTCATAATTCAGCCAGCTATGCTAACTTAACCATGGAAACTGCTAATATATTCAGGTAATTCAAATTGACAGATGTCAGTATCAATAAAATGTAAATCAATGAAAGAATAAGGGAAGTAACTCTAGTGTTAGAAGTTTCTAGATATAAGAGAGACGATTACATTGGTTTGAACATGTTATGAGGAGAGATGAATATATTAATAGAAGGTGGAAGAAACATAGGAAGACCAAATATAAGATGAAAAGACTGTATTGTAGAAGACTTGAGAGAAAAGGAACTGAATGAGGACGACACGCAAAACAAAAATGAGTGGAAGAAGAAAATAAAAAATAGCGTCCCCCTAACGAATGGGAAAAACTAAAGAAGAAGAAGAAGATGTCAGTGTCAAGTGCAATTTGCATAGTTTGTTTATGAAATAACTTTATTGGAAATATAGGATCTTTTACAAGAAAATTTATGTATGGGGCGCGTGCAGTAACATGACTTTTACCCATGTCAAAATGACAGCAATTAATTATGTCCATAACTGACAAGTGTTATAATTTTTCAATCAAAATTTCATAATTTTCTTATTTCATGTGGTTTGTTTGTTATCAGGAGTATGGAATTCAGTTGCCGAGAAAGGCATATCAATATATAATAATCACATAATACCAAAAATTCTTTTGCAAGAAAATTTATGTATGAAATTTGTACATAATACACAGGATTGACGGAAGGTATTGTGCTGGCCACATCAGATTTTTTTATTAATTACATTATGAAGAAGTAAAATTAAAAATTTAGAACAATTCGAAATGAATTTATATTTCCCGTCACCTTGTTGGCTGTCAAATTTAGTTCTCTGACCTTTTCATAGATGGCACTAAACTTGTTATCACGGTTTATAAGGGAGGTACCCAATCTTCTACTATATATTTTCCTTAATCTATGGTGCCGGTGCCCCAGTTGTCATAGTGACAGTGCAGCCATTTTGTTTGTTTTGTATTCGTGTATGGTGTTTGTTGTTTGTGTTGCAATTTTCTGTGATTTAAGTGTGATTACTTACTAATATTTAGTATTTGTGTGTGTGTGTGTGTGTGTGTGTGCCAACCATGCGTGGACAACATAAATGTTGTATTCCTGGTTGCAAGACTATCTCAAAAGACAAAATTAAAACATTCTTATTAGTATCAGATAGGAATACTAAAGATATTTATACGATTTCATGTGATTAGTAAATAAGAAGTACATTCGTGTAGGACAAATTGATCCATTAAAAGTGGAAAAAAGACGAAGATGGAACGATGCCATCCGTCTCAAGGAGGAAGTACTAGCACGGAAAAAAGACATCAAATATGTATTAAATATTATTTAAGTAAACGTACAGTGTTTATTGTAATAAGAACGCTCATATTTTAATAATATATGTATGATAATGAGTATTTTTTCTTACCCCATTACAGAGCATATTTTGTACAATAAAGTGAAATATATAGGCATAATATTCAGAAGTTATTTTCATTATTTATCCTGTGTGTGTGTGTGTGTCTGTATTTTGAGAATATTTATTTTTAGATGTTTACATGAGTGAGTGTGAATTTTGTGGTAAGTAGATAATTGCACCCATTATTTGTATGCAATATATAGTAATAATACACTGCTTTTAAAATATTGGCTAGCTTATGTAGTTTTGCACTTTATTTTGCAATAATAAAGTCTAAAATATTCTTGGAAAAATCACTTTCGTCGCAATCATATGGATCAATGTTGTTTATTAATTTAATTTTATCTAAGTAGCGTTTTTGTACGTCACTACTTAATGCTTTAAAATAAGCTGACATTCTCAAACACAGTTTACAAAAAACTTTAGGCACAAAATAAATATTTACACCTCAATCCTCAATGTAAGACAGCAAACTGATTCCAACTTTTGAATTAGCGCTAAGGAAAACTATGACAGAACAGATGGCGCTGATATCAGGGCGCCGGAACAGCTGATCTCAAGGCTAAACAGCTGAGTGTCCGAGCCCTTATAGGTGCAACTGGCCATAAGTGATGTTTAACCATGTTTTGTTGTGATTTTTAATATTCAGAAAAAATATTTAATATTGACAAAGTTTGGCCCACGAATTTATATTATTTATTTAATGCATGTAAAAACAGTTGGCTCTCAAGCGCCATCTACTATTTTCTTCTGTGAAATGAAGTATATTAATAGAAAATTAAATTATTTTTTTGTTCTATATTTTAAAAAGAATATTTCGAAGTACCTGTGCTCCATAAAGTAATAAAACAATAAATTAACAAAATAAAATTGCAAACTGACAAGTGCGTTCAACAGCTGATTTGATTTGGAGAATTTCAAGATCGCTTCGGTGACGTCTACTCAAGCTCTATTTCTAAATATCTAAATTAAAGCCGCCGCCATGTTGTAGAGAAACCACAAAGAAACTGCAACACCGACATCGGTAATTGACATCTACCATTTTAACCAAACTTTTACAACGTTTATCGTTTTGTTTAAAAGATAATGAATTCCTCTACAATTTCAATAAAAGAAGAGCGACCAGATGAAGCTGAAATTCGGGAATTGGCGGCCAAGCTAGTGACAGCAAATAACAAAATAATGGAATTGACAATGGCTCGACAGTTAACTAAACAAATGAAATTAGCTGGCTGTGGAAAACAAACAACAAAATATAGAAAAACAACTGATGCCAGTGATGATGATTCATTTAGAGGTCGGTTCAGTTGGATACAGTTAGGTGAATGTTATATTCCGTTCATATTCCGAACCGGGGAGAAATATTGCTCAGTTCGGATGGTGGAAATGAAATTACTGAACAAATACTTGAACCATTTGCATCAAGACATTTACAGTCACATTGACATTAACAGCTTCTACGTAACAGAATCGGAGAGTAAATTACTCAATGAAATTAATATTATACATTGTGACAACCAATTTGGAAGGGATTTATTCACTACAAGAGATCTTATTGTCAAATTAAGTGATGCAAAGGAATTTTACAATTTTTTAAACGTATGTTATTCCAAACTTATAAAAAAACGTAACCCAAATGATCGATGTGGATTTTTACTAATTAACAAGAAATCTGTCGTACCATATACTGTGAAGAACGATAGCAAGTATGTACCATTGTTTTATTTTGAAAGCGAGACTGAGAATTTACATTTAAAAGCAGATCAACTAGAAGGCTGGGATCTGTCGTATTTAAAGTTCTGCTGTAAAGTACAAGGCATTAAAAGTGAACTGTTAACACATGATACGTGTACTGTCATGAATTTAAATACCATCAAAAGATATTTCCTACCGGAAACAATTTTTGAAGAATACTGGCCCAGTAAAGTTATGGAATCCCTATTGTTAAATGGTGAGAATTCAAGAGTTGGGGGTCAGTGGACAAGACGGCCGCTTACTCCACCGATAGAACAAATGTGTACAGGCGCTATGGAAATTGAGCAACATCATCATACTAGTAATGTATACAGCCAACCAGTACAAGCCATGTACAATGACGTAGTTGGTGATCAACCAACGTTCCAGAATGTGTCTGCAAATTCGGCTCTAAAACAGGCCGTGCACATGGACCCTTCATACTACCCGCTGACGCCGCTTATTCAGGCGTCGCCATCTCTAACTCCTCTCATCCCATCTGTCAATCAAGTGCCGCCAATCACTAGGACTGCAACATTTACATCATCTACAGGAACCAGTGCAGTTGACACCAGGACCAGCACCACGGCTACGCAAAACGTGAAGATGATTCAAGATCTAAATAGAACGACACAAGCTGTAAGTTCAGTAGTAGAACCTACAACAACAGCAGTTCAGTCTAATGTATGGATGAATCAATCCTATCCACCACCTTTAATCCCTGTGCGTAGTGTTAATACGCAACCTGTAAGTTCAGTAGTAGCACCTGCAACAACAGCAGTTCAATCTAATGTGGGGATGAATCAATCATATCCACCACCTTTAATCCCTGTGCGTGGTATTAATACGCAACCTGTAAGCTCAGTAGTAGCATCTGCAACAACAGCAGTTCAGGCTAATGTATATCAATCCAATCCACCACCTTCAATCCCTGTGAATAGCTCCCCACGCAACTCCACATATCCTAATACAAATAATACACTAAACATTGTCCACTTGAGTGCTATTAATTTTTATAATTCCAGAAGTTGTAATAACGTACTCAATAACAACCAGAGTCATCTCAGTATAGAAAACAGAAAAACTTCTGAGATTGATAAAAAACTGACACAAATCACAGAATTATATATCTCATCTCCAAACATTCCATATAAAATTAATAAAATAAGAGTGGAAGGAAAATGGCTTCCCTGTATTAATATGAAACCCCTCGTGTGGTCTGAACAGTTGGTTACACTACCTGACTTTGTTCAACATTTCTTTAATGCTGTGCCATTTTCTAGTTGTCGATGCGCTATGGATGAATTAGGAATAGAATTATATCGCGGCAATAGGCATCAAAGGCAAATCTTACAAGAATCTGGTTTGTATGAATCAGTGAATAACTTGGCGTTAGTAAGAGTGCACGACGTGACAAAGTACATGCCCCAAATAAAGTATATGTTGAGCAATCTGTTAAACTAACTCCTGTAGAAACGGTTACAGACCAGATAAGAGTGTGCCATGTGTCTTCGACTTGGCATCAGAAGCATGTATTCGTCAATAATTCTCAATCTCACCACGTCCCCATTATGCCATTGCCGTATTCATCGAATCATAGTGTCTCAGCACGTATATAATGCTACATTCGAGGCTACACTATACCACAACATAATGTACGAGAATATAAGAACCAATTTGGACTAAGCTAGTGTGCATATTTATTTCTAATTGATTATCAGAAATAGCACTCATGTACGGACATCATTTACATTTTGTTACAATTATTATATGCTTGTAAATATATATGTATTTATAACATTATGTGAAGTACACAATGCTGAGAAGGTATATGATATACATGTATTTGCTGTACGGGGTATTTTATGATACCAAATGTTATACATGTATGTTACACGGAACATATACAATTCACATTTTTATTTACGTTGTACAGTATTCACAAATAATAATTGTAGATCATATTGTAGGGCCGAGACACTAATGTGGTTTTGCTGTCCTTGAAATCATATGCGATCGCGGCCTGTGTCAAACAAGACAAATTTTTGAAATATTTCAATTTGTACAGGATAGAACAAATTTGAGTTCCTTATATGAAAAACTTTCTTATAATGCACGTTAGTGAAAATTGATGTAGGTCTTTATGCGCCACCTTTTTGAGAAAAAAACATTAATAGGCACTACAGGTATTTTCTTTCATCTTTTGTTTTTGAGCTACAGGCTAAAACTTGATTTTCGCTTATTTGGAAAATACCTCATTTCTCGCTTATTATAGAAGATAAAGAAAAAAAATGTTTAGATAATTTTTATACAGTTTTTTACGTAGAATAACGGGGTGAAATTAGATTTTTTTCAAAACTTATTAATTCTCGAGATTAACAAACATAATATTTTTAAATGGGAACATATGTTGAAAATAGTATCATGTTGTTCCTTATTTCATAAGTTTTTCTATGATGTATAACAATTTTACATTCATAAATTATTAATTTTTTGGGGTAAAAAATATTAAATTTATTAAGAAATAAATGAAAAAAATCAATTGCAGATCATCATTTATTTATTTTGATTCTATAGCTATTAATTAAATTCTCTCTGAAGTATATAAGTTAGAAAAATGAGTAAAAAAAAAACATTAAAAATAAACAAATGATTATCTGTAATTGATATTTTCAATTGTTTCTTAATATTTTTTTTTGTTTTATGTTTGTGTTATATCTCGAGAATTATTAAGTTTTGAAAAAATCTAATTAAACTACGTTATTCTACGAAAAAAATCCGTATAAAAATTACCTAAACATTTTTTCTTTATCTTTTATAATAAGCGAGATATGAGGTATTTTCAAAATAAGCGAAATAAAAGTTTTAGCCTGTAGCTCAAAAACAAAAGACGATATAAAATTCCTGTGGTGTCTATTAATGTTGTCTCAAAATGTTGGCCCATAAAGACCTACATCAGTTTGTAATAGCGTGCATAATAAGAAAGTTTTTCAACTCAAAATTGTTCCACCTATACTGCTAAAAAAATATTTTTCATTTTTCAAGCAGTATGACGTTATAATAATATTTAACAATGAATTAATTTAATACTCTTTTCTATTTATTTTATTTTTATATTCAAATATAAACAGACTGGGTATTACCAAAGTATTTAAACGATTATTATACATATGTAAATAATACAAATATACATAAATTGTTGATTCTATATCTTATAAAAATTACAGTCTTAAGTACATGTTCTTTTAAAAAAATAAGAAAATGACTGACATGGGCCTCCATCGCATATTATTTGTTGGATGGAGAGTCACGTGGTGCTCGTGCCCTATTTATATGTTTCTTCTTAGTTTTCGGATGCATTTTTTTTTTTTTTTATGTAAAATATAAAATAAGTTTTACATGCATCTAGATATGTATATAATATTATTTATTACAAAGGAAACATTAATAAAACAACCTATTTATTATCATTCATTTTGTTACTATAAAAGTTATTATTGTTTCCATTTAGTTTTCGAATATATGCAAGTATATACTTAAATTGTATGTGATGTACATATATTATACTGTTCAATATTAATTATAAAACTAACAATATCTGTTTAACATATATCAAAGAAAGAGAAATAAAATACATAAATATAGTCTATAGTCATAAACTTTTATATTATTAATTATTCAAATGTAACTCTAAGGTTGTGAATAAAACTTTAAAAGAATCAGGCGAAATTATTTTAGTACATATAAGTTTATGTCAAATATTTGAATGTAAGTAAGCTTGAATTGCAAAAATTAATAAACCAGAAAATATTCTTTGCAAACATTCTTATACAAACACGTTTAACTTCTGCCGTATTTTCATATAATAGCGGTCATATAAATTATTCATATTTTCTAGGAAATTTTCATTATAAGTAAAAAAGTCCAAATGTGTTATTTGCTTAATAACAAAATTGTGCTAAAGGATTTGAGGTGTGAGATTGATGAGACTTGAAGTGATTTGATTAATTTTACTTATATTTTATTATTATTTCTTATTAAAATCCTTTTTTATTTTAATATGAACTCAAGTACGATTTCTTGCAAATTTTATATTTACTATGGAAAGCCGTTTTACTTTTTAATGAAATTTGAGTTTTATTCTTAAAACAAATTCACATGTCCATAATAAAATTTAAGATATCTCCAATACAATTTTAAATATCTACAAATGAATTAGAGATCTCTCATTCATTGATTTAGAGATATCTAAAATACAATTTGAGATATCTCTAATTCATTTGCAGATATCTAAAATTTAGATTTTGATATCCAAAATTTATTTAGAGATAACTAAAAATGAGTTAGAGATACTTCTAATTGAATTAAGGATATGTACATAATCTCAAATTAAGTTTCTGGAAAACATTTGATACACTGGGTCTTGATTGTGTCTTCATTTGGGCGCGATATTTAAATTTATTATGGCGCACTATTTAAATATGTAGATTTTTTCTTACCTTCATATTCGCCCAACATTCTGTTTTCGAAATGATTTGTAATAAATGTTATCATGATATCATGACTAATTCAATTTCAGATATCTTAAATTTTAAGACATATATCTCATAAGAACTATGTTAGATCACTAGCGAATTAAGGATATCACTAAACAAATAAGAGATATCACCAAATGAATTAGAGATATCACTAAATGAATTAACAATATCACTATATGAATTAGAGATATCACTAAATGAATTAACAATATCACTAAATGAATTATGGATATGTATTTTTGTGTTTAAAATATCATATCCAAAATTCGTTCAGTGATATCTCTAACTCAGTGATATCCATAATTCGTTTAGTGATATTCTTAATTAAATTTAAGAGATCTGTTATTAAATTTGAGATATCTCTCATTATTTATTTTCAGATATCTCAAATTCAATTGTAGATATCTGGAAATGAATTATAGATGTCACTAGACGAATTTCGTATATCACTAAATAAATTAAGAATATCACTAAACAAATTTTAAATATGTATCTTTTAAAATAAAAATACATTTCCATATTTTATTTAGTGATATTTTTAATTTGCTTAGTGATATCCGAAATTCATTTAGTGATATTCTTAATTCTTTTCGTGATATCCGTAATTCTTCTAGTGATATACCTAATTTATTTAGTGATGTCCTTAATTCGTTAGTGATATTTTACCCTAAACGCAAGTGACTTCCGTGACTTCACAACACTTAAATCTCTTTGGTCATGATTGGATTCTATACATACAGATTTATTATCTTTTACGTATGTCGACATGTGGTATAATTATACGAAAATAATCAATTTTTCTGATTTGAAAAACATAAAATGTCTAGACAAACTCTCCAAAGAATAAACCGAAATTTTGGAACTAGCCGAATAAATTATGTCTGCAGGATACAGTATAATTCAAAAAATAATATTGAAAAACCTGCTTTTAATAAAAGTGTAATATTTAAATCATTCGCCATTGTATTTTTTAATGACATATGAATGTTGAATATTGTTAAATAACATAAAACATGTATTTTTTAAATACGGATATTTTCGTGTTATGACTTGTTAAGATTTTTGTTCAAAATTATTTTTTAAATCTTACTTATTTCATATTTTTATAAGACTTATGTTCAAATTATATCAATGTGTTTTAAATTTGTTACTGATAGTTTTACACATATTTCTTCCTCCCTTATCTGCATTATCAGATGAATTAATTTAGGTATTTACCCAATGTGATTCATTTTATTTACATCAAATATAAATTATTATTAATTATGAACAGAGAATTTATTGCTCTCTAAAATAAATGCATGTTATTCTTAAACATTTTAAATGTACTCCTATTTTGGCTTTACCCTCAAATTGGTACAAGCAAAATTAATAGAAGAAATGATAAAGACATACACAAACGACTTATATTTTATCTGGGATTCAAATTCAGGATCTTTAGCTTTCACACTCTTATGTTTCTATATCGTAAGTTCATATAAATGTATAATAAAACCTAGATACCTATAGAATTTTAAAAAAATAGTCTTGATATGATAACATTTACTACAAATCATTTCGAAAACAGAATGTTGGGCGAATATGAAGGTAGGAAAAAAATCTACATATTTAAATAGTGCGCCATAATAAATTTAAATATCGCGCCCAAATGAAGACACAATGAAGACCCCGTGTATCAAATGTTTTCCAGAAACTTATTTTGAGGTTATGTGCTAGTGTTGCCAGTTCTAGTGAAATTTCACTAGATCTAGTGATTATGTAGCCAATCTAATGATTTAGTGAAAACTTTTATGGATACCCTCAAATCTAGTGATTTTCAAAGTTCTGTAGAAAATACATTAAAAAATACATATTTTTTTGCAATATAAATACATCCATAATGCATTCACTATTGTTCAAATAATATTAATAAGAGAAAATTTACAAAACTGTCCTCTATTAACGAGTAGGATAGGTACTTTCGTTCAACAACGCAGTCGGGTTCTGCTCTACTGTCCGTGTCCAACTGTTCACTACGTCTCAATCGAATTCTGTACTTCTACGAGCTCCAATAAAAATAATATGCACAGAAGAATCAGTTATTACAGGATGTTCCAGGATTATTGTAAAAAAAAACTTTAACAGCTTATTACTGAGGTCATTTTGAACAAAAAATATTTTATGAATGTATATCTGGAAACTTTTCGTTACAATTTAGTTGCATATTTATACTTTCTTTTGTTTCTGTATTTCAACCAGAGGCGAGAGACGTTTCATATAGAGAAGTCATGAACTTTTTTATCGTTATTTTTTTACTTATTAACATTTTTTCAATTTTACTTATAAAATATTACATACAATGCAAAAGCACACAAAAAGCTACTTTTGCTAAAACTTAAGGTAGTTGTCACTCGAGTGTACCTATTCAAAAACTTGTTCTATGTTCAAAATAAAAATTAAGTTAATGCAGTTTATATTTGCAATAACTTATATTTTTTAACATTATATTATTGCATCAAAATAGTTAAAAGCTAATATCAACGACTGTAACATATGAATTTTCTTTATTTTTCCATAGAAAAGTTGTTTTTTGAACTGTACCACTCGCACTAACACATACACAAGTGTCGTATTTCAATGTTGAAGAATAACTGTGGCATCGTCGTATCTAGACATTTATTGGTACATTCGGGTATAAAAGTAATAAGATATTTTAAGATATAATACTAATTCTAAACTACAAATGGAAACTGCAAAACAAATTAATATATTTCTTTCTTAAAATTACAAAAGTAGTATTATACTGTATAAAGTTTTCATGCTTTTCACGTAAAATACCAATTTAAAAAATATTTCTTTCGAATGTACGTCTGAAATTCCTTTAGCCTAAGATCACCTCTTATTCGCTAATACCAAGCGGGTGTTAACTTAACTGATACTTCATCTGAAACGCTTGTACATGGTTGTCAAGTATAATTCTGCCTATTTATCATATCTTCAGATTAAAATTTTCTAGAGACAATAAAATTAAATCTGAGTGGTAAATAATTTTCTAATTTTTACATAAAATCCGTTAATTAGTTTACTATAACATACTAGTTTTTCGATTAAATGTCATAGTGGATATAAAAGTTATAATTTAAAATGTTGTGTTTATTTTGCCATTTCCTATTCTTCACGTGTTAAAAAGGCCAAATTTAATTGCAAATATCTCAGGTACCGCTCGGTCAATTGTTTTAAAACTTGTAGAGCAGGTACATTATACTTCAGTTGAGATGTACTTAAAATTTCAATTAATTCTGTTGAAAATGATTTCACGATATAACTACCTTAATAAACACAATAGTTTTCGAGATATTTTAATTTTTAGAAAAGATCAATTATTTATAGAAACAATTCATATTTGCGGATTGCGTTCCTTTCTTTAAAAATATGTAGTGTAACTGAACGTGTATTTCATCATAACCGATATCTGTGTACAAAGTATATTGGCACACCCAACAATGGGTAATATGCCGTGATGATATATTTTTATTTTACAAAACAATAAAATTATAAAATCTATTGAAATTTATTCCTAATCTAGTAACTTCTTGGGAGTAAAATCTAGTGATTTACTATTTTTAAACCTGGCAACACTGGATGTGCATATCATTAATTCAATTAGAGGTATCTCTAATTCATTATTAGATATCTCTAAAAGAGTTTTGGATATCAAAATTTAAATTTTAGATATATGCAAACGAATTAGAGATATCCCAAATTGTATTTTAGATATCTCTAAATCAATGAATTAGAGATATCTCTAATTCATTTGTAGATAATCTAAAATTGTATTACAGATATCTTAAATTTTATTATGAAAATGTGAATATGTTAGAAATAAAACTCAAATTTAATTAAAAGTAAAACGGCTTTCCATACACTACAATTTCGTTTAATGCTCGTATATTTATTGCATAATATCACATATTACATTAATCAAAATCTAATAAATTTGAAGAATCTATTTCATATTCGCTATTAATTTCCCATGAATAGTTCTGCTGTTTTTCACAGTAGGTATAAAAAATAAAAGAAAAATAATTTAAATTTTAATTGCGCTACGGTTAATAAGAAATTAAATGAATTTCATAATAACTTTTATACATACAAATTATTAATGCTTAATGAAAATATTAATGCTGCTATAATAAATCTTCCCCCACATTATACTTCACTAATAATGTATATTCTATAGAAGATAAAGTGTTATTTGTTTTTAAATAACAATAATGTAATTTATTAAAGCTCAGGTTTATTATTGCAAGAATTTATTGTGCACTATGATTATTGTAATTGATTACCTTGGGATCGACACTTCTCTTGATGGCGTTGATGAGGTCCGCTCGCAGAGCCTCCATCTGATGCAAGCCAATCCTAGGAACTACGTCTTTGCCGACCACCACTGACGTGATGAACGATTTCGTATATTCCACCGCAGGCATGCTACAATAAACATTCATCATTGTATGTAGAAATATCATAGTTCTATTGACAAACAAATTATTACAAATTTAATAGTTTTACACAGAAATACGAGTATACCGGACGAACACGAAAATCCGTGACATGGGCGTTGTGACAATAGTTTCTTTAAATACTATCTGCCCTGTAAAACGTAAACGACGGCTAATAAAGATAAATAATAAAATTCTGAATTTTTAGGTACCAATTTTTTAATTTGCACGTTTGGTGCCCGAGTAAAATTAATTTAAAGACGTGATTAAATGGATTTATTAGGCAATTATTTCAAGAAATGAACGTCAAGTAAATTATCTAACCAAGTAACATGTCGAAACAAGTGTTCTCAAACACAAAATGAGTTCAGGAAATAATCAATTTCCGCACTAGTGCGAGAAATAATTAAAATGTAAAAGTTTTGTTTTGTTGCCATGATACATTTTGTAATTTTTCTTATTTTTGGGCGACAGCAGTAAAAATATTGTTTGCATCACATGGGAAAAATAAAATTCTGAAACCGTTGCACTTGTTTCAGAAACTTGCATTTGGTTCAGAATCATTATTTTTCCGCATTTATTACAAAAATAACTAATCAACGCTCATTTCTTAAAATAATGCAAACTAAATTTATTTTGACCACGTCTTTACTTTAGGATTACCCGGGCACTAAATGCGTAAATTTAAAAATTTAGAATCTAAAAATTAAGAATTTTATTATCCAGAACTGCAGATATAAATTACCCAATAAAGTTTTATAGGGAAGATAATATATGAAAAAAAAACTGTTTTTCTATTTCATGGTTTCTCGTGTTCACCTTGTGTGTATACATATATTTAAAAGTTATGTTATTTTAAAACTATTAAAAATTAAATATTTAAAAAATATTTCATATTTTCCTATATTTTTTGTTGATTGGGTATAGGCGATTCCAATAAACTTTCCAGCCATTTTTTAGTACGTGGTATGGCATCCAAAAGTATTTTTTTTATATGAGATTATTAATTTATGATGTGTTGAAATATTTAAATGCATCTGCAAGTAGCTAAAATTTTTGTGAAGAGGAGAAGTTTGAAATTTTGTGCATGTGATAGCAAACAGAATATAAAAATCAAATATTAGTTTTTGTATTATGCATATAAACTAACGGCGGTAATAAAGCATCCACATGAAAATTTGAAATAAATTTCTCTATTTACAAATGTAAAATTAATCCTTAAAATTATAACATTTTTTACGGGGTTTGTATTATCACAAAATTTGTGCGCGAAATACGATAACCAGACAGAGACATTAGGTTTGTTCAACATACAATAAAATCAGACTATTCAATCCATGATTTAATTTTGGCCCGTACAACCACTTGTAACGATATTGGAGTCAAATTTTACTTTAAACTAATCTTTGATGAACATATTGAAGTCACCTACAAAGCTGCAATTAGAAAGCTTGGGTTCATAGTAAGGAACATTCGTTTATTTATATGCCTCAGAAAGCATATTTAATCACTTTTTTCGACTTGCACCAAAGTCAGCTATCTAATGTAATTTATCTAACCCGAAAAAAAATAAGAATAATTATAAGAACATAATTGGTAGATATAGAATTAAAATAAACAAATGATGAACTGTAATAGATTTGTTTCTTAGTAATTTTCAATTCTATTTCCCAAAAAAAAAAATGTTTTATTCATATTTAAAACAAAATAATGTAAACTTGTTATTTATCATTGAAAAGCAAATAAAGTACATTTTTATCAGCTAGTAGTTGTCTTAATATCTTCCTTTTACAAAAAAAAAACAATTATATTATATTTGCCTCTTTTTATTATTGACATACAGGGCCGTGCGGTGATATGGAGCAAAGGAGCAATCGCTCCAGGCGCCTTTCGTTAAAAGGCGCACACAGAATTGAAATGATAGATATATTCTGATTGATACACTCTTGATAATCACCCAGTTAAGCAGCTAGAGCCAGTTCGTTGTATATTCTTCTGTATTGAACCAGATGAATGAAAAGTTCATTCTTTTATAAATAAATATTGTTCTTAGGGCCAGTACTGCTCCGTGGGTAAAAGGCGCCTTTATGCAAAGTTATATTTCAGCGCCCCCCATAATATATTATTTACAAATTAACACACTCTTTAAATTTTAAACCATATTTTTAATTCTTCGAAAAATACTAGATTTAAAATATTGATGAAATATCCTTTGTTAGATTCATTCTTGTAATCAAAATTGTTTGTTGTAATCAACCATTTTACAGTTATAACAATATCAGAAATTATTCGTTTAGCAGGATATTCATTTTTACCTTCCGTCACCTATAGGTAAGGAAGGTATTGTCTTTGGTCAAAAAATTCGGTGGTGAGTTTTCATTGAATAAGCACGTTTTAGGGTCTTTACAATACGATTTTACTATTTTTACGATGATGTCTGTATGTGTGTGTGTGTGTGTGTGTGTCCGTATGTGCGTGTGCGTGTGTGTGTGTATGTGATCACGGTTTTGTCAACGATATCTCCAATACTAGAATTCCAAAAATTACAATTCTTGCGTATTCCTCTTCCTTATAACCATATGCAAACATGTTTAGATTTTGGTTATAATTGATCAACCGGACGTACCCTCATTTGAAGATTTTAACAGCTTTTCTTGAAAAACTCAGTTAAATGTTATTATAACTTAAAGAATATATTATTCTCTATACGATTTGATTGCATTTTATATTTCATATTCTACAGATATAGAGTTAAAGAATAATATAGATAAAAAAATTCATATAAATTTCATAATTCAGCCAGCTATGCTAACTTAACCATGGAAACTGTTAATATATTCAGGTAATTCAAATTGACAGATGTCAGTATCAATAAAATGTAAATCAATGAAAGAATAAGGGAAGTAACTCTACTGTTAGAAGTTTCTAGATATAAGAGAGACGATTACATTGGTTTGAACATGTAATGAGGAGAGATGAATATATTAATAGAAGGTGGAAGAAACCTAGGAAGACCAAATATAAGATGAAAAGACTATATTGCAGAAGACTTGAGAGAAAAGGAACTGAATGAGGACGACACGCAAAACAAAAATGAGTGGAAGAAGAAAATAAAAAATAGCGACCCCCTAACGAATGGGAGAAACTAAAGAAGAAGAAGATGTCAGTGTCAAGTGCAATTTGCATAGTTTGTTTATGAAATAACTTTACTGGAAATATAGGATCTTTTGCAAAAAAAGTATGTACAGGGCGCGTGCAGTGACATGACTTTGCTGCCTTTGGCAAGCAGATATGGGGACCCGTATCAAAATGACAGCAATTAATTATGTCCACAACTGACAAGTGTCATAATTTTTCATTCAAAATTTCATGATTTTCTTATTTCATGTGATTTGTTTTTTATCAGGAGTATGGAATTCAGTTGCCGAGAAAGGAAATCATAAAATACCAAAAATTTAGAATCTTTTACAAGAAAATTTATGTATGGAATTTCTACATAATACACAGGATTGACGGAAGGTATTATGCTGGCCACATCAGATTTTTTTGTACTAAATTCATTGTTAGATTCATCCTTGCAATCAATATTAATAAGCTATAACCAAAATATTCATTGTTGTAATGAACAGCTTTACAATTATTATTTGAATTTAACAATGCTAGAAAAATATACGTTTGGCAGTATAATTATTTTACTTAAACTTAATTAGAGCTCTAATGCATGCAAACAAATTAATAAAAAATATTGTTCACTTCTATCACCTTACTGTGGAAGTTGTATAGGCAATTTTTTCTATACGAATAAGAGTAGTTTGCAAAAAATACTATTATGTACTGTTATGGAATGGCGCCCCTCATGGTCAGGCGTTTTTGTGCGGGACACAATCTGCCCACCCGCACGGAGCGGCCCTGCTTAGGGTGCCAAATTGAATATTATGTGCTTTAGGCGCCAAATTGAATATTATGTGCTCCAGGCGCCAAAATTCCACCGCACGCTGTTGACATACATGTATAGTTTGATTCTATCATTTATTTACGTTAGCGGTCAAGATAGCTTCACATTTTTTTTCCGTAACTATAGTTGGCGCTTTCTGAAATAAAATTTACTATTTTGAATTACAAGTGACGAGTTCTCGAATAAATTTGCCCACAAATACATTTGACACTGATATGAAATAAGTGTAGTTTATTGGAATTTTACCTCTAAGCAGATAGAAATCTAGAACATAAACTAAATCATGATCCAAAGCACTATTTAATTAATATTCATTACGATATAAATCTATAAATTAGAACAAGTTTTGTAAGTAATAAAGAAAATTATTGCCCAGAAAATATGGCATGAAGCTTGTAATTTTGGCCTTTTATAATTATTCCATAATTAGTGGAATACTGAAAAATAAAACTGAAGAGTAGAAATGAAGGATCATAAAAAAATTACCTTGAGATTATTGTCTTAAATATTAGATGTTATATTAGCAATATGAATAAAATGCTTTTTTTTGGCTAATTATTAATGCTGTGCCCAGGAAACTACTTACCTTAATAGTCCTCCAGGCGGACTATAGCTAAAACACTGTAAATCAGCATATTCTTGCTTTAGCAATATTGCTAATATGCTGGCAGTACCCGCTCCTAGTGAGTGCCCTACGAGAACTAGACCGAACTCCTGAGTTCCTCGCTCCGGATTATGGTTTCGTGCTTTATTCAGTAAGTCCTCGGATTGAAGCTTGTCTCGAATGTACTCTGCTGCTTGAATCATACCCTTGTGGCCTGTCCATTCCTCTCGTGGAGGATTCAAGGGGAGTGTATCGCCTTCGGCATTCAAGTCAGTAAGCACATCCTAGAAAGGGAAATTTAAATTTGTGAAAAAAGTTCTTAAATAAATATGTGACGGGAAATAGGACAACAGACAACAAAAATGTTACTGGTATTTGGCAGGGAAATTCACTAAATCCAATGCTGTTCAATTTAATAATGGATCAAAATTATCCAGAGCTTTAAAAAATTAAGAGAATTAACAAAAAGGGACACTTGAAAAAGTTTTTTATCAGCTTGTTTATTAATTATTTTTTCTTAAAATATGAACGCCTGATCTGAAACGCAAACACTTTATTTATTAAGAAAAAAAATAATTCGGCCAAAAAATTTAATGTTCAGAAATTTAATAATAACAATAAATTCTTTAATTATCGGTGGTTAGTGACTCTGGATGTGTTGTTTATTGCACTGTTGGTATTTACATAACATGAATAAGCAAAAACATTTTGTTGCTTTTGTTCATTTTTTGGTTTCAAAAAGTTTTCTTAATAAATAAAGTGTTTGCTAAAGTTTTTCTATTTTCTAATTTTATTTTACATTAGGTTTACTACACGCTAATAAAGATTTTTTTAAGTATTCAGTTTTTATTGCCACGAGTTTATATCTTACGTAGATGACGCAAGACTTCTGTCAACATTGAAGACGACCTACAACATAAATACAACGACGATTGAATTAGTTCTACTTAATATAGCCAAACAAACAATTTAACAAGAACAGAAAAAAAACTACAGTTATATTCAAAAAACCCATACGCTGCAAACTATATAGTCGACGAGAATAAATCAATATAACGGGTAATAAATTACCACTACCTCCAAGTAGAACTGTCAAGTAAACGCAATCTTCACAAAGAAGTAAGGCAAAAATCACAAAAAGAAAGGAGAATCTCAGGGTATTTATAACCATAATATAGAGAAATAAACATGTATATACAACCGGTAAAGTTCAGAATCAACAAGATAATACTTTTTAATGGAGCAGAGATACGAGCTGATCCAGCAAAAACTAAACAACTGCTAAGGATAATCGAAATGAACACCCTCAGAAAGCAAGATAAGACTGCAAGACTGGATCCAGTACGATATCAAGAAGTCAGAGAAGCGGATATAGTGAAGTTTACAAAACAAACAAGAAAATATTATTGGAAAAGATAAATGAGAGACTAATTAAAATATGGAGATTGTAAAGCAAATGGAAAAGGAAACCCACACAGATCAAAAAAGAGGGATAGAGAGTAGGTGGACAGCAACAGACTCCACACCTTACACGAGTGGAGAAAAACAGGCATTTCCTAATATAACGGAAGAACAAACATTTCATTATAACATTAAACTATTCACATCCACAGTCAACAGAATTGCAAGGTAATTCCGAATATAATGCAGAGAAGGAATAAGTTGAATAGATGACCGTTCAGCGCTCAACATCCAATCATCCAAAAGTATTGAACTGAGATTCGATGAGCGAGGTCGGCATCTTTCATGGAAAAGTACACATATAACGAAATAAATACTCATTTTTGTGTTTGATCACTACTACATTAAATTGGATTAAATGGAAAATAGTGAACAAATCCATTTTAGAAGCAATAATAAATATTGTAACGTGCGTGGACGCGACACCACTGACTCTAGGAGTACGCGACCGCCGCCGCTGATCAAATATTTCCAGAACGCCGCCGCGTTGGGCGATGACGCAATCTTCGCGAGCACCGACGGGGTAAATACACACGTCTAGACCTGTTAAATTACGTACGGTCGGCTGATTCCTTTGTATTCGATGAAATAATGGAGAACTCTCTAGAAGGGACGCCAGGCTGTATAAATATCGTCAGGGAGGACAGCTGGGACATTCGGTGATAGACACGCATCGTGAAACGAACAGTTGGTATTATAAATAGAATCTACGAGTGGTGGACAATAAATAAATGTAGTTATATAAATAAATATAGCCAAATAAATATTGTTTAAATAAATTATCTTAGTGTTTAAGTATTTAATAATATTCTTAATCTTGAATTAGTGTTTCTATCATAGTGTTAGTTATTTTTATTATCTTTATCTTAATTATTTATCATTTAATAAACTTTCATTTTACTTAATAATATTTCTCTAATTTTTACACTTCACCCAAGTAAATAAACATTACAATATGTACAAGACATTTTTATATTTTTCTATAATATGAAAATGAAATGATAAAGACGTACTTAAACATCCATACCCTGACGGAGCATAAAATACGAAACTACCTATATTCAGCAAATTGTAAAACTACTTGTAATATCTACATCAATTTTGTGAGTAAAAACTAAACTAAAATGACAATAATTACCAAATAACTCGAATAGAAAGCAGGAGTTATGAATTTGAAGTGGAAATTTAGATCGAATGAATTTATACATTTATAAAGGCTGATTCAATTTCGGCTTCCACATGTGAATATTAAAAGAAAACGTCAAAATGAAATAAAAACATACAATTCGTTATTTAATCTTTTACTATTCGTTATTTAATCTTTTACTATAATTCATTACAATTACGTATGAAAAATAATATCGTTTGTATGGCCGCCGGGGCTTGTGTGATATAACGTAATGCGCTCATCAAAATTTTCGATTACAGGTATATCGCAGTACAATGCAATATTTGCGTATGCCAAACCAAACTGTCACTTTTGGCGGATGCATTTGCTTCTTGCAAATCTCTTTTGAATTTTCCAATCCTTAAATGCGGCAATTTTGCAATTTTGCTTGTTTACGAATCCTCATAGAGCACGGTATGTATGTCCATTTTCATAATAGACTGTGTTAATTTTGACGCGCTATTCCATCGTGCTAATACTGACAAAAAAATATTGTAACGTTTGAAAAATATTCGCTGCTAACATATGGAAAATTATTGTTGAATCATCCTTTACATAGCATATTCACATTTTTTCATAAGAGTACGAAAATTAATAATTGAAATTGCAATTAAAAGGTTAAATTAATGTCATCTTAATTTTAAAATTAACTTTTCCGTAGTCCCATTTAATTATGGACGGTGGGAAAGTTTAGTAAACAATTTAAAAAAATATATAAGATATTTTGGCACTTCTATATTATTATAAAGTTTTGATGTTGATACATCTCAAAGTATCATTAACTGCTTCCTGCAGTCTCTAGTTACGTTCATTAATGAATATGTCTTACAATACAACATGAATCGTATTTCGCTCTAATAAGCTTGAAAACCATGTTAAAAGTATATTCTACCAGTTCCACCCTAAGGTTTTGATGTTACCAGATGCGAATCTATCTATAGGGAAATGAAACACGTTATACTTTAATTATTTCCTCGCGCTTTATAAATAATTCGTATTTAGTTACTAGTTACATAAAAAATTGTATAATTAAATCTTTTTATTATTTATATAAGCTATAAAATTAATATCGTAATTGTATCACTATCACTATACCCGAAATGTATAATTTATATGTACCTATATTCTAAGCCAATCTGGTAAAAAAAAATTTTTTACTTTCTTTAATACTATCTATATTTAATTAGGCAGAAATTGTAAAGAGAAGAAGAGAGTAAAGTGAAATATTAGCTAGGGCAGATTAATAGTTTGTGCATTATTTTGAATGTCAAAACAATGGCGTCATACAAAAAACTGTTGCTATTTTTTTTTTTTTTGTAGAAATGGAATATACCTTATTGTTTTGTGGAATATACGACTTTTGTTATACATATTGCAACATAATACTTTTCAATTTTATTAGTGTATAATAATTTTTATTACAGGTTTGTGTGCTTGAAATATAATTTAAATGAAATGAAACTCCAATAATAAATATATATTTACAGTAAAATTTTTGAAAGATGTCCGATCAAGGTTGTTTACGAATTGTATGAATTCAGATTTTTACTCCGCCCATCATGACAAATTCAGTAGTGTCGTTTGCTTAGTTTTTATGAAGGTACGTAAGATACTACTGTTATTTTATTATTATAAAAATATATATTACAGGAAAAAACATTCAAAATTCAAAAATAAGTCAACTAGTAAGTTTATAAGCAAATGTAAAACCAAATTTGTTAAAAATAAGATACTGACACAATGTCAGTGTCAGTGACTGACAGAATATAACGTTATACGTACGGCTATGAATCCAGGTAATGTATCTGAATTAATAAATAAACTTACGTTACAGCGAAAGTATTATCAACAACGAGCATCGTTTATAAATGGAATGTCCTAACTTAGTCGAAACAATATGAATTTTTGAAAGACAAGCGTGTTATATCCATCCTTATCACACACTCTTACAGCTTTTGAAAAAGAAAGAGATAAATGTATGCCTATTTGTTAATTCGTTCGTGATGCAGGTGCCCTTGATCGGACATCTTCAAAATTTTTACTGTATATATTATCACGGCATATTACCCATTGCTGGGTGTGCCAATCTGCTTTATACGCAGATATCGGTAATGATGATGACATATTCGTACCGTGCAGAAGTTCACCAGGTGTTACTACATGGGCACTTATTGCTGGCGTGGAGAGTTCACAACAAAGATCACTTTTATGCCGTTTAAAATTGGAAATAATTTTGGTGTCAGTCGGTATCGAATTCGGGTCCCAAATTCGGGACCATATACTAAGGCACACGGACACGAGACCCCACTGGTCCAATGTCCAATAATTGTACATTTATTTATATTCCGCTAATTTATATTTTGTCCGCTAGGGTGACTTGAATCGTTTCGATAAGTGACGTATGCGCTGACGTCATCATATTGGGATTTGAAATTGGAGCCCAATTTTAAATTTATATCTACAAAACAATGTACACAAATTGCGTGAAAACCTTATTCACATAAATTGTAATCGGTAGTCTTTCAGAAAAAAAAAAACATGTAAAATGACCCCATTCTACATACATAACAAAGAATACTTTACTATTTCATGTAATGTTCATATTATAATTATTAGAAAATTATGTAAGTATATTTTAGATTGTAAGATTTTTATTTCCAAACTCCCAGAATTGGAGGAGAAATCTGGCTGAACCAAAGGCATTATAATAAAAACACTACTCAAAAATAAAAATACGAAATTATGGCAGGTGCAAACACAATATAATAACAAAATTATAGTGGTTAATTGCTGTTAAGTGCGGAAGCAGAGAGTTTACATTTTGATTCTATATTGTGGAAAATGTTTCCATTCCATCTTATGATAAGAGTAAATTGATGTAATTAATTTTTGTTTCCTCACCTTCATGCTAAGTGTACCGCGTATACTAACAACGATCTTCTTGCGGTCGTAGTCAACGGCGACAAAGAATGGCGTCTCTCCGACATCCACGTGGTAAGTGACATATACGATCTCGATGTCGCCGATGGTGAGGACGCGCTGCAGTGCCGCGTAGTTGCATCTACAGCAGTTGTCCTCGATCACAGATGTATTTTCTTTGGAGTGTGTGCAGCATGGCATGCAACAACACCTTTGAAACAAAAAAATATATATTAGTAAACATAAAATTACTGTGAATATAATAGTAGTAATTACTTAATTAGGTTTGTTCGTTTCGCTATTTTGCATTTGGGGTTTATCGCCGCGTCATACTTTCGTGTACGTTTGATCTAGCTATCTAGCAGTGAAAAGTCACTAGATATGTATTCCTTTTTGCTGGAACGGCGATAGCGATAGGTGTGCCGGTGGGCGATGGCAGTAAAGACCGGGTGACCAAAATTCCTCAGCTACGTTGGCAGCTACTCTGTGACTGGATTTTATGGCAGCACTGGCGGCAGTAAATTATGACGCATACGCATGTAAGAAGCATATGCCAAATATCATGTTAGTGCCAAAATTTTAAATTTTAGTGCCCTAATTTTTAAGGCTGACGTTTCGCAGTAGATTTTATTTCAGTAGCATCAAAACTGCGGCGTTTTGCAGTAACATCATATAACTCTATAGCCCAAGACAATACAAACTATACAGGATGAATACTTTCACACACCTTGTTGACACACACGTACAGACCGATCTCACTTACCTATACCCTACTCCTGTATGAGTGGTGAGCAAATGGGATTTTTTTTTGATAATTTAGCGCAGTTAGTGTACAGTCGCGTTCGCGATGAGCAGGTCAACAGCCGCCCCAGTGGCAGTTAAATAGTCGGCCTTTCCTTACAAGGGTTCCAGGCTAAATCTAGACAGCGAGCCCCAAGACTACCACCACGCCCAAGTCTGCCTCTAGCTGCCTCCAAAGCCCACTGTCTGACAGGCTCGTGTCCAAGAGCTGCCCAGCGCCTGCTAAGGCCGTCTCCACCAGCCAGCTCAGCCCAGGCGGACTTGGTTCGCTCCAGGCCCACCTGAAGCGTCTCCAACGTAACAAATCTAAGTATCTTTTGTATACTAGATTTTTATATTGTTATTTTGTGCCGACAATAAATTTTGTTAAATTTCGACTACTGCTTTAAATAATTCACTTGAGAATCATCGGTGGCCTGGCGCACACCATTCACCTCTAAATAAAATTGTTTTCATAGCTTGCTATGTTTTATTTTATATGGAATTTTATTAATACATATTTTGAGAATAGATGGTTGCCATTTTGAAATGGTGAAAGTAAAACTATGATAATTTGGTATCATTGTGAAGCTAATAATAAATAGTACTTATAGGCCGTACGGCGCCCTTGGCAACGTTGCGCCGTTGGGCCCTGCCCGACCTCGCCCTTATGGGCGGCGCGGCCCTGTATATTTGTGTATTTTCTTGAGATACTGACTATGATGACTCGCAATATTGAAAACACATAAAAATTACCAATATTAAGCACAAACATTTAAATTTTTAAAAGGTAAGTTTAGAATATATACTTATTATGTAAATAATAACTACAGTTATTAAATTAGATCTATATCCGCCCCGGTGCAACTTGTATTGGAAAATTGACAGCAAACAGTAGAGGCATTGAGAGCAGTGTACCCAATGGTACAGAGATGTCACTAAGAGGTATAAAATTATTTGTCAGAAATAATAATAGTAATAATATTGTTTGAATACATTGTCATTAATGCATTGTGCCAAGTTTAGGTCGTTAGTCTAAAAAATATACATTATAGCTTACGATAAGTAATTTTATTTTATTTCAGTGTATATTTTCTAACAATAACATTTTCAGTTTCAATCGTCGTTATAAATTTAAATGTCGGCATCTACAGCGAGAAAATCACCAAGAGGCCATTTGAGAAGACAAGTCTAAATCCTGGGTTAAGGGATTCTTTTATCTGTACTTGAAAAATCAGAAGACAGCATTTGTTCCTCTTCACGCACATTGACTACAGGAGCAATAAGAAAGTTCAAGAATTTCTCCAACTCTTCCTATAAAGAAAACTGGTACAATTGCTTCAGGTCTGATGTGATTGTGTTAGCTACTTTGGTCCTCGTCCAAATAACAGCAAAACCGACAACTTGGAAACTAATTTCAACGTCGAATTATGATAATGAACATGCATGGTATAAAATGCTGGTCAACCACTAAATTTGCTGAACGCCGCTTCCACGGGGGCATCTCCTTTCTTAACTGTAGGCAACAAGATGATAATGATGTAAGAAAAGCAATTCGAATAGTACAGTCTCACTAGTCTCAGTAACATCTCGGTGGATGACCAAACTACTGCTGACAAGACACAATCAGATATAAAATAGAAGAACCTATCAAAAATACATGCGATCGTTTCAAATGGCACTTAAAATCCACGCAGAACAACGTTCATAGGATGCTCACTCGGCTATTCCAAGTGATCAAGAACTAGAAGAAAATGCTTTTGTTACAAAATATTTTATTTAAAAACTGTAATTTGTACATATAATAAAAATAATGAATTTTTTTTTTATTTTAATATACTGAAATTATAAAAATTAAGTAATCACTGTATATTAAACAAATGAACGTTGACAGGTTCATATGACATATATTTGACATTTACTTGATATGTATTTGACATATGTCAAATGTCACTTGATGCATTGACTTGCATTTCTCGTTTATGTTATTGTTTTGTGCCTATATCCTATGCTCTACATAACCTCTAGATCTATGTCAATAATAATTGTGTATCCCTTAAATAAATGAATTTTTAATACCTTTATAGATTCATAGTGTGATTATTTAATATTCTTTTATAATATAATATCACATTTCTTACAAATAAATAAGAAAATGAATACTCAGTATGTTTGACATTGGCCCACAAATGGCGGCGATTTTGGCCCATGGCCATACCTGTATATAGACGAACCCTTTGGGAAATTAGGGTACCTTTATATACAGGGTATGGCCATGGGGCAAGATCGCCGCCATTAGCGAGACAATGTCAAACACACTAAGTATTCATTTTCTTATTTATTTGTAAGAAATGTGATATTATATTACAAAGGAATATTAAATAATCACACTATGAATCTAAAAAGGTAATAAAAATTCATTTATTTAAGAGATACACAATTATTATTATGACATACATTTAGAGGTTATGTACAGCATAGGATATAGATTGTTATTATCACATCTAATTTAATAACTGTAGTTATTATTTACATAATAAGTATATATTCTAAACTTACCCTTTAAAAAATTAAATGTTTGTGCTTAATATTGGTCATTTTTATGTGTTTTCAATATTGCCAGTCATCGTAGTCAGTATCTCAAGAAAATATACAAATAAATAAAATAAAAGTATTACTTACACTATAAATAAATATTAGAAGTATATTTAAATGTGTTTTGCATTAAAATAAAGCAAGTAGCCACGAAAATACATAATAATTTGCGAAACAACTACGAATATGACAGTGGCCCTCTAATGGCGGACGAAACGCGAGCCACGTCATGGCCATACCCTGAGTATACAGGTACCCTATGGGAAATAAGATCGTAGCGCCAAAGTGGCTTTTAAAGGAACTAATGTTAACGGGATAATTTGACATTTACTAATTGTATTGATGCATTAAGTGTATAATATTAAAAGATATTACATATGTAAACATTATAAACGTAGTAGATAACACTTGTGTTTATACAATCAAGAAAATGTCACGTGTATAAATTATCCCATCAACTATAATTCCGCAAAATACCACTAGATGTCATATTGCTTATTTCCCATCGCCTATATGTGTTTTTTTCAAACAATAGGTAGTGCAGCATAAGTAAGGGGGAAGAGAGTTACGTCACTTAGACTCCGTAATCTAATCCGTCAAATCGAACGATAAAACGACTGTCAAACTGAAGTGAGCTAAGATTAAGTAAGATTTGTGGCAAATCGAACACAGCTAGCTAATGTGCTACGATCAATAAACTTTCGAGTGCGTTTTTGGTTCTCAATCTGCGCCACAACAAAAAATCACTATACTATCTCATTAAATATAAGCTCGTAGTTACATCAACAACGTATTTATTATATCGGTATTACAGAATACAATATATGGTTGTAACTTTACAATACTAGACGGCATACATCCCTAGAGTACCTGTATATACAGGATATGGCCATGGTGTGGCTCGGTTTTTGTCTGCCATTAGCGGGCCAAATGTCAAGTGTGTTGTTTCGCAGATTATTATGTATTTTCGTGGCTACTTTTGTTTTATTTTAATGAACATTTTATGATTAAAAAAATATCCAATTCAATCCTTGCATTTCTGATCACGTGTGCGAAAGTAACCAATCAAAACAAACTTACACTGATAATTATCCTAAGACAATTATCATTTATGTCACCAAGTTGCCAAGTAACAAATCATTTTTGATAGAAAAAAAAAAATGTTTTAATCAGAAAATGTCGTTTTAACGGTATGGCAGTGAAAATAACGATTCAATTAATAAAATTATTGAAAAACATACCCCCGAAAATACCGTTGTAAGTAAATAGTACGTATGGAAAACATTTATGGACTTTTGCGACACCAGAGAACAAAAACTGAGGGAAAGGTGCAATTTTTTGGGTTTTTCAATTAAACCATATAACAATTAAATGGAAAATAAAGTTAAAATATTTGTATGTAGAATGTGAGTAATATAATTTATGTAAATACATTATTTTATATCTTTTAGATTTCTTTTGAAAAATAAACATATATTAAAATCTTGGATTATAAATGTAAGGAGAAAAGCTTTTACCTCAACTAAAGCTAACAAACTTTGCAGCGATCATTTTAAAGAAAATGATTATTTAGTTAGGACGGGAACTTACATTCGAAAATTGAAACCAGATGCAGTCCCTACGATATTTTCCGCTTTTCCTAGCTATTTAAAACAAAAAGAAAATAGCAGAAGGGTTTTAAATAAAAAATCATGTAATTATTGCGCTGAAAACTGTTTAACATTGGATCATAATTACGTTCACAAATATAAATTTTCAGTTTTAACTGATTTTAGAAAAATAATGGAGGATTAATTTCCCCATCAAAAAGCGTTTTTAAAATAATTAAAGCTACTGAAACAGAAATTAATATTTTCACTAATAATTTAAAAACATTTTCAAATACAAATAATATCGAAAGAAAAATAATAAATTTTATAATTAATCTTTTTGCCAGTGAAAAAAATATTTTTTCTCATTTACATTGTGAAATTTCTTTGGATAATAATCACAAAATTGATCTAATTTGATATATTTGCAAGCAGTATATAAAAATTAGATTGCACAGTATTGTAAAGTGGTCCAATCAGAATCAAATTGTTAGCAAAAGACAAATTAAACTAATATTATTTTCTAATCAATAAATAGTGTTTAAGAACAAGTATTGCGTTTTATTTCACCAATTTAATAACAATTTATTTGTGATAACCTTCATATATCAATTATATTCTAAGTTTTATTTCATATTTACCATATCATACATTAATATTTTGCCTTTTTAACAAATGGCCGCCGATTGCTGAAGGATCTTTTGAAGATGATGCATTCCTTATAAGAGTAGACGTTGATGAAACGCAGAATAAAACAAATAGAGAAGTATGCTTCAACACAATGGAAGAAAATCAAGATTTATGGCATAAGGCTGGGGCATTGCAACTTGAGATATTTAAAGGAAATGAGGGATGAAAATCTTGTGAACGGGTTACCAAAGATCGGAAATGGAAACAACAGCTGTGAATCATGTATAAGGGGTAAGATGACAAGATCACCATTTTCAAATGTCGAAATAGAGAGAAGTACATAAGTCTTAGAACGAATTCATGTCGACTTATGTGGACCGATGCCAACGGAATCACTCGGCGGAAGCAAATATATGATGGTAATTGTTGATGAGTACAGTAGAAGATATTTTGTTGAATTTTTGGATGCGAAAAGCCAAGCTACGAATAAATTAAAAGATTTTATAGAAACACGTGAAACCGAGACAGGAAAAAAGGTAAAATATGTCCGTTCAGATAATGGATCTGAATTTATCAATACACCTTTGTTAAATTATTATAACGAAAAAGGTATTAAAAGCGAAAGAACGACGATTCATACACCACAAAGTAATGGAATCGCGGAAAGAGCCAACAGATCATTAATTGATATGACCAGAACACTTTTAATTGATGCTAATTTACCTCAAAAATTTTGGGCTGAAGCTGTTTGGACTGCGACATATATTCATAACGTAATACCTATCAAAAACAGAAATAAAGTACCATTGGAAACGTGGACAAATAGAAAACCATCAATTCAGCATTTTAAAATTTTTGGCTGTAAAGTTTTTTACAGAAATGATGATGTAACCAGAAAAAAAATTGACGTAAGATCTAGGCCAGCTGTCTTTATTGGATATTCAAAAAATAGAAGAGCTTATCGACTTTATGATTTAGAAGAAAGAAAAATTCGAGAAAGCAGGGATGTAAAGTTTATTGAAAACGAGAAGGGATTTGCGGAACAAGAAAATGATCAATTAGAAGAATTTGATTACATCTCGATTATATGTAATAAAACAATAGCAGAATAAGAGGATTTTCGAGGACGGCCAGGAGTTATCCGAGATGAAATAGGACGTGACGAAGAAGAACCAACTCCCGAAGATGAAAATGAGGAGGTAAAAAGAGAAAGACGAAGAGGTGAGACTGATGAAGTCATCCAAGAGAGAAGACAACATGAGAGAAATGAAAACGAACAAGAACTAATAGCTCAAGGTGTTAGGAGATCGGGTAGAGAAAGACAGCCAAATTCGAAGTATACTGCAAATATGATGCGAGAAGATGTTCCAAAGTCGTATGAAGATGCGTTAAAGTCAACCGACAAGGATAAATGGAAAGAAGCGATCGATATTGAATTAAGATCACTTGAAAATTATAAAACGTGGGAGATAGTTGACTCGCCAAAGAATGAGAAGATAATTAGGAGTAAAAATGGATATTTACGAAAAAGAAGAACGGACATAATTGGAAGTACAAAGCACGATTGGTGACTGATGGGTCCAGACAACGGCTGGGAAGAGACTACGAAAGTTCGTACAATCCAGTAATGAAGCAAGAGTCTTTTAGAACATTGTTATCCATATCCGCCAAGAAGGGATATAAAATTCGATTCATAGATGTAGAAACAGCTTATTTGAACGGCAAGGCTTGATAGAAATGTTTATATACAACTTCCACAGGGTATTAATATTAAAGGAGGGAAAGCATTACTCCTCAAGAAAAGCCTATATGGACTACCTGAAGCTGGAAGATGCTGGTATATGAAGTTGACGGAAAAACTAAGAAAGGTTGGTTTGTATTCAACAAAAGCAGATCCATGTGTTTTTATTGTAAATAATGACATCGAATATATAGTAATCGGGTTTTATGTAGACGATTGTGTAATTATAGGACAGAATGATAAATTAATTGATCAATTGATTGGAAAATTGAGAGAAGAACTCATCATCAAAGAACTTAAAGAGAATATAACTTTTTTGGGAGTCACAATTGAGGAAAAAGAAGATGGTTTCGTATTAGGTCAAGAAAAAATCATTGATGAGATCCTGGAGAAGTACAATATGAAAACTTGTAATTGAAAATTGGAAATGATCAAGGTAAACTAACTGTCAGTTCGGATGCTAGTTGGTGCACTACTAACGATTCGAAATCATTCGCTGGATATATTCTCAAGATAGATTGATTAGCTGGAAGAGTAGGAAACAAAAGATTGTTGTATTGTCGACGATGGAGTCGGAGCTGGTCGGGTTATGCGATGCTGTATGCGAAGGAAAATGGCTAATAGGACTATTAGAAGAATTGGGACAATTGGAAGTAGTGCAGAGGCCAATAAAGACTAACACAGATAGTCAATCCGTGATTGATTGGGCTTCGAACTCTAAGATAAACTTGAGGAATAAACACATCCATAGGAAGTATCATTTTATCAAGGATGAGTATGATAAAGGAGAGTTCAAGTTTTGTCATGTTAAGTCATCAGAGCTGGAGACAGACATGATGACAAAGGATTTAAGCGATGTGTTATTAAACAAACATATTGCTGGTATGGGATTGGTGCTATTTTGAAGAAATTCAAAAAAACTTGCATCGTGAAAGGAGGGAAGTGAAGGTGATCACGAAGCAAGTCCATTCAAATTTACCGCCAAAAATTACGAGATAAGGATAACTGGGGAAAAATGGTTTTTTGGGGTTACAAGAAGAAGGGGAGAAACGGAAAAAAAGGGGAGAGATGTGTCTGCATTTTTTGTGCTGAGCGATATATTTTTGTAAATCTTGTTTCATCGGAAAATAAAACGAAAATACATTAAAACTGTGTTTTATTAAGTAACAACTCAGACTTGAGCCCCATTCCCGCAACACTATTTTTCAATAATGTTTAATTATTTTTCAATCTTAGCTCATTTTTAAAACATCTTTCAATGACATTTCAAAATGTTTCGTCATCGTATCGCGAACATAGATGTTAATGGGTCGATTGTATCGCTAATGTAAATCAAGCCTTAATGTTCCTTGAAAACGTGAAGTTAAAAATTAGACTCATTACATATCATTGATAATATTCAAGTATGTAATGAACTTTCAGTACACGAAGCGGCAACACAAACAAATTTCTTTTATATGTCGGTACATAGAGATTTCTACAAAATCTTAATCTTGGACGACAGGTTGAGCTCAAGGAATGAAAATTTAATAACAAGCAGTCAACACGCTACAGACGCTACTTATCTAGACCATGAGGAAACGAGGCAATTGCTTCGCTGAAGTGTTTAAACTTAAGTAGACGGAAGGTGAAACAATATATGTCAGAAGCATGATAAATGGTGATGTATTTTTATGGGAAGTTTTTGTTTCTACTGTACACACATTGTGGAAATTAAAATAAAACAATGGCTGAAATCTAATCTACCGATAAATTATAAACTTCCTGGTTTTCTTAATCATCTTCTAATCTTTTATTTTTTTGCATAAAATCATCTGAGTAATAATTTTCCATTAAAAATTTAATTAAATTCTCATGAATTTATTCTGTATAAACATATAATACTAGTAACAAACATATTAAAAATTACTTAAATAGTAGTTCATTTTATAAAAACTTAAAAGTTATATGAGTAGTCGTATAATAAAGTATAAAGACCTAAAAACCTATCTGCACAAATTGGTTGGTGTTTGCAATATCCTACATAGGCGAATTTTCGCGACGAACCAAAGCGGTTTTTATGAACCAGTACGTTCTCGCGACGAACTAATGACGTCAATCATGGACCAGGTTCGTCGAATCACGAACCGAGCTAGCGAGCAGGTTCATGAATCTGGTTCATCGGTTCTCTCTTTCTAATCTCAATCCATCTTAGTCTACCTTTGTTTTGTTTATACACTTGAGCGTTTGAGATTTTGATTTAAATTAGAATAAATTACAAACATGGAAAAAGTCACAATTTCCAATAGATTAGAAATGCTTGAAGTGGAAGTTGACAGGGGAACTGTTGATATGTTAAAAGAAGGTAAAAGTTAGGTTAAAATTTTGTTTACAAATAATACAAACAATTATTTGCGGATTCTGTAGTTACAAAATATTTCGAAATGTGTAAAGATCGCATACTAAATAACTCATGTCCATCTCCATAAATTCATCTATAATATCTCATATACTTCTCCATCGTTTAAAATTAACCGCCGAATGATGCAACAGGTTTAACCAAATTGATTTCTCGCGATATCCTAACTTACGTTATAACAGTGACGTTTTCATGAACCAAACGTATAACCGTGGTTCATGTTTGGTCCGTCGCGAAAAATCGCCTATTGAGTTTCAGGTAAGAATGGAGTTGGTGGCGCTGCGGAGCCAGCCTGTTTTACTCAAAACTTATAGATGTAATGTTGTAAAATTGATCATGAAGTTAAAATGAAATAAATAATATACCTGCTATTGTAAACTTGGTTTGCGTTTAAACCAATCAGAAATCTAGTATCGTAAGCCCTATCTTACTCCTAACTCCATTCTTATCTAGAATACAGTATAATGTTGTATTCTATGAAAAATATTTTCTCATTGATGAGTACAGCAGAGACCCTTTAATTCGTACATCCAGTATTCCGAACATCGGACAGAAGTTAGATAATCCGAACAAAGACCCTTTAATCCGAAATGTGAGATAAAGTTTCTCCGAACATAACAACTGTGACGGGTGATTCTTGGAAAAATCCTCGGAAAAATCTATCAAATTTTGCATTAGTTTCCACCCCTGAAGTGGGTGGGCTGTGATAATCATTTCAGTCCGAGCTTGCAAATGTTGGTTGTATGTACATATATTGTTTAATAAATAATAATATATAATACTGCGGCGAATAGCTATCAAAGGCGAAAAAAAAATTCTGGCGAATAAGAAAAAAATATATATGTTCTTATTTAAAATAAAAAAAGTTAGGCCCTAAATTTTGGATACACCTAATTTAAATTTAAATTTGCTGATATCACCAATTTTATAATTCAAATTGGCACAATTTTGCTCATTTAACCAAACTCGTAACGATAAATCAGACTGTCAGTTGGTTGAATTCGAACGTACGGCACATGGTTCGAGTGACATTACAATGAGCTAAGCGCCGATATTACAATTGCGGCTCAGGCCATTGTTCTGTATTACAGTACAAAGCTTAACTAAACTTGACAGCAATGCGATTTTTAGTTAAGTTTGTAAAAAAGAATAAATATCTATATTTGGCATGACTGAATTCATAGATTACTATAATGAAATATTATTCATTTGTGTTATTTTTCGTGTTGAAAACGTTATAGTGATCTAACAAACTCCTTTCTGTTTCTCTATATCTCAACATCTCCACCAGTATGGTATACATGTTCAAAGTTTATTTATAAAAATTCTAAGGTATATTACGAAATCGAAGAATAAATTTGAAATACCTAGAGAATGTATTTTGCAATGGGTGCAGTATAATGCCCTAATAACATATGGGAAGCGCGATTTTTTATAAAATTCTTGTTTTATCGTATGAAGCGCATTAGCAGAATTTTAAAAATATATTTTAATGACACCTGAAGCACAATCTATATCCATCGTCCTGTAGGCTATTTATGTACTCCACATAAACCACCAGTAGTAATTAAAAAGTTACCAGTACATAAATATCTTAATGTTAATAATAAACCATTCAAAGACGTTAATGCATGATTCCTATAGATTAATTTAAAATACATCATATCAAACATAGTTCATATATTTGAATTACTTACTATTATTTATTTCCCAGTTTGTTTTAATTTTTTATGTGGTCGTATATACGGTCATAATTTAACCGCTCAGATTATTTTAATAATCTGTATCTTTGCACAAATTCCAAATTATTCCAGCAGATATTTATTTGGTCTGGTCTCACACGTATACGACGCGGTTTTCTGGGGCTTTGCTTCATCATTCTCCTCGTCATATATTTAATAAAAAATCAATATTTTCTATAAATTCTATTAAATCCATAATTCTATCATTTTTTGATAAAGAACATGTGACATTGACGGATTGGTTATAACTAGCCGCTATGGTTTAAACTTCGGCTCAAGCTTAAACTTACACTGTAATACAGCAATAAATTTTTCATGAAATCAAGCTTAAACCTTAAGCTGAGTTTAATCTAGAACTGTAATATTGGGCCTAAAGATGTGTCTCACGTCTTACCTAATATAACCGCCGACTTACGAGTGTTTGTTGTGTTTACCTAAGTCTAGTGCAGAGTTGGCATATCCCCGTAGTGTAGGTCATATATAGGAAGACTGGCCAGCCGTAGGCGCCGAGTGCGAAGTTCATGTAGTGGATGACAGTATTAAAAAGCTCCAGATCCACAGATGCTTCGTGCAACGCTAGGAACTGCGTGCGAGGGGTTACTGCTACCCCTGACAGGAACTCATATGTATCGTTCTTACGCTACGAAAAACAAAATTATTAATTACACAATTAAGAATTATTTATCTAAAAATAAAAGTAAAAAAAAAAAAATCTTTTGTTGTCCAGTTATATTTTATTTTGTTTTGTTCTCAATACGAAAATCCGTGACATATGCGTTTAACATGAGAAGACAGTTTTCTTCAAATATTACAACTGTTCGTTTCACTATATTGCATTTTCTGTTTACTACCGCGTACATATAAAATGAAGGCCGCGGCAGTAATCCGTAGACACAAAGTAATGAAACGAACAGACTTATTATCAGCCATGTAAAACCAGTTATTTATACACACAATAGGCTATCCCACCCCACGATATTTTTTTTAAGTACATAAAAATATAAAACCTCATTTGAAAAATTCCTCCAAGTACGCGAGATATTAAGGTCCGAATTTTAAATTTGCTTTGTGACGCAGGTATTGTGGGTATTTAACAAATTACAAAATAATATGTATTTAAATTGTTGTAATACCTATTATATTTCACTATTAGAATAATACAATAAATGATTGCACTGAGTTTATATCAATTTTTTCCTCATTTTAGAAAAACAAAGAAAAAAGAGAGTCACCCGAACAGACCTGAATAAGTATATTCTTAGTTGAGGCGGAGCTTCACAACTTGGATTCTATGCAGTTACTTGTCCTGCGTCATCAAAAATAAAATATCTCGTATTTTTTAAAGAAAATAATTTATAATACAAAAAATGGAATTTTCCGTATTATTTAACTGTTATCTTCCATATTTTCAATAAACTTTTACTATTTTCGATTACAGTGGAAAGGCCTATTTTTGAAATTTTTTAAACATCTACAGGATGGAATGCGAAATTGTAAACATCTTTTTTCTCGGAAGTTATTATAGATACCGAAAAATTGTTTAAATAAAGTTTTTAGTACTTTTAATAAGCTAACTAAATCTGTATAAATTTGGTCAAAAAAAGGTTAATTTTAATTAAATGGAATATCCTGTATATTATTGCACTAATTAATAGAAAAAAAAATGCTTTAACAAAGTTTAAGGGTTCTTACCTTCTAAACTTGATAGTTTTGGAGATATTAATGAAAATATTTAAATATTTCTTCTCAAAATAAAGTGTACGTTGTAAACAAAATTTATTGAAAGTTGAGTTATTTTGTATTGTATGTGGGCTAAAAAAAATGTGTTGCATACATACAATTATTATTTTGTGTCAATAATGGCAGATTATTCAATTAATGAGAAGTTAGATATGATAAAAAATATTATTTATCAAATAATAATTCAAGACAAGTTGTTGTATTTTGTATTTATCTATGAGCTACTATGGTAACAAAATAATTGTTTATTTTGTACATTATTTTTAATAGTACTTTTGTTTTCAACGCACACTTTATTTTGAGAAGAGACATTTAAATATTTTCATTAATATCTCAAAAACTATCAAGTTTAGAAAATAAAAACCCTTAAACTTTTTTAAAGCAAAAATTATTTTCTATTAATTAGTGCAGTAATATACAGGTATTCCTTTTAATTAAAATTAAACTTTTTTTACCAAATTTATACAGATTTAGTTAGCTTATTAAAAGTACTAAAAACTTTATTTAAACAATTTTTCTGTATCTATAATAACTTCGAGAAAAAAAGTATTTCCAATTTCGTATTCCACCTGTATATGCCTAAATTTCTGGCTAGTGAGCGAGTAAAATGAATTTAACGATGCGGTAAAAGCAAATTTAGAATGCGTTATTTCAACGCACAGGAATGTTGCCAACTGACCGGTAATTCCAGCTTGGCTTTTACGAGAAATTGCAAATATAATGATTGATAATCTGTAAATTTATCCCATTTTCTTTACAATAATTATGATTAGTACAATCATTTCACATTTATGCCTAGGTATTTATAAACCGAACAATTGGTATTACTGCCACACTCGACTTTTCTCTTCCGTTTTACTTTGAGTTATTTGACATTTGTTTCTGAGGTTAGAACCGTTCAAACATATATAAAACAATGAATATATCGTTAATACAATATTGTACAATAAAACTTATTTCTAGTAAGTATTTTGGAAACAACGTGAACGTGATTATTATAAAAATGGATTGCAGTGATAGTGATTCGTCTGTGGAATGCATATCACCGAATGTCGTACAGGTGACAACTAATTTGAGCTTAAAAATTATATTAAATTGTGCCGTTTTTTGTGGTGATGAGAAAAATAGCGTACAAAACTCGCTAGAAACAGGTTTTCATACAGTCGTGTGATTGCTGCGCTCGACTATGTCATGCACATGAACATTCAAACTCGTTATGAAATGACCCTCTTTCCTAGCTCGTTGTGTAAATAACTTTTACGTAACTCAGTTATGTAAAAGTCTCGGTAATAATTATTGACACAACGAAAGAGGGTCATTTTATAACAAGTGTGAATAGTTGAAGGCAGCAATCACACGAGTGTATGAAAACCTCTTTCTAGCCAGTTTTGTACACCATCTTTCTCACGAACACAAAAACGACACAATTTAATATATTTTTAACCTCAAATTAGTTGCCACCTGTACGACATCCGGTTGTGAACATTTCATATACGAATCGCTGTCACCGCAATTCATTTTTGTGATATTCACATTCACGGTCTCTACAAATAAGTTTTATTGTATAATAATATTGTATAAACCATGTATTCATTGTTTTATATATGTTCGAACGATTCTAAGCTCAAATCAAATGTCGAATATTTCAAAGTAAAACGGTAGTGAACAGTCAAGTGTAGTAGTATTATTAACTGTTCTCTTAAGTACCTTATCATAAATGCACCATAAATGTGAAATTATCGTATCAACCATAATTATTGTAAGGAAAAAGGGTTGAATTTGCAGATTATCACTCATATTATTTATTTTCATACTTTGATATTTAGCGATTTCTCGTAAAAGACAAAGTCAAATTACCGGTCAGTTGGTAACACTCCTGTGCGTTATAATAACACACATGTGTGATATGTGTTAAGATTTTTCTAATATATAAACGATATTGTCAATTTTCGTAACTATAGATAATCGTGCGGAAACATGTTTCTTATGTGGTCGTGAGAATAGTTATTTAACTATCAAGTGTGTTAATGAGGGCGATTAATGATCGAGACATTGTTGAGATCATTAATCGCCAATTAACACACGTGTTAGTTACAATAGTTTTTCGTTGACCGTATCTTACTTAAATGGAAAATCTAATTTTTTTCCATGACAATTTTTATTAGGTTAGTAATGGTTGACCGAACGTCAAATTTTACGTCAGAAAATCAATAAGTTTTGTCATCAATTGTTTTCAGTGGGTGCGTTCAGTTTAGTTAATGCTAGACAACACAAGCGGTTTTTTATGTTATTTGAGGAATTTTATTCTTTTAAATTCATTTTAAAGGTATGCTACGTGAATATACCTAGCTAGTAAGTGTCAAAAGCATGACTTTTAATTCTGTCTACCTTTTTGCTACAACTTAGCGTTAGCAATACATGCTGTGTTCCATGTGGTGAACGCACCCAATAAATCGTTTATTAATAAAAAATCATGCATTAATAGGGGTCATTAATGAATGATTTTCTATACATTAAGATAGCCTATTAATAAACGGTCGACGGAAAAATATTTTTATAAAACTCATTTCGTAATAATTATGTAAAAAGTGATATTTCATAACTTCATTAAGTTAAGTAAAATTCAACTTTTTAAAACAGAATTAGATAAATTACTCAATATAATGCTTTGCGTACGAGACGTGTCTGGTCTGCGAGGGCGATATGGAATATTACTGTGGTATGCAAATTTAATGGCCTCTAGTACCTAAACATTACTAATGTTTACAATAAATTAAAAACATAAGAATATCTCTGAATTACGAATTTCTGAGCATACCTATATATGCTCATATACACTTTTTCTCTTATATTAAGGTACTTAATTCATGGTTAAGTTTGATCTTATAAATTTTGAACACTCCATTTAATAAATAGAACAAAGAACATATTTGTGTAATAATAATTTATGTAGAATAAAATACTGTAATTATGTGCAGAATTTTTAATGAATACCAAATAAAAATAGAATGAACTTTACTAATAAATCGCCACACAATGTCATTCTAAGTATTTATAGAAATCCAAAAGTCACATCCCAAAGGATAATTCGGATTAAAATTTGTTCAAAGGTCACCAATCAATAGATTGCTTAGTCTAATAACATTAAATAAAAATTATATTAATCTTGTTATAGATCACATAAACAGAGAAAGTGATTTTTGTAAATGAAATTCGTGACAAGTTGAGACAGATAATTAATCAGGAAATCAGATATCTATTGATTTAGAATTACGTAGATGACAAATTATTTTATTCAATACGAAAGTATCCTTGACGTATTTTATAAATGTCATCATTTATAAAAAAAGTTTCCTTAATTTGCTTTTTATGAATGGGAATAGGTATTCCATATTTTAACGAGATCCAGTTTTTAATTCACTAATAATTAATGGAGTACTACGAAAAATAAACCTGCTAAATGTATAATAGAATTCTGAAAATATTATGGGTAAAAACATAGGAGATTTTAATAAAAACAAACACAAATGATAGTCATTACTGGATTTAAGAAACAAAGCTACAATATATTATGGTATGGCCATATAAAATACACATAATGCAAAGCATAAAAGAATAAGAGCAAAAACTGTAAGTTTGATTTTAAATCGTTGCTGTTATTAAAACTATTTTGCAAGATACGAATTTTTTAAGAACCTTTGCAGCTGTTGTTTATATTTAATGAGTTTTTGGGAAGCCATCTAAGTTTTTGTTTTCTTATTCTTAGAAAAGTTAATATATTTGAATTGAACTAGTACATAACGACAAAAACTAATTTTGATATTATTACTTCATGTTCTGTGGAGTATAAAAATATTTTTTCTGTTTCATAAAACAAATTAATTTATGATTAAATTTTACTTCCAAAGTAAATATTAAGAAAAAGACCAAATGCAATGTTATTTTTGACAGCAATAAATTGAATGTCTTAAGAACATGGAAAATGATTCGAATTTGTTCATATAATTAAATTTACTTTGGAAGTAAATTTAACTGGACGTTTATGAAACCGGCCCTTAATTTTCAAAATGTTAATATACAGTCTGACACTGAAAAACGGGCCACTCAAAATAACTTTTTTATTTATAATTATTTTGTAGTTCTCTTTACATATTTGTAAACGTGGCTTAGGGTCTCACAAATCATGTTATTTGACATGATGGTAGCGCTTCCGGTTTAATCGAAAATGCCATCAACTTTCATATTTCAAATGGGACACCATATATATATTTTTATATATTTCGAATCTACGTAAAATGACGAATTCAACGATATGGTTGAAGTGTATTTTTGTTAAAGAAATAAATTACAAAAACATAAACCATATCAGGCAAGCTGTGAAAACAGTTGCGATAATATTAAGTAATATTTAAGTTAATTGTTTAAACAGTAAGTTATTTTTGTAAGAGTCCATATTTTGTTACATAAAAATGTACAATCTGTTGTCAGCAAACTACTTGATATGGCTTACCAGGTTAATTATTTATAATTTTCTCGTATGTTTTTCTAATTTATTTCTTCCATAAAAATGCACTTCGTTGAATTCGTCCCATTTGAAATGAAAGATGATGTCATTTTCGCTTAAACCGGAAGCGCTATTATGCCAAATGCCATGATTCGTGAGCCCCAAACTCGTTTACAAATATGTAAAGAGAATTGCAAAATAATTATAAGCAAAAAAGTTATTTTGAGTAACTTCTGAACACCTAACTGAACAGTATAAAAATTTGTACTTTTTATTTGAATAGTATATTAAAACTTAAATTACAGAAGACAACCTATTCAAGCAAGAGTTTGAATTTCGACCACAAGCGGGTAGCAGCCATTGTGTGAATGAACGAATGTTTGAATAGCCTTCTGTAACGAGTGTTTTATACTATTTTCTGTGTTTCGGCCTTCATTTAGATTATTTCTTTATAAAAATAGGAATTTTCGGACAGAATAGTTAGATTGATAACAGTGATTTGTGATTTTATTCTGTCCGTTGTTAGGATAATTTGTGTATTTAATGCAATCCCAAATAACAAAATGTCAACAAAAATCATTGAAGAATGAAGCTCCTTCTCACATCAATAAGCGTGCTGGAATATTTCATTCTAATTCCGAAACAGAGAAACAATTTTCCCGAATACTCACAGTTTAAAAGTTATTTATGCAAACTACACAGAAAATAAAAGCACATTTAATATCGCCGGCCAAAGGTACACTATTTAACAAAAATTAAAGCTCTAGAGTTCTGGAAATTCCAATGATGAAAATTGAGTAGGAAAAATCCTGCATAATATGAAATTGGATACATTTTTTTTCATATTTAATAATATAGAATCCGAATTAGAATATTTTCTTCGGTATGTAATTTTACCTTTTGTTGTTGGAGTGAAAATACCCTTAACTATATTTTACAAACATTAATGAAAAAAGAATATTCCTTATACCTGTTCCACGATGGCTTTCTGTTCGATCTTTTGGAACTTGCGGAGTAAAACTAATCCTGCCACCACGTCCGAGGGAACGACGTCTAGGTCTCGGAAAAAATCTGACAGAAGCCTGGCGATGTCCGCAAAAGAATTTCTGTTGCGATCAGACGGTCGCATACAGCAAAACAGGAATCGACATCTTTGGTCCCAACTGTCTTGGTAGGCACGGATCACCTTCCTAAAAAATCATTCAATATAATTTACATATAAAGAGTGTTAAAAAAGGGTATAAAAATTTGGGAGTATATAAGTACATTTCGATGTGCTGATTCGCAATCAAAAAGAATTTTTCCAAAATTCGGAAAATTATTTCTTATTATTTATTCAATACTTGCAGTGAACATTTTTAGTGTACCAAAAAAGTAATTTGTAATTAATTACGGTGTAAAAAAAATTAATTGTACTCAAATATTTTTGAAAATTGAAAACTAATTGAAAATTTTTCAAATACTAATTACTATTTAGAATCAAGAAGTGTGGGAATCCGCAAGACACGCATGCAGCGTAATGTTTCTGCGTGTTACAACAGAGTTACAAATAATAAACATGAGCAAAAGCGTTCCGTATGTATGAAACTTTTACTTTAGTTTTAATTTGTAAGTACAGCAGTGCAACAATCAACACCAAAGTAAAAATCTTAAAATTTATATTTTTATTTAATTTAAATTGGAATAATCTTTGGGAACCTCCTTTGGATGAAATGAAATGAAATGTAGGTATTAATGTTCCAGGTTTTTATTTTGTTACACAAAGAAACGTGCATTGGGCGTTTCGGGCAATAATTAGCTCATCATCAGCAATGAAATTTGTTGAATATTATATATATAAAACCAAAATGGAACAATACATCCATTATTTATAATTCCGGGAGTTATCGATAATCGCAGTCATAACGATGAACAAAATAGTAGCCGTCTCCTGTCGCCATGGACAATAACTCTAGTTATTTTTATTTTTGTTAAATGTATTTTATACTGAAGTTTTTTTTTTGTAAGTAAAGTAATTGACGAAGTAATTGAGATTTCAGTTACTATTCAAAAGTAATTAGTAATTTAATTGCTTTTTTCCTAGAAGTAATTATTTTGTTAAAGTAACTGCATTGCTTTTTGAAAGTGCTCGTAATTTGCCCAGCTCGTGACTGCCGACCTGAAATTTTTATTAAAAATAATGAATTATCTAATCACGTAAATACCGTTGAATAGAAAATAAATTAATTCGTAATTATTTTTAATAGAAATTTCGTATCGGCCAGTGGCATAAAAAATGTACATTTCAACAATTAAATATAAAATAAGATTTTTTTACGTATTTTAAAGATTTAAAAGCAAGATGTTGGAAATTTTTATACTTCTTTTACAACTTCTAAAGATTTTAAAAATTCCCTTTTCATCGTGTCACATGTAAATGTGAATTAATTTTAAAAAAATAGTTCTTTACTAACTACTATCTATTATTTCTTCTTCTACTGTTCACAATTATTTTATTTTATTCTACCCAATTTACATTGTTATGCAGATTATATACAGGCTGCTCACGCGAGAATGAACCAGCAATTATCTCCGTTAAAGCGAGATAGCGATTATCTTCAAATAAACAAATTTACTATAGATAATAAGATGTCGTATCAAGAAGCGTTCTGTTACTTCCGGTTCCGGAGTATGTGATACCAACTTTGAAATTTCAAATGGAACATACTATATTTTTTTTATATTTTTGAAAAGTATATAAAATTTGCTTTACAATGTTAGTAAGTTAGTAGTACGTTGTATTATTAAAAAAATAAAATGGCAGATGTTTGAAATATGAATATATTGAATGAAAAAAAAATCAAGAGTGTGAGATTTTATTGTTTTTTTATTCATAGATGATGATATTTTTTGAGATAAATTCATTTTTCTTCAAACGTCATAAAAGTAGCATCTTTTGTGACTTGATTCACAAGGTAGAAGTTTAATTTCTACGCCGCCGAAGTAGAAATAGCTAATTTCTACGCCGCCGGCGTAGAAATAAAATAAATAAATATCCATAGAAACTATACAGAATAAGAAGTAGTCTCAATAAAAGAAATCTGTAATATCGCCCTAAATGTCACTATAACACGCTAGGTAACCTAAGAATAAAGTTACTAAATACGATTCATAGCGGTCAAATTTAAATATATAACCTGTGAATTGAAATATAAACAGAGTTTACTTTTGAGGAAATAACATTATTAAAGAATAGCAGACTTACAGATTACAATTACAGGGACGGTAATGAGCATAAGAATACTTAGAATTAAAGTGATAAGAAAAGATTATATTGATTTGCAGTGATTCGTGGACATATCTTTCAGCCACACTATTAGATTTCCATTCATTGAACTTCAGGCGACTTACATTACATTATAATCCTTCAAATTGCGACATAATTGCACACAAGGAGGATATAAAATTGCACAGTTTTTATTTAAACGTCAAAACGTGAAAAAAATCATTTCAATGTTTATAACCAAAAGGGAACAAATAAGTATCCATAGCTACAGGTCAATTGAAGTAATTTACGTAAAATGTAACGTCAGTAGTAGATATTTTTCTTTAAATATCTACGTTTGAAGAAAATATATAATGTGCCATTCGGAGTAAAAGTGTCTTTGTGTGCCTCGCGTGCACCACGCTCGTCACACAAAATCTCACTTTTACTCCTAATAACACAATATACTATTATATGACGTAACCTAGGCAATAATTCCAATAAAACAATATTCCACACTTTTCTGATTTATTTTATAAGATATTTCAAACGTCCGCCATTTTACTTTTTAATACTACAACGTCCTACTTGTTTACTATCATTTTAAAGCAAATTTTGTGTACTTTTTAAAAATATAAAAAATATAATATGTTCCATTTGAAATTTCAAAGTTGGTATTACGTACTTCGAAACCGGAAGTAATAAAACTTTTGCCCATATTGCCCATAGTAAATTTTATAATATAATTAATAACGGAGATAATTGCTGGTTCATTCTCGCGTGATCACCCTATATATATAGGGTGTAACAGCTATACTACCTCAATAATTCTTATAATATTAAAGTTATAATAAAATACTATAAGACAATCTTATAGACGACCAGAGGGGACATCAGATTAGAGATTTTTTTTTAGAACCGGTGGTTCTCAAATTACAACACAAAATTATATTTTCTTAAATGGGTTGGTATATATTTTTTAAGCCCATTCGATAGACTATATTTTTCTGAATTCAACCATATAATTATTTTATATCGTTAAATAACAAAAATATTGAGAAAAATCATTTGAAATTTAAATAAATTTGATTTTTTAGTTATTTTTCAGTAGGCCATGTATGGCAAAATTGAGCTTAAATTACAACGAAACGTAAACATTTGTTAATATTTTTATAAATAGTGTTTTATTTCATTTCCATCCTAAATAATTCAAATTGGCAAATAGCAGTTTGTTTTTCGTTGGAAAGCAAAATATATTTTTTTTTCAATGGTGTATTTTTTTTAATATAACATATAAAAATTATAACTTTTGGCATTATAATTCGAAATATGAGTGGTAAAAAACTGTACATCGCCATTCAAAAAGAATAAAAAGTGCCTTTAAGAAAAAGAAGAAAAAGTGCAAACCAAAATTTGGTATTATTTCAAATTTGGATATTATTCTTAAAAACTGTAAAAATTATATTTTCGTCTATATATAATGTCCAATGTATTTATTTTGAATAAATAAAGTATCACTTAAATGGCCTTCTCATGGGGTAACTTTTTAACCGACTTCGTATCTCTTATAGTTCTCGAGACTCCGAACAATCGGTAGGTAGGTATAATATTGCAATGCAACACATCAAAACATTTTTAAAACACAAACAAAGCATTTGAATTTTATAATTATTCTTGTGGTATTCTGTTAATCTTCTATGTTTACGATGATTTATGTTTTGTTTACGAATAATATTTAACATTAATTGAAATTTACTGGAATGAATTTATCAGGAATATAAATTTAAATAAATCTCTATAGAATCGGATTTGAATCATCTTAAAGACTGAATAGTACTGGAGATGGAATATCTTCATTTAATTTATTTGTAGAAATTATACATTTTACTTTACCATTGATTATAAATAGTTAAACGAACATGTTTGTGCTGAGGTAGTAATTTGAAACTTTTTATTTCATTTGTATAAGATCTTTGTGCAAGATATCCTAATATTCGTGATATCGATTAATAATAAATCACACTAGAATAATTATTGTAATTCTGCAGAATTCCCATTAGGTATTTTAATACCATTTTGCAAGGAAATGGTTAAATTACATTTCGAAATAAATTTCTAACGAATTTACAATGATAGCACAGCATTCAAAATCATTAAAAGATATAGTCGGAACTTGTATACTTGGATTTAGTAGAACAGAACTGTTTCAGTCAAAATGAAGTATTGGAATAGATTCCTATACTTGTATAAAGTTGAAATTGCAGCATTTCCCAGTAGGTGGATTGCCAGGAAACCTTTAACGTCACCTAACTGCCAATCAATTCTGCAAATGTTCCTATTCACACCAACAGATTCCACATCATTCGTATTCACACCGCAGAAAGGAACTCTTTCATTTCTTATGAATACAAAGTTCCATTTACATACATTGGTACAATAAAAGAACATATCCATGACACTATTACTATATTCAGTTCTGCTTGTATATTTTAAATAAAAATAAAATATTTGACAGGCTGTCAGTTATATTCATAAAAATATTTTGGTATATGGGTCAGAGATTGGAGGGTTCTCATTTCACGTGGCATTTTATTTCTCAAGAATCGAGAATTAATTTTTGCAATTCATTAGAATTCTCAAGAAATTTGTGAAATTTCAAAATAGCAATATATTTGCTACTAATACTATATGTTTATTTGATTTTAGAATCATAAACTTGTTTCTTCGCCCTTGAAAGCGGGCGTAATTTGGCTTTTATCGCCCGAGGGCCTATAAATTTGCCATGCAATCAACAGCTATTCAAACATATCAAAATCGCGATTTATGGATAAATATCCGACAACACAACAAATTCAATAAATCACATTTCTTGAACACCGCCACACGCAAAAATTTTCGTATTCTTTTTCATATACTTCTGTGGGACCATCTTGCTCTATGCAGCCTCAAATTCATCCGATATTTCTTTAGAATAATCGATATCTTTCATTTGATACTAAATTAAAATTGGCCGCGTTCAGCAATACCTACCTAGTGCATCTAGCGGGCTAGCGGGTTGTGATGTTTCAATGTAAAGTTAAATTTACAGCTGTCATATGTCATTTTTCAACATATTAGGTGTCATTACTTATCTGCATTGCAAAATATAACCTTTTTCTGATGCTACACCAATGATAAATAACATTAGAATGAATCTCGTCAAAAATAGGTGTAAATCGATTACATTTAGTAATACTCAACTTTTCTTTAAAAATATGATAGGCAGAAGAAATTTCATGTCCTGTGACTATAAAGTAAGGACCTTGATAAGGATTCATTAATTGCAATAGATTTGTTTCAAATAAACATGAATTTTCCAAAATATTCCAAGGGCTTTTAGTGCAGATCGCAGGGAATCTATTTTGGCATAACTCCATCCCGAGAGAAATTTTGTATAGATACAAGCCTTTTATACATTTTTACTGTACGTATTATCTTACAATATATACAGTCTCTCACATTGAAAATCGTACACTTATAAAATGGTTGTGTTTTCAATCATTTCTGGTATAAAACATAATGCATACTTGATATAGTATAGCATTTATCAAAACAATTCTTTTTTCATAATTTATAAAATTGAAAAATATACTTTAATTTCTAAGTACAAAATTAAATTATATTTTGATGAAACTAAAAAGAGAAGGTCACATTAAAAATCGTACAAATCATATTTATTTAAAAATTTAATAATATAATTCATTATGTTAACATTTAATTTCAAGTCACATAATATAATAGCAATGTTAACACTGAAGATAAACAGTTGTATTCAGTCTTTCAAAGAAAAATGAGGCAAACTACAAAAGAAGAACGTGAACTACTCATTCGTCACTTTAAAAATGGAAAATCTTATACAGAAATCTCTGAAATTTTAAACAGACCTCGTTCAACTATCCAGTACATCATAAATAGGTACAAAATATAAAATCGCATAGGAAATAAAGTTAGAATAAGTTCAAAACGCAAATTAACTGAGCGCGATGAAAATTGGATTTTACGTCAAATTAAAAATGATCCCAAAATTAGTGCCCCAAAAATAGTATCTAATTTAGAAAAGTATTTAAATATAAAAGTTTGTGCTGGGGGCCAATTTTGTAACTAGAAAGCGATAGCGAATACAATTCATACTGAATAAGATTATCCCCACTACTTTTTGTCAGCCATGATGCCTTATTCCGACTGAATACCTATTCAGCTGGTCCGGACCTCATGAATACGGTATTCGCTTACGAATAAGCATAATCGGCTCGTTTATTTTTCCTAATGTGTAGTTTGTTATTGATTGTATAATTATTTATTTTTTAGTGCCTTTTAATTATTGTTTTTTTATTATTATTTTCTTCTATTGGAAATTAATTAAAATACCTTATCTAAAAACATGTGTATGATGCACAAAGGAAATATAACCACAAAATAAGTATGATACAATTTCAAATAACGCTACTTTTCAAATGAACTAAAATTTTCCCAGCGCGGGAATTTTGAACAAATGTCAGACTAGTACTGAATATGTATAGTGTACACAATACAATAGAAATCAGTCATATGAATAGAAAATAAGATGGCGCTTATTCAGTGACCCGCCATATTGCATTCGTATTCGCTGTCGCTTTCTAGTTACAAAATTGGCCCCCTGAAACAGTTCGCAGAGTATTAAGAAAGCATAATTACCACGGTAGAATTGCTCGCAATATGCCTTATATTAACATAAGAAATAGTAGGAAGAGATTAGAGTTCGCAAAAAAGTATGTGAATGCAAGTTTAGAGTCCTGGAAAGATGTAATTTTCACAGATGAGTTAAAATTTAATATTTTTGGTTCGGATGGCAAAATTAGAATTTGACGAAAATCGAATGAAGAGCTAAAACCCAAAATCTGCGTGCTATTGTGAAACAAGGTGGAGGATAACAAATGATTTAGGGATGTGTATCTGCTTGTGGAATAGGAAATTTAGTTTTTATAGATGAAATAATGAATAAATGGGTTTACTTAAATATTTTAAAAAATAATTTGAAAACAAGTGCTGAAAAAATGGGTATTTTAAATTCATTTAAATTGTATGCCGATAATGATCCGAAACATACTGCGAAGATTGCTAAGAAATCGACCCTTTATAACTGTCCGAGAGTAATTGAAACACCTCCACAGACTCCAGACTTAAATATAAGAGAAAATTTATGGGATGAATTAGATCATAAAATTCGTAAACATGAAATTTCAAACAAAGAAGTTTTAAAGAGTGCTCTTAAAGAGGAATGGGGAAAAATGACCAAAATTACATTAAAAATTTAATTCAGTCAATCCCTAGAAGATTACAAGCTGTAATTAAAAATAAAGGATACCCTACAAAATATTGAAAATGGTTTTTAGTTAAATTTATAAGTTGTACGATTTATAGTGTGACCCTGTTATTTAAAAATATTTGTTGTTTATGCTGAAATTACGTCATGAAAATTTATATTTATATTGATTTTGCTTTCTTATTTAATTTTTGTTACATTTAGAATGATTTTTTATATTATTGTACTAAGAAAATATTGTTTTCAATAAAAACTGTACTAAAATGGGAGTGTACGATTTTCATTGTAACAGACTGTACGTAAAGATTATTCATTTTTACCACATATAAAGAAAACTATAAAGATCCCTGGAGGTATATTATATGTAATACTAAAAATTAAAAATTTATACAACATAATGTGCCCATAATATATAAGTAAAAAAATTCTCTAATACGATAAGTGTGTAATCTTTGAATATATATAGCTCAATTTTTGATTTCGTTGAATCCAAAATTGTTTTGTATTCTTCGTGTACCACTGGAGAAAATGACTGTATCGTTGTAAAACTTGACATTCATTTTGTCAGTCATCATAAATGACATTGCTAGACAAGGATAATACTAATCTAGCAATTTAGCGAAGTTAAAAATGCATAGATACTACAGTACTTTCTCAAATTCACAAAGATAATGCATATACAGAGAATTTACTTTAAAATGCAACATATGGTTCATCAATCTCATGGTTACACACTACTGTCAAAAAATGACAGCAATGTAATAGATGTCTATTTTAAAATTCAACATTATATATAGTATTGCAGCAGAGGAGATAACTCCAGGACACATCAATCCTTTCTACAACCTCAGTGTGAAGTGGATATTTTTGCGCATTTATTTCATTAAAATTATGAATTTTTGTAAGCCAAAGTTTGCTAAGATGTGCTACATGAAAATATTGATTTTTTGTTACTCGTATGGTGGCTAATTTATTGGAAATTAATTGATCACACATAACTACAATTTTTGTATGTTGCATTTTAAAATGGACATTAACTAGATTGCTGTCATTTTTTATAGTGTGTAACGATGGAAGTGAATGACCATATGTTGTATGTTAAAATAAATTCCCTGTATTATACTTATTGAATATTTCAATTTTGATAACCAAAATAAAATAAAACGCTGTATGAAAGTACCACGATCTCAGTGATATAATCAAGATTATAGGACTCGGGAAATTTAAATCTCTCTGCCTGTTTTATAATATTTTAATTATGCCCTTAATACATAAATTACTATTCTGTAGTAAGAATATTTATATTCGTATTTTGTTTAATTTTTTAAATGTTTGTTAAATTTACAAGAAAATGGTTTTTTGCTTACAGGTTGTTAAAAAAGGGTATTTTTTTTTAAAAGTTATATATATTTCGACGTGCTGATTCTTACCTCTTGAAGTGTACATGTTTACTACGATGGCCGCCACAAAAACATTATTAAAAATAATTACAAATTAATTTATTTCTTATTCAACGCTAGTTACGTGATTAGATAATTCTTTATTTTTAATAAACATTTTATGTCGCCAGAGCGGCGCACTAAAAATGTAACTGCAAGAATTAAATAAAAAGTAATAAATAATTTTTCGAATTTTGGAAAAAAATATTTTTGATTGAGATTCAGCATATCAAAATGTGTATACTCTCAAAAAAAATTAACCTTTTTTAACATCCTGTATATTTTTAAATGTATGCTTAATTTAAATATTAAATTATGTATTTCCAAAATATATGTGTAAACTTTAGTATTGTATCAGTATTTACGTATGTAACCTTCATTATATTCAAGTAACGCAAGCAGTAGCACTCATGCTTTTATTTGAATTATTTGAAACCGACTAGATTGTCTAGAACCTATTAAGAGAAGATAAATATGTGTATTTACAACAAGAAGGAAGTCAGTTATCGTCTAACATAGAACATAGTGACACTCATTGACATCGATTATACATTAACGGAAGATATAATAAATATTAGTTAGTAATCAAGGTGCACATAGAAGATTAACACGGGAAATAAGTTTTTTTACGGACTGTTTTGATTGTCAACAATGGTTGTGGTATCAATAGAAAGATAAAAATTTCTGCATAAAATGACACCAAATAAAAGTAAATTATGGAACATTTTAATCCCATAAATGAATTATTAAATTTAATCAATTTCGTATTAATATTTAGCAATGTTTCGACATTACCTTCCGTCAGTCCTGTGTATTATGTTCAAATGCCATACATAAATTTTCTTGCAAAAGATTCTATATTTTCAGTAAAATTATTTCATACACAAACTATTGAAATTGTACTTGACACTGACATCTTTAGCTTGTCCCATTCATTAGGGGTCGCTATTTTTTATTTTCTTCTTCCAATCATTTCTGTTTTGTGTGTCGTCCTCACTCAGTTTTTTTTTCTCTCAAGTTTTCCGCAATACAGTCCTTCCATCTTATATTTGGTCTTCCTCTGTTTTTTCTACCTTCTATTACTAAGCTACTCATTTTTCTTCCATGTCATGTTCAAACCAATGTAATCGTCTCTCTTGTATCTTTCTAGAAACTTCTATCACTCAAGCCATTTCCCGTATCATTTAATTCCTTACCCTATCTTTCCGTGTCTTCCCAAGATTTATCTCAACATCCACATCTCTGCCACATTCATTTTCTTTTCATTGATACTGATATCTGTCAATTTGAAATATCTGAATATATTAGCAGTTTCCATGGTTAGCATAGCTGGCTGATTTATTAAATTTAATATCTTTATAATTATAATTTAACTCTATATCTATTGAATATGAAGTATAAAATGCAATCCAATCGTATAGAGAATAATATATTCTTTAAAGTTTATAATAACATTAAATGTCAATAAATGATATTTAACTGCTTGTTTTCAAGAAAAACTGTTAAAATTTGCAAATGAGGGTACTTCGGGTGGAGCAATTATAACCAAAATCTAATCATGTTAGCATATGGATCTAAACACGAGGAATACGAAAAAAATATAATTTTTGGAATCGTGGTTTTGCAGTTATGCGATCCATAACGATCGTCACATACACACACACATACACACACACAGACACACACACAATATGTACAAGTTTAAGGTAGATATATCAAAATCTTGGATCATTTTTTATTTCTCGCTAAGAGAAGTATGGGATTCATGCTAAAAGTCGCATATCCAGACTTTAGTGAATAGGCACGTTTCAAGGTTCCTAGAATACGAATTTATCTTTTTTAGGATAGTGTGTGTGTGCGTGTTTGTGTTTGTGTCTTTTGGAGGTATGATTTGTCAAATTTTTGGTAACAATTGAACAACCGGAGGTAGTAGTATCTTAAAACATGTTTTCTAAATATTATTTTTGAAAATTTATGCCATTACAAATATTAAAGAACATAAAATTATCTATCCAACGCATTTAAGATTTTTGTTATACCTTCTATAGATTTAGAGATATTACAATATAATATGTAAAATAATCTGTTGTAATAAATCAAAGCCCAAACAATTCTATGGTAACCAGTTGAAAAATTATATTGTTTTTAAATGACAGATAAATGTCAGTGTCAAAAATCAAAAGACATTACTGAAGGCATTTTCTGAGAAGGTCATTTAATATTTTATTAATTAATAGGAATATTAAATGGTGCACACAGATTCCACCATACCACAAAGATATACCCCTTTAATGTATACCATTACATATTACTTCCTGCATCGCTCAGTTTATATCCTATACACTGGCTCACCTCTGTCTCCAGTTCCTGTTGCGGTTTCCGGAGCGCTTGTACTGGAAACGGCTCTCAGACTCGCGCATACTGCGCTGAAACTGTTTCATCTTGACCCAGGAACGCCCGGCCGCATCGTACGTGCACCACACCGTGATCAGCACTGACACCAGCACGCACCAGTTGCACACCACTAAGCCTGTAACAAGCAATGAGGGTTACTGAGACTGAGGATATATTACACGAGAAGGATTATAGGTGGTCGGGTAATGTAGTATGTGTCTATCATTTAGGGACAGTAGCTAATTAATTGTCTTATTTTTTGTTTGAGGAATATTCGAAAAGTATATGTCGAGTCGAAGGCAGTTAGGCAGATTGTAAAATTAGTTTTTTTATAATTTATCAAAATAAGTATGCGAATCGTAAAATGATTAGTTTTGGACTTAATTTACTTTGGATATCTCTGTAAATAATATACCTTAACAAAACCTAACTTAACGTACAAAACTCGACCCGAGTTTGTAAAAATTACAAGCGAAAATGTCCAAATATTCATTTCACAATCTGCCTCCGACATATATAAAACTCAGAAAAATTATTTCCGTGCAAGGTATAAAAGGCGGAGTTTTGTAGACAAAGCAAACCGAGTGAATTTGCATATTTGCCGTATTGTACAAACACAATCTTATCGCCGATTGTTCAGAATATTAATTTTATGATTAAATTATCAGTATTGTACATGTTATTTATTCACAATCATTATAGTAATATGTCGATTCTAAACCTTTTAGAGGTTGGGAAAAACGTAATTTCTAACTGTAATGACAATCTCTTGGGTGGGAAATAACAGATTTGACTTCCACCCCACGGAGTGGGAAGGGAATGTTTGTGTAGGGGATGCCTAGCAATATTGGCATAGATCCCTATAATAAGTAGGCTAAACAAATTTTAATAGAGCTGTCAAAAAATATTAACAAAATTAAAGGTTATAACTCAATTATTTATTCTGAAAATTATTGATTTAAAAATAGGATGATTGTGAATAAAATAGTATACATACCTCGGCGGGAGTTTCATTACTGCCTCGCGCTGTAATGAAACATATCCCACCTCGGATGTAATATACTATTTCATCGTTGTTGTCATCATTTTTGTTAGGGTTGCTATGTTAAACAATAAAATATAAAATAAATAATAATCAAATTGTACTTATGCCTAGTTATACCGTTTCTAGTAAAATTCATAAATCCAAGTTAACAAAGAAAGTGCATGTCGAAATTTTGACAAAAGTATATTGCATTCATTTGACATTTCGTTTTTAGTTACTAATAGGGTTGCACAGAATTTGACGGTCGAGTAAAAATCTGGTCAATTGACCGAGCAGATTTTGACCATATGGTCAAATTGGTCAAAATCTTTTTAATGCTGAAAACAGTACTACGACGCCATATGAATGAAGTAGGGTTCTGAAAGCTCGTATATTTGTATGAGAATCTCAAAATAAAGGTTCCAAAATCTGGAAAAGCAGCATACACTAAATCTGATTCCGAAGATTCCATTGTCACCCGAATGATGATACTGACAGTGGTGAGAGTACCGACTCTGGATTAGCATCTGTAGTTATAATTCTTAATTGTACAATTTTAATGTTGGTTCATAATGTATGTGATCTATGGTTCCTAAAATGTGATTGGTCATATATATGGTTTCCTTATATGTGATGATTAATGTAAAAACATTTTATTTTTGTGACACAAACAGTGATAAATAAATTAATAAATTATTTATGTAATATTACTATTATAATTTGTATTTATTATTCGCAAAAGATTTTGACCAATTTGACCGTCAATTGACCAAAAAGATTTTGACCGGTCAATTGTGCAACCCTAGTGACTAATGAAGTTAATTATGGCCGAGTACTGGAAACCGCAAGCACCCAAAAACCTATGCCCGGTTGTAGAAACGTTCATCAACGCTATATTTCATTAACGGAAGGGACAATCAAAATGAATAAATTCGAATCAGTTTCCTTGTTCTTTTGATATTTAGATCATTGCTGTCAAAAAATTGCGTTGCATTTGTTCGTTTTTATGATCCGTTAATTAAACAAAGCGTTGATGAACGTTTCTGCAACCGAGCATGGTGTTCTGTATAGATACTTCTTGGATATGTGTTACTAATATTACTAATGAAAAAAATAACAATTAATAATTTCAAATCACAATTAAAAATTATGAATCAAATATGTAGATAGCTTAGTTATGTATAACGAACATGATAATTTCTTCTAAGGTAATGAACAAAAACAGTATTATTTTTAATTTTGTACATGGCTAGTCATGTGAACTCTATACATGACTATTCTTATTTTAGGATTAAGTCGCCTATTACACTACTTTTCACTATTGTTTATATTAGTGATTTTTGCACATTATTACAGCAGCGCTCGTCCACCCGACGCACTCGAGTGCGACCGCCGCCGCTGGTAGAAAGTTCTCGAGCGATGACGTAATCCTCGGAAGGGTAAACACACCCGTCTAGACCTGTCTAATTACTTCCTGTGACCTGATTCCTTTGTATTCGATGTTATCGCGTAGAATATTGCAGAGAAAAGTCGCCGATGTATAAATACCGGCAGGGAAGCCAGCCGAGACATTCTGATATGACACGCATCGAGCACTGAACCCTTGGTAATATAAATAAATAATAGTCTACGAGTGGTGAACATAAATAAATACAGTTATATAAATAAATGTAGTGAAATAAACATTGTTTAAATAAATAATCTTAGTGTTTAAGTATTTAATAATATTCTTAGTCTTAAATTAGTGTTTATAATTGTTTAATCATAGTGTTAGTTTTTATTATCTTCATCTTGATTATTTATCGTTTAACTTTTACTTAATAAATAATATTTCTCCGATTTTTACACTTCACCCATATAAATAAACGTTACATTATCATATCATTTTAATAGAAACTGCAATAATTCAATTATTTTGAGCCGAGAAAAAAATATTTTTTATTCAATTTTGACGTTTTAAACTCCATAGCAACAACTATAAGTACCTGTTTATTTACTAGTGAATTAAGAAAAAAATATAATGGTTATTATTATTATTATTGATTATTATTATTATTTCATCAGAAATGAACAAAATATTGTTAAAACCACATGACAAGAATGCATGAGAAGAATGTGCATTCACTCGAAGAAAATTAACCCACTCACCCTGATGGGCACGTGGGCTAAGCTTTCTTCACATGAATAAACATTATTTTACCTCACTTGGTGTATAAATATCTATATAATGTCTTCAAATAACCGAAATTCGTGAAAAACAAACAGGCTGTGGCTGTATACACTAGGAATTTACAAAACTGGTTTCATTAGGCGTACTATTGGTATCAAAAATTGTACTTCTCATTTTGATGATGTTGATTTCGCTAAAAATTAAAATAATACAATGCTATTATTTATTGTTGTGTGAATATTTATTGATATATTTATTTCACATTACCTATTTGATAGTAGAAAAATAAGTACATATAAATAAAAATACGACAAATTCTTAAAGACTAAATTAGTATAAAACAAAATGTATATTTTCATAGTGTATTGGCAAAGTGATTTAACAACGAAGGTCAAATAGCGCTGCAGTAGTTCCGTCTTTTGCAATATGACAACTATGTACACCAATCGGCAACATTGTTACTCAAATGTCATATTTGGTTTTTAATTGTTAATGGTCGCGCGATTATACAACATTTTGCAAATACTTAGCTAACAATGTTTATAAAAATAAAAGTTTCAACCTAAAAAAAATATAACCTTCAAACATAATACTTAACAAATGTCAACAATCAGCATTCAAAATGGCTGCAGAAGAAGGAAATTTTAGTTGCACATTGGCGGCGTTTCGTTAACTTACTTTACGAATAGTTTAGGAATACTTTCCACAATAATATTTTGTTCTTTCTTACGGTATCACACCGCATTTATTAAATCTATATTTTCCACTTCTAAAAGCTTTTAGAGCATTTTTCATATTTTCGGGTTTCCATGTGTTGTACATATTTTCGTTTTCGTGATTCAATTTTATCCTGTAAAAGGTTTTTTTCGTAACATTAATTTTCTGCTAATTAAACCTAGCAATAATGAATTTCAGTTAACGTTTAATATATATTTTCTTTAACTTCAAATACTAGTAAAATTAATTTCTAAATTGACTGTGGCTTGAAATAAAACAATAAATAAAGGTTAGAACAATTATTACTGAGTATTTACAGGTTGACATTTACCGTGTTACAATTGTTTTAGTTAATTGTTTTATTTCAAGCCACTACTCTCTTTTCGACTAGGTGTATAAAAAAGTGCCCGCCATTTTATTTTTTAATAATGTAACATATGGATTATTTTACATGATTGTAAAGTAAATTTGATGTACTTTTCAAATTTGTAAAAAAATATAGTATGTTCCATTTGAAATTTCAAAGTTGATATTAATTACTAATAAACCGGAAGTGGTATCATGAATGTACATCCGTCATCAAGTAGCTTACATGTTACTGTATAAATCATGTTATATGAAAGAAATACTAACTTAAAAAAAGCGAGATATTTGCTGGATCCTTTAAAATATAACACCCTATATATATATATATATATATATATATATATATATATATATATATATATATATATATATATATATATATATATATATATATATATATATATAGTGTTTACACCGAATTTTATCAGAAATATTAGATATGTAATTTGGTTTAAGGCTGATTAAGTACTAAATCTGTATTTTAAAATTTATTTGAAAAACGTATTATTCTAATATGCGTGGTGCTGCGTTCGTGCTCAGAAAAAGTAAAGTGCTGTTATTTGTGCTATATAAACAATAACAAAATAAATTTTACATTTCTGAGAAGTATCTAAATAGCACTAAATCTGTATATAAAAATTAATTTGAAAAATACATTATTTTCATACGCGTGGTGCTGGCTTGTCGCAAAGAAAAAGTTAAGTATTTATAACTTATGCTACATAAACAATAACGAAATGAATTTTACATTTATGATAGGTACCTAAATAGTACTAAATCTGTATACAAAAATTAATTTGAAACGCGGATAATTTTAACATGCGTGGTGCTAGCTTCACGCACAGAAAAAGTAAAGTGTTATAATTTGTGCTATATAAACAATAACAAAATAAATTTTATATTTATGAGAGGTACCTAAAAAGTACTAAATCCCTATATAAAAATAAAATTCGAAAACGTTTTATTTTAAAATGATTGGTGCTAGCTTCACGGTTCAAGAAAAGTAAAACGTAATAATTTATTTAATATAAACACTAGCAAAATATTCTCATGGGTAGTAATTGGTACAAATTGGGTACTAAATCGTAGTAACAATTTAAAAATTAGTACCCTATACCTTGGTGCCAACTTCACGCACCTTGAAGTTCCTTATTAAGAGAGTAAAGTAAGTAACAAGTGTTCTATTGCAAAATACGAATTACTAACATGAATATATTTTAGAAAAATCACCAGATAAATCGCATATTTATACAATAAATCGTATTTGAATCATTAAATTCACTAGATTTAGTGATAAAATCACTAAATTGGTAACACTGCTACTATTCAAATCACTCATACGATTTAGGGATACCCGCGCCATAGCTACAGTGTTACTAGTTACCAGTAGTTGTTCTAATTTCCCACACAGGAACCTGAACATTTCTTGACAGAAAACCGAAATTAATTATATTCACACCAATCGATAGAAACAGTTTCGGCTTAAATACATTTACAAATTAAGGCAGCCAATTCGGTTATTTAGTGGAAAAGCTTAGGACTGACTTTTCCTTTATTTGAATATTACATTTTTATTTTTATAATTTTAACCTGGAAACGGTGGCCCCTCTGTAGGGTCTGTCTCCCCCCCCCCCCTTTTGTCCACCACTGTACATAATAATAAATACATATGTACTATACATCTGAAATATCAGTTATTAATCTGGGGACCCAGGTTCGATCCCGACCGACGCCAAAATTATTTCGAATTTTAAATATCACAAAAGTGACCTCTGTGGTGTACTCTCCACACCAGGAATGAGTGCCCCTGTGGTAAATTCCCGAACGATACGAATAAATATGTTATCATCATTACCGATATCTGCGTATAAAAGTAGATTGGCACACCCAGAAATGGGCAATGTGCCGTGATGATATGTTTATATTTATTTAATTTTAATTACAAACAGTAATCAAAGTATGAAACTTGTATATAATTTTAAAAGTTGAAAACTGATACACGTAGTCCATTTTCAAATTCAACTTTTGTTTCCTCTATTGAAGTGAAATACACAAATCATGTTTAAAAATAATCTGACTTTTTTACAGAATGACATTTTTAATCTGGGCTGGAAACATAAAAACCGATAATTCAATCTGATATGAGATGAGAATTATATCAATATTTTCAAAAATACAAACAGCATATTTGATATTACTGTATTAATATTTAAAGTAATAAACAAAACTTTTTTTATATTACAGTATTTTAAAATCTCGAAAGGTAATACTGCTGATAATATTATCATGATGCAATACATTTACGTACTATAATTTTATATCTCACATTTCCTGACAGTAGAGATATTGCAGGTTGCAATTAATTAACGAAGTCTGGTATGTACGAGATTAAACAAACTTTGATGTAAACATTGAATAATTCATATAGAATACGAATACCCAGTTGACTACGGGTTTATTGTAAAAGTGGGGAAATTTTGTGTATTTTGTTATTTTCCTACTGAAATAAAGTAAATTAAAATATACGAGAAGCAAATCCGAGTTTGTGTTCCACGAAGAGGTAATTTGAAGTTACTAGCCAGGATATTGCCAAAGAATTAAGTCTCCAATCAATGTATTTAAAGATTTAATTTAAAGCAATTATAGTACATATTTACGATATAACTGGGATATAGACATTATAAACGCACGTATTGTAAAACGGTGTGCTGTGATATTAGTAACGGAAACGGTTCTGTCTTCTGTCCATCATTTAGAATAGAGGAGACGGCACATTATCCAACTTATCTGTATACCTTTTAGGAAATTTGATGGACTGAATTTCATTCAAGAATAGGTATATGGTACATAATATGTCAAGCGTTAATATTAAAGTACACCTACATAAAGTACTCTGCATTTATAATTGTGCCACTTTGACATTAACACAGTATAAATTTAATATGTTTATAAAGGTAAAAAATAAAAGAAGTTATTAAAAATTTAGAGAATGACATATCAGGAACGGAATTTATAATAGTCAAGTATCGCTGGTACCAAAACTTACTGAAAGTGCTCTGTTCCTTTCATACGAGTATAAATGTGTCACTTTGACATTCACGCTGTAGTAATAATGAAATTATTACCACATTAGAATTTCAATCGGTCCTATTCTGTAACTCAGTATTTACAGGTTGACATTTACCGTGTTACAATTGTTTTAGTTAATTGTTTTATTTCAAGCCATAGTCATGGCTCACTATTCTTTTTTCGACTAGGTGTATAAAAAAGTACCCGCCGTTTTACTTTTTAATAATGTAACATATGGATTATTTTACATGACTGTAAAGCAAATTTGATGTACTTTTCAAATTTGTAAAAAATATAGTAAGTTCAATTTGAAATTTCAAAGTTGACATTAATTACTAATAAACCGGAAGTGGTATCATATTTAAATCTGGTCTTCCATTTTTTCCTCTCGTTAAGAGAGGTATTGGATTCATGCTAAAAATCGCATATCCAGATTTTATTGAATAAGCACGTTTTAAGGTCCCTACAATCCGATTTTAACAATTTAACGATGATGTCTGTGTGTGTGTGTGTGTGTGTGTGTGTGTGTGTGTGGATGTGTGTGTGTGGATGTGTGTGTGTGTATGTGTGTGTGTGTGTGTGTGTGTGTGTGTATGTGGGATGTTGGAAGGACGATTACTCAAAAACTATAAGACTTTGAATTTGTTTAACTACGTATTTCCCAATCGGACATTCATGGGAAGATCATTGGTAACAATTGGATAACCGGAAGTAGAAGATTCTTGGAAAAAAATCTTCTAAATATTATTTTTTGAAAATTTTTCGTGGTAATATTAAAGAAAATTAAATTATCTATCTGATACATTTAAATATTTTATTATATATTCTATAGATTTAGAGATAAAAGAAATATAATATATAAAATAATCTGTTGTAATAAATCAGCCGAAAGAATGCCATGGAAAATAGTTGAAAATTTAAATTGTCAAAAAATGTCAGTGTCAGAAATCTGGAGACATTACTGAAGATTTTTTCTGGGAAGTACATACATTATATTATTTCTTTTTGCATTAATAGTTTAATATTTAATATTATAGGTATATTACACATACCCTTCATATATGCTGTTACTTCCGACAATGAATTGGAAACATCTCAAAAAATTAAAAGAGTAGGTCAAAATTTCTTCATAGAATGAATTTAAATTAAAAAAATCTAAATATATGGAATAGATATAAGTAGAATTTTTGGTGTAGAGTGTAAGTATACAAGAAATGTTAAATACATTAAGGTGCGAGCAGTCATGTGTCAGAATTATAGCTAGTAATTATGTATATAGATGTCATATATCATAATTTCTCATTCTAAATTTAGTGATTTTCCAATTCCATGTGATTTATTTTCCTCGGCAAGTCAATTCCACACTCCTGGTGACAAATTAACTACATGAATTTAGAAAATCTTGAAATTTTTAATGAAAAATTGTGACATTTATGTACATAATTACTAATTATCATTCTGAAACGGGCCTCTACATCTGCTTGTCAAGACCAACAATGTAACATGACTGTTCGCGGCCTATACTTAACCAAAAAAAGGAAGTGGCGAGAGGTATTATGCTGGCCACAACATATTTTTAGATTTAGATTCTTAGTTCCTATCTAATACATATTTATATATTTGTTTTACAAGTACATTAATTTTCAATAAATTGTTGTTTCTAAAGAATTACCTAGGCCTAGAGAATTCACTGAAAAAATATCGCCAGCATTATAAAAACTGCAAGGGATTATTACAAATTCCTGTACAGATAAATACGCTGATTAATATATAAAAACAATTCCTGAAATCTTAGTCCAAAATCGTATCCCGTTTTCCGATTTCCAGAAACTTCTGACATGTTGATCAGCGTATCTGCTATATAAATTTTCGGAAAAATGCTCTTGTTGAAGTTCTTATTATGTTAAATCGTATATTTTCGGGACTATAATATGTACAGTAGGAACTGAAAAATACTGAAAAGGGCATAAATATCGATAATGATAATACTTAGTACTTTATGTAACAAGTTTCATAGATCAACTACTAATTAAGACAGTAGAAATAAAGATAATACTTATTAGAATAGGCTATTCCAGCTCAATTGAATGAAGAAAAATTAGCGCAAAATAAACTGAAAGTATATGAATATTTAATAAAGGAATAAAATGATATAATTAAAATACTTCGGAAATAAGGAGGCTTTTTGTTATAGTGAATATCACGAATTAGCGACTGAAGAGCGCCTACCAACTAAATAAACATATTGAAAAACATGATATACTCAATTCCCATCAGTATGGTTTCCGTAAAGCTAAATCGACTACACTTGCTCTTAAACAAATCGTTAATGATGCTGTAGTGGGTTTTGAGGGAGATAAGGCACACAGTACTTACACAGTGCGATCTCTCTAAAGCCTTCGACTGCGTGTCCTACAGTTTGTTGCTGGACAAGTTAGAAAAATATGGCATTAGAGGGGTTAGTCTTAATATCTTTTCTTCTTATCTAAAAAATAGAGAACAGTGTGTTGATACGTGTAATACAAAATCAAACATTCGTGTTATAAAACACGGTGTACCTCAAGGACCGGTACTCGGTCCTGTCCTATTTATAATTAATGTTAACGATTTATTTCAATTTATATGCGCAAATCAATGTATAATATATGCCGATGACACAACACTTATCTCATCGGCTAGAGATATCAACATGCTTCAAGAAATGAAAAATTATACTTTAAATCTACTACAACAATTATTTACTTCCAATAATTTAAAATTAAATCCGGATAAAACACAGTCCCTAATTTTATCCACGAACGTGAACCTCAGCCACGGTGCTGCTATAAAAATTCTAGGCATCACTGTTGACGATAGACTAAACTAGGACAAACATATAGAGATACATTATGCAATAGACTTGCTTCTGTTATATTCCTTATTCGCCAGTTGTCTATATACTTAGATCAGAAATGCCTTATAATGATTTATTTTGCTTTTTTTCACAGCTTAATGACGTACGGAATAATTTTATGGGGTAATGCTCCAAACGCAGTAAAGGTGTTTATAGGATGCAAAAGATAGCACTACGAATCATCACTAAAGCTAACTCTCGAGCACATTGTAAGTCTCTTTTCAAATGTCTGTCTATTTGTCCTCTGCCATGCTGTTATATTTATGAAGCTCTGTTGGATACACATAAAAATTTAAATAAATCTGAAAAAGGCTGTGATATTCATAAATATAACACCAGAAATAATGAGAAATTTAGAACTGTCCGATATAGACTAGCCACTTCAGCTAGAAATTCAGTTACTGTAAATCTTTATAATCATTTACCTATGTCATTTAAACAATTAAATTTTAATAATTTTAAGAAAAGTTATTAGCATTTATTTAAGGTGGAATATACAACTATACTTGCAAATATATATAATCTTTATTATTTTCATAATGTCTTTTCTCTTTTAACATGACTTGTCATACATGCCTTTGTAGCACAAACATGACCAAATAAAATTATTATTATTATAACCAATTGAAATCAGATTCAAATAGAGAAGAAGCCAGCATCAATCGGTCCACTGACATTCTCAAAAGTTATTTGATTTTTAATCGTAGAAATAGGTCGAGGAAATATTTAATTAAACGAAGAAAGAATTTGTGAAAAATTCTTGGACCTCACAGGGATTTGAACCCTGGTTCTTCTCATATTTACTAAGACGCTCTAACTAACTGAGCCACAAGTTCCCTTCCCATTGAATTCAATGAATCTTTCACAAGTCTTTTTACAAATTATATAAATATAATATAATAATTTTAAATCTGCTTGCCTTCACTTAAACGTTGATAAGAATTATTTGTAACCAACACTAAAATCGTAGAAATAGGCCGTATGGTCGGGGAAATATATAATGTACTTGCCTACGAATTTCGTGAAAAGACATGTGAAAGATTCATTATTGGGGAAGGATCTTGTGGCTCAGTTGGTTAGAGTGAGACACTAGAGATAAGAAGATCCAGGGATCAAATCCCTGCGAGATCCATAATTTTTTCACAAATTCTTTCTTCGTTTAATTAAATATTTGCTCGACCCTACGGCCTATTTCTACCATTAAATATTTTAGTATTGGTCACAAATAATTCTTATCAGTTTTTTATTTGCTTATCAATTTCTTGCACTAAACTTTATAAATTAAATACATTTGCAATTATAGTTTGTAGATTTATACGTTGTAACATTAATAATTTTTTTATAAATACAATTTTGAAATATTATATTCTTCAAGAACATTTAGGTCCACGAAGAAAACATGAAAACTAATATTAGTGACGTCACATCTATTTTTGAAAACTTTGAGGGACCACAACTTCCTTATTAATGAGATTTTTTTCACCGGATTTTCGGCAATAGTCTAGTTACTTATACTTTCGGATGAAATTATAAAAAAATGTGGAATCTCACATTCACTTATTTTTATAGAAAGGCAGCCATGACAGCTATCAGCTCTAGCAGCTGCCCTCAGTCCGTGGTTAAAGAATCAGCTATAGAGTCTTGGAAACCAATATATTAAGTCACATCTTAACAATGGGAGGAAAAAATATTTGTAGACACTGTATAATTTCTTCCATATAAAATATGATTATCTTCTATTTTTTGTAAAAAAAAATATATATAATTTTGTATATTAATAATTTCAAAATCAGCCATAGTATCCTATTAATTATATCGTAAAAGAAAGCTATACATTACGTACCTACATATAACTATGTAAATGTGTAGATATGTCTGCTGATATCCAATTTAATATTTCTGTATATGACACAGCGTCGAACTGGCTATTGTGGCGATCGCCATAGGCCCGGCCAGCGAAAGGGCCCATGCTAAACCTGTAGCTAACATAGTTAATATTTTCTATAATGTAAGTCAAGAATCTGCATGACTTCAACCAGAGAACAAGCGTAACTCGAACACAATTACACGCTAAGATAAGCATATACTTCTATTCCTGTATTCACCCCAAGCCAGAAATTTATCTGTCAAGCTAGGTTAATTTATTTGTATTATTATTTGTAATTTGTGTTAAAATGAAAAACTTGGTAGGCACAACGTCAAACATTTGTTAATTGATCTGTTTCAATTCCATGGCTATCGCTATTTTTGGGATGATCTTCGAATTTTAATGGCACAAAATTGACTCCTGTGGTGCACTCTCCACGCCAACATTGAGTGCTCGTGAGGTGACACCTGGTAAGCGCCCGCACGGTACAAATATTTCATCATTACCGGTATCTGTGTACAAAACAGATTGGCACACCCAGCAATGGATTATGCCGTGATGGTATATTTATTTTATTTTTTATTTTATTTTATCTTCGACATTTTCATACTTAATTTCTGCCGTTATAGAGCATGCAAAATTAATTTTGTTTATGCTCTAAAATATTTGTTTGAAGCTTTTTTACTCAAAATAATTAGGGAAGCAGGAAATTACGTAAGTATGATTTTACATGTTAAAGTTCTATGTTCTGGTGTTTCGGTCAACATCCTATATATATCGGATATATATCAATAAATATTGGAAAATCTGTTATTTATATAAATACCATGATGTTTTCGAAACCTGTGCTGGCACTGGCGATCGCATGACGTAAAAATGACGTCACTCTAACATTTTGGTACTACCTGCCGTATCGCCTGGCGAGCACATGACATCTTATGCAGATTCACACCTAATAGAAATGGGTAACATGCCATGATGATATATTATTTTTATTTTATTTTAAATATGTTAAATACAGTATTAATATATCCAACAATGGAAAGGGCGAGAGGTATTGTGATGGCCACAACATATTTTTTGTTTTATATGAATACCGCATAGCATATTTTTGCATATTATTTCCTTTAGAAATTGTTCCTTGAACATATTATACGTTAATTACAGTAAAATTGTGTCACAAACTAGAATTTTTGCCACTAACATTTATATCAACTGCTTTCCTCGAGTATCATATTTATGCAGTACCATTTGTAACATCAGAATATTTTATATTTTTAAATACCTAAAACACAGACAGAGAAACAATTTACTCTTTTAACTGTGCCTAGGAGATGGAATGAAGAATATAAATGAAACAGATAAAAAGTGAAATTTGATGAATTAGATTAAACGTTGTTTTCTCTTGGTGATACATTTTTAAAATAAATTATTATATTGTGACGTGCGACCCTGACTTCAGAGTATGCGAGCGCCGCCAGTGGTAGAATATTCCCGAGCGATGACTTAATTCCCTGCAGGGGAAAACCCATACGCGTTTATACTGGTTTAATTACATCCGGTAGGGTAATCCTTTGTATTCGATGATGGTCGCGTCGGAAACTTCCAGAAGGACACTGGGCTGTATAAATACCGTCGGAAGGACAGCGAAGAAATAGTCTGATATATAGAAGAAACGAGCAATGAACACTGGGTAATATAAATAAACAGTCTACGAGTGGTGAACATAAATAAATGTAGTTATACAGGGTGTTTCCTTTAAAACAACCAGCGCTTTTTTGGGCGAACTAATGACTTTAGAGAAAAATATTATATACAAAAAATTACCAGGAAAAAGGGCTGAATTTATGAGGAATAATAAATAAAAAATTCAACCAGTGGTTCTCAAACGGTAGAATAAAATTATATTTTTTTAAATGGCAACCTATATAAATTTTTTGTCCACTAGATAGAGATTTTTTTTCTGATTTCAACGATATAAATATGATATGGGGTTGTATAACAATTATTTCGAGAAAAATGATATTAAAAATCAGAAATAATTTTACAATATTGAAAAATCGCACACACACAGAAACAATAGTTTTTTTTTAATTTTTTTTTGTGTGCAATATTGCGAGCAATATGATTTGTTCGTTGTTGACGGGCACTGCTTGTCGCTTGAGATACAGACACCAGATTTAGCTGTGCACTCCAGCGTGAAGCGTGTTGCTATGCATCAGGCGCTACGTTCTTTCAAATACGTTGTCTTACCCTCGTCTCTCGACAATGACATTTTGTTTATTTAAAATACTTTTTCGTTCTCATATCAAATTCTAACGCTTACCTATCACTTACAAAATCATTCATTATTCATCTGCTTTGTGTATCCTCATCAATTTCAAATAAGGAATAATATTTCATTCAGTTGAGTTTGATATTTTATACATTTCATTTTGATGAGTTTTAAATTACAGTTAAAAGTTGAAACCGAAAAATTGGAATACTCGTGTGTATTTATATCATGATATGATGTGAGTTTCTGAACTATATTAAAAATTAAGGGTTTTAATTCAATTTTATAAATGAATTTTAAAAACACTTTATGCTTTAGAGTTTACAATGTAGGTAACATTTTAAAAACAATTGAAAAAATCTGTTGTGGCCAGCACAATACCTCTCGCCATTTTCATTTTATGTTGCATAGGGCGCGAGCAGTCATGTGACTTTGTTGGCCTTGGCAAGCAGATATGGAGGCCTGTGTTAGAATGACATCTAAGAATAATGTACATATAGGTGTCAAGTATCATAATTTTTCATTTAAAATATCATGATTTTTCAAATCCAGAATATTTTTAAATTTTGAATGAATAATTATGACAACTGTGACATCTATGTAAATAACTACTACTCGTCATTCTGACACGGATCCTCATATCTGCGTGCCAAAGCCAACCCAGTCACATGACTGCTCGCGCCCTATAAGTAACGAACTTAACATTTCTTGTACACATAATAATTGAAATTGTATCTTCTTACATTCTATGAGGAATTTTGTCTTACTCTTCTATGTTCAAAATTCTTCAAATTCATTGACAGTATTAGCGGTATTTCTTAAGGATATATGTAATATTAACACCTATAATTTAAATATATATATATATATATATATATATATATATATATATATATATATTTAATTAATAATACAATAATATATATTAAATGTACTCGTACCTCCCAGAAAAATCTGATTTATGACACTGACATTTTGCATTTATTTGTCAATTATAAACATTTAAATATCTCAACTGTTTTTTAGGCAACGAGATTATTTTTGTACAAAAGATTATTCTATATTATTATATACTATATCTCCAAACCTATACGAGATATATTAAAAAAATTAAATGTGTCAGATTGAGAATTTAATTTTCTTTAATATTTCCAAGAAAATTTTTGAAAAAATAGTATTTAGAAGATTTTTTTTCAAGAATCTGCTACTTCCGGTTGTCCAACTCTTAGAGTTGTTAGACCTCTGACATGGTTTACATGTTGAGTAATCTTAACTTCTCTGCTTAAACTTTTGTTTTGTTCTACTGATGATGAGAACTTAGTTCTCGAAATACGTATTTAGCTTTTAGCTTATATTATTATTTAAGGTTAAGGGGTAATTGTTTTAGTTTTATATATATTTTTAACCTTAGACTCCTCCTATTATTGTAACTTATAGTTATTGAGTAAGCAATTGCTAAGGTATTATTACGCTATAGTTGAATCCAAATTACGATACGGTGTATTATTCTGGGGAACATCTGCAGAAGCTCATGATGTGTTCTTAGTGCAAAAGAGAATAGTAAGATGTATAGCTGGTTCTAGTAGAACTCAGAGTTGCAGAAATTTGTTTAAGAATTTTGGCATTCTTCCTCTTACCGGCATTTTCATACTAGAACTATGCTGTTTCGTCCATAAAAATAAATCAAAATTTTCAATACAAAGTGACTTTCATTCGATAAATACAAGAACGAAAGACAACTTTCGAGTACCCTTTGGTAAAACTAAAATAGGGCAAATGGCCCCTCATTCTCTTGGGTTGCACATTTATAATTTATTACCACAAGAAATTAAATCTGTGAACTGCCTCAATCACCTTAAAAATAATTTGAAACGTTTTCTTGTTCTAAATTGTTTTTACAACTTGAACGAATTTTATGATTATTGTAAATAATTTTCTGTACTCTTTGACTTATTCCTATACATTGTATTATCAGTGTCTCTTGAAATAAAAGTGATTATTATTGATTATTATTATTATTAAGCGTCCTTCCAACATCCCACATACATACACACATACATCCACACACACACACACACACACACAGACATCATCGTAAAAATTTTAAAATCGGATTGTAGGGACCTGAAAACGTACTTATTCATTGAAATCTGGATATGTGATTTTTAGCATGAATCCAATACCTTACTCTTAGCGAGAGGTAAAAAATTAATGGAATTAAAAAAATCTGATGTGGCCAGCACAATACCTTCCGTCAATCCTGTGTATTATGTACAAATTCCATACATAAATTTTCTTGCAAAAGATTCTAAATTTTTGGTATTATGTGATTCCCTTTCTCGGCAACTGAATTCCACACTCCTGATAACAAACAAACCACATGAAATAAGAAAATTATGAAATTTTGATTGAAAAATTATAACACTTGTCAGTTATGGACATAATTAATTGCTGTCATTTTGACACGGATCAAAGTCATGTTACTGCACGCGCCCCATACATAAATTTTCTTGCAAAAGATCCTATATTTCCAGTAAAGTTATTTCATTAACAAACTATGCAAATTGCACTTGACACTGACATCTTCTTCTTCTTCTTTAGTTTTTCCCATTCGTTAGGGGGTCGCTATTTTTTATTTTCCTCTTCCACTCATTTTTGTTTTGCGTGTCGTCCTCATTTAGTTCCTTTTCTCTCAAGTCTTTTCATCTTATATTTGGTCTTCCTATGTTTCTTCCACCTTCTATTAATATATTCATCTCTCCTCATGACATGTTCAAACCAATTTAATCGTCTCTCTTGTATCTAGAAACTTCTAACACTAGAGTTATTCCCTTATTCTTTCATTGATTTCATTTTATTGATACTGACATCTGTCAATTTGAATTACCTGAATATATTAGCAGTTTCCATGGTTAAGTTAGCATAGCTGGCTGAATTATGAAATTTATATAAAATTTATTATCGTTATTCTTCTTTAACTCTATATCTGTTGAATATCAAATATAAAATGCAATCAAATCGTATAGACAATAATATATTCTTTAAGTTATAATAACATTTAACTGATTTTTTCAAGAAAAACTGTTAAAATCTTCAAATGAGGGTACTTCCGGTTGACCAATTATAACCAAAATGTAAACAGGTCTGCATATGGTTGTAAGGAAGAGGAATACGCAAGAATTGTAATTTTTGGAATTCTAGTATTGGAGATATCGTGCCCGAAAACGCGGTCACACACACACACATACACACACACATACACACACACGCACACTCGAACACACACACACACACACATACAGACATCATCGTAAAAATAGTAAAATCGTATTGTAAAGGACCCTAAAACGTGCTTATTCAATGAAAACTCACCATCGAATTTTTTGACCAAAGACAATACCTTCCTTACCTAGAGGTGACGGAAGGTAAAAATAACATTTAAGTAGCTATCAATATTATAAACTTGCCTATGATGATATCTATATGTTTTTTACCTCCCGCAACCCTTGGTAAGGGAGGTATAGGGATCGTGCTAAAAATCGTATATCGAGATTTTGGTAAATGACCACGTTTTAAGGTTCCTAGAATCCATTTTTAACATTTTCACGATGATGTCTGTGTGTATGTGTGTATGTATGTATGCGTGTGTGTGTGTGTGTGTGTTGTGTGTGTGTGTGTGTGTGTGTGTGTGTGTGTGTGTGTGTGTGTGTGTGTGTGTGTGTGGATCCTCTTTACGCTCTAACTCAAATACTATCGTTCAGAAAATTTTGAAATCTTGTATTTCTACCTTATTCTAATATGGATAGAAGCCATTAAATTTTGGTGTCAATCGGATAACCGGAAATGGCAGTTTACTTGAAGCTCAAAATAGTTTTTCTTCAAAAAATATCTTTAAATGTTATTTTTTCGCAATTTGTTATTATAAAACTTAAAGATTATTCCATTTTCTACAGGTTTGAATTAATACTTTTTCTATATACAGTAGAACCCCGGTTATCCGAGGTAACGTGGGGGATACCCTCCTCGGATATCTGAAAACTCGGATAATCCGGATTTATTTTTTATTCATTAAAAAAATAAACACAAATGTACTTTAAACGGTTTTTTAACGTTTTTAACATGTAAATAAGTATGTATGTATATTATAAAACATTGAAATAGTTATCTATGCGTTGCTATTTCATATTGCATCTTTTTCTCGCTGCCATATTTCTCCATCTGTTAAGAAGAAGCAAATCCGCTGGGGTTGCCTCTGATTGTTGTTCGATATACCTCAGAGCTTTTTCCAGATTTTAAATGGAAATATTTTAGAAGCTCGGTTAATACGGATGGGTCTTTAGATTGGCTCGGTTAATCCAGATCATAGACGCGCGTACCTCGCATGTTGGGTCTTTAGATCGGCTCGGTTAATCCGGAGCTCGGATAATTGCGACTCGGATAATCGAGGTTCTACTGTAGTTTATGGATAAATTTATGAAGTAATATAAAAATTATATCTCGGAGCTTATGCAACTTACACAACTCCCTGGTTACACAGTTCAGCTCAAATGTATGTAACTGACAGATAAATGTCACTGTCAAAAAAAATAATCATTTCACACTAACATTTTCAAAAGAAAATAGTAAATAGAACAAGAGTTACATAGAAAGGAACTTGATGTATATAATTTCAAATTAATAATAATGTTTTAAAATGAAAATTGTGAATAGAACAACAGTTAAATGGAAAGGAACTTAACATACATAATTTCTAGTATTAGTAAATATGCAGGTATGTATTTAGATAAGAAAATAAATATATTATCTCAGCATATTATCCATTGCTGGATGTGCTAATACACAGATTGTACACAGATTTCGGTAATGCTGATGACATATTTGTATCGTAAGAGCGTTTACCATGCGTCACCTCGCGGGTACTCATTTTTGGCGTGGAGAGTGAATCACAGGAGTTATTTATGTGCCATTTAAAATTTGAAATATTTGATAGTAGGAATTGAATCCGGTTCCCCAGATTCTCCACCAGACACTCAGGCACGCGGCCATGAGACCCCATAGGTATATGTATTTAAATTAATAAAAATTAAATGGCGGGAGGTTTTGTGTTGGCCACATCAGATTTTTATTTTTATTATAATGTAATTTGAAAAGTGTGATTATATTTCTTTGCATTATGTAAAATAATAATTTTCAAAAGTAATGGCTTTTAAAAACTCTTGGATTTTATTGCAACCTACGCTACTTAGAAAGAAACGCCGAAAAATAATTTGTTTATGGGCAACAATAACGAATTTATGTGTTTTTTGAAATATTCTTTCTGGAAATAAACAGAACAGTTCTCATGAATTTAAATCATTTGGTTTTTCATTTTATTTTGCATACAAGGGGCTCAAAAAGTCCAACGTAAAGATATTTATGAATAAGTATGAATAATTAAAATCGTTATTACTAGTAAGTATAAAAATAGTCTCTAATTACTCAAAACTTCCGAGCAATTTTCCATTGAATTTGCGGGCAAAGCTGTAAAATTACCAACACGTCTTAGTTTTATCGTAACTGAGTAATTTAATTGTTGCTATTATGATTGAGACATTTGCGACTGTAACAGAATAAAAAATAGATCGTAATTAGGCATTGGGAATATTTTATTTAGTGTCAAATCAGTAATTTTGGCGACACAATAATAATACACTGATTTCATGCGGGACAAAATATGTGCTTAATTATTTATTAAGTGTATAGATTGCTGTTAATTTGAAAATAGTTTAATTAATCTCAGACAAAAATTCAGTGTAGTAAAACAAAATATATTGTACTAATTCGTCACTGTTACAAAATAAGCGAAAAATGAACTTATTAAATGTATTTATTTAAATCACAGCAAAATACAGGTATTTATTTTTAGTAAACACTCGGCATGTAATATGAACTGAATTAATAATTGATTTTTTTTGTTTTAAAATTAGTCTCCATTTCCTTGGAATTACATTATGTATATTAAAATTGTACTTTTTTTTTTCTTTTAATATTATAGTACCCCGTGGCCATGCGCCTGTGATATCAAAATTATTTTGAATTTTAAATGGCACAAAAGAAACTCCTGTCTTTCACTTTCCACAGCAGTAGTAAGTGCCTGTGAGGTGACGTCTGGAAAACGCCGGCATGATACGCATATGTTATCATCATTGTCATGGATTTCTGCGTTCAAAGCTGATTGACACAACCAGAAATAGGTAATATGTCGCGATGATATATATTTTGTATATATTATATTAAAAGGATATCCAAATTTTGAAGAAATTTCGAATAACAGCACGAAATTAGTTTTGTGTAAAAATTATCTACTTTTGCGCTAATACGAGTATTATTATTGTGTCGCCAAAATTACTAATTTGTCAATAAAGAAAATATTCTCAACGCCTAGTTACGATCTATGTTTTATTCCGTTACAGTCGCAAATGTCGCCATTATAATAATAACAATTAAATTACTTAGTTACTTTAAAAATTATAAATTTTGGTAATTTTATAGCTTTAACTCGCAAATTCAATGAAAAATGCTCCGGAGAACGATTTGCAAGAGGTGTGGGTCAACGCAAATATATGTATAGAACACGTGATCGTAAAAAATATATAAATCCAATATATTATTGAACTCTACTTGAGCTGTAGAGTTGAATGGTTTTGGTCCCAGTTTCCAGTGAGGAAATTCAAAATACATAAAATCGTGTGTAAAAATCGATTTTGCATTCAACCGAACTAGTTTTTATCTAACATTAAATTCCAGCTCCTCCTTCATCCTACTTAAACTACGGTTAATGGTGTATTTGCCGTCCATGAGAAGTTATATGTATATTAACCGTCATTGAGAGCTAACATGGAGCAAAGTGGAGATTTTTTGATGAGTAGATCTTTTAAATGATGGCAAATATTTAATGTTAAAATGTATTTTTAGTTTCAAAGAAGAATTTTTAATGTTTGATTAGTTTTACTGATAACAAGAATGCATCTGCTAAGAATATACATCTGATTAAAAGGGTGATGTATATCACCCCTACGGGTTAAACAGCAATTCTAATATATAGCAGTGGGTGACAGTGGTTAATAGGACCCCTATAGCGTCCTTGTTAAACAAATTTTATAGTGAAAAAAAAATATTATGTATATATTCTTCGGAAATTGCACTAAGGCTATTGATTTATTTCTTTACGTACTGAAATATTGCAAAGAAAATAATAGTCGCAATTCAGAGTTCAGATATCCGCAGATATCCGGATATTTCTTTCGACGCGGAACCATTTATCAATAATGACAGGCTGCCATAAATCTCTTTAGACAGTCAGCAAGAGATATTCAAAATCCAAACGCAAGCATAAAAAATAACTATTTTTCCGTTAAAATCGGCCATTTACCTCTCATTATTGGCGGACCTTGCCAAACATTTGACCTATTTAGAAAAATCTGAGTCAGACAGGTTGTTTACATCCGGCACAAACACGACAGAAATAATATTATAACAGCGTTATGTAATTTGAGTTTAATTAACTCAAGTATAGTGTATAGTAGATCTAGTTTTAATTTCAGTTAATAATTTTCAAAGATTCAAATTGCTTAAAAATCACAAAATGTACATATATTTTTTCTTGTATTGCATTTGATACTAAATTATCTACTTTAGAAAAACCTATTTTTACTTTATGATTTGTAGATAAATATTTTAGAATTTTAGAACAGATCGTCCCTATAGAATTGTAATGTGGCAAACCGGTGGCCTTTATTTTTACCAATTTATCATTTTACGATATTCGTGAATTTTACTACATGTATTTATAGGGCAAATAATTGAGCTATAGAATAGGAATTCCGCCGATAATATTACACAAGTAAGTTTCTATTATTTTATAAACAAAACTAGAACTACATTGATTTAATATTTCGTGAGTGAGTAGGCGAGTAGGCCAGGGTAGATAGATGTACGAGTTTATGTACAGGTGGGACAAATTCGAGTTTCTTATATAAAAAACTTTATTATTATACTCTTTTCAGAAAATTGATATAGGTCTTTATGGGCCAAGTTTTTCAGACAATTTTAATATGCACCACAAGAATTTTCAATCGTCTTTTGTTTTTGATCTACAGGCTAAAATATCGCTTATTTTTATAATACCTCGTATTTCGCTTATTATGAGAGATAACGTAGAATATCGTGGTGGAATTAAATATTTTCAAAACTTAATAATTCTCGAGATATAACCCAACCATAATACTTATTACATGGGAACATATGTTGAAAATAATCTCATCTTTTCCCTACTCGGAGTAGGCTATGAACAGAGAAACGTATGTCTGATTATTATTAAATTTAAAAGTCAAATTGTCAAAATTGATCTTGAAATGTAATTTTACGGAGAAAAGATTATAAAGGAGGATATAGTATATTGGCATTCACCGTTTTCTAATTTATTTCCATTTTCAAAACAAGATTCAAGAAGAAAAGCTTTGATTTCTTTTGATAACATTTTCGACAATATCTCGTGTCAAATTGACATTTAATTAAATACTTTTAAATTGGCATACGTTTCCTTGCTTATGACCTACTCCGAATTAGGATTTTTTTTAACACACTGTACTTAAGAAAACATATTCAAAGGCAACTATAACGCCGATAAAAAATAAATTAACTCTTCCAAAAATAATTGACTAAAAATAATTTTGAGAACTTAATGTGGTCTCGTCTCGTGGCCGTGTATCTGAGTGTCGAATTTTAATGGCAAAAAATTGACCCCTGTGGCGCACTCTCCACGCCAGCAATGAGAGCCCGTGAGGTGACGCCTGATAAGCCCCCGCACGGTACATACATTTCATCATTCCCGATATCTGTGTACGAAGAAGATTGGCACACCCAGCAATGGATAATATGCCGTGATGAAATATTTATTTAATTAATAGACAGAATCAAAATAAACAAATGATGATCTATATACATAATATATTTTCAATATATTAAAAACTATTTTCATTATTTGTTCCCGTTTAAAAAATATTATGTTTGTGTTATACACAAAAATTATTTAACATTTTTTCTTTATCTCTCATAATAAGCGCAGTATGAAGTATTTTTAAAATAAGCCAAACTCAAGTTTTAGCCTGTAGCTCAACAACAAAAGACGATCGAAAATTCCTGTGGTGCCTATTAACATTGTCTCGAAAAGTTGGCCTATAAAGACCTACCTATATTAATTTTCTGTAGCTTGAATAACTAATAAGCAAGTTTTTCATATAAGGAAGTCCATTTGTTCTCTTTTGGTCTGATGAAACTCGGAATAGGTATTTCATTTTTCCAAAATTAAATTATAAAGCGACACCTGAATAGTTTCAATATGACATCAAAATTAATTAAAATATGAAGATAAAAAACATTGCTATTGCTGGGTGTGCCAATCTGTTTTATACACAGATATCGGTAGTGATGACATATTCGTACCGTGCGGGTGTTTCAGGCGTCACCTTGCTGGGACTCATCACACATGGAAATTAAAAAACTTTATTAAATTTAAAAAAAAAACGCTTTATTTAAAAGAGACAGTCGTTCAGTATTCAAGGGTAGACTGGCCCGATCTATCGATGTGACCTAAGGGCAAACAATTTATAAAAAATAAACAAAACACCAGGGACAAGACCAGGACTGCCGCAACGCATTAAACAACTAAGGCCTTAATTAGAGACGAGTTCAGAAGGCCGAAAATTAAAAATACATACCTACACGTATATGTATGTATACTACATAATATATTCACCATATTTTTATATAGAATAATTTGATAAAGCAAAATATTGAATTTCGCGCCCTCTTTTAACCGTGTTCCTTCGGGCTGTGATGCGCAATCTAAATCATCAAAGTGAACATGATTAAGAAGAAGTATGTTTTTTCGTTTCCTATTCGTTATTCCCATTTTCTCATTTTGTGATCACTAGACAACCCTTTCCCTTCTGTATCATCCTTATTGAATGATCACACGGATACATTTCAGAGCAAATTTAAAAATGACTGACTGTAATAGGTTTTCGAGCGTAGAAATTTATCAAAGTGGGATATGTTGTATCAAAGAAAATATGATTTTCCTACAAAAGCATATAATGACCCACCATACTATGGAAAACAAAAAAATTGTGTTACATAAAAGATTTGTTTTAAGTAAACATACTTCATATGTTACCAAAAACATTTTTCTTTACTTCTACATGATCCATTTTTAATGTGCTGACTATAACACTTGACAGTAGATTTATAAAATATAATAATTAGTTTGCATTGGTCTGCATATGAAATTTGACGCTATATGGTGTTTATATTGAAGTTGTTTTCTTTATATAATTTTTAAATCATGATTCAAAAAGATCACGATTAAATTAATATAATAAGAATATAATGTAAAAGTGCACTCCATAAAAGCGATTTTATTATAAAAGTATGTTCGTAATACTGGTCATTGTCTCTAATAAATGTGACCGGTAAAATTATAAACATATGTCAAAAACTTGTACTTAATTATAAAATTATAGTATTCTTATGTATATATAGTTATTTGTGAATCGTGAGGTTATTCATAAAATGCTACGAAAATATCAGCATATCATCCCCTGTGTATGTATGAAAAATGATTGCTGTGTAGAGGTAGACGTATGCAAGTTGTCGACTGAATTATCTCAGTTTTGAAAAGGTTCTTGTTTTAGTGAGAGTAACTGAATCCCAAGTGTGTTATAGAGACAAGTGCTCTTGTTATGAAAACAGTTGCGCTATTTCATCTCTTCCAGATATCCTCAAAATGTATTCGATCCAATAATAAACAGACAAGAGTACTAGTACATTCCAAATTAAAGGGGATATATATACGAGTAATAGTCTGCAATTGTTAAATGTAACAGAAAAGTATAACTGTTGTGAATTTAGTTAACAAAATTAAATCAAAAGTAATAATCAATGAAATGTAAAGTTATATACCGGGTGTCTACTTTTTTTTCCGAACCATACGAAATACAATGATAAAATTTTCTTATGGCTCTAATTTTTGACCCATTTATTTTATAACAAAAGTGTAAATACAAAAAATGTTCAGAAACTGTATCTAATAAGTCCAAAATTATTGTTAAAATGCGTTACGTTCGCCAGAGAAAGTTGTAATGTAATGTTTGCGTTTGACAGGTAACATGTCATAAAGTCTTAATAATTACTGATTTAATTAAATTAATTAATTAAATGTATTTTTGTAAGATTGTAAATGTATCCATCCATGCTATGCATCCATAATTATTGATAAGTAAGTTAATGAAATTAATCAATATAAAAACTTTATGACAGATGTTACCTGTCGATTCAAATACAACTGTTTAATATTTTTCTTCTATTTATCATGACAGTCTGTAAATAGCTAAAAATTACAAGTTTTATTTTAAACGCATGTAAAGAATAATTATGGACTTATTAGATGCAATTTTTAATTCAGAACATTTTTTGCCTTTATACTTTTGTTCTAAAATAAATAGGGCCGGAATTACAATCATTTTACCATTGTATTTCCTATGGCCCGGAAAAAAGTAGTAATAGTCCGGGGGCTAGTGCTACAAAAAAAATGTATCATGGTATTCCAAATACTAAATTCACAGCAATAAAAGGCTTTAGCGCCCTCTGTAACCATTGAAAATGTCTGGCATTTATTATCGGCTACTATTTACATATATATAATGTCATTTTATGCAGGTCCCATACAGAATACCTAGATTCTAAAATATCAATTTTTAGACAGCTTCAGGGTATTTAAGGTGGGCACCAAGGATTAGTATTTGGAATACTATGATACATTTTTTTTGTAGCACTAGCCCCCGGTCTATAATAACTATAGTGTAAATGATAACATTATGAGTATTATTTCCATAATAGGTGTTTTCCAGACCTATTTCGCGAGTATCAATTCAATATTATTGTGATTTTGTGAAAAATATTTCACTACAGTTCGGTTTGAATTCAAGTATTTAAAATATTCAATTATACAATACTATTGTTACCAATATTACCATCTGCCGTATAGGTCCCCTTATTGTTGGATTAAATTGTTTTGTTAGTGATACATATGACAAAGTAATGAGATTTTTTCACACCTTCCGTGTCAATCCTACAGCTTACTATCAAGGACATTTTTCTTTACATTGGTTCTTCCACTTTTGTAATTCCTGTTGACACGGTCCTGCAATCTCTCAACTTCGAGTAGCTGCTTGACAAGAAAATACGTGTGTGTACTCCTCGTCACGAAAATGGAATATTGCACAGCGGTTTTTTTGTGTCAGACTCGGGTGAGTATAGCAAGCTACAGCAGGATTTGGAAATGAGATCTTGTCAAGAGCACAAGTAGTTTTTACCTAACTACATAACTAGATTCTCCACGATACTGCACTGTTTGTAGGGCAGTTTTCGACGTCCACAAGCGTTTCAATGTTGGCGCAGCCAACTATTCATCTAAACTCGCCTCGAGCGTATTTTTTTCCTACAACTGAAATCAGTGGAAAAAGATATTATGTTGAAACAACATAAGACGCCCAAAAGACTGTAAGTTCTGTAGGACAGACCTTAAACGACAACTCTGAATGTGACTGGTGGTTGTTCTTTCATTTTTCTGGAATATATTGTACATGTAATTTATTAGTAACTTAAACACAATGAAAAACTTGCTGTACAATGGATAAAATAATGACATGACAATTGATTAAAAAATCGTATTTACATAGCTAATAAAATTCGGTTGATTTTTAAGGTGTACGTGATTTTTTGTAAGCCAGTTTCAGGTTCTCAAAACTTTTCTATTATACAAGCTACAGAAAATTGATGTAGATCTTTATGGGCCAACTTTTTGAGAACATTTGAATAGGCACTATATGAATTTTCGATCAGCTTTTGTTTTTGAGCTACACACTAAAATGCAATTTCGCTTATTTTGAAAATACCTCATACCTCCTTAGTATAAAGAAACATGTGTAATGCCCGTTTGTACCGTTACTAGTTAAGTTGCACTTATTAATAAGTGGAGCTTAAATGACTAAAAATATTTGCATCATACCTTAAGTTCCACTTTATTTTTAGTATGTGACGTTTATATTAATCCGTACTTCATCTACCGCTTAACTGCATTAAGTGATACTTATATCCATTGTGACATTTCGTGCTATGTCAAACTCATACGATTAATGTTTTAAACGATATTAAATATGAATATAATACTGCTGAGGAGGATGAATTGGATAAAAATAATTTAATAAACCATAAAATACCAAAGAGAGCGAATAGTAGATCAATTTTTTTTGACACAATGGATGACGAGATTGTAGCAAATATTTCGATTGATAAAGGAAAAAATATTGAAGTTATTATCTCCTATGAATAAAATTCTTATAAGCTTGTTACCTTCCGTCACCTTTAGGTAAGGAAGGTATTGTCTTTGGTCAAAAAATTCAATGATGAGTTTTTACTGAATAAGCACGTTTTAGGGTCCATATAATACGATTTTACCATTTTTACGATGATGTCTGTATGTATGTATGTATGTATGTATGTGTATGTGTGTATGTATGTGTGTGTGTGTGTGTGTTTGTGTGTGTATGTGTTTGTGTGTGTATGTGTTGTGTGTGTGTGTGTGTGTGTGTGTGTGTGTGTGTGTGTGTGTGTCTGTGTCTGTGTGTGTGTGACGAGAGTTTCGGATCGCATAACTTCAATACCACGATTCCAAAAATTATAATTTTTCGTATTCCTCAAGTTTACATCCAGAAGAACAACTGATTAGATTTTGGTTATAACTGGTGAACCGGAAGTGGCCTCATTTGAAGATTTAACAGTTAAATTTGATTTATTAACATTTAACGTTATTATAACTTAAAGAATATATTATTCTCTATACGATTTGATTGCATTTTATACTTCATATACAATAGATATAGAGTTAAAGAATTTTAAAGAAATTAAATTTTATAAATCAGCTAGCTATGCTAAACATGGAAACTACTAATATATCCATATAATTCAAATCGACAGATGTCAGTATAAATAAAAAGTAAATTAATGTGGCAGAGATGTGGATGTTGAAGTAGATGTTGTGGAAGACACGGAAAGATACGGTAAGGAAATAACTCTAGTGTTACAAGTTTCTAGAAAGATACAAGCGAGATGATTACATTGGTTTGAAAATGTCATGAGGAGAAATGAAGAATATACATATTGGATGAAGAATGAATAGCTTAGTAATAGAAGGTTGAAGAAACAGAGGAAGACCAAAGATAAGATGGGAGGACTGTATTGCGGAAAACTTGAGAGAAAGGGAACTGAATGAGAACGGCACGTACAACAGATATAAGTGGAAGAAGAAAATAAAAAATAGCGACACCTAACGAATGGGGAAATCTAAAGAAGAAGAAGATGTTAGTGTCAAATGCAATTTGCATAGTTTGTTTATGCTAGTTTTTAACTAGTTGTGTTTCCTAAAATATGTATATTATATAGATAATAGGTACACAAGGTTCAAATAAATTTCAAGAGAAATATGTAATGACATATTGTAAATGAAATGTCACTTCACGAAAGATAATACAGAAACAATAAAAAAAATCAAATTCCCCAGATTAATACGAATAATACCATTAAATGATTTTTAACTGCATTTTTTTCAAGAAAAACTGTTAAAAGTTGAAAATGAGGGTATTTTCGGTTGATCAATTATAACCAAAATCTAACCATGTCTGGATGTGGATCTAAACTTGAGGAATACGAAAAAAATATAATTTTTGGATTCATGGTATTGGAGTTATGCGATCCGAAACAATCGTCACATACACACACACACACACACACACACACACACACACACACAAACACAGACACACACACACGCACACATCATCGTAAAAATAGTAAGTTCGTATTCTAGGGACCGCAAAACGTACTTATTCATTAGAAACTCAATATCGACTTTTTTGACCAAAGACAATAGCTTTCTTACCTAAAGTTGACGGAAGGTAAAAATCGACCAAATTCTATTTTCCGAAATTATCTAGCAACCTGTGAGAATTTTTTGGCAAAACAAAAGCACATTTAAGATGCCTCCCCAAAGGTGCACCACATGTTCCATTTAACCGAAGTAGTATCTCTTATACTTTCCTCGAACCCAATGGTGGTCCTCCAAATCCCGACACCTGTACACCGGGGAATACCTGAAAATCGAACTTAGGGCATAATGTTCTAAAACTTTATTTGAAATTTGTATTTCATATAATAATTACATTTGTTGTTGCATATGTAAAGAAAGGAAAATGTTTCACCACGTATCATAATGTACAAAATTAGGCAAATTCACATATAAAAATGAAAATTTTAACAGCATTTCAAAAATATTCAATAGAAACTGTATGAAAGGATGTATTCAAAACATATTTTATTTCTCATGTGATATTGAAAATAGCGATGTATTTCAATCATAATTACAAACTAGATTTATTTATTTATCTTTGGGACACAAAAGAAACAGGTAATTAATCATATTTCAAGTACTTGTTGAAATGGTTTAATGAATATGAATGTGTTGAGAACTATCCTTACGTTATAAAATAAATGAATTTTAGAATTTGCAAATATGAAAAGATGAAAAGCAATTCAAAATTTTGAGGTGTAATTAAATTATTAAAATTAATGAAATATTTCATGTTGCCATTTTTATTTTTACAAGTAGACAACTCGTACGAGTATAATTAAAATTTATACAAAAAATTATTCAAAAACACGTAGCATTACTGAGGACATTACTTTTCTTCATACACAGTATGAAGAACACAGAAGAGAACAGCACTGAAATTATTTATATGCAAATATAAAATATAAATTACATTTATAATTAAAATTTTCTTCTTCCGGAATTATAAAAACAGGATACCAAGAACTAACCTCATAATTTCCTGCAAATTTATTTCCAAACAACTTTAGAATTCTTCTGGGTGCTCTCACAAAAATCTTTAATTAAGTAAAGCAGTGGTCCTAAACAGATAGTGATATAAAGTTTGTCATTTTGATGATATATGTAATATGACATGAAAATATTACAGGGTTTTTTTACTGGATGAACTTGATTGAGTTGTTCCCGATGCCCTTAGGGTATCTCACTTGAAAGGGGTGTCCAACCCATTTACCCAGTTTATGAAGTGTGCGCGAAATAACTTCTGACAGCAGATTCATTTTTACGAGCGGATTTCGGAATGTAGTTTTGATAAAGAATGGTCGGTTATTTTCATTTTATAGATTTTTACTTTGCTTGAACACAAATTGGAATATTTGCGAAAATTTGAACAAAGATAGAAAAATTATTCTAGAAGTTATAGAAACAATTGACACTAAAAAGATTTTATTATAGAAATAAAAATCTGTAATGAATTCCGAATAATCAGACAAATTTCTGTGGAGTTAAGTACATATGTCGATCGGTTAAAATTAGACAGTTAGCCAGAAGTTTTAATAGTCTAATTACGAATGGAGATTAGAGGATACCATTAGGATGATGGTGCCTAGTTTCAATATTGCAGGTAATTCCAAAACCAATGTCTGATCTATACACAATTTGCACTCGTAAATAAATAAAAAAATATACGAGGGTTATTTAGAATAATATTAAGTGTTTGATTAATCAAATTTTTATGTAATTCCTTAATTTTGCAGATAAAAATTGTGAACAAAGTTGCTTGATTGTCAAGAGCTATTATCAACTCTATTCATAAATGAAAAAAATATAGAAGAAATACGAGAATGGATTGAAAAGTTCGCGGACCAAAATCAACAGTTCGCGACCAGTTTGCGAGCTCAACGTCCACATAAAATATTTGAGTTATGAAGTGTCCTGTTCAAGAGAAGTTCGGGTTTGACATTAGGAAAAAGAAAGAAAAATAGTCAAAATGACGATGTCGAGTAAGGAACATAATGCTATAATGAGGTCATCGACAGTTTTTTAATTTTAAATTTAATAGATACAGATAGAATAATGCGCCTCGGATGAGAAAAAGAAAAGACAAAAAAAAACGTAGAAGACGGTGGAAGAGAAGTTGTGATAATAGAATAAACAAAACTTCAAACGATCACACTGGAAATACTGTTCGCTATGTGCTCGCGAAGAATTTGTTTGATCTTACCGCTCATGTAGCGAACTTCATCCGAACAAACAACCGAACTCGAGCTGCTCGCGATCTATAGTACACACGTCACTTGTTCGCCAACAGTTCGCGAACAGTTCTCGAACTTGGGTGTGTACGCGGCTTAAAATGTCATTAGTGTCTTTTGTTTTGCGTTAATCCACTTGTTTGTAACACTTACACACTTACTAGGAGGAGGACGCGAGGGAGCAATAATGACTCACTATATCTTTTCGTGCATTATGAATTCGGTATTTTATTTACATACAATAGTAATTATTGATACAGTTATAATCATTGACAATAATCTTGACAAAAAATGTAAAAGTGAATATTATTCGTAATTATATCTTAAGTGATAGAATATTTTTGTATTAGTGATAGAATTTGGAGTAGTCATCTTGGCCATAAGGATCCAAGTTTTTAAGCGCTGGATTTCTACCTCCATCATGAACCAGAAGTTCTCAGCCTTTCATAGTATGATACACAGATTAACAACAATCCCATTAAATAAAATAAACTTTGACAAAGAACTGAAAATAATTAAACAAATAGCTGTCAATAATGGCTACAAAGAGGACATTATCAACAAATTATTAAGGAACAAGAATAAAAAGCGCATTTTGAACATTATTTACACACCTTTACAAACAAATAATAAAACAATTTGAGTTTATTTAAATTACATTCCAAAAACCACACAAAAAGGTTCTTCAATATTAAAAAATCTAAACATTAACACCGTCGCAACCAACAAAATGACTTTAGGCAAAACCTTGATAAACAAAAAACCAAAAATTAATAAAAATGAATTGTCCGGAGTATATGAAATTCAGTGTAAAGAATGTGAAGCTATTTACATAGGTCAAAGCGGTAGAAATTTCAAGTTAGGAATGAAAGAACACATTAAATCCATACAAACAAATACAAATAACACAGGTTTTTCCCAACACTGCATTGAAAACAATCATTCTTTTAAAGATTACAAAGTACTACATACCGAACCGAAAGGCCTTAAGCAAAACTCATTAGAGAATTTAGAAATCCGGAAAGCAGCTAATTCAAAGAAAAATATAGTCAATGAACAGTTAGATGTAAGCAACTCCCCACTTCTCAACATTGTATTTAGTTATAAGTGATGTCAAGGTAAATGTTTGTAACAGTATATACCTGATGATGACCGCAGTGTCGAAACGCGTCGTGTCAATATAATAAATATTATAATTCGTGAAATTTACCAAGTGTTTTTATTTTAATAATTTATGACTTAATTGAATTGTTTTGAAATTACTTGTCTATTGAGATTTTTGAAAGTGGATCAATAAATTATAATTTCAAAAATTTCTGCGAGATGGGAGGGTTCCCTAGAATCTCTGACAGTTGAACAGAAAGGTGTTCCTTTTCAGGCGTCATCCAACATGCTGTTCTATTATGATACTGATATGTTTATGAAAACATTTTTTATAAATCAAAGTAACAGCTGAAACAGTGGAAGCATAGGGATTCACCAACTTTGAAAAAGCCATGGTGATACCGTGCGCTGACGAAGTTATGGTTCTGTGTTTGGGACGCGAAGGAAATATTGATGGCGGATTACCTTCCTAAGAGTCCAACGTACCATTATAGGACAATACTATTAGAAATTATTACTATTACATCAACTTCGTGAATAAATAAAAAGAAAGCGACCTAGAATAACGATCCAGTGCACACATCAACAGTTGTGATGACTGAAATTCATCGATGCGGCTTTGAATTGGTACCTCTTACCTCTTCCAACCTCTTCACTGAATCTATGACCATCACATTTACAATTATTTCCGAAACTCAAAAAATACCTTGGAGGGTAATGATTTCCATCCATTGGCAGCCGTATTATGTAGACCAAAGTGATGAATTTTATAAGATATGGATCAACGCATTGCAGCATCGATGGCCCAAATGTGTACTACGTTGAAAAATAATGTAAAATAAATATGTATTGTGACGATGGTCATTAAATTGAATTAAATTTTCGTGTTTAGCGTTGTAGTCTTGTGGTTAGGAAGTTATTTTTTTTTCTAAAGTTTAGTTATTCAAATCGAGGTTCAAATGCTATAAGTGAAAATGTTATTTTTGCATTTTTATTATTTTGTATCTTGAAGATTGTGCATTATGTTATATTGTATGTCATTTGTTGTAAAACATATTGTTGTGTTTTGTTTAAAGTTGTTAATGTTCATAAATTTGTAGTATATCTATAAGGTACCGCGTGGTCGAGTAGCTAGCACGCTTGGAATCGTAGGTTCGATTCCACATGAGTTTGTATTTTTATATTTGATCTAGCGAGTATTTGTAGGATGACTAGAATGAAGTTTAAACCTTTTTACCTATTTTTATCGGTTTTTTGGGGTATAAATACGGGCCCGTACATAAGCAGAGAGAGTATATGCTGTATCAGAGAGACGGTGTGTGTCGTCTTCCGCAAACCTGGAGAGTGCCGGGTGAGCAAGTTTATTAAAACCTTGGCTGCCTCTGACTCAGTGCAATTGATATGTGTGGGAGGCTCGTGTCCGTAGCCGGCTGTTTCCGTACAGTAATTTTTACCACTGTTTTCCGTAATCGCAATTGTCGATCAAGGTTGGTGTGTCCCATCACGGTCCCGTCTCCGATCCGAAATCGCGATTATTGATGAGTATGGTCGAACAACACTGTTACCGTTTCCGTTCTGTTTCCCAAATTTTGGTGTGTGCCATTATTAACTGTCTGTACCGTGGTCACGTAACTCTGGTGTGTGCCACTGTTGATCGTCTGTTCTGTTTGTCATAACTTTGGTGTGTGCCATTATTGACCGTCCGTAATTCTGGTTTGTGCCATTGTTGCCCGTTTTACCCCTTCCCCACATGTTGTCCGTCTGCTATACTGAAAAAATCCTGCAAGTATCGCTGATTCAATTTCGCCGATTATATGCTAGCGATTGATAATTTCATTTTGTTTGGTTAATATTGTCGTTTTTAATAATAAAATATTAAAATTTATTACAATTGATTTTATTGTCAAACACCGAACTCTGTCTCCACTAAGCTACCCGAGCCCTTTTTGGCATTCGAGCAACTCTTTTCAGCGTCGCTATAAGAGCGTCCTTTTTAGGATCTATTAAGCCTCATGTGCTGTGTTACTGACCGACCGATTGGCGCCTGAGCAACTCGTTTGACAGCACGGAGAACTACAGAGGACGCCCGGTAAAGGTTACAGACACCACTTTTGGTCATTACAGTATATGATGAATAATGTTGTTCTCTCATGATAAAACATTTTTATAAAATGTATGTATTAATAAACTGCTTCTGTGTTAGGCTGTGAATTTTTCAATTCATCCTTGTATAGCTTTCAAATGAGGAATTAATACATTATATATATACTAAGGTCACCAACTATTTTTGATAAAAAGGGAGATTTTTTTGTTCACTCCTAAAGCGTGTGACTTTTTGCTGACCCGTAAGGTATATTTAAAAAATCGATGAAACTTATTTTTATATAGCAATCATAAATAATAAATAATAGTCAGGGTGTTAAAAAAGAGTAAAAAAGCTTAATCAACATAGGTCTAATCTTCAACTGTTTCCGAGAAAAACAAAAAATTGAAGTAAAACTAACAAAGACAGTGATCGAACAAAATTTTGTCTGCCAGTAAATAGACTATAAACAACAATAAAATTTTATATGAAACAATTTTCTCAATTTCTAATACACAGATACGAAATTATCTGAAAAATAAATATTGGCCAAAGTCGCCACGTTTAACATAGTACAATTTTTTGAATTTTATTAAAGAAATAAAAGCACATCTAAAATGAAAGGTACATAAAAGTCTCATTTAATCGTTATGTATAGTTTTCGAGATAGCAGAAGTAAACCCCGTAAAGACTCATTTTTCAGTCCCTTATATCTCGGAAACTATTGAAGATTGAACCTATGTTGATTAAGCTTTTTTTTAAACTCATTTTGGTCAGTATTATATGCCCTTTTTTGACATCCTGTAAAGAGGTAGCATTAGATATGTAATTGCTTATATAAGTTTATTATTGGTATAAACGTAAAGTTTCCTACCGTTTATTCAAGGAGACACTGACATTTTCAAAAAAGGAATTACAATGAAATTCTCCATTCGAAACCAAATTTAGAACTTGTTAACTCAAACTTTCATCCACCTTTTCTAGTGAGTGAATTTAGGCTTGATTTGCCCTTCCCTTCAACATCTTTGTACGTGACTTGTGGGCTAACTAGCCTCGAAGAGTACTATAGATGTGCCTGGAATCGTTTAGCATGAACTTTTCCGTAACAAGCAGGGAAAGGAAAGTGAAGTGCCTTGACTCCGGCCTAACTTCACTACGGTGTTGCGTTTCAATTATTTCCCCAGCCTAGTTTTAATCTTTTACTACACGCATAAAACACAAGGACGTGTAACGCGATCCTCAGACAATTTGAAGCTATGTGCTATTAAGTAGAGTGATAATAGGGTAAAATTTTAACTAACTACGCGCCGCTTCATCAAACTGAGTATTATAATGTATTTTATTATGAAGAGCGCTCGAGTTAGTGTTTTGTGTTACGTTGTAATTACATACAACCATTTCTAATGTCATAATAAAAATAACTTCTATATAATATAAATTTAATTGAAATGCAGTAGTGTTTAAGTGCACATTTTTTTTTTTTTGTTGCTCCAACAATGTATCTAATTATTACCTCCCGCCAAACTACATACATAGGTAAGGGAGATAATGTTTTCGGTCCAAAAATTCGATAGTGAGTTTTCAGTGAATAAGCACGAGTTAGGGGCTCCACAACATGTGTTTACTGTTATTACAACGATGTCTGTGTGTGTGACGATTTTTTCTTCCACGGTAACTTATATCAAACTTTCAAAAATTTATATTTTCCGTATATAAGCTTTCTACATTAATATGAAAATTTGATAAGATTTTGGGTAAACTTGGACAACTGGAAATGGTACTTTACTTGAATCCCATAACAGTGTTTAATGAAAAAGTATATTAAAATATTATCCAAAACTTTTTAATTGTAATATTTAAAACTTTTATATCAATGGGAATAACATAAACCGAAAGTAATACTTTACTCGAAGCGTTGAACAGATTTTTGTGAAAAAAATATATTGTAATATATAAAGTGTCTAGATCCACGCTACCGTGAAGCATTATGAAAACAATTCCTCCACGTTAAATTTCGTCATAACTGATATGACGTCAACTTTCGCGTGAGGGGTATATTAAAAATATGTCGATCACTCGAAATGCTGCGACGCTGAGAGTTGCCTGTTTAGCGTTCTATGTAGTTGCTGTGCGTCTTGATTTTCTGTTAAGACGATATCTGTAGTTTCCATTAATAATGAACTTGGAGAGTGGTAGAAAGTATTCAATATATGAAGAATTAGCAAAACTTTTGGTGAAACTGTTGATTTACTACCTAGGGTTGCCACCTGTCCTCTCTTGTGGAGGACAGTCCTCCTTTACTCAATATTGTCCTCCGTCCTCTTTTGTAATGAAAATGTCCTCCATAACATAAAATTTATACTGATACCAATACGAATAAATAAATTTTAGAAGGTAAAAATAAGACAAAGACAAAGGTAAATACATACTTATTTACTTGTGAAATCAAAATTACTTTTGATTAAGAAACACAAATTTTGCCCATATCTAAAAGATTTTTTTTTAATCATCATCCTCAAATTGTGCGAAGACGAGTGGTTTCGTAAGTTTGCCTGAACAAGACCTGCTGCAATTTTTTTACGCTATTTTTTTTCAAATTTTCGTAAAGAAATGCCTAGCGCCAAAAAATCAATGTGTCTATTTCTCTTGCAATATTAGGGGCTTTCAGATATCTCTCTATTTATTTGTAAGAATCAGGTGCCAGATCTGGAGGGTTAGTCGAATGAAACGAAATGTTGGGAATTCTAGCGGATTGTAGTAACTTTATGTGGATTGTGAAAAACGCGAAATTCGAAATGTATCGGTGTATCGACAAATAAATATCGCCGATTCCAATATATCGGCTAAATGACAATATCGCCGATATATCGGTACCGGTTGCATCCCTATATTTTAGTAGACGCTGTAGTACGCGCTGGGTTAGATGATACGATGCAAGACTCCATTAAACCGTAAAGTACAAAATTTTATATTTATTTTATTTCTAAATTTTGTGCGAGACACGAGTACTTCATCTATATACCTATTAATCATATAATAATTGTTTTTTGAAACTTTGTGTTTATAATTTCTTCTGATACTTATATCTTCCCTTCCAATTTTCAAACCCTAGTACTACACCTCACTTCAAAAATGAAGTTTAATGGTGCAAAAAGGTTTGTTTTTATATACAATAAAAGGAAAAGAAATATCTGGCTCTCTAACCTCTTTACCCGAGTTATTGAAATATGACTTTTGTGGTCGCTTTTGTGTGTTAGGTTATTGTTGTTATATTTAGTTAAACATTCACCCAACTTTCTATGAAATACAAGAGAAACAAAAATTTTGGATACGACCTAGTAGAACGTTAAATAATGCGAGTTAGGTTAGGTTAGATTATGTTTAAGTTTTATAGATATTTATCTATTGCATTTGTTTTATAAAGTAGTTAGCTAACTACATATAAAAAAAATACAAATACATGTGAATTTTGCTTTGGTATTGTAATAATATCCTATTTACTTAAAAGAAACAGTCAATTTAGTTACGTGAATGGTGTGCTATATGTACCGCTCACGCGAAAGTTGACACCATGTCAGTTTACGACCTAATTAACGTGAGGAATTATTTTCGTAATGTATTACGGTAGCGTAGTTCTACAAACAGTGTATAATATAACCTGACATCAAATTTGGTATTTAAAACTCATATATGATTGAAAACAACATATTAGATTTTGACTATACATGATAAACCGGAAGTATTATTTTACTTGAAGCCTTTATCAGTTTACTTGTATCTTTGAACAGATTTTCTAGAAAAATATATTAAAATATGATCCAATACTTCTCAAGTTTGGTATTTAAAACTCTTACACAGCTGGGAATAACATATTAGATTTTAACTACATATGATAAACCGAATGTAGTATTTAACTTAGAGCTCTTAACAATTTTTTTCCAGGATAAACCATAGAATATTATTCATAATTTCGTATTACAGACATTTTTATTTATTGGAATAATAAATTAGATTTTGTTTACAAACGATCTACTGAAGTGATACTTTACTCATTGCTATGTTAAACATGTAATTGGCAAAAGGTTATGTTCTGGCCACATCAGATTTTTTTATGATAAAATTACTTATTATTTATTTATTTACTTATTTGTTATATTTGTTCACGTAGCCACCTAGAATATTGGAATAAAAATTATATTTCAATATTTTAATTATCTTATTTTTTCGATTTTTTTTCAAATGCATTAATAAAAACTAATACATCGTTGGGAAAATAGCGGTTTATATTTTAGTAAAATAATTATAGGTTGTTATTTAAAAAATAAAAGTTGATAGTTGTATATTGTAATTCGGACTTTATAAAAAATATCTGTCTCAAATAGTATACTCAAAATAATAAAACTTTTATATGATCCATTTTTTTCTATTACTTATAACATAAAAGTTCAAGGGGGGGGGGTATCCTAGACTCACCCTGTAATACTATTCGAAGGTTTCACTATTATCGAAATTGAATAAGCGTATGAAAAATAGGTTCTCATTTTAAATAAGTTGCACTCCATATTTTGAGAACCACTGGTATAATGAATCTTAATTCACTGATTAAAGTAGTCTTATAAAACAAAAATTGTTTGATAATATAACCGACTTCGTAGTTCCTATACTGCTCGACATAGCAATAGAGTAGCAATTACAATGAACAACCTGCATATGCTTTACTACTACTTCTACTACATAATGTAATCAACTGATACTAAGACTAAAACATAATAAAAGACGTTCTGATAAACCAGTAAATTCAACTAGAAATATAAATATTCGTTTCATTTCATTTGAAGAAAATTGAAGATATATTTCACTTTTATCATGATTATTTCAAACTTCTATATTGTTTTTAGCTAAACCTTATCATTTCCCAATGGCGTATTTAGGAAAGTTGAACTACTTTTTCTTTGCTAACATGACGAGAGTTTTAAAAATATTATTTTGATAATATACGGTTTCTATCAAACTTTGAAGAATTACACTTTACGTACTAAAAAACCTCTGTTTTTCATTTCTCGCAACCGTAAGTAAATCAAATTGTGCATTCGTGTGAGCTAGAGCTGACATTTAAATTTTCTATTGTACTGGTTGAACTAGTAAAGTAGATGGAAAAATTTAATATGCACCTCGATAAAAAGTGCATTTTAAAGCCTCGTCTATTTGCTTGCAATGGTTACATCAGTGTTGAGCGACCTATTTCTTATTGCAACTCCTTTTCTTAAATAAAATCTCTACGTTACTCCCGAGATGACTCCTAAATTTTTTGGATAATTAGGAAATATTAAACGCATAAATTTCTTGAGAATTCTGTGAACGGGTCACGATCACAATTCATGGATTGCGCATCTCTGGGTTACAATTCAGCAAGCATAACAAACTCTGCTCGAATATGTACTTCTTTATGTTTACTTACATAAACAGCTATTTTTCTTATCTGACACGTTATACAGAGTGAGTCAGGTGCATTGAGCCAAACTTCGAGAATATACCTATTCTACACATATGATTAAAAACCCAAAAGTTGTAATTCGTATTTTAATTGTTTTCGAATTACAGTGTTTTAAATATTTAATTCATCATCAATTTTCAAAGACATATCTATGGATTTTGAAACATTTTTTTGACTTGTTCATTAAAGAACATGTTGCTCTTTCGAGATAATTTTGATGTTCCTTTATGCAAGCCGCAACATTCAAAATACAATGAACGTTTGTATCTGAATTGTTCACTTCTGTACCACAGTATAAAAATACTTAACCAGTAGCGACACTTGTCGGCGCCGTTGATCTTCATGTCGCATCGAATGGAGTAAGCGGCCATCTTGGCATAAGCTGTACGTGGCGGGAATTTGAATAACTGTCATTTGCGAATGATATATGAATACGGTATTTATTATTTTATTGGTTACAAATAAGTATAATTATATTAAATATAATAAAACTATATTTTATAAATACAAATATTTTTATTTTGTATAATATTACAAATGTTTTAATATAATTTGCTTCCGTTTCCCTTTGGATGATTTTAAATTTCTATTTATAAAAATTAGTGCATAAAATAAACGCATACGGCAATACAATTTAATCAAGTATTTATGAGGAAACTCAGAACATGAGTGTGTAAATTGAAATTTATGAATAATGTTAGTTATTTAAGTTTTAACATCATTATTAGTGGATATATATTGAAAATTAGTAAAAAACCATTGTTCTAATTTATTTATGTATGTGACAAAATTATCTGCTGGCATACATAAATTACCAAACACGTCTTTGCTTGATGTTGCATATGCGCGAAAGTGTCAATCGGCCATCTTCTTATAAGCTGAACTGGCCACGCCTACTCAAATTTTGGTATCATGAAATATGCGAAGTGTCGTTACTGTCTGGCATTGTTCATCACTTTTAATATTAAATGATGAATGAAAGGTTATTTTTTGACAATTAAAATGTGCTAGCCTACATCATTGAACTTAAACCTCTAAGACACTGTAACTAGACAAGAGATTCGGATTACAAGTTTTAGGTTTTTTAGTTATATATTTATGTGTACGAGTGGAATAAACTCCCGAAATTTAACATTTTCTTCCTGATTTACTCTTTAAATTTTCTAATATATATGTACTTTATTTTCCTACCAGAACTTCACATCATTGCTTTCAATTATTGAAATAAAATTGTATATAACTGATGGTTGAGTTACAAAGGAACTTGTTTGAATGCCATAATATTTCATACTCCATTTACAAGTAACTGCACGAAACACCACTTCATAATACATTTTTAAAATAATAAATTAATAATCAACTACTCTAAATTTTGAATATAGGTTTGTTAAGAAAGGGTAATTATTTTGAGAGTATATATGTTACAGTTAAAGTATCAACTTAGTCAGTGCATACACTGTCTAGTTGATGTATGCTTCCACTAGCTGTTTTAGTGAAAGTATACATTATTTTATATAGTGCATATTTTATCTAGTTATGTATTCATTGACTAGTTAGTGTATACACCTTCTTTTGTCACTGTCTACCTAAATCCGAGTTCTGTGCGTTAGGTATTGTTTCTGTTTGTTTTTTTTATAAAATTTATACGCCTAGATTGTTGGGTGGGCAGTTTGGGTGGGCATGTTGCGTGGGCAACGCAATAATTTATACTTTCACTAAAACAGCTAGTGGAAGCATACATCAACTAGACAGTGTATGCACTGACTGAAATGTATACTTTAACTGTAACATATACATTTCGATATGCTGATTCTTAATCAAAAAGAATGTTTTCAAGATCCGGATATTTCTTTTTTTTTAATTAATACTTGAAGTGTACATTTTTAGGGTCACTGGCCGACACGAAATATTCATTAAAAATAATTAGGAATTAATTTATTTCCATTCAACATCAGTTACGTGATTAGATAATTTATTATTTTTAATATGTCTGCAGTGGCAACCGAACCCAGATATTTGATATACCGCGCTAATGGGTGGCTAAAGATATTCTGGCTGTGTTCGGTTTTACGCTCTGAGCGGTCTGAGCGCTTGTTCTCTAACCATTGAGCATTTGAGCAGGTGTTTGGCGCATGCCTATTTAAGCGCAAATTTAAAATGTTTGTCGCCCGCAATGCAAACAGTGTCTATTTTATGAATGAAAGTTGTCGTTTTCGTATATCAATCAAAAATGTTTAGAATGTATAAATTAGTAATTTTAGAAAACATTTTTCTACAAAAATTTTCAGCTTTAAGTTGTCCATAATCATTTCCACATTTTAAATCAGTATCATCAAAAAAAGGTTCATATCTCGCACACAGTACATATGTTAACAGTTCTTTATTATTTTCCGTTTTTATTCCAGCGCAAATTAATAAGTGTCAAAATGGCAGTTAAACGCTCTATCCGTTCGGTTATGCAAGCAACAGATCGGAAATCGCAGATGAATCGTTCCGAGTGCTCAACAGATTTAAATACCGAACGCATCCTCTGAGTTGTCGAAAGCCATGCGGAGTTATTCCAAACGGCGTGAGGAATTATTCCACACGGTTTGCTGGAATGATATTGATTCAATCATAATTTTTAGTTGTGGCATTGTGTAATTTCAAAAATAGTGATGGGGAAATAATTATTCTCTAAATAAGCAACATTTTTTGTATATATTGTTGGAGAATGTATAATCTACAACATATTTGGAATGGCATATTCCACACTCGCATACCGTAGTCTTTTCGGTTCGAATCACAAACTTTTTTCTTGCGTGTAATATGGGCCATGCCATTACTTCTTGTAGAATATACTATTCCGAATTTTGGAAAAAAAATTGATTGAGAATCAGCAAATCGAAATGTATAAACCCTCAAAAAAAATTACCCTTTGTTTTAATACCATTTATACGAGCATTATGTGTATAAAGAAATAATAAATATATCTTGTGATAAATTAATATATTTTTATTTCGAATTTGTGAGTCATCCTCATCAAATCAAAATTATTTTCTAGCATTCATTAAACTTGTTGACAATTTTCATGTCAATGATATACGAGAATTATTATCACTGTATAAATCATAGAGTTAATATATTATACTCATATTCTTATCTCTATGGTATAAATACTACATAATAATGATTTATCGTGATGAGAATCTTATTTCCGGTGTTATTAACCGATAACAAGGTAACAAGAGAGAATTAAATCAATACTTTACTGTGAATGACATCTCTCACCGAAGTAAAAAGTGATGACACGTGATATTTTGTTGAGCAAGGTACTTACCTAATAAAGTTTCTTTCGCGCCTTCTATAGGACATGTGTTGTAATGGTAAACTAGCCAAACGACGCCTAATACTAGGAGAGCTGTCTCTAAGAGCATTATCACTGAAAAAAAAGAAAACATAATTAAGCTGCATACTTTTAGATCGCGTATATTATGTTGCACCGCTAATACTTAAATTTTAATCTAGAATTCACAGAAAAACTGCAAATCGAAATTTAACAGCAATATTCAATTTCTCATTTGATACTTTTATTACGATTTAAAATTTGTGGTAGCAGTATAAATAGGCGCGAGATTCATAATTTTCAACATTGAAATTAATTTTAATTGTAACCAATTTTAAGATTCGAAGAGCAATGTAAATTTTTAGAAAATTCTTTAGGGTTTCTTAAAATTCAATTTCAGACACAATTATAAAGTAATTTAAAGGATAACTTTTATATAACAGATTAACTATACCTACACTGAATAGATAAATATAGAGAGTAATTTATAGCGAGTGTTACAAAATTTAAAACTTTCTTGAGATCATTTCAAGTGAAAAAGGCCACAGAAACATAGGTTCTATTTTTGTTAGGTACAAAAATATAAGAAGTCAAACTTTTATAAATGACAGTAGCTATTTATCAAATTTAGTAAATACGAGGGTCATTCAATAAGTAAAAAAACAAATTCTATAATTTTAAAACTATTCAATGAATGTGTACAATCTTTTCAGGGGTGTTAGTTGGCAACCTTGGGATATGCTCTGATCAGCTGTTTCATCATTTTATGTCAACATAACCTCAAAATTTTCAGTTCACCATGGCAAGTCCACTAGAAGATTGCACCTTAGAAGAGCAGCGCTCAGTCATTAGATTTTTAGTCGCAGAAGATGTAAAACCAAGTGAAATTTTTTCTAGAATGTTAATACAGTACGGTAAAAGTTGTATGAACCGTGCGAATTTTTACAAGTGGGTTGATCGGTTTAAAAGTGGCCGAACAAGTGTAGGTGATGAACCCCGATGTGGACGTCCAGTGGAAGTTTCTGGTCCCTCGTTGAAATCGAAGATTGACGGACTTATTCGTGATAACAGAAGAATTACTGTTGAAATGATAGCTGAGGAAGTTCAAGTAAGTGTTGGAACTGTTCACAATGTCATTCAGAACAATTTAAAGTACAGAAAAACGTGTGCCAGATGGGTTCCCAGACAGCTTACTGACGCTCATAAAGAATCAAGGCTTTCCATTAGTCAAGACTTAAAGCAACGAAGTTTGATTGAAGGAGACGCTTTTTTTAAAAAGAATAGTGACCTGCGACGAGGTCCGGATCCATCACTACGGCCCTGAGACCAAAAGGCAGAGTATGGAGTGGAAACACACTAGATCTCCAGTTCGCAAAAAAATCAAGGTTCAACCTTCCGCCGGTAAAGTGATGCTGACCATCTTTTGGGACTCACAGGGTCCAGTCTATTGCGATTTCCTTGAAGATCAGCGAATTATCAATAACCAAAAGGAGTCATTCTCCAGCACGATAACGCCCGCCCTCATACAGCCCAGCTGACCCGTGATAAGCTTCAAGAATTGGGTAGGGAGGTCTTACCTCATCCTGCCTACAGCCCCGATTACGCCCCATCTGATTTTTACCTGTTTGGACCACTCAAAGACGCCCTACGTGGAAAAAGATTTGCTAACAATGAGGAAGTTAAGGAAGCGGTGCAAAAGTGGCTTCGGGGTAAATCGAAAGAATTCTTCGCCAAGGGAATTAGGAAGCTGCAAGAAAGATGGGACAAGTGCATAACTGTGGGGGGTGATTATGTTGAAAAATAGCCTTAATTATGAAAGATTGAAATAAACCGTTTTTGAGCTATAGCCATTTGTCTCTTTACTTATTGAATGACCCTCGTAATAAAAACGATTTTATCTTATGTGTCTTAAATTGGCATTGTAGCACTTTAATTATAGCTTTGTTTTACATGAATTGTTTTAATACTGCTGAATATGCAGATACAGTTTCTTTTATGAGATTTGTAATAGTAATACGAGAATAAGCACTACACAACCCGGAAATTAGGTTTCTCAGTTCAAATTTTGACGGTGGTTATTTCTTCAAAATTGTTTATTTTAATGCTTTATTTAATTAATTTATGTGTTGTTGCCCATATTGTTTATTTTGTTTTGTTTAATTGCAATTTGACGTTACTTTGAAAATTAACACAAAAAATCAATACTAGTCTGAACCTGATGGTACACTAGCTAGTGTACAATCAGGTCTACTCTATTTTTAGTGTTCAAATTTATTTTAGTGTAGTTATTACTTCCACAGTGTTAAATTACATGAAATATCATTTTCACTACCTACGTGTTAAAATTATACACTAAAAATTTAACACGGACGACATTTTTACTGTGTATTTATAAAATTATGACTTCTTGTATTTTGGTAACTACAGTAAGACGAAAAATTGTCAGTAAACTTCGATATTATTAAAATGGTATAGAAATTAATACTCACAATATCATACCAGGAATTTTAATATAGAATAAAACAAAATATAATTTTACATACTTTTTAATTAAAAATTCCAATATTTTAAAGTGTAACTAAAATCATGTCGTAATTTTTTTGTAAATTATGATGAAAGTTTCTCTCACAAATGGTGTTTTCTAATGATTGTAAGGCTTATATTTTATCTTCATCCGTTCCGTCATTTTCAATTCCAGTTTTTATTACAAAAGTTACAAAGTGCATATAAAGATATGAGCAAGGCATTTGGATATATATGTACCATTCTACTTTAATGACAGATAGAGAATTATACATTTAACTAGAAAAGTTTTCAGCCAGACAGAATTTAACGTAAAGTGGTATAAAACTTTATCGTCACATCCAATCTAGATAAAAGATTAAATAGTGGCTGAGCACACTAGTTGGCTGGTTGTGGTTCTCACGATCCGACTTTGAAATTGACTGATAATTTAAACTTGGTTTTATTAAGTTAGCCAAATAAATTGATGTTAAATCTAATTGAGTATTTTTTTTACCTCCCGCTACCCTTGGTAAGGAAGGTATAGGGATTGTGCTAAAAATCGCATATCGAGATTTTGGTAAATGTCCACGTTTTAAGGTCCCTAGAATCCATTTTTAACATTTTCACGATGATGTCTGTGTGTATGTATGTGTGTGTGTGTGTGGATCCTGTATACGATCTAACTCAAATACTATCATTCAGAAAGTTTTGAAACCATGTATTTCTACCTTATTCTAATATGGAAATATCTGATTAGATTTTGGTGGCAATCGGGTAACCGGAAATGGCTGTTTACTTGAAGCTCAAGATAGTTTTTCTTCAAAAAATACTTTTAAATGTATTTTTTTCTCAATTTGTTTTTATAAAAATTAAAGATTATTCCATTTTCTATAAGTTTGCTTTAATACTTTTTCTATATATTGTATGGATAAATTTATAAAGTAATATAAAAATTATATACATAGGTAAATGGCGGGAGGTACTGTGTTGGTCACATCAAATTTTTTAAATTAGGTACAATGTAAAATTGAATTGACTTACTGCATAAAACCAAGTTTAGATTTTAAGCGTTAATGGTGCAACAGGGTATACCGGGTATAACACGAAAAGCGGGCCTTAGGCGTTTAACATGGGATAATAGTTTTTCCTTGCGCGAAAGTGGCCTACTAATTTTAGACAATAATGCTTTAATAAATTCTGCATCTAATACAATACTCACATTTTATTTTTCACGTTTTGTAACAAAACATATTCAATTTAATTATTTATTAAATTTACCTCCTTATAGTATTCGCAATGGTATTGAAATAAAATCATAAACATATGTAATGATATTTATTTGCCAGAAATTATAAAAAATAAGTTGCGTCAAATAATACTTCTATGATCATTATATTTGTTTACGCACAACGGCATTAACATTGTTTGTTTACATCTTAGTTACCATAGCGTAAACTGATCAATTACACCCCGCGGGCGGTAAAGTATAGCAAAAGCCAGGCGACTGGTAAACAAAACGTCAAAAATACAAATGGAAATATCATCAACACTCATATTAAAAAAAATATATCAGTTCCGCTAAAGCTTGAATAGTTTTTATTAAAATTGCTTGAGGAATTTCCTCAGAAATTGCCTCCAAGCTTGATATAAAAAAAAATCACGTAACCAAATAGCAATGCAACGAACGCATCGCATCGCCTTATTGTGTTGTGCCATGACCACCTGGCCATATAAGGTTTTTACATAGCAACATGTATTTAAAATAGTTATCTAAGTATTTAGGCCAGGAAGTGCTTCCTATCGGTTGAGGATGATTTTGGAAATCGAGACGATATATATAATATGCATTTGAATCAATAAGTAAAATTAATATTCTCCGGAGCCGGAAATAATAGAACGCTTCTTAATACATCTTATTGCCCATATTGAAGTAAATTTGTTTATTTTAAGATAATCGCTGTCTCGCTTAATAACGAGATAATTGCTGGTTCATTTTCGCATGATCAACCTGTATATATATATATATATATATACCGGGTGATCATTTGAAAACTTCCCACCTTGAATAACTCTTTAATTAATAAAATTATCAAAAATCACTAAAACAAGTCAATGTTATTTTGGAGGGGGACATTTAATAACCTATTCCAATCAGTTGGGAAACTTTCACCCTCCCCTCCAGCCACCCCCACCCCAAAATTTTAAATGGCACTACCCCATGTGTGATACATCATTTTAAAGGTTGTATAATTCTCAATATTATAAAGCAAAGAAAATTAAAATCGGCCGAGCCGTTCATGAATTAGAGACAAAAATGTATTAAACCGGAAAATTTACAAAATACCTAAAACTAAAACTCACAAACGTAAACAATTAAATTTATCGTAATAGATGCTCGAATTGCGCTCCATTGGTTGCTAGGCAATGATAAAGCCGATGTTCAAACTCTCTTCTAACATTTTCGAAAACTCGCCGCGGAATTAATCGGCATTCGGATGTTATTCGTTGTTTCAGTTCGTCGATGTTGGCTGGGGGAGTTTGATAGACGATGGATTTAAGGTGGCCCCAAAGGGAAAAGTCGAGAGGGGTTAGGTCAGGAGATCTTGCTGGCCACTCTACTGCTCCTCTTCTTCCAATCCACCTCTCTGGAAACTTGTTATTCAACCAGTTTCGAACTGGTACCACAAAATGTGGTGGGGCACCATCTTGCTGAAAATAAACTTGATTTTCATCCAAAATTAAGTTTCCTTCGTCGTCTACTTGATTTTCTATTGCTTCCGTAATCAAGGGGTCTATGACATCTTCCAACATATTGAGATAAATAGTACCATTTAAATTTTCATTAATAAATAACGGACCAATGACCGAGTCCCCCAGTATACCAGCCCACACATTAATTTTTTGTGGCCACTGAGTATGCGTTTCTCTAAATAGATTCGGGTTTTCATCATCCCAATAACGACAATTATGACGATTAACATAGCCATTCAAAAAAAAGTACATTCGTCACTGAAGCAAATATTTTGAATTAGATTTGGAGTGGTATTTATCATCACAGTCATTTGTTCACAAAATTGAACTCGTCTATCGAAATCATCTTCATTTAGAGCTTGGTGATTTTGAAGTTTGTATGGATGCCATTTATGAAGTTTTAAAACCTTATGAACAGACCCATACGAAAAACCAGTTATGTTGCGCACTTGCCGAATTGAGCTCGTAGGATTTGCAGCAAATTGTCCTAATATTTCTATTTGAGAGTCCTCATCCACAATTCGAGGTTGTGTCCTTTTTTTATTTGCTACTGATCCAGTTTCTTCAAATTTTTTTACCAAATCTAAAACGTATCGATGGGATACATGTTTATTTAGATGTCTTGCATTAAATTCATTGGCTGTACGTCGAGCACACTGATTTTCAGCTCCATAAATGAAAATTATTTCAATTCTCTCTTCTAAAGTGTATGTCATTTCAGTGACACAATTGGCACAAACGCTACCCCAAATCAAAGTAATCTAAAGTTATCTGAAGCGGCGATATTTAATTCCTGAATTCTACAACACTTGACACTTTGAACTTGTACGACGCACGTTCTTTTGTTTCAAAGCAAAACGTAGGTAGATGGCTTGATCAACCACTCAAAATGGGCATACATTTTTGTCTCTAATTCATGAACGGCTCGGCCGATTTTAATTTTCTTTGCTTTAAAATATTGAGAATTTTACAACCTTTAAAATGATGTATCACACATGGGGTAGTACCATTTAAAATTTTGTGGGTGGGGTGGCTGGAGGGGAGGGTGAAAGTTTCCCAACTGATTGGAATAGGTTATTAAATGTCCCCCTCCAAAATAACATTGACCTGTTTTAGTGATTTTTGATAATTTTATTAATTAAAGAGTTATTCAAGGTGGGAAGTTTTCAAATGATCACCCGGTATATATACATATATATATATATATATATATATATATATATATATATATATATATATATATATATATATATGTAACGATTGGGATTATTTTTTATATATTATATTTTTTTTATCTCTAAATCTATAGAATATATAACAATATATTTTTTTTATCTCTAAATCTATAGAATATATAACAAAATATTTAAATGTATCCGACAGAGAATTTACTTTTCTTTAGTATTACCAAGAAAAATTTTCAAAAAATAATATTTAGAAGATTTTTTTTCAAGAATCTTCTACTTCCGGTTGTCCAATTATTACCAAAACCTTTTCAGATCTTCCCATGAATGTCCGATTGGGAAATACGTTGTTAAACAAATTTTAAGTCTTATAGTTTTTGAGTAACCGTCCTTCCAACATTCCACACACACACACACACATACACACACACATCCACACACACACAGACATCATCGTAAAAATGTTAAAATCGGATTGTAGGGACCTTAAAACGTGCTTATTCAATAAAATCTGGATATGCGATTTTTAGCATGAATCCAATACCTCTCTTAGCGAGAGGTAAAAATCTGTTGTAATAAATTTTATAGCCGAAAAAATGCCATGGAAAATAGTTGAGAATTTAAATTGTTTGTAACTGACAGATAAATGTCAGTGTCAGAAATCCGGAGACATTACTGAAGACTTTTTCTGGGAAGTACATACATTATATTATTTCTTAATATATTAATAGTTAAATATTTAACATTTTAGGTATATTACACATACCCTTCAGAAATACTGTTACTTCAGACTAGTGATGCCGTGGGATCTCGCGTTTTCGAGATCTCGTCTCGAAAATCGAGAAATTTCGAGACGAGACGAGAGTAATGCCCTCGAGATTTGCTCGAGACGAGAGTAGGTATTCGAGATCTCGATTGCATGATTTTTTTTTTAATTTGTATATAATTAAAGATATACAATAAGAAAAATAATTATCAGTATAAATATTTTCATTGCCTGTTTATTATTTATTCATTTTAAATTTATAGGGTTTTACGATAAAGAATAGGAACAAAAGTGTTCCCTGTGGTGTACTCTCCACGCTAGTATTAATAAATGCTCTTGCTGCGAGTAATATTTGTTCAGTATTTTTTTACTTACCTGTTAAATGCCAGACTTAGTAAAAATGAAGTTTTAATCAGTAGTATCTACTTACTCCTTTATTACGTCCAAGTTGATGCTAATTTATTTTCCTGATAGATGTAAGTATAGAAAATTTATAACGTGTAATATTTTATGAATTTATTTTATATGTATTTATATACAAATAATAGATAATTACAGCATCACTGCTTGCTACCTTCAACCATACAAACACGCTCTGACCTGCCAACTTATGGAACATCCATACAGCTAATTATAAATTCGAGAAATTTGAGACTCTCGAGTCGAGATCGAGAATAGAGGATGAAAAATATGACGAGACGAGACGAAAACAAATCTCGTCTCGAATTTTCGAGACGAGACGAGAGTGAACTGTTTCTCGCCGTTTCTCGTCTCGCGGCATCACTACTTCCGACAATGAATTGGAAACATCTCGAAATATTGGAAGAGTAGGAAAAAAATTCTTCATAGAATGAATTTAAATATAAAATAATCTAAATATATGGAATAGATGTAAGTAGAATTTTTAGTGTAGAGTGTAGGTATACAAGAAATGTTAAATACATTAGCGCGCGAGAAGTCATGTGACTTAACAAGCAGATATGGGGCCCATGTCAGATTTTCAAATTCAATGTGGTTTATTTTCCTCGACAAGTAAATTCCACACTTCTGGTGACAAATTAACTACGTGAATTTAGCAAATCTTGAAATTTTTAATGAAAAATTCTGACATTTGACATCTATGTACATAATTACTAATTATCATTCTGAAATGGGCCCCAACATCTGCTTGTTAAGGCCAACAATGTAACATGACTGTTCGTGCCCTATACTTATGTAACCAAAAAAAAAAGGAAGTGGCGAGAGGTATTGTGCTGGCCACAACAGATTTTTATTAATACATAACTGAATTCTCCATTTTAAATTTTTCCTAACTTTTTTTAATTTTCTTGTGTCCAATACCTCTTAATGTTTCTTCAATACAATATTCCTGTTAGGGTATTGTTCCCTGTACATGTTAACTGCAGCACGAGAATTCTTATGACACAAAATGTAAATTTCGAACATATCAACCTTTTCGTCATGTGTGAATTTATCCATTTTTAGGTATTAAAAATGATATGAAGAACAATTTCTCATTTGACAGAAGTAGCAATAAACAAAATATTCACTTTTTACCTTCCGTCACCTATAGGTAAGGAAGGTATTGTCTTTGGTCAAAAAAATCGGTGGTGAGTTTCCATTGAATAAGCACGTTTTAGGGTCTTTACAATACGATTTTACTCTTTTTACGATGATGTCTGTATGTGTGTGTGTGTGTGTGTGTTCGTATGTGCGTGTGTGTGTGTGTATGTGTGTATGTGTGTGTGTGTGTGTATGTGACCGTTTTTTCCTGCACGATATCTCCAATACTAGAATTCCAAAAATTATAATTCTTGCGTATTCCTCTTCCTTACAACCATATGCAGACTTGATTAGATTTTGGTTATAATTGGTCAACCGGAAGTACCCTCATTTGAAGATTTTAACAGTTTTTCTTGAAAAACTCAGTTAAATGTTATTATAACTTAAAGAATATATTATTGTCTATACGATTTGATTGCATTTTATATTTCATATTTAACAGATATAGGATTAAAGAATAATAAAGATAAAAAAAATCATATAAATTTCATAATTCAGCCAGCTATGCTAACTTAACCATGGAAACTGCTAATATGTTCAGGTAATTCAAATTGACAGATGTCAGTATCAATAAAATGTAAATCAATGAAAGAATAAGGGAAGTAACTCTAGTGTTAGAAGTTTCTGGATATAAGAAAGACGATTACATTGGTTTGAACATGTCATGAGAAGCGATGAATATATTAATAGAAGGTGGAAGAAACATAGGAAGACCAAATATAAGATGAAAAGATTGTATTGCAGAAGACTTGAGAGAAAAGGAACTGAATGAGGAAGACACGCAAAACAAAAATGAGTGGAAGAAGAAAATAAAAAATAGCGACCCCCTAACGAATGGGAAAAACTAAAGAAGAAGAAGTAGATGTCAGTGTCAAGTGCAATTTGCATAGTTTGTTTATGAAATAACTTTACTGGAAATATAGCATCTTTTGCAAAAAAAAAATCTGATGTGGCCAGCACATAACCTCTCGCCGTATATTTTACCTGGCTGTATGCATAAAGCAAAGATTATTTTTATAAATACAAATAATATATTCATATAAATCTATGACGTATAAACTTCTTTATTATTCAATAATAGCATGTCTCAACATGAAGATATTTTACCATAAATTATGTTACAATAAATTACAAAGTAGAGTTTACCATATATAAATATTAGGCTGGTAACAGCAATTTTCAATTCGAACAACTTTGTTTACTTTCTCTTCATATTCTTCTAGTAAAAACATTAATTTTGGGCGGTCTAAAATGTATATATCTGGATTGTGCATCTATTCTTATATATCTTCTTTTACATTTTATTTTTTCATACTTGTTATATCTAAATAACCTTAATTCCCTTTAATAAAGTGACGGATAGATTGCACTCCGATTTTGTCAATATTTACAACTTACTTGAGAAGAATTTGATAGCTTTTTCGCAATTCAAAGTTACTCTAGTCTACAGTACTGGTGTACATTGTCCCATAATGTTTGAAACAAATTTAAGTCCTTCAACCTAGACTTGTCATCTCCATAATAGTCACAGATCAAGAACTAAAGGATTCTCCAAGTACATTTTTAATTCATTACTCATTATTTCTGACACTGACATTTATCTGTCAGTTACAAATAATTTAAATTATCAACTATTTTTCATGGTTCTTTCGGCTCTCAAATTTATTACAACAGATTATTTTATATATTATACTTCTTTTATCTCTAAATCTATGGAATATATAATAAAATATTTAAATGTATCAGATAGAGAATTTAATTTTCTTTAATATTACCACGAAAAATTTTCAAAAAATAATATTTAGAAGATTTTTTTTCAAGAATCTTCTACTTCCGGTTGTCCAATTATTACCAAAACCTTTTCAGATCTTCCCATGAATGTCCGATTGGGAAATACGTTGTTAATCAAATTTTAAGTCTTATAGTTTTTGAGTAACCGTCCTTCCAACATCCCACACACATACACACATACACACACACACACACATCCACACACACACACACACACACACACACACACACACACACAGACATCATCGTAAAAATGTTAAAATCGGATTGTAGAGACCTTAAAACGTGCTTATTCAATAAAATCTGGATATGCGATTTTTAGCATGAATGCAATACCTCTCTTAGCGACAGGTAAAAATATGTATAGGGCGCGTGCCTTTGGCAAGCAGATATGGGAACCCGTATCAAAATGACAGCAATTAATTATGTCCATAACTGACAAGTGTCATAATTTTTCATTCAAAATTTCATGATTTTCTTATTTCATGTGGTTTGTTTGTTATCAGGAGAATGGAATTCAGTTGCCGAGAAAGGGAATCATAAAATACCAAAAAATTAGAATCTTTTAGAAGAAAATTTATGTATGGAATTTGTACATAATACACAGGATTGACGGAAGGTATTGTGCTGGCCACAACAGATTTTTTCATTCATGGTACTCTAATTAATATCATATTTAAGGGGAAGTAATTCAAAACTTTATTAATTTTTTTTTCAAAAATTTTGTTATGTAAAGGTATGAAATTTTTATATCGTTGGATTCATAATAAAGAGCTCTATTGAATGCACAAATAAAAAATATGTTTCTATTTAAAATAAAAAAGTTGGTATCCATATTTTGAGAACCACTGGTTGAATTTCTTTTTTTAGTATATCTTTGAAATACCTATGTGAAACAGAGATTCTTTGCTAATTTAACCAACTTCGTATCTCTTCTAGTTTTCGAGATCGCAATAGTAGCCACTTAAAAATGAACATTCTGTATATATATACACACGAGCCCAACCCCAAATGTATTTGTACCCTCTGAAAAAATATATTAACAGCAAGAAGAAATTTTTTTTTAGATTACAATAGTTAAGACTATATTTGGGCATTTTTTATTTTATGCATTATTAAAGTGTACTGGATTTAAATATAATGTTATTACCTAAATTTATCATTTTAACAATAATCTACGGGCAAATATATGACAGCAGACACGTGCTATTTTTTTTTAGTTCCAACAGTAAATAATACAATATTTATGTTAGTATTATTTATAAAACTGAAGGTAAAAGGAAACTGACAATATATTCAATTAATTACTATATTAAATTTTATTTTTTGTGTAAAATTATTTGCAGTGATATTTATTTATTAAACTATCACCTACAATTATATTAAAAACAAGAATAAATAAACTTCTGGATGCTATAATTATTACTCCAGTTCAACATATTTTGATATGGTGTATTAATAGAGTGTATAGAACATTGCTTATAACAAAATTTCTTTGGTTTAATAATAATTTATTTGCAAATAAACCATTGTCTGCATATAACAAATGTTTTCGTCTTTAACAATTCGCAAATAAGTTTTATTAAAGTAATAAAATTTAAGATGGCAATTAATTGAGTATATTGTCAGTTACCTTTACTCTCAGTTTTATGGATAATACTAGCATAAATATTGTATTATTTACTGTTGGAACGAAAAATTTTGGAACTTGTTTTTACCTCTCGCTAAGAGAGGTATTGGATTCATGCTAAAAATCGCATATCCAGATTTTATTGAATAAGCACGTTTTAAGGTCCCTACAATCCGATTTTAACATTTTTACGATGATGTCTGTGTGTGTGTGTGTGTGTGTATGTGTGTGGATGTGTGTGTGTGGGATGTTGGAAGGACGGTTACTCAAAAACTATAAGACTTAAAATTTGTTTAACAACGTATTTCCCAATCGGACATTCATGGGAAGATCTGAAAAGGTTTTGGTAACAATTGGACAACCGGAAGTAGAAGATTCTTGAAAAAAAATCTTCTAAATATTATTTTTTGAAATTTTTTCTTGATAATATTAAAGAAAAATAAATTCTCTTTCTGATACATTTAAATATTTTTATATATATTCTATAGATTTAGAGATAAACGGAATATAATATATAAAATAATGTTGTAATAAATTTGACAGCCGAAAGAATGCCATGAAAAATAGTTGATAATTTAAATTATTTGTAACTGACAGATAAATGTCAGTGTCAGAAATAATGAGTAATTTAAATTTGTTTCAAACATTATGGGACAATGTACACCAGTACTGTAGACTAGAGTAACTTTGAATTGCGAAAAAGCTATCAAATTCTTCTCAAGTAAGTTGTAAATATTGACAAAATTACACATCGATATAAGAATAATCGGAGTGCAATCTATCCGTCATTTTATTAAAGGGAATTAGTGTTATTTAGATATAACATGTATGAAAAAATAAAATGTAAAAGAAGATATGTAAGAATAGATGCACAATCCATATATACATTTTAGACCGCCCAAAATTAATGTTTTTACTAGAAGAATATGAAGAGAAAGTAAACAACGTTGTTCGAATTGAAAATTGCAGTTACCAGCCTAATATTTATATATGGTAAACTCTACTTTGTAATTTATTGTAACATAATTTATGGTAAAATATCTTCATGTTGAGACATGCTATTATTGAATAATAAAGAAGTTTATACGTCATAGATTTATATGAATATATTATTTGTATTTATAAAAATAGTCTTTGCTTTATGCATACAGCCAGGTAAAATATACGGCGAGAGGTTATGTGCTGGCCACATCAGATTTTTTGTCATATATTTGCCCGTAAATTATTGTATAATTGAGAAATTTAGTTAATAACATTGTATTGAAATCCAGTATACTTTATTAATACATAAAATAAAAAAAATGCCCAACTATAGTCTCAACTATTGTAAACTAAAAATTTAATTTTTATTGCTGTTAATATATTTATTTCAGAGGATACGAATACATTTGGGGTTGGGCTCGTATATCCTGCTTCCCTAATTATTTTAAGTGAAAAATCTTCAAATAAAAGTTGTAGGGTAAAAATTAGGTATGAAAATGTAGAAAATCATCCCAAAAATAGTTATATGGAATTGAAACAAAAAAATTAACAAATGTTAACGATATTCATATATTCCGAAATACCTTATACCAATATATAGTTCACACATGAGGCCACATAATTTTGGAATTCACATTTCACTTAGTTATTACAGCCGTATGCGTGCAGCTGTAGCAATAATTCAGTGATTCTGCATTTTCGTAATTTTTTATTTCTTCTCTTTCTCTTCTAACTTGAAATTATATATGTATATATATATATATATATATATATATATATATATATATATATATATATATATATATATATATATATATATATATAAAGGGCGATATTGAATGCGGATGGAACAAAGCTGCTAAGCTCTCCACAGGTAGAAGGTGCCTCTAATAATAAAAACGATGACGGCAGTGTGTGACATGTGACGTGTGACATACACGTACACATCCACCAAAACTGACAACAATGGACAGTAAATGTTCATCTCATGACATGTTCAAACCAATGTAATCGTCTGTCTTCTATCTTCCTAGAAACGTCTAACACTAGAGTTATTTCCATTATTCTTTCATTCCTTAACTTATCTTTCCGTGTCTTACCCAACATCTATCTCAACATCCTTATCTCTGCCACATTTATTTGCTTTTCGTTGATACTGACATCTATCAATTTGAATTATCTGAATATATTAGCAGTTTCCATGGTTAGCTTAGCTGGCTGATTTATGAAATTTAATATCTTTATAATTCTTTAACTCTATAGCTATTAAATATGGAGTAAAAATGCTATCCAATCGTATAGAGAATAATATACTCGTATTCTTTAAGTTATAATAACATTAATAAATGATATTTAACTGTTAAAATCTTCAATTTAGGATACTACCGGTTAACCAATCATAACCAAAATCTAATCACGTCTGCATATGGATCACAACACATACATTCACACACACACACAGACACACACACATACACACAGACACACACACACGGCGAAAGAATAAAATGTTGAAGAATACTAAATAAAACGGAAATATGACTATAATAGCCAGTAGAAGTATTCAGGTAAGTTACAAGATAGAAAAAACACAATACCTCCCGTTTAATTTAATTTTTATTCATGTAAATACTTTACCAAAATCTCGATATGCGATTTTTAACACGATCCCTATACCTCCCTTACCAAGGGTAGCGGGAGGTAAAAAACATACAAGGAAGCTAGATAGAATAGTAAGTAATAGAAAAATGAAGGCAACCCAGATTTAGGATGACAAGAAAAAAGAATACTAAGCATTCGAGATAAAAACGTCGTGGTTAGAATTTCAAAATTGGTTAAATTGCTTAAAGTGAAACAATTTTCAAAATAAATTTAAATTTTATTTTATTTGCAGTAAAAACATCACGTTTGCTTTTTACGCTCCATTTCAAATCATCCTTTATCAGCGTCGATTACCCTACTAGCTCAATCTTGCGTCACAATTCTTTCATTGTCGAGGTTTCTGTAGAGGCGTTGATGCTTGATTCGTTCTTTCATTCCTGCTGATTATAGCGTTAACACTTTGCTCCTGTTGCTGTAATCTCACAATCCCGATCGACATCCCGAGGTGATTTCATTCTTCACGGCAGCGCTAAATCCAGAGAATCAACTCTACACCTTCAAAGAACTCAGAGATTGCATGCTTGTTTGAGGATGTTCTTTTGTAATAAATGTTTACGGATATTGTGTAATGTAGTTAGTGTTTTTAGTTTTTGGGGCAGTACAGTTTAGTTTGAATTAGACATACGAATACTTAAATTTAAAACTGACTTCCATTATTTTGAACTTTCGATAAATCGTGTAATGGAAATTAAATTTGAATTATTCATGTAGGTATATTAATATTCTGTGTGTCTATAACCTCTTACTGCTATATAGCTTTTTACCTCCCGCTACCCTTGGTAAGGGAGTTATAGGGATCGTACTAAAAATCGCATATCGAGATTTTGGTAAATGACCACGTTTTAAGGCCCCTAGAATCCATTTTTTCCTCCCGCTACCCTTGGTAAGAGAGGTATTGGGATCGTGCTAAAAATCGCATATCGTATTTGAAAAATACATAAAGTTTACCATCCAATAGTATAAATACAATAATATGTTATATTATAAAAAATATCATGACGAATGATTTAAATATTACATTTTTATTAAATACAGAAGGCTTTTTATTACATTATTTTAACATTATCAGCCTGATTCTCGTGACAATTGTTTAAGAAACAATATTGTGATTAAATCAATTACTGTAGTTATGTATTATCAATACTAATTTCCAATAAATTAGCCTACACACGATTAACAAAAATCAAAACTTTAATTTAACAAAATTTGGCTTACAAAAATTTATAATTTTAATATAATAAATGTTCAAAAATACACCCACTCATACAGAGACAATATCCTAGTCGATACATTGTAACGTAACAGATATTGTAAACTGTAATATTGGCTGTGGTTAAAAACAGATTTTATTTATAATGTTCCATATTAAAATGGGCATTTATTACATTCCTGTCATTTTTGCATTTTAAAATAAATTCCCTGTATGAGAAGAAAGTTTAGCCCACGAGCCCATAAGGGAGAGTGGGTTAATTTCTTCGTGTGAATAGACATTCTTAACTCACGTGGTTTATACAATATTTTATTGAATTTTGACGAAATAACAATAACAACCAATAAGAATTTAATTTTGACAAAATAAAAGACTAATAAATTAGTAGTCTGTGCATGACGATAGTAGTTGATGTTTATTCAATTTTGATGTTTTAAACCCAGGGAAGCTTAAAATTCAGTGACAGTGATTTAATTTTTTTTTGATTCACTAGCAAATAAAAAATTACTTATGGAGTTAATAATGACAGTTTAAAACGTGAAAATTTAATAATAGATTAATAGATATTTATACACCAAGCGAGTTAATTTCTTCGAGTGAATAAACTAAGGGCTGAGTCCGGTACATAAGTCGTCTACAGACAATTCCGAGCCCCAACATCGAAATATAAATTGTGTAACCCATGTTCGACTGGTTGTAGGACGATTAAGCAAAATCAGATTAAAATCAGATCGTTAACCGTGTTCCTATATCCAGTAATTTGGGCTCGTGTGACTAACAATACGAATATCGCTAGCCTAATAATGCAAATAAATTTGCTACATTATTTTGAGCCGTTCGACTCTTGGTGGCTCCAAGAAATATCACTGCCGAAACTGGGACTAGACGGGATACGTCCTTAGAGGCGTTCAGTTATAATCCCACAGATGGTAGCTTCGCACCACCGTCCGCTCGAGCGAGTGCATGAACCAAATGTCCGAACCTGCGGTTCCTCTCGTACTGGGCAGGATTACTATCGCAACGACATGTCATCAGTAGGGTAAAACTAAACTGTCTCACGACGGTTAATATAATATTATATTCAATTTTGACGTTTTAAACTAGCATTATTAACTCCATAGCAAAAACTATAAGTAACTGTTAATTTGCTATACTTAATTTCACGTAAGAAAATAGTAGATTGCACTTGAGAGACGACCGAGTTAATATGCATTAAATAAATAATTTAAATTCGTGAAACCAAACTTTGTCAATAAATATTTTTATCTGTAATAATGTACAAGACCTATATATTAAAAATTATAACAAAACATTATTGAACATCACTTAATTCTGTATATTTTTTTGTATTTGTTAACTAGGTTTGCATTCTGGCTAATCAAAGGGCAGAATTAATATACTTATTTAAACCAACGCTATTTTCTTACGTGAAATGAAGTATAGTGAATTAAAAAAAATGCAAGTCACTCTCACAGAATTTTAACTTTGCAACAAATAATGCATTAAAAATAACATCAGGCACGAAAATAACACTTTCACAGTGACGGATCCAGGTTCTTTTTACAGTGGCTCGAGCCACTGTGGAAATTATCGGAGCCACTGTTAAAATTACTAATAATTATAAATGTGATATTTCGAAATTCAACTTATTTATATAATATTTATTTATTTATTTGTGATTAAATTAATTAAAAGAAATATATCAGATTACTAACATTAATTCGAAATGATCTGTATTATATGGAGATTTTCTCGTTATCCAGTATTACGCTTGAGTATGGTCTTGTGATTAGACGTGACTCACCGACCAAATATGTAAAGAGAGACCGGATAGTCCTATGGATTTGAAATTTTGCGTCATCTACATTAACATTACATGTACTAAAATTAAAAAATCTGATGTGGCCAGCACAATACCTTCCGTCAATCCTGTGTATTATGTACAAATTCCATACATAAATTTTCTTGCAAAAGATTATAAATTTTTGGTATTATTTGATTCCCTTTCTCGGCAACTGAATTCCATACTCCTGATAACAAACAAACCACATGAAATAAGAAAATTATGAAATTTTGATTGAAAAATTATAACACTTGTCAGTTATGGACATAATTAATTGCTGTCATTTTGACACGGGTCAAAGTCATGTTACTGCACGCGCCCCATACATAAATTTTCTTGCAAAAGATCCTATATTTCCAGTAAAGTTATTTCATTAACAAACTATGCAAATTGCACTTGACACTGACATCTTCTTCTTTAGTTTTTCCCATTCGTTAGGGGGTCGCTATTTTTTATTTTCTTCTTCCACACATTTTTGTTTTGCGTGTCGTCCTCATTCAGTTCCTTTTCTCTCAAGTCTTCTACAATACAGTCTTTTCATCTTATATTTGGTCTTCCTATGTTTCTTCCACCTTCTATTAATATATTCATCTCTCCTCATGACATGTTCAAACCAATATGTAATCGTCTCTCTTATATCTAGAAACTTCTAACACTAGAGTTACTTCCCTTATTCTTTCATTGATTTCATTTTATTGATACTGACATCTGTCAATTTGAATTACCTGAATATATTAGCAGTTTCCACGGTTAGTTAGCATAGCTGGCTGAATTATGAAATTTATATAAAATTTATTATCGTTATTCTTCTTTAACTCTATATTTGTTGAATATCAAATATAAAATGCAATCAAATCGTATAGACAATAACATATTCTTTAAGTTATAATAACATTTAACTGATTTTTTCAAGAAAAACTGTTAAAATCTTCAAATGAGGGTACTTCCGGTTGACCAATTATAACCAAAATCTAAACAGGTCTGCATATGGTTGTAAGGAAGAAGAATACGCAAGAATTGTAATTTTTGGAATTCTAGTATTGGAGATATCGTGCCCGAAAACGCGGTCACACACACACACATACACACACACATACACACACACGCACACACGAACACACACACACACACACACACATACAGACATCATCGTAAAAATAGTAAAATCGTATTGTAAAGACCCTAAAACGTGCTTATTCAATGAAAACTCACCACCGAATTTTTTGACCAAAGACAATACCTTCCTTACCTAGAGGTGACGGAAGGTAAAAACCATGGCAAAGAATTCTTTACTTAGTTTTTTACCCATGGAGGTAGGAATAAATAAGGAGGGAACAAATAGCTGTAAAAGTGAAGCTATTTCCCCCACTCCAGGTAGCTCATAACTATCAACCTTTAACTTATAATAAAGCCATTTTGTTTTGGTTGTTTACGTTTGTGTTGTGCCGTTTAAGAGTGTTTAGTTTGTTTTCCTCTTTTTACTTGATGTAATAACAATTATTTTGCAAAATTTTGTTAATACGAACATATTTTCAAATTTAACAAACCATTGCTTAAAGCATGAATCTGTAGAGAATCACACCACATAGTACATTTAATAAAAACTATTAGCCTATTATTTAAAGAAAGATTTTATTATTTGACAAAAGAAAATCAGTAGATAAATCTGAAATATACCGCATTAAAAGCTTAATTATATGTAGAAATAATTATATATTTGTTATGCTTCATTATAAAATATATTTTAAATAAAATCTGAGATAATTCTTTTATTATTTTGTTGTTCATAACATAATACATTTATTTAGCTAAATTGTTCGTTTTTTCGCGAAGTCTAGTAGGATACATATAATTCGTGTGGCGCTATAAAACACGGCTGTGTAAATATTATTGTTTGGGTCTGTATGTCTGCTGACGGGTTGGGGAGTTTATGTTATATTAATGAAACTATGAATAAATATAATTGTTCATCAATTTTAAAAGAAATTTTACAGTCTTCTGCGGATAATCTTTGACTGGGAGGGGATTATATATTCCAGCAAGATAATGATCCCAAACATACAGTACTTATTGTTAAGAATGGCTGTTCTACAACATATGTACCTAAACAACTTAAAACAACTTCTCAGTCTCCTGATTTCAACTCGATTGAGAATTTATGGTCGATAGGCGACCCCGTAAAAATATTTTCCATTTAGTAATTATTATATCGGATTTAACTTGATTCATAGCCGTGCGTATAGCGTTATTTTATGTCAGTGTCGCTGACACTGACAATGTGTCATTATCTTATTTTCCACATATTTAGGGGTCGATTCTGTTCTCATATGTAAGATCTGTAAGGTCTGTAACAACTTACGATCAAAATTACAATTCTGATCACGTCTGTAGCTTACAGAAAATCTGTAAATTCGTAAATTCTTACAGTGATAGACACCTTGTACGTAAGCTTACAGATCATTTTTAATATGTAATGAATCATCAACAGTTAATATTTATCGGTATTTTGATAGAAAGAGATGTGAATTGGTAATTATGTATAATAAATTAGTTTTATCGATAACTTTTTTTAACAATATTAATGTTTTAAGGGTAATCCCTGTGAGATTAGCTTGCAGAAACTTAAGAAACAAATCCTTTTGAACTTCCAGAAGCCTTTTTTAAAAAATGTTTAAAATAAAGCAACGCTTCAAAATTAATTAGAACTTTAGATCCACTTATACCTCACTGCTTAAAAGATGCAAAACCTCTTCATTAAAAATAGGTATATACTAAAAAAAAAAATCAATATCGGATTGTATCTATTATTTTTAGGTTCTAGTTACCCTACTTTTTTGGCGCTGTCGTATTAGAATTCTATTTGTTGCAATAATTAGTTTGCTATAAGTCAAATTTCTTTAAGTCGTATAATTTTGTATTATTATTGACTAATTTTTAAGACTAAAATTTTGTATAACCCCAAAAAACAAAATAAAAATATAAAAGAAGGTAAGCAAAGCATTAATTGTTATTGTCATTATTTTCCTAACAAACGGTGAAACTTACGATTTTATGAAAAATAGGGAGCCAGGGGGGGGAGTAATTTGATAAATAAATTGCAGATGGCACTCATGCAAAAACAATGACTGTGTGCTTCACCCTCCTTTTAATTTATTAAATATTTGAAACATTATAAAATATTGGGAAGAAGAAATTACTGGATATCAGTCAATTATTATTTATTTCCGCCTCTACCGGTTTCGACACCTCATGTGTCTTCTTCAGGAGCTACAACAGTTATTACAGTTTTTTTTAATAAGTTGAAAGACATATGTTTAAAACTTACGTGAAAAAGTAACATTAGTATATAACAATAAATAAATAACATAAATTACATTCACTGGTCGTCATAATTTTAAAAAATAAATACATTAAAAAACTCATATATTCGTCCGGTAGAGGCGGAAATAAATAATAATTGACTGATATCAAGTAATTTCTTCTTCCCAGTCATCTTTCCAGTCAGGAAGTTTTGCAGCCATTATAATATATAATCACAGATTTCCGATTCTAGCTAAATTCCAAACTTATAGCTTGTACTGTCCAGTATCCAAGCTCCGTCTATGATTATGCTACCTATAATGGTATATGAGTTTATGAGTAACATTAGAAGATATTTAATGTACAAGTTTGAGGCTGAAATAAACAATTCCCTATAAATTTATATACATTTCACGTTGATCGGCACTGGTGTTCCTATAGTAGGTACCTACGCTTTGTTCTCTCCGCTTCGTACCGTTTTCATGAGATTTAAAGTATATTTACCGTTTCTTAAATTAAATATAAATATTCTCAAATTTCACATTAAATGATAGCATATGTTTAACCGTTTAACGCATGAATTTATATATAATACATACGTTTACTCATTCAAATAATTTAGTAGTACTGAAATATAATTACTAGATTTCATAAATTTGTCGAATTGACTTTTTACCTCTCGCTAAGAGAGGTATTGGATTCATGCTAAAAATCGCATATCCAGATTTTATTGAATAAGCACGTTTTAAGGTCCCTATACAATCCGATTTTAACATTTTTACGATGATGTCTGTGTGTGTGTTATAATAAATTTTACAGCCGAAAGAATGTCATGGAAAATAGTTGAAAATTTAAAATGTTTGTAACTGACAGATAAATGTCAGTGTCAGAAATCCGGAGACATTACTGAAGACTTTTCTGGGAAGTACATACATTATATTGTTTCTTAATGTATTAATAGTTAAATATTTAATATTATAGGTATACTACACATACCCTTCAGAAATACTGTTACTCCCGACAATGAATTGAAAACATTTCGAAAAATTAGAAGAGTAGGACAAAATTTCTTCATAGAATGAATTTAAATTTAAAAAAATTAAATATAAGGAATAGATATAAGTAGAATTTTTGGTGTAGAGTGTAGGTATAGAAGAAATGTTAAATACATTAGGGCGCGAGCAGTAATGTGACTTTGTTGGCCTTGACAAGCAGATATGGGGGCCCATGTCAGAATGATAGCTAGTAATTGTGTATAGATGTCAAATATCATAATTTCTCATTCTAAATTTAGTGATTTTCCAATTCCATGTGGATTATTTTCCTCGACAAATAAATTCCACACTCCTGGTGACAAATTAACTATGTGAATTTAGAAAATCTTGAATTTTTTAATGAATAATTCTGACATTTGACATCTATGTACATAATTACTAATTATCATTCTGAAACGGGCCCCCACATCTGTTTGTCAAGGCCAACAATGTAACATGACTGATCGCGCCCTATACTTATTTAACCAAAAAAAAGGAAGTGGCGAGAGGTATTGTGCTGGACACAACAATTTTTTTTTTTGACGTTACAATGGTGTATATGAAGCACCGTATGAAGATAGCTCCAAATGACATTTTATAGAAAACTTAAATAACTTAGCTCGTTACAGACATCAGAACAGAACTGTCCTTTCTGTAAATTTGTAAACTTCGCCTTTACAGTTCAACTGTAATCTACAAATTTACAAATTTAGAGACCTATGCACAGAATCGAACTATGGGTCGATTCTGTTCATTGTTTCACATTTGCTATACTCGCCGTCAAATAAGTATGGAGTGATGATCAACTTTTTCCGTTCTCCGCACCCTGTCCCCTGGCCAGCGGTGTTGCCGGTTCTTCATAACTTAGAACATTACCACTGAATTGGTAAAAATGTAGAAATCTCCAGTCCGTACTTATTTGACGACTATAATAAAGAATTTTCAAAATATAATTTACTATAAGTCGACAATATTTTAAATACGATTTTCTAAAATAATTGAAAAAGTGACATCTCTTTTTGCAGACATAATTCAAATTAATTTCCTTTTGTTACATAAATTGAAATTCTGAGCGCACCAGGAGCAATTATTGGTGTCAGTATACCGACTATGGTACTTAAAGCTCCAACTAATAAAGCTTGTCAGGCCGGATATGATTACGATAATGATGTTGACATTAATCACCTGGATTGCTGAATTATGTTTAATCTAATATAATCAATGTAGACGCTACAAAGGATACATGATACCGCTAACCGCAACTACACTATGGCAATCAGGCTGCATCTACATGAATCCGTATTCACGTGTGCGTGATACGAGATTTACGTATTATAAAAATTAGCGCCACAGTATAGAGAATACATCTTATCTAGTAGAGACACTTGTTCGGAATCTTTGATCTTTCCTTTCACGCTGCTCTGTGTGCAGGGGACAATAACGAGGAGCGCGAAATTTGAAGAAGACATAAAAAGATATATTTTATTTGTTATTTAATATCAAATGACAAATTTAGTATGTTAAAAATGTATGAAAGAAAAGTCCAAATTTATTGATATAGTACATTAGGTTAAGTTAAGTTGATATTAGAGAATGTGTTTATTTAATGTTATTTTTATTGAAGACAATTGTACCGCTAATATAAATGATCAAGTTCTTAATTTGTGCAAATAGTTATTTATTTTAAAGTAAGCGTCAAATTGTCATTTATTGGGATCTTTTAATTTATTTCATTTCTCATGGCAATCTCAAAGCAGCCTGAAAATGGGACTTTTAATTTGTATCTTTTGCGTGACAAGAATGTACAATATCCATAAATTAGGATTTTTTGGATATCATTTTTAATTCTGAACATCTTTGGTATTTACACTTTTATTCTAAATTAATTAGGAAAGCAACAATAATTATATGAAAAAAATAGCATTTTTTTGCTATATTGCATAGGTAAATCAATTCACCACCCGTTATATGTAAAAAATGTAGGTAGCACAAATATTGAAGCACTTATCTTAGAGCGAATTAATAACCAAATAACAAATAAGGTTATACATCAAATCCATTGTACTAACAAAAGATAATTAAATATTATATATATTTTTTTAAGTAATTATACATTTACAATACAATGTAACAAAGACCTTAACATCATTAAAGCACTAACAGCACGCAGCATTGGAACTAGACAAAACACACTACTACAAATCTATAGAACACTAATTAGATCCAAAATGGATTACGGATTAGTAATATACGGATCACAACTAAACAAAAAAAATATGCAAAAGCTAAGAACAATCCAAAACGCAGCCATACGCATATGCCTAGGAGCATATAAGTCATCCCCAATACACACGTTACTCAACGAGGCAAATGAACTACCAATAGAAATACGTAGAAATTTCCTCACATCAAAACATCTTATAAAAATAGAAGTCTTAAATAAAATGAACCTAAAAACAAAACTAAACTATTTAGCACATCAAGTTGTGATTATTTTCATATTACTGGCACCACAAGGAAACCCCGACAGATATTGAACTAATCGGCACGCTAAAAAATTATTTAAATAACTGTCTTGAGCCAGAGACCATGCACCTCACTACCGAATACCTACCCCTAAGAAATGCACTAAAAATAAATCCAAATATACCAAACCAACATCCAAAAAAAATCACTCTACCTTGCATCATCAAACAACAAACTCTTGAATTCATTGCCACGAACTACACAAACCATGTAGAGCTGTACACAGATGGGTCCAAAACAGAAGAATACGTCGGAGCAGCCTGCTACAACAAAAAGAACAAAATAACAGCAGAAATAAAAGTTCCCACTGAAACCACAATACCTACAACCGAGTTAAAGGGAATAGAACTAGCACTTTATTATATACGAGAAAACAAAGACGACGAAAACTTCGTCATTCTTTCTGACTCGAGAACCGCACTATAAATCCTAGAAACCACAAATACCCTAAAACTAAAAAACCACCTGGCCAACAACATCTATAGACAAACAATAGAAGAAACGAAAAAAGGTAAACAGATAACATTTCAATGGATACCAGCTCACATAAACATAGAAGGCAACGAGAAGGCAGACAGAGCGGCTAAAAACGTGGAACAACCAATCACACCAATAAAACTCCCAAGCACAGACATAATTACAACAATTAAAGAATACGAACACAATCAATGGCAAGAAATATATAACAAAGAAGCACTTAACAAGGGAAAATGGTACCATCTACTACAGCCAACATTACAAAGAACTCCTTGGTACAAAAACGTCGAACTAAACAGAAGGGAAATACAAAATATCATCCGTCTTAGGATTGGACATGGCCAAACAAATTACCACAAATTTCTAATGAAGCAAGTGGAAACACCAAACTGCCAAACATGCGACATACCAGAAACAATGGAACACATCATTACAGTATGCAGCAAATACACAACCCAAAGAAACACACTGGAAAGAATAACGAAGACAACAATACAAGATGCCTTAAAAGCCCCACAAAAATATTACAAACATATTATAACATTTATAAAGGATTGTAAAATAATCATGTAAAATCAATACCAAATAAAACAGTGGCCGCATGACACAATGTCAAGGCCAAAATAAGAGAGAAAAAAAAATACAATACAAATTATATTACATACCTTTCTAAGTTTCTAGGTAACGAGACAAGCGATATTTTTGATATATATTCTTCATATTTTTATACGTTTATATCGCACATTCATCTAAATACTTTTTGGAACTTATATTGATGAATTATTAACTGCCTCTCTTAAAACATAAATAACAACTGAACACATATACGAGTTCTATCTTCGTGTTTCATTCAATTTCTCATTTATGTGCATAAGCAAGTAAGACGACACATTTTTATTTCAAAAAATAAATATTTGGTACCAAAATAAAGATGTATGATATAAAAATGTTACTGTTCATATTTACAATAAATAAAGCTATTTATTACATATTTTACCGGGCACTGTATTTTAAATTTATAATAGAATGATCGTACTTTTATTTCTGAAACCTGTATATAATATTTAGATATATTATTCATAAAATTGTAACAAATACATGATTATTATTATAAAAACTATGAATCTGCACGTAATATATTATTTTAATGTGATTCAAAATCCCGCCCCTCATTATTTCCCCCTTCAATCCGAGCAGCTTGGAACGAAAATCAGCGAAGTGTCGCTACTCTGTATAATAATCTATACTGTGACAGGACGTGGTCCCTGTTCCATACCGAATTTGACAATCGGCTGCCATACAACAAGTAATAACTTGTACTTGTCCATCGTACCATAAGAAAAGCAAACCACAGAACACCTCAAGTCAAACACTATCCATTACTTATCAAAAACATAAATATAAATTCAAATTTTGTTTGTATACGCATGTGTCATTAAGCCATCCGTATCCGTGAAAAGTTTAAACTTTCGTACCTTGCGTCGTTGCGCTCTTGAAATGGACATGGACCGTTGTATCATTTCGCTATATTTATTGGTTACACATGATGAAGTACACGTAAATACGGATCCATGGGGATGCAGCCTCACTATTAGTGTGTGTATATGAGTATACTTATTAATATAATATAGTATATAATATAATAATAAAATATATCAGAAAATGTACAACATAAAGAAAGGCATTTGTTTCCCACGAGATAAATAGAAGAGCACGCTTTGTGAAATTTATTAAATATAAATTTTAAATCAATATCTCTGGCTTCATGAACAGAAGATGTCTGAAATTAAAATTTAATGACTTCACAAAAATTAAACGAACAATACCTACTTAAATAATGTCTGATTAGTTTAAATAATCTTCATGGCACTAATAGGTCTGATAGGTTGCTTAATAAGAGGAAATCCATAACTGTAAAGCAACTTTTTTATGAAATATAACCATTAAAAAAACGTACACAGTTCCTTTTAAAACCAAATTTCAATTGTAGGTACACAACTAATTTTGCACTGATATCGTGCATCAAGAATATTGCAATTAACGATGTAGTACTTAGTTTTAAAATTTGTAAACATTTTTCTGAAAAAAAAAAACTCAAAAATTGATAGTTGACATCTAAACATCTAATTAAATGGGAAAGGGCAATTTCCGTATTGACTAATCGTGGATGAAATAATAATATATAACGGCTTCGCCTTCGCTAGAGATGCAGCCACAATTATTTGCTTGTTAAATAATATATTATAATTCCAAAACGATTTATTGTAATAAGCTAACCAACCAGTTTAATTTTCGAGCAAAGTGGTTTTCATTATATGTTTTAATTCATAGTTTAATGCGTTAAGCTTTTATGTATACTGAACATAAATTAACTTTGTACTTTGTTTGTTATGTTTGTGTATAATAATTTGTCAGTATGAAATTATTATCTAACTGTTGTAATACAGAGTGACATTGTGAACATGAATACAAATTGAAAACCTGATGTTATAAAAGAGCCCGACAAATTGCCAAACATGTCGAGAGCGAGAGAAAAATGTTACACTTCCCTAACCAACTGCCAATCATATTCTGCTTAACCATATTTTCTCATAATGATAGATTTCCCAGATTTTTTTATGTACTGTTACGAACAATAGTGTATTATGTTACTTTTTCCTCAATCCTAGCTCATTTTGACTACTTCTTTCACATTTTAAAACGAAAACTCACATTTTGTACCTCAACACAATATATATGTGCTTACACCTTTGTAAATAGTAATATTAGTGCGGGTTTGACAAAGATCGAAAATGACTAGAATGAAGCAGGCCGAGCCCACACTGCATGCTTCGCATAATAAAATCTTTAGTTTCGTATGAGGACGCATGAGCAATGCTTCGTCACTGTTCCGTGTACTTGCCGTGTTCATTAAATTATATCATTGAAAATGACGAAGAAAAGGCCCGACGAAAATAATGTAGCTGTGGATCCTACGAGTGCAATTCTTATTAATTTTACTATTGTTTACCTTTGGTAACCTTTAGGTAAGAAATGTATTGTCTTTGGTTAAAAAAATCCATGGTGAGTTTTTAATGAATAGCACGTTTTGGGATCCCTAGAATACGAGAACCAGCCCTTCGTCAGTTTTATAATGAACTCTGAAAAGAATGTACGTGTTATTTATATTTTTACAGTTTGACGACATCTACAACTTCCTTCTTTTTTAGTTATGTACAATTCATTATTTTTCAACAAATCTAAAAACATTTTAAACATGTAAGTGACCAGTTTCTTAAAATTTGTAGAGCATGATATTTGTACCCCGTTGATGTTTTCCAGAGCCCTGAGGATAGTCTAATTGAGACCGAAACGTCGGTATTGTTTTAAATAAATAATATTTTATCCAAGGACTGAATCTCCATTATTTCACCTCTCCAAATTATTATTACTAATTTGAAATTATGTATATTAAGTTCCTTACCATATAACTATTGTTCTATTTACAATTTTCATTTTAAAACGTTACTGTTATTAATTTGAAATAATTCTTTTTTCGACAGTGACATTAATCTGTCATTTGAGCTGAAATGTGTAACCATGGAGTTGTGTTTATAGCATAAGTTCCGAAATATAATTTTTATAGTACTTTCTTATTAATGCAAACCTATAGAAAATGGAATAATATTTAATTTTTATAATAAAAAATTGCGAAAAAATAACATTTAAAGGTATTTTTTGAAGAAAAACTATTTTGAGCTTCAAGTAAACTGCCATTTCCAGTTATGCGATTGACAGAAAAATTTAATGACTTCTTTCAATATTAGAATAAGGTAGAAATACATGGTTTCAAAAGTTTCTGAATGATGGTATTTGAGTTAGAGTGTCCAGAAGATTCACACACACACATACATAAACACACACACACACACACACACACACACACACACACACATACATACCCACAGACATCATCGTGAAAATGTTAAAATTGGATTATAGGGACTTTACCAAAATCTCGATATGCTATTTTTAGCACGATCCCTATACCTCCCTTACCAAGGGTAGCGGGAGATAAAAAACAGTTAAATGACATTTTTTCATATTTGATGTTATTATAAATATTTTATTCTCTATACGATTTGCTTGCATTATTTTATGTGTTTAGAGATAAAAAATTATAAAGAATAGTATATTATGTTATTAGGAGTAGAAAGCGGGCTTTTTGTGTTGAACCCAGCTATTGCGGCCGAGGCGTTAGCCGAGGCCAGGCAAGCTGGGTAAAACACAAAAAGGGCGTTCTGCTCCGAGTAACATATACTATTTTTTCTTCAAGTGTTTCAAAGAAAACTGGAGATTTTTTAAATATTTTTCTAAAATTGTTTTAATAGCGTTTGCAATTTCAGCCATAGTTGGCTGTGTACACCACAAAACACAAACGATACAACTGTCAAATAACAATTTTTCAATATGGTCTGTGTTGCTGTGACGACTGCTGCCGCCAGCGGTGAACTAAGAAGCTAACATTTTTTTACTAGTACAAAAATGACCAACATTGTTGTACTAGTAATAAAATGAATATCTTCTATAGTGTGTGTATAGTAGCATAATATGAATATTATTGTACACTTGAAGAAAAATTAATTTTCATAACTCGTGTAATCTTTGTTGTGTCACCATAGAAACAATTTCAATAATTCAATATTACTAACTGACAGATGTCAGTGTCACGTACAATTTACTAGAGTACCTTTATATATATAGGGTATGGCCATGAACCAAGATCGTCGCCATTAGCGGGCCAATGTCAAACATACTGAGTATTCATTTCCCTATTTATTTGTAAGAAATGTGATACTATATTTTAAATGAATACTAAATAATCACGCACTATGAATCTATAAAGGTAATAAAAATTAATTTATTTAAGAGATACACAATTATTATTATGATATAGATTTAGAAGTTATGTAGAGTATACGATATAGGTTGTTATTATCACGTCTAATTTAATAACTGTGTTATTATTTACATAATAAGTATATATTCTTAGCTTACCTTTTAAAAATGTAAATGTTTGTGCTTAATATTGGTAATTTTTATTCGTTTTTAATATTGTCAATAATCGTAGTCAGTATATCAAGAAAATACAGAATTAAAATAAAAATATTAATTACACTTTAAATAGATATTAAAACTACATCTAAATGTGTTTTCATTAAAACAAAACAAATAGGAACGAAATTACATAATAATTTGCGTAACAACAACGCATATGACAGTGGCCCGCAAATGGCGGTCGAAACGCGAGGTACGTCATGACTATACCCTGTGTATATAGGTACCCTACAATTTACAAAATATGTATGTAAAATTATTTTACTGAAAATAGAAAAAAAACTTTCTTTGTGGAATTTAGATAAATAAATAAAAATGATGGAAGGTATTGAGCTGGCCGCAACAGATTTCTTTTTATAAAGAAAAAGAGAGTAAGCGTTGGTGGTCATCACAATGCAGAGACGTAGATTACATAATATAGACTACGCTGACGTTCCGTGTTAAGACGTAGTATCACAACACAATAGATCAAATCAGAAATAGAGTATTCATACTGTCATGAAGTTTTGTTTAGTCATTTCGTGCTATCTGGAGGTTAGAAAGTAAATTTTTTTGCAAAAGGAAAAATTCGCAACAAATTAAATTATTATTTGATGACCTTGACGAGGAGGGTGAAATCCAGGTTGTAATAGATTTGGAGTTGTATAAAACCAGAAGCTTGGTAGGTACTTCCTATCATCCTATATTGCTTAAGAAAAAAAATCAACAAATATAGGTATAATATGGATGAAAACTTAAAAAAGTAACCGAAAATATTCTTAAAATATGCTGTAAATACTCTTCTGACACGATCTGATGCCTAACAAAATCTGGGGCCCAATTCATGAAATTTTTCGCATACGTAAGTGGGAGAAATACGCATACGAACTGCATATTGGTATTTTTGAATCGAAATCGTGTGGTCGTACGCGATAATTCCGTGTGTAATTACATCGCATGGGTATGAATCGCTTGAAAGTATCATTCGCACACTAAACTGTGTCTGTCACATTGTCACTGTCACTTGAGTTTGGTGTATTAGTACTTTAATCAGGTCATATAAGTCAAATTATGATTTTAAACAATTTCGGGGCCGTTTCATGATCTTATATTTTGCACTTTGAGTATCATTATTATAACATCCGACAAATGTGTGCTCCTGCATTGTTAGAACGATGCAATGGATTGTTAAAGTAGAATTTTAGGTGCCTTTTAACGAATTCTGAAATCCAAACCTGAAATGGTTTGCAATATTATTCATGCATGTTTAATATTACATAGTACTTGCATATTAATATTGCCATATTGCGTGCATACTATAACTATAGAAAAATAATTCATATTTAAAATAATATACGTATAATAAATTTTGAATATTGAAATTACAATACTTATGATTTATGACAGCTTCGCTGACAGCCACTGACAGCTTTGTTGACGGTGACAGTTAAAAAACAATCAAATGATGAAGCATTCACGTGATACAAATGTTTCGTTTTAATTGGCTGCAACATACTACGTTCGTTTGCTTTCGAGAATCGTATACGTAGGCTTCGACCGGGTTTCGTTTGGTATTCAAAAATACTACTCACGCGTATAATACTGTTCGTGCACGAAACAAACCAAACGAATTTTGTCGCGTGATTTCAAGAATCGGGCCCCTGGGAGTTTGGATATCACATAGTGCATCATAATGCGTGTTAACACGAAAAGACAGCTCAGTCTGTATAAACCTTAATAGTGAACTCGGCACTCCGGCTCTTAGTGGATGAACAATTGCATCATTGCCAATCATATTTTGGCAGGTGCCGAAATTTATACCGGATTGTTTAAATGCTCCCCGTTTTTATAGGTTAAGATGGATACTTTACTAATCTATGGTTATCGCCTGGATTCAGAATTGAATTTCAACTGCCCTAGTATACTCGTACATACAATCTGAATTCTCGCAGGGTGTATTTCAGACATAAAACATATACCTATATTTGATATAGCATTCATATAAGAAAACAGAAATAAGTTTAGATAATTAATTCGAATAAATTTTAAAAAAGAAGCTATATAGTAACAATTATAAAATAATCTGATATAAGTCGTTTTTTCGAGGTTAATTACATATCCGTCTATGATAGATATTTTCTGAATCGCCAATTTTCTAAATTACGTGCACATGTGCAGAGCAAATAGCACATAATCCAAATATTGGAATAAAACCTGCAGCATATCTGTGCGTTGGTGTCCGGCACGGACGAGTTAATTGGACGTCCATTTCCGGCTCCGGGGAGTCCGGGAGACACACTGTGACGTCCTGGGGACTAAAATCAAATGGACGTGGGCGAGGCAGCTCTGATTTATCCCACATACGTATAACTCTAGGTTTGTTCAATCTCAGTCAGCGACAGCTGTTATTGGGTTTTGCGGTGGACAGTGGTTCATTCAATAGATTGTGGCAGATATTTTTGTTCTCACCTCCTACCTATCTATAAATAACGGGAGATATTATGCATTTTGGTCAAAATATTTGATAGTGAGTGGAAAAGACAGAAATTCAAAAATAAACTACTCAGAATCTTTTGAAAATAAAGGAATACAAAAGTCTTTTTTATTAATATTCAAGAACGAAAAAAATAATGCATATTAGTGTAGTTAAAAGTTCAGAAATATGGTCTATGATAGACTTAGACTCTATCTTTGCTACATAGTAGTAAGTAATAAAGCAGAATACCAAAATAAATTCTACAGTAGATGTTAATAGGAAGATATAGAAGATGTCGGACGTCCCTGAAAAAGAAAAATTAAACTAATATAAAATATAATAAATGGCAAAATGGTAGTTAAAAATCTGAAGATGACGTCAGAATACTATATTATTTTTATAATCGTATTATAAAATTATTGTAATTATTTCACGTTTCTTGCAGGGATAATTACTGTCACTGTGAAAAAATACATCAATTTTTTACATATACTATCCACTCTTACTTAAAATAAATGTATTTTTATTCAAAAAAGAAACCACGGAACCAGACACTACACTTGCACAACGTACTCATATACCATTAATTTTGGATAGAAGATCCACACTAAATAGGTAGATGATTATCGCGTCATTGAAAAATTAAGCAATTATATTGCGCTTTATAGAAACTGTAATTTGCGGATTTCAAAATTGATGTTGCACGATTTGAATTTAGTTAATGAATTTCTTATGCACTATGTTATTAAAAAAGGAAACTAAATGCAGCAATCGAAAAATTTAAACTACACGAAGAGATGCACATATAATATTGTCAGATAGGTCCATTCAAACATTTGGAATTTCTTAGTTTTTTCTTGTAACACTCTTGCTAGTTACATGATTGCGCAAATTCAACATATGTTAATACAATATTGAGCCACTCTGCTTCTCCTATATTGTATTTATTCAGTAATTCTGCTACAGATAATAATTTATACCTATATTAAATGTCGAATTAGATCTAGTGGTTTCTGAATAAATGTAAATACGTATGTAAATGGAGAGCAAGATTTATCATTTATCAGTGTCAATCAAAAGAAAATTAATTTGGCAGAGACGAGAATGTTGCGATGGATGTTGGGGAAGACACGGTAAGATATGGTAAGCACTGAAAGAATAAGGGAAATAACTCGTTTGGTTTAAACATGTCGTGAGGAGAGATAAAAATATGTTTGAAGAAGAGTGAATAGCTTAGTAGAAACAGAGGAAGACTAAAGATAAGATGGAAGGATTAGAGAAAAGCAACCGAATGAGGACGACCCGCAAAACAAACGAATGGAAGAAGAAAATAAAAAATAGCGACCCCTAACGCATGAGAAAAGAAGAGGAAGATGTCCTTGTCAAGTGCCATTTGCATAGTTTTTTTATGAAATAGTTTTACTGGAAATTTAGAAACTTTTGCAAGAAAATTTATGTATGGAATTTGTAAATTATACACAGGATTGACGGAAGATATTGTGCTGGCCACATCAGATTTTTATTCTTTTCCTTAAGTATTACTGACAGACATATTTGACACTTCAAAAATAATTCTAAAAATTCCGTTTCGGCAAACATCGAATGATGTGTCTCATAATTTTTCAACGCATTCTTGTGTGGACACAGTTTATTTTATGTTGATACGACACGGTTTTGGCATGATTGTAATTCAATCGAAATTGTAGGTTCTACGTCAATGAGGAATTTACGAATATAATTTTATGTAGCTTTATCATTTAATTTGCAGTATAGTTTCTATGAAAATATTTAAAAAAAAGTAAAATGTATGAGCATGTAATTATGTAAAACAATTCTAAATAATAATTAGTTCCGGACTGGTTCACAAATATTTTAAAACGATTTCATATAAATACCGTCTGGCATAAGCGGAATGCATCAGTCTTCAGTGATCATCAACTTCATTCACATCATGAGAAATACTACGGTAAGAAGTCTATAGGAATGAAAATTTATTAATTTAAATTAATATGTGAATTTGATTGCAGCTCTTCGTCGTTCTGCTAGCTCTGTCCGCTACTTTAGCGGCTGAGGAGGCCAAGAAAGGGCAGAAGCGTGGTATCTTTGATGAAGGTTTCAGCCACGGCTTCGACTCCGGTTTGAGCCTGGACAGCGGCTTTGGCTCTGGTTCTGACTTTTCCAATCACGGCCCGATTGACTTGGGATCCTCTGTGCATAAACATATCACCATCACCAAGAAAGTTGGCGTTCCTGTTCCTAAGCCATACCCAGTGCACGTAGAGAAAAAAGTCCCAGTGCCGTACCCCGTAGAAGTGAAAGTCCCCGTCGACAAACCGTACCCCGTGCCAGTACCTAAGCCCTACCCCGTCCACGTAGACAAGCCTGTGCCTTACACTGTTGTGAAACACGTGTCCGTGCCGGTGAAAGTACCCGTGAAGGTACCATACCCCGTCAAAGTCCCAGTACATGTGCCCAAGCCTTACCCTGTACCCGTCTACAAGAAGGTGCCCGTTCACATTCCAGAGCCAATCATTGTCAAGAAGCCTGTTCCTGTGTTCATCAAAGGACACGATCATGGCAGCGAAGATTTCTCTTCGTTCTCCTCTGGACTCTCAGGACTCGGTGGTCATGATTCCGGTCTCGGTGGATTCGGCGGCCATGACTCTGGATTTGGAGGACATGACAGTGGATTTGGAGGCCTTGATTCTGGATTCGGTGGCCACAGCTGGCATTGAATGGAAGTCTGAACTTCTTACTTATCACTCACTGAATGACTGACTTCTATTTCGTTTTCCTTTTAATAAACATGTTAAATTTGTATTTATTATTTATTTTAAAATTGTTTTTTTTGTATAATAAATATTAATTTAAATAGTTAATTTTTGTTACTAATTTATTTTGAAACTTTTCACTATCTAAATATGCGTTCATCCACAATTTCACAATATTTTACTATACATATACTAACTAGGAATAGCGTTTCCGTGATTATTACAGTACGAGTGCTATGGATCTTTAATTGAAAATATTTTTTAGATCAGTGTACAAAAAAGAATATTATTTTATTAACTTAAAACAGTACGTTATCTAAAGATGATATTTAACCATGTTATGAAAGTATTTTTTAAAAAGAAAGTTTTGAATCAATTAAACAAAAATGATATTCTTCTACAGAACATAAGATATAGGGGATTCACGAATACAGTAAGAAGTTTACGCAGTTTTTCTTTGTGTCTAGTCATTAGTGCCGTTATGGAGGGAAAATTAAAAATATCAAACATGATGAACAATTAATTTAATTAAGAGAAAAAATATGTAATATTTCTTCGTTTTTGCATAAAAACTTCAATTATCTCTGTATAAATTTGTCCTTATTTTATTCCCCATTGTTTTTGTATGTGCACACTTATAGTATATTTCGAAACTTAACCACGACTGTGGTTATGGTTTTCTTGTGGTTAACGTGGTCAAGTTGTGGTTACTGAAAAGTGGTTGAGATTCGGCACATATTGGTTAATTTGTGTCGGTAAACCAGGGATGTTCTTCGTTATATCGATTGTAACTGGCGGATATAAAAAATTGACAGCTTGTTAACAGTTAAAAACAGTACATGATTCTGTAATATGGAGGTCAGTGAATATTGACATTTTATGGAAAATGTTATCTAATAGTGGCAACATAACTCTATTTTCCTATTTTATCCTAACGTAAATATTATACAAATCGGTATATATTAATAATATTTATATATTTATAGAATTTTATTTATTATATTATAAGAAATAAGAAAATGACCACAACAACCACAAAAATTTTGTAACCAAAACTTTCAGGACTCTGAAATTATGTTTTGGTTACATTACGGAAAGCTTAACCAGAACCTTGGTCACCGGGGTTAAGTTACAGAATATACTATTAGTATACATAATCCTAACAGCCGATCTTCCTTCATTGTCAACTTTACCCACATTACTTTACTTAGCTTACTAAACGAACGCTCAACTGAACAGGTTGTCGGTGGCAAAATCCACATTTTCTGGTATATTCTCTACTTTACTCTTGCACATGTGCGCCCATTTTAAATATACTCGACAGCTAAATATTCGATGTTATAATTCTTTCCGATTTTCTTTTTAAAATCTAAGTCGACATTATGTATACACTCTTTTGAATGTGAGCAGTGTGTAACCGAGAAATAGAAAACGCAACACTGCTATGTTGCCAATGTACAAAATAAGAGAGAATAAAAAAAAATTGAAATTAAAGGCAATATAAAATAATAATATAGTGATTTGGGTTCAAGTGCCCTCCCTTGCCTTGCCTTCAATAAGAAACTTTATCAAGAAGAACATGTAATTTTCTCAATTATACCATTTCATTTGTACGGCTTGAAACATCCAAATTACTTGATGGATCATTATAGTATGCTATAAGAGTTCAATGATCTGTTGACATAAGATTTCTCGTGATGTATTTGTTCAATGGTAATTAAAAATTGTGCAGCAAAACAAAGTTGCTGTCATCTCTTTATATCTCTTAAAGTTCTTTTATAGTTTTTGTCATCTTTTATGATGTCTTTACTAACACCGGGCATTTCGAGTTCAGGCAAACGTCGTCGCGCAATTCTTGTGCGAGAGCCCATCTCTTTGGTCTATGCACACTGAACCACAAGGTTGTATATTATTTTAAAGTGTGATAATTCTATACCTTTTACAGTGTGATTTCACATTAACGAAAACTGATATCACATAAAAGAATACTGAATTCACAGTAACGAGCACTAATTTTAACTAAATGAAAACAGATTTCATTTTTTATATTCTTTACAATATTTTATAAGTAAATAATAATTTGCTGCTAGCATAGTTCACAATGTTGTAAATAAATTTTATCATTGTTGTAATCAAGTTCTATCATTGTTGTAATCAAATTTAAACTATAATTAATTAGAAAAAATATTCATTTATGATTTTATCCTGAAGAAGGTAGCAGTATATGCGCCGCAACGTTGGTTTGGATTAATATAAAAAGAACTTAGAAAAAGTTGTTTTATTTTAATCTTTAGTTAAGTTTCTTAAAAATACTATTCCTGACTTCTTTAATATTTTATAAGTCCAGGAAAAAAATAACCATGTAAATTATTTTTGCTTGATGAAATTGGTCTGAAATTATACAATTTTAAAATTAATTATAGAGGCAAATAATTTGTTTTTTTTTTAGATGTGGCAGCTGCCCTTCGTTGGCGGCGCCCTTCTAAGTCTCCGGTGCAAAATCTGTTTTTATTTAGTTGAAATTAGTTCTGGTTACAGTGAATTCATTTTTCTTTTGTGTGAAATCAGTTTTCAGTAATATGAAATCATATTTCAATAGTGTGAATTCAGTTTTGTTTTGTGTGAAATCAGTGTTCGTTAATGTGAAATTATATTTCGTTTGTGTGAATTCAGTTTTCATTTGTATGAAATGTAAATCAGTTTTTGTTAATGTGGAAATCATATTTCAAAAGAGTGAAATCATACTGTAAAAGGTATATAATTATCTAGTGGAGTTTTTTCATCTGGATTCCATGGTTTTTTACCTTCCGTCACCTTTAGGTAAGGAAGGTATTGTCTTTGGTCAAAAAATTCAATGATGAGTTTTTACTGAATAAGCACGTTTTAGGGTCCATATAATACGATTTTACCATTTTTACGATGATGTCTGTATGTATGTGTGTCTGTGTGTCTGTGTGTGTGTAACAAAATTTCCGGATTCCATAACTTCAATACCACGATTCCAAAAATTATAATTTTCTCGTATTCCTCAAGTTTACATCCAGAAGAACATCTGATTAGATTTTGGTTATAATTGGTCAACCGGAAGTAGCCTCATTTGAAGATTTAACAGTTAAATTTGATTTATTGACATTTAAAGTTATTATAACTTAAAGAATATATTATTCTCTATACGATTTGATTACAATTTATACTTCATATTCAATACATACAGAGTTAAAGAATTTTAAAGAAATTAAATTTTATAATTCAGCCAGCTATGCCAAACTTGGGAACTAGTATCAAATTCATATAATTCAAATTGACAGATGTCAGTATAAATAAAAAGTAAATTAATGTAGCAGATATGAGGATGTTGAAGTAGATATTGGGGAATAGACGGAAAAATATGGTAAGAAAATAACTCTAGTATTACAAGTTTTTAGAAAGATACAAGAAAGACGATTACATTGGTTTGAACATGTCATGAGGAGAAAGGAAGAATTATATTGGAACAAGAATGAATAGTTTAATAATAGGACGTTAAAGGAACAGAGGAAGACCAAAGATAAGATGGAAGGACTGTATTGCGGAAGATTTGAGAGAAAAGGAACTGAATGAGAACGACATGCAAAAATAGCGACCCCTAACGAATGGGAAAAGCTAAAGATGAAGAAGATGCCAGTGTCAAGTGCAATTTGAAAAGTTTGTTTATGAAATAATTTTACGGGAAATTTAGAATCTTTTGTAAGAAAAATTATGGAATTTATACATTATACACGAGAATGACGGAAGGTATTGTGCTGGCCACAACAGATTTTTTATTTTTAAAATCTTGCATTATAAATACTTTTTGCCATGTGCTCGCTGTATAGTTTTGTATTACATAATTAAAATTATTTTTGTTTAAATTTAACTTATTTATGTAATTCTTTGAAAATTATTTACTTTGTTTTGTATTTGTTAATATTTCCTATTTGTAACACGTATAATTTTTAAAAAAAATTTTCATACAAGAAAAATAAAATTTAAATGAACCTCATTCTCAAGGCTACCCAGAACAATGCATTTATTTTTCCTTGGGCTTTTTTCCCTTCAACGTCCCGGCCAGAATCCCTTGTTACAATTGTCGTAAGGACTGTAATTCTGAAAAAACTGAGCAGGTTTTGATCGCAGAAAAATTAAGTAAGATTATTTCGAGGAAAATTTACAAATATTTTTAAATAATACACTATTTCAATATTTCAGAGAAAGTTAATAAATATTAATAGTTCAGTAAAATTCATAATTTCATGTTTTAATATTGTTCTTAAAATATTATAATTATTACTATTCTTTATTTTTATTTTACATTTTTAATTTAATTTATAATACGCGTAGCAATAGTGAATTTTCTTAATTATCCAACTACTTTTAATTTATTATTAAGTTCTTGTTTCTAAATTAAAACTCATTGTAAACTATAAATTATTGTCAGATACGAACTGTAATATTTCAAGTTAACTTGTGAAATAATTGGAATTCTTGTTCCAAGTTCTAACTTAGGAAAGCCTTATAGTAAGAGTTAAGAAACTACTAGTAATTAATTTTATTTACAAAGAGCTGTAAACATGTGATTTCGGACTAGATTCGTACTCGTAATATGCGCATGCGACGACGTGTATCAGTTCGGAACTATTTGTCAACACAAAAGGTTTGTTGAAACAGATAGTGGATTGGAGCTACAATAAACAGTTCAAAATGTATGGATATACTGCTCCAAATCATCATCACTTGATTGTGACAACAGGAGATCACTTTCATCACTTACATCTTTTATAGCAATGAAATTTGCTAAATTCTGTATAAAACAGCGAATCTATTGAAAATCAAATTAACTCGTAGCTAATATTTTTTTATATTACGTATGTTCTAGTACGTTGACTGTTTTGACTAGTTCCAAACTAGTTTGCGATTGATTTGAAGCTTCTTGGAACGTCCGACTGGCAGTCAAAAATCCAGTTTGAAAGTTTGATGCATGTTGGAACACCACTTTAGTACTACGCATGCGTCGGATAGTTCTGTATTGATTTGCTAGTATGTTGGAACCTCGGTTGGCACAAAATTCACGTTAAAAATCTCATACCGAGATCGTAGAAAACTTTTATTTAGGTGGGTTCAGGAGGTTGAAGCATCGTTGAAAAAAGTGTATCGAGTTAAAAGGAGACATGTTGAAAAATAAAGCAGAAATTGATCAAAAAAAAAAACACATATCTATAGTTAGACTCAAATTTTTTCAGACTACCCTGAATACCAAACTAATTGATGATTCAAATTAACTTCACTTGTCACCATCTCATACGAGTATATGTGGCGTCGCAACTCGTAACTATGTTCTCCTTTTGTCATTAACTGGGAAGGTTTGTTACAACTATCAGTTTCTGATCGTACAGTGAATAAGTTCGTACTTCATAAATTGTTTACTGTTACAAATTCAGAACATACACACCTCTAGATTGCGGAAAAGCGTAATTTGAAATATGTACTCTTATTAGCATTATGTCCATTAACGTACACATATAGGAATAATCCTTAAAAAATGTAATACACAAACACGTAATATATGATTCGTTTTTCAGTCAACAGTTTGATATATCATGCTTTATGTCTATCCATCATTTCATCGCTGTTTATTTGAAAATTAAACCACTCATGACATTCTAAATTATTCCGCGGTGTTGTCACCTGATAGAGTATCCTCACTTGAATCGTAATTTTACATAGTCAAATAGTTTTACACGAACTATATGTCCACACAGAGAATGTGGGAATACGATTATATTTGTTTTAAGGAAGGTATTGTCTTTGGTCAAAAAATTCGGTGGAGAGTTTTCATTGAATAAGCACGTTTTGGGGTCTTTACAATACGATTTTACTATTTTTACGATGATGTCTGTATGTTTGTGTGTGTGTGTGTTCGTGTGTGCGTGTGTGTGATGTGTGTGTGTGTATGTGACCGCGGTTTCGTGCACGATATCTCAAATACTAGAATTCCAAAAATTACAATTCTTACATATTCCTCTTCCTTACAACCATATGCAGACTTAATTAGATTTTGGTTATAATTGGTCAACCGGAAGTACCCTCATTTGAAGATTTTACCAGTTTTTCTTGAAAAATTCCATTAATTTTTTTTATAACAGATATAGAGTTAAAGACTTACAAAGATAATAAATTTCATAAATCAGCCAGCTGTGCTAACTTAACCATGGAAACTGCTAATATATTCAAGTAATTCAAATTGACAGATGTCAGTATCAATAAAAAGTAAATGAATGAAAGAATAAGGGAAATAACTCTAGTGTTGGGCGTTCTAGAAAGATATAAGAGAGACGATTACATTGGTTTGAACATGTCATGAGGAGAGATGAGTGTATTGGAAGAATGAATAGCTTACAACAGAAGGTGGAAGAAACATAGGAAGACCAAATAATATAAGATGAAAGGAGAGAAAAGGAACTGAACGATGACGACACACAAAACAAAAATTAGTGGAAGAAGAAAATAAAAAATAGCGACCCCCTAACAAATGGGAAAAACTAAAGAAGAAGATGTTAGTGTCAAGTGCAATTCGCATAGTTTGTTTATGAAATAATTTAACTGGAAATATAGGATCTTTTGCAAGAAAATTTATGTGTAGGGCGCGTGCAGTGATGCGTCTTTGCTGACTTTGGCAAGCAGATATGTGGACCCGTGTCAAAACGACAGCTACTAATTACGTCCATAACTAACAAATGTCATAATTTTTCATTCAAAATTTCATGATTTTCTTACTTCATGTGATTTATTTATTATTAGGGGTGTGGAATTCAGTTGCCGAGAAAAGGAATCATAAAATACCAAAAAATGAAATTTTTAATGAAAAATTTTGACGTGAGGATGACCCGCAAAACAGAAATGAATGGAAGAAGAAAATAAAAAATAGCGACCCCTAACGAATGGGAAAAGCTAAAGAAGAAGAAGATGTCAGTGTCAAGTGCCGTTTGTATGAAATAATATTACTGAAAATTTAGAATCTTTTGCAAGAAATTTATGGAATTTGTACATAATACACAGGGTTGACGGAAGGTATTGTGCTGGCCACATCAGATTTTTTTTTCAGTTTAATTAGCCAAGCTAAGAGAGTTACAGCGGTAATAATAAACAAGGGTTAAGTTCAGAATAGCTTCTTTTTATCACAGGAATAGCTATTCCTATTTTATCACGAGCTTAACCCACAAATGTACGTATATAATAATAAACATGGAATAAGACTTAACCCTAGAATAAACTCTCCATAAACGTCATTTTAACACAGGGTTAAGAGATATTCTCGGAATAACTAATCTGGAAATAGGAAATTATTTATTATTACCGCCGTTAGAATTTCAACATTTAATTTGTCTTTGAGAAGCCATTAAACAATTATTTTTTTCCTAAAATTATCTAAATTATTTGATAATTATTATATTTTCAAAAATCTTCTAATAATAATAATAAAAATGATAATAATAATGCAGTTTTTCGAGTTTTACTGTAGTGAAATTACAAACAATTGGACCCTAATGTATTAAGCCCAATTGTGCGGCGAGGGTTATTTTACCCCAAAATTTTTAAGTTATATATTTTCTTCTAACGGTATGAACATATATTGATAAGAGGAATGGTTTGAAGGTTGGGGGCTATTAGTATACTTTCTTATCTTATGAGCGTCGGCGAGAAATCATATACATTAATGTGTTAATACAGTTATTATATTTAACACTTTTTTGCTAAAAGTATAATCTTTTTTGAATGTATACTTGTTTCGTACAAAGGCGAATTTCAATTGACAATAAAATATATACGAAACACGAAGTTTAGTTATGACAAGAGCATGTTACGACTAGAATTAATGGTTGTAAGAGTTAATTATCTCTAATGCCTCAAATAAAAGTTGTAGGGCATAAAACTCTGCATCTGAATTAATAAACAAAATTAATTTTGTAAGCCTTGTATAGCCATGGAATTGAAACAAAAAATTAACAATTTTTAACTATTTATCTGTCAAGCTAGGTCAATTTATTTTTATTATTATCAATAAAGAGTAAATAGATAAACCATTAGACATCTGTCATGTTAGGGTAATTTATTTTTATTATGTATTATTTCTAATTTCTGTTCCAGTGAACAATTACCTATCTGTTAATTTAAATTGATATTTATACACTTGAACAGGAATTAATAATAATACAAATAAATTAACCGACGTTAACAGATCAATCGTTAACATTTGATAATTTTTTGTTTCAATTCCATGGCAATAGCTATTTTTGTGTTGATTTTCGACATTTTCATACCTAATTTCTGCCGTTACAAGGCATACAAAATTAATTTTGCTTGTTGATTCAGATGCAGAATTTTATGGTTTACAACTTTTATTTGTAGCTTTTTTACCTAAAATAATCAGGGAATCAGGAAATTACGAAAGTATAATTTTACATCGTAAAGTCCTATGTTCGGCCGTGCCGGTCCCCATCCTATATATTAACCCTTGTCTTTCCAAAATAGGGTGAAAACTGGGTCAGTTATCGGTTTTTTTTTTTCATAATTCTAATGATAGAAATATTACAAACAATTCCTCTTGAGAATTCTCCTAAAATATGTTAATAATTTCTTACATTTAATGTTCGTTAATAGAAGTTTAAGAAGTATTGAGTTTTTTAGAATTTCTTTTAATTTGGATCTACGATGACCAGATTTTAGTTTTCGATGTAATGTTTTAATACCCATAAAAAATAAAGTAATAAAGGAATAATTTGTTTATATTGATCAAGATGATAATGGAGCGTAAATTTTAAAATATATAGTTTACTTGATTGCATTATAATTATTGAAGATATTGTTTATTTAAATTAAGAATTTTTTTGTTTATTTTGTTTAATTTGTAATATTATTAATAAAGGAAGTTTACTAAATATAATAAAAGTAAAACAATAATAAAGATTCTCATATTAACAAAATGTCACATAAAAATTTCGGGTCACATATGACCCTATTTAGTACACTCATGGTATAAAATTATTATTGTTAGACAAGGGTTAAAGATGGATAACAGCTCTAATCGTCGTGTCCAAGTGTAATTGAAGTTTAGTTAAAATATTAACAATATGCACGGAAAATACTCTTATGGTCGTTCCACGTTATCAACCGATTTACGTCATCCGTAGAAAGTTACTAAACTTTTTAGCTAATTTATATGGGACTGGACCGTTTTATGTTTTGATGCCATCAAATTGCCACCAATTCCTGACTTTGCCGAGATAACGCCTTCGGCATGGTTGCAGTACTCAAATTATCCAAATTAACACGAAAATATTACAAAATCTTTTCTCTTTAAAGACACCGATTTCAATTAAAAATCAATGTATAAGAGATTCATTTACTGTTTTATTTCACAACGTACATACAAAATGTAATTTTCATTGTTAAAAATAATTCATATTTTCCGAAAACATTTCAAACGTTTGGGGATTTTTCGTTTTTCATATTTTTCTCTAGTTGATGACGTAAATCGGTTGATTTCGTGGAACGATCATAGCAGACTAGTATATTCAAATCGATGTATCTCAGGTCCAATCAGAACAAGTACTCATATACAGAGTGATCCAGAATGACTGAAAGTTCCGCTTTGTTCTTATTTTTTGTTTGCCGCATCGTTGTGATAGTGGAATACGATTGACAGATTGAATAGGCGTACATATTTCCACTCATTTCATTATTCCTCGCAGTACGAAAATATGCTTCCAAAATAAACTTGTCATGTACTTTAGTAAACACAATTCTAACGTAACAATTCGAATAAATAATAGTTTGATTTTAAAATATAAAAATAAACTGTGTCAAAAAATTCAAAATACCTAACGACTCTAACTTTTCCAAATGTTAGTAATATAGGTAACATCAAGAAGGATCGGTAACTTAATTTGACATTGACGGTAAGTTGATACTATTTTTTTTTCGTGGAAGGTATTTTGATCACAATCAGAACTTTTTCAAGTCACATGACTTTCAATCATTCTGGATCACTCTGTAGAATTTCAGCATATACATACACATACAAATTGTTAGCCGCACTAATACGTATCATAAAAGTGTTAGGAAAAAAATTGAATGAACTTTACTCTGGTTTAAGAAAAGTATTGTAGCGCGCGCCCACCCGACGCGCTCAAATGCGACCGTCGCCATTAGTAGAATGTTCTCGAGCGATGACGTAATCCTCGACACCTGTCTAGACCGGCATAATTATATTCGATGTTATTGTCGCGTCGGAAAGTTCCAGAAGGACATCGTGCTTTATAAACCACCCGTCGCCAAAACCAGCCAGGACATTCTGTTATATAGAAGCACAGAGTAATGAACAGTTGGTGATATAAACAGTCTACAAGTAGTGAACATAAATGAATGTAGTTATATAAATAAATATAGTGAAATAAATATTGTTTAAATAAATAATCTTTGTGTGTAAGCATTTAATAATATTCTTAGTCTTAAATTAGTGTTTATAATTATTTAATCATAGTGTTAATATCATTTATTACCTTTAATCATAATAATAAATAAACGTTGCAGTATATTGGACTTATTTTCGCAGGGTACCAATGTTTTTAAAATCTCTAACCAGTACATTGTTTTGTGGTTATAGTGCCACGAAGTTAGGTCAATCCAAGACTTAATCTCGTCGTTTATACTTATAATGTAAATTGGATGAAACAATGTTTCATTGGCAGGCAATTTTGTGTACAAACATCAAACATTAGCATCAACATTGTACGCCTGCTTTTGCAATAGGGTGATTGGTCATTTTCTTTTTTTACTATTTTTTGTGTACAAACATCAAACATTAGCATCAACATTGTACGCCTGCTTTTGCAATAGGGTGATTGGTCATTTTTTTTATTTATTATTTTTTGTGTACAAACATCAAACATTAGCATCAACATTGTACGCCTGCTTTTACAATAGGGTGATTGGTCATTTTTTTATTTACTATTTTATGTGAAAGATTATACAAATTAATACATAGTAAACTGAAAAACAAAAACGCACCTAAAACCAAACAAAAACTACCCCCCCCCACTCTTATGACGTAAGAAGTCACGTTTCCTATAGGCTGCCTGAACACAAGTAACCTTTCTTGTTCATCGCGTGCAATTGCTTGTCTCTCTATCTCCGTTGATAGGTGCTGTTGTGTTTGACATTTGAAGCTTTCTTGGAGTGCCTTTTGACATCACACTGTTTTTAATTACGTGATATATTTGAAAATATATATGTACACGTATTTTAACAATTAATAAATAGTTCATTATTTATATGAATTATATATTTTTTCCAATAAATAATGTTTAAATAAGCAAAATTACGAGGATATAATGTTATTGCATAAATACAAAAATCTTGAAACCACCCTATTGCATACCACAGCTTCATTTTATCTAATAACTTTGCATTCACTTTGAATTTTATATTGAAACTGTTTGGAGATTGCTAACAAGGAACGTGTACGACAATAGGTATGAGGCCCAAAATTAAGAATATGTAATTAGAGCGAAGGATTTTTCAAAAAGTACGCGAAGTAAATTTGTCAAAGAAAATATTCATGAGGTAAGAAGAAAACTAACTCTATATTAAATATGAATGTTAAAGCTTAACCTGGGATAATTATTGTAGTAATAAGCAACATACTTTCCTTAAATAACAGTATTGTTCATTTTATTTTGTTCCGAAAATTTCTGTGATACATATAGGCTTTAAATGAGATGGATAAAGAAAAGTACCTTAATTAAATGAAAAGTTACATATTACATTGTCTTTCGTCAAATTCGATTTTCAATGAATAAACATGTTTTAAGGGTCTTTAGAATGAGGTTTTTTTTATTTTTACTATCCGACAGATAAATGCCAGTGACAAGTATAGTGGACATTAATGAAATATTTTTACTAGAAATAAATACTCGTATCTATTTGAAACAAATTTTATACACAATATTTATATAAAATAAATGGATTTGACGGGAGGTAATTTCCTAGCCATATCAGTTTTCCTTTATTGGAAATTATATTGAATTTATTATCTCGTTTTCTCTGATTTTAAAAGTGTTATCATGACCCGTGTAATTGAATTATGCAATGTAAAGCTTAATTTACATGGAACGTTGTCGCCGTTATCACCGTCGGCCGTTGTGGCCGTTCTCGACTCTGATTGGCTAAAATCAAACATGATTAATGGCGCGAACGTTGCAACCGTTCAAGGTCAAATTAGAACTGTGTTCTATTCTGTCGGCCGTTATGACCGCTGCGCTTGCGTACATTGAGTTAGTTCTTCATAAATCAGGTTAGCCAACTGAGTGATATAAATATAAGTTTTCGTATTTGTGTTGAATTGTGTAATCTAAAATCTCATATTTGTGTATTTACTATGGATATAGAAACAATCGCGGTACTTTATATTTATATTCATTTTTCACTTTCGCGATCGCAATGTAAACAGCAGCTATAGATGACAGATGATAGCGTAGAGATGTAGTTATTTTTGTTTTTTCAGAAGTTACTAAATATGAAATTCCCTCTAAAATCCTCACTACGGACTATACGGTCTTAACGGCGAGAACGTTTGACGGCCACAACGGTGATAACGTTCCAGTAAATTAAGCTTAATCCTATATTTCCATGTTATTTCAGAATTGTGTTGTTATGTGAAGAAGATTCCGTAACATCTCTTAAAAAATTCATCCCCTTCCTATTCTCCCGTTCCGGTTCATCATACAATGTTAACAACTCAATCTCGCTAGCAATTGCAACAATAAAAGTTCTCATAACTAGGCTGCATTAATTTTTCATTAGACTGTGTAGTTATTAAAACCCATTACAACATATGACTTCTGAATAATGCAATTCTAACTTTACATTCTATACATAATTCCTCGCATACTCCTCTTCTCACTACCAGAACGAACGTTGGATAGAAGTTACGAATTTCATTCACGTACACGATTTTATTCTCGCAGCGCACTGAAATCTGGCAAAACTTCAAATGTCAGAGAAGTTAAGTACAATTAATTTCAAAATTTAACACGGAAAGATAAAAGCCCGTTTTTATATGTAAATTATAGGTAAAGAAAAGTGCCTCCTGTATTTTTGTACAAGAAAATTATGTAGACTCTATTTCCCCGAGTTGATACTCACGTCATCAATTTCTGCTGCAAGAATTATTAAACTTTTATTTAGCATGTTGTCGCATACACATGGCATATATGATACTTTCATTTGCTATCTAATTATTATACATGTTACCGTAGCCCAATAGCCCAAATTTGAATAAATCTGTAAATCTTACAGATCTGTAAATCTGTAAAAAAAACTGACAAAAACGCATCACTCTTTGTTGATTAATATAAAATTACATATAAGACTGACAGCTTTCGTTGCGATTTTGTTCGTTATTTACAGATCTGTAAGACTGTGAGATTTGTTCAGAATAGAACCAAGGCCGGGAAACAACTCAAATTTTGTTTTAAAATCAGGCCAAAAACTCTATACTGTATTCCAAATAAGAAAGGAGTTACGAGTAAGATAAATAGGGCTTATAATTGGTCTAAACACGAAGGAAGTTTACAATATATACAGATGTCTTTGAAATAGGGGGACATGGTTCCGGGGCCCCAAAATAAAATGATTTAACTAAACTTACTTATATCCGAAAGTGCACCGTTTAGCTAGTATTTTGCTTGAAAGTCCTAAAAAAAATTAATTTTGCTTGTAATAATGTTTGTTCGATTAGAATAAAATTTGGTATGACAATCCATATTAATATAGTTCATCTATTAAGATGGTACTTGTTGTTGTTAGTGAACCACTAGTTTATGTAACTTGGGTGTCACGACCATGATTAGACCATAACTTTTTAATGGCAACATCAATACCGTAATATTATTGTTTTTCAGAAAGATACATTCAATGGTCTGTCTCTACGTAAGTTGTGATATCTGTAACGATTTAATAATATGATTTATTTATTTATTTAGACTGAAGTACAAAATAATTCAAGTATATGGTATCATGAATGATATTTTTCAGTCTTAAATATATGAATTGTTTAATGGTGGATTTCTACAGCGTAAGCCGTAAAGTGGCGTACTGTGACGTATCGTAACGCGTGATTTTTATAAGCTATTTTATACAAAACTTTTACGATACATTTTCGAAAAAGTATGTTCATGCTCTGTCGATACATATGTACGTCAGATATGTATTTAACAGGTTAGTTTATTCGTAATACACTATATTTCATTATATTTCCATTTAATGTAATCTAAACTTTGACACATGTCACTCATTTCAGTCACAGTTACACAAGATAGACTATTCGTAATGCAGTATTTTTTATATTTACTTCCATTTAATATATTAAGCTAAACTTTGACACATATTAGAGACGGAAACATAGACTATAGCGCAGAGCAGTAATAAATTTCGCAATATCGCAACGTACCGTGACGCCGTAACGTAGAAAGATAAAAGTTGGCGATCTTTAGGTTTTTGACACGTTACGGTACGGTACCTCACGATACGACTTACGTCTGTATAAATTATCACATATGTTTGCATTGTTTTATTCTTGACGTTACGTTACGGCGCGGTACGTTACGTTATGGCTTACGCCATAAATCCAGCATAAAAAATTCTACAGCGTAAAATCCAGGTGCCTCCACGCATGACGCACAATAGTCCTGCAGGTCCAGTCCCAGCATTCGACATTTTGTAATTTTTATAAGCAAAAAATGCACCAGATCACTGTTTATTTGCACAATTAGCGATAACTAATGATGAAAGACACGTACGTACCTTCACAACGCAACAAAACGTGGAATGGGGATTCCCCTAAATCCCGGCGTGGCAGCGTCGCGAAATCGCGGAACGGCGTTTATTTTTGAATATTATTATGTTTAGCCCACATGCTGACACGATATCAGATAATTCGGTGCGATGAGGGGACATTTGTCGTTGATGCAAGTGCCAAATAATAGTGACACGGGTCCGAATCGGCAGCACTGGGCCAGGAATGCTTGCGTCACGGATCCGTCACATCAGCAGCGAATGTGTTAATATATGCCGTAATTGCATTTTACATAAAACTGTTTGAGATCTGCTTGTAATCACGTTTCCATCGCTACCAATACCATATGATTTATACGAACATCAAACTATGACGTGAAACTCATGTGTCCGTAATGGATGTATTCATGTTAACAATATCATCATACTGATATTACAAAATATTGGGTTTCCAATATGTCTTTACGTCCTGGTTGGTTATAGGTAATAAAACGCATGTCTATAATTTATACAATTTAATCTTAAAATACAGGTAAAGATTGTTATTACAACGGCTGGAATTCTTATCACACTATTGGTAATGAAGTTATATACATAAATTTTTGACATCGTCAAGAAATATTGGAAAATTGTACGTGATCCCTTTTATTCTTATGGAATATCTTTTTGTTTAAAGGTTTTATATATATTTTTTATCCCCAAATATTCTCTTTCATATATTTTCTGCCATACGTTATCTTCTAAATCCATACAAAGGAATACAGCATTATTGCTTGAAAGTTTGAACATTCTACCTCAATGTCAAATAGTTATTTCTGCATTTTTCCAGTTTATTATGATAATTTAATCCAGAATAGAAGTTTGGAAACCAGTAATCCACAAGGAGCAATAAGTCTAATAATACAGGAAGTTCATTCTAACAGTTTAAGAAGTTTAAATTAAGTTACAGTTATATCTGCAGAGGACTACTTGTATCTTTATTGTTTCATGTTTCATTTAATGAAGGAGTTTTGTTTATTTCTTTATTAATATTTTGTTCTTAATCAAGTAAAATAAAGATTGGTTTTTTTATTTTCTTTTGTTGAAACACGTAATAATTTTATGAAATATATCTCACAGATTGATACGGATAAGTCAGTTTAATTCTCAAGAGTATAAATGATTTTATATTACGCCACTAGATTCAAAAGATTACGATTTATTGCTATCTCTCAAATGGAGCTAAATTAATGTAAAAATATGGTAAAATCTTTTCTTACACTTTACCGCCAACGAATCTTGGATTGAAGTATTTACAGAGAAGAATTTTTTTTTTTTGATACGCCATGAATCTTCTACAGTTAGGCATTGAAGAGGATTTAATTTTTGTTTTTGTTTCATGGTAGAACATTGTATTTAATAAATTTTTATAATTGAGTATTTTAGTTTATAACAGTAATTATTACTGAAGAAATCTGTTGTGGCTAACACAATACCTCTCGCCACTTCCGTTTTTGGTTACATAAGTGTAGGGTGAGAGCAGTCATGTGACATTGCTGGCCTTGACAAGCAGATATGGGGGGCCCCTCAAAATGACAATTAGTAATTATGTACATAGATGTCAAATGTCAGAATTTTTCATTAAAAAATTCAAGATTTTCTAAATTCACGTAGTTAATTTGTCACCAGGAGTGTAGAATTTACTTGTTGAGGAAAATAAAGCACATGGAATGGGAAAATCACTAAATTTAGAATGAAAAATTATGATGTATGTACATAATTACTAGCTATCATTCATACACGGGCCCCATATCTGCTTGTCAAGGCTAACAAAGTGACATGACTGCTCGCGCCCAATTGTATTCAACATTTCTTGTATACCTGCACTCTACACCAAAAATTCTACTTACTTCTATTCTTTATATTTGGCTTTTTTAATTTTAAATGCATTCTATGAAGAAATCTTGTCCTCTTCTAATTTTTCGAAATTTTTCCAATCCATTGTCGGGATTAACAATATTTTTGAAGGGTATATGTAATATACCTATAATTTTAAATATTTAACTATTAAAACAATAAGAAATAATGTAATGTATGTACTTCCCAGAAACGAACTTTTACTTTTCTGTCAAATAATAATTTACGTAAATATAAACTACTAATTCTAAATAAAAAGTTTGCTAAAAGAATTGAACAAGCCCAGTTATTGAAGTTTTTTACCTCTCGCTAAGAGAGGTATTGAATTCATGCTAAAAATCGCATATCTAGATTTTAGTGAATAAGCACGTTTCAAGGTCCCTAGAATCCGATTTTTACGATGATGTGTTTGTGTGGATGTGTGTGTGTGTGTGTGTGTGTGTTTGTGTGTGTGTGTGTGTGTGTGTGTGTGTGTGTGTGGTACAATTTCTCAAATTCTATAAGACTTAAGACCTGTGTAACTACGGATTCCTCAATCTGACAGTAATGGGAAGAGTTGAATAGGTTCTAGTAACAATTGGACAACCGGAAGTAGTAGTATTTTAACACAAATCTTCTAAATATTTATTTTTTAATTTATGTTATTACAAATAGTAAAAAAACAAAATTCTCTATCTGACACATTTAATTTTTTTATTATATCTTCTATAGAAGATATAGAAATATAATCTATAAAATAATTTGTTGTAATAAATCTCACAGCCTGCTCAGAGCCCTAACATCTCCATGGTAACTACTTGAGAAATTTAAATGTCTGTAATTGACAGATAAATGTCACTAATGTCAGTGTCAAAAATTCAGATATAGTACTGAATGCTTTTTCTGGGAACGATATTTAATATTTCATTGTATTATTAATTATATATTTAAAATTATTACTAATGCTAATGGTTCACACAAAATAAAGCCATTGGTAATTGGAAAAGCAAAAAATCCGCGCTCATTTCATAATTTTAATATCCCTGTTGATTATGACTGTTCAAAAACCGCTTGGATGACTAGCAGTATATTTCTGAAATGGTTCCACAAGCGCTTTGTCCCTCAGGTATGACATTCAATTACATATGTTATCACAAATGCTCTATTCACAATTTGAAGATGTGTTTTTAATTTGTACAGAAGCTTCCAATAAAAGCGTTGTTACTATTGGATAATGCACCACGTCATCCTCCAGAGCAACAACTGAGAAGCGGGGTCAATTTTTGTCATGTACATGCCGCCCAACGTAACATCATTAATTCAACCCATGGACCAGAATATAATAAGACTCACCAAACTATACTATCGAAAGTTTCTACTTTCGTCTGTCTTATCAAAGAATCCAGATAACATATCTGAGGCTTTAAAAAAAGTAACATTACGAGAAGCTGTTTTAAATTTACAAATGGCCTGGAATGAACTTAATCAGCAAACTATTCAAAAATGTTGGAACAATCTCTTATGTACCAATGATGAAGATGATGAAGAAGACGATGTTCCCTTAAGCGTAATTAGAGAACGTTTGCGATCCAAAGTTGATATTGTTATTAGTGCGTCATTGGATGTTGTTGATTTATTGAAAATAGTGAATCCCAAAATTGTTTGTACTCCAACTGATATTAATGTTTGGAACGAAGATAAGCAGACCAATGATGCTAATAAGGAGGAAGATATGGACAGTGAGAACGATGAGGACGATCCCATTGAAGTCAGATGTGTAGTGACTGACGCACAAGCTATACAAGTTTTTAACCAAGCTTTAGATTGGGCTGAAAGAAAAGAAGTATTATACACGGATATTTTAGTTCTTCGTAAATTACGGGCGCAGGCATTGGAAGACAAATTTACGCAGACTAAAATTGTTAACTATTTTTCTTCTAATTAAAAAATATTTATCGCTGTTAGAATATTTGTTTATTTTGTTATAAATATGTATTAAACGTTTCTTTTAATAAATCATTTATTATTTGAATTACGCTCGCTAATGTAAACATTTGGATAATGTGAACCACACTTGGTTTGAATTAGTTCACATTATCGAGCGTCTGCTGTATATATATACCACCATGGGAAGGGCGAGAGGTATTGTGATGGCCACAACAGATTTTTTATTGAGCTATATCGTTCGATTCCAGTTGCGTCACGTAAGTAAAAATGTAATTTTACAAGAACCAAATTAGTGTCCGTCTGTATTTGAGAATAAAAATAATAAAAAGTTAATATATCTAATTTAATTTTTACCTCTCGCTAAGAGAGGTAATGGATTCATGCTAAAAATCGCATATCCAGATTCTATTGAATAAGCACGTTTTAAGGTCCATACAATCCGATTTTAACATTTTTACGATGATGTCTGTGTGTGTGTGTGTGGATGTGTGTGTGTGTGTGTGTGTGTGTATGTGTGTGTGTGTGTGTGTGCGTGTGTGGGATGTTAGAAGGACGGTTACTCAAAAACTATAAGACTTTAAATTTGTTTAACTACGTATTTCCCAATCGGACATTCATGGGAAGATATGAAAAGGTTTTGATAACAATTGTACAACCGGATATAGAAGATTCTTGAAAAAAAATCTTCTAAATAATAATTTTTTAAAATTTTTCTTGGTAATATTAAAGAAAATAAAATTCTCTATCTGATACATTTAAATATTTTATTATATATTCTATAGATTTAGAGATAAAAGAAATATAATATGTAAAATAATCTGTTATAATAAATTTTACAGCTGAAAGAATGGCCATGGAAAATAGTTGAAAATTTAAATTGTTTGTAACTGACAGATAAATGTCTGCGCCAGAAATCCGGAGACATTACTAAAGACTTTTTCTGGGAAGTACATACATTATATTATTTCTTAAAGTATTAATTGCTAAATATTTAATATTATAGGTATATTACATATATTCTTCAAAAATACTGTCAATCCTGACAATGAATTGGAAACATTTCGAAAAATTAGAAGAGGACAAAATTTCTTCATAAAATGAATTTAAAATTAAACAATCTAAATATAAGGATTAGATATATGCGTAAGTAGAATTTTTGGTGTAGAGTGTAGGTATACAAGAAATGTTAAATACAATAGGGCGCGAGCAGTCATGTGATTTTGTTGGCCTTGTCAAGCAGATATGGGGGCCCATTACAGAATGATAGCTAGTAATTATGTATATAGATGTCAAATATCATATTTTCTCATTCTAAATTTAGTGATTTTCCAATTCCATGTGGAGCAGAATTAAATGTTAAATATCTAAGGCATACGACAAGTAAATTTTAAACTCCTGGTGATAAATTAACTACGTAAATTTAGAAAATCTTGAAATTTTTAATGTAAAATCCTGACATTTGACATCTATGTACATAATTACTAATTATCATTATGAAACGGGCCCACACATCTGCTTCTCAAGCCCAAAAATGTAACATTACTGTTCGCGCACTATACTTATGTAACCAAAAAAAGGAAGTGGCGAGAGGTATTGTGCTGGCCACAACTAATTTTTTAAACATCATTTACCCTTAACTCAAGACATTATACCCGGTCAAAATTAAAACATATTATTAGAAGAAAGAATTGGTAAAAATATAAACCGAAAATGAAAATTTGTGAGAGTAGATACTAAATGTAATTTGCTACATTGCGTTATTATATATTTTATTTATTTTAAAAATTCATACGTTTTATAAATGAAATAATTATATACGAGTATAGTCATACGAGTGAACGTCTCTTACATTCAGCCATCCGTTTATAATATAGAAATAAAAGAAAAATCTGCCTTAGAAGATTAATATCCTTCAACAAATTCATTTCCAATCGGATAGGACATCCGACCATTGATTCTACGACTCGAATGTGAACATCGATTATCGGATCCACTGCTCGGATTCGATGATCGGTTCCGTTACCCGGTTTCAAATCGATTACACTACCGGGTAGTGACTACCCAGATCCGAAGACCACTATCATTATCGAATTCGAAACATTGATTCCGAGTAACAGAAGTTCTAAAGTACCATGATATGCTATTCAGAAAATTAAGCCCTGCAATTCCGATTACAAAAAGAAACGGAATTTGGCAAAAGATATGCCAGCAGATAAATTCTGTAAGCAGCTGCGTGCGAACGGTGGATGAGTTGAAAATAAAATGGAAGTTGATTAAAAGGAATTGAAAAGATGCATGTAAGTTATTATGCCACTATAAAGTAGGTTAGTTAGAAAATAATACTTTTGTATTTCATTATAGATATAAAACAAACGAAAAGTTTTTAAAAGTCTGGTGGCTGACCCTCGGCGCCAGTAAGTGACGATCCAAAACCTTTGAATACCTATACTTTAAAATTTCTTATAAAATTGAAGTAACAGTAATACTTTCACTCAAAATCAGCTGTGAACAGTAGCACACGGTCCTATAAGATTCTTCTTAACCTTGCCGCATGCGCACTTCGCGGTTAAGTAAACATGGAATAATTTTAAGTCTAACAAAAAATTACAGTTCGTTGCTTTTTTACATAATTTATCACTTCAGAAAACTTTTAATTCTACCTGCACGGTAGAATTAGCTTTGGAACTACTTTTTTAAATTAATCCTGTTTCGTGATCGTGAATTAGAACTGGAGTTAATTTGACAGTTCATGGAACTAAAAATAGGATTAAAACTGGAACTAGCGCTAGTTCGGATTAGCTGCTAATTCTATTCGTGAATTATGAAAGGAGTTAAAAATGGAACTAAAAGTGGAATTAGCAGCTAATTTTTTTGATGAATCTGCCTGTATAAGTATATACAATAAGTGTAAATAGTTCATATTTATTGAGAACGAAGAGTGCTGTGAGTAACACGAGGCATAGGATGAGTGATTGCATGTACGGGAAAAGAGATATTTTACAAGCGTTACATACAAAAAAAAAAAAATCAAAATAGTTTACATATTTCACGCATTATGCTTTTCTTATGTAATTTATTTTAGGCACAATGCCATACGAGATCTTTGGCATAGATACAAATTTTAATAGATTGCAGAAAAGGCAAAATATTTTCGAATCTTGAATACTTTCATTGAATCAATCGTACAAAAGAAAACGTATGTGCAACATATGCGTGAGCGTGAAGCCTTTTTAGAGAGAAATTGATTATATAATGCATTTAAATTAATAATTTTCAACATTAAAATATTTGAAAAATTATTTAGGAAGTACAATGGCTAAAGAAAAGCTTAATAGTTTAGCTCTCTTGTCTAATAAAAAGAAAAAATTAACAGACTATGAATAATAGAGATAGTGATACACCAAGTGAGTTAAGATAAGGTTTATTCATGAGAAGAACGTTTAGCCCATGAGCCCATAAATAAACATTCTTAACTCACGTGGCGTATACAATATTCAATTTAATTTTGACGAAATAATAATAATAATAATACTAATAATAATAATAATAATAATATGAATTTAATTTTGACAAAATAAAAAATAAATTATAATCGTAGTTGTTAGGTATGTATTCAAATTTTTACGTTTTAAACTATGTCATTATGCCAAAAGAATGGGAAACAGGGCAAATAATAACAATACACAAGAAAGGCGATCAACAAATATGCCAAAACTATAGAGGAATTACGCTACTGAACACAATATACAAAATCATGACCACAATAATACAAAAAATCTGTTGTGGCCAGCACAATACCTCTCGCCACTTCCTTTTTTTGGTTACATAAGTATAGAGCGCGAACGGTAATGTTACATTTTTGGGCTTGACAAGCAAATGTGTGGGCCCGTTTCAGAATGATAATTAGTAATTATGTACATAGATGTTAAATGTTAGAATTTTTCATTAAAAATTTCAAGATTTTCTAAATTTACGTAGTTAATTTATCACCAGGAGTTTAAAGTTTACTTGTATGCCTTAGATATTTAACATTTAATTCTGCTCCACATGGAATTGGAAAACCACTAAATTTAGAATGAGAAATTATGATATTTGACATCTATATACATAATTACTAGCTATCATTCTGACATGGGCCCCCATATCTGCTTGTCAAGGCCAACAAAATCATATGACTGCTCGCTCCCTATTGTATTTAACATTTCTTGTATACCTACACTCTACACCAAAAATTCTACTTACGCATATATATATATATATATATATATATATATATATATATATATATATATATATATATATATATATATATATATATATATATTTAGATTGTTTAATTTTAAATTCATTTTTGATGAAGAAATTTTGTCCTCTTCTAATTTTTCGAAATGTTTCCAATTCTATTAATACATTAAGAAATAATATAATGTATGTACTTCCCAGAAAAAGTCTTCAGTAATGTCTTCGGATTTCTGACACTGACATTATCTGTCAGTTACAAACAAATTAAATTTTCAACTATTTTCCATGGCCATTCTTTCGGCTGTAAAATTTATTATAACAGATTATTTTACATACTATATTTCTTCTATCTCTAAATCTATAGAATATATTGTAAAATATTTAAATGTATCAGAAAGAGAATTTATTTTTCTTTAATATTATCAAAAAAAAATTTCAAAAAATATTATTTAAAAGATTTTTTTTCAAGAATCTTCTACTTCCGGTTGTCCAATTGTTACCAAAACCTTTTCAGATCTTCCCATGAATGTCCGATTGGGAAATACGTAGTTAAAAAAATTTAAAGTCTTATAGTTTTTGAGTAACCGTCCTTCCAACATCCCACACACACACACACATACACACACACATCCACACACACACACACACACACAACACACACACACACACAGACATCATCGTAAAAATGATAAAATCGGATTGTAGGGACCTTAAAACGTGCTTATTCAATAAAATCTGGATATGCGATTTTTAACATGAATGCAATACCTCTCTTAGCGAGAGGTAAAAAGACTGGCAAATGCAACAAAAAATATAATTGGACAGTATCAGTGTGGATTTACTAAAGGAAAATCAACAATAGACGCCATACACACGATACGACAAATCATAGAAAAAACACATGAATATAATTTGAACATAGAGATACTTGTTATTGACTTCCGACAAGCGTTCGACTCCATTAAAAGAGGAAAACTTTTATTAGCTTTAAAAGATCTAGGAATAGAAGCAAAACTGAGAAGACTGATCTCGATGACAATGGAAAAAACAACAGTCAGTATAAAAACACAAAAAGGAGAAACAGAAGAATTTCAAATAAACAAAGGCGTACGACAAGGGGACTCATTATCGGCAACCTTATTCAATCTAGCCCTAGAATATGTAATGAGGAAAATAAACAAAGGAACTATAAGAACAAGAGGAGGACAAATAATAGCATACGCCGACGACATAGCCCTGGTGACAAAGAATAGAAGAATAATGACGGAAAAGTTAAAAGAGATAGTATCAGAAGGAGACAAGATAGGACTAAAAATAAATGAAGAAAAACCCAAACTAATGAGACTCAGGAAAAAGTCAGAGAACAAGAAGATCAAAATAGGAGAACACTATTTTGAGGAAGTCGAAAGATTTAAATATCTAGGCATCATGTTGTCCAGCAATGGAGAAAGAGAAGCAGAAATCCCTAACCATGAATCCTGGATACGCCATTGAGTTCTTCTATAATAATAGTCTATGTTAATTTTTTATATAATCATAGAGGTTTTGATGTGTAGACTTTTTCCCTTTTGAAAAATTTGTTTAGAGTATAAACTTTGTTCGGCCTTTTTGGGAATTTTTTAATTTGGATTTTTTACATAGTTGGACGTTTCGAAGGCCCAACAGCCTTCATCTTCAGCGGATCTAATATATATGAAGTTTTCAATTTTATTTCACATTTATTTGTGATGTATTTTGGATCTGTTTCCTCACAAAGTCCCAAACATGTACCCAAAACTTAGAGCACACTTGTCAAACCTTCACCTGGATTCTGATTTTTTTTTTTTAAGTATGTTATGATTTTATTATAACATTTTTTTGTTACGCAGAATTACTTAGAAAAATTTATATGAATTTTGATGTACCTTGGCCGAAAGTTAGTGGAAGAATAATCATAGAAGAAAAAAATATTATATATAGGTATATGTATTTATTTCAGACTAAGATATGAGTATATATTCTTTGTAGATGAATGAATTCCCTTTTTACTGATCTGTGTACTTACCAAGCCTGATATAAAGAAGATACTGCATGGAGGCCCTAGGCGTGGTGTCGAGGATGGAACCGCGCATTGCGACAACGCATATGGCGCACTCAGTGAGCAAGGAGAGTCCCAGCACCACCAGGTAGCCCAACACGAACTGCCACAGTTGCAGGATGCATTCCCGGCCCGTGTCGAATTCCACCATCGCGATTAGGGTTGCTAGCACCACCGTCCTGCAACAAAATAAACAAAACTCTTAGAGATTTTGTAATATTGAAGACACTTGTTTCATATTATTTTAAAACATACAAATGGTCAAATAGTCCTGTCTGCAGTGACGAACTGGCGTCTTTATGACATGCCGGCAAATTTATTTAAGGAGGGTCTGTATTCGTGTTTAGACAATTTCAGTATTCTTTATTTTTTAAAACTTAATGGATCTACACAGAGGAACATATGTATTCACTAAATTATCCAAAGCCTTGATACACATTTGTATGTACTTATACATATGCAAATTATGCTCGACTTACACTGTAAACAGACAGTATCAATAATTATTAGAATCAATTTTTTATATGATTAGTCATTTTATCATATTTTCTTTATTGTAATTAAGCACTTTGTTGTAATCAATAATTTAAATAAATTAAAGGATATAAGCATAGAGATATATTTATATTCACTAATTTTCATACGCATAGGTATAGGTATATAAAATTGGATTGCTGTAGTAGAGTACGAGTACAAAAAAGTCATTTTTTTACCTGAACTGGGCAAGTAGATGAAGAAATTTAATCACAAATCTCTTCTTAACAATAAATTCAGCTCCTCTGCCTTTCGCAAATATAAATTGAAGAATGAAATAATATGGAATTTTGGTTTGCACTTCTTTAGGACACTTTATTTTCTTTCAAACTACGATGCTCAAATTTTTATCACTGTTAGATTTTGAGTAATGAGGTCAGTTATAATTTTTATAAGGACGCCATAGTTGAAAAATGACACCATTGAAAAGATAATATTTTAAACTACTTATCTATGTTCATTTGTTTCAAGCGGCAAAATACAAGAATTATTAATTTTATAGAATAAACACATTGATTGTGGTTTATTTAAAACATAAGGTAGCTATGAAAAAAAAATACGCAGCTGTCCAAGTTAACGTGCTTACACAAAATTTGCCCCATTAAAAGACCATTTTAATGGTGTGTCGTTCTTTGAGAAAAATCCAATAGGTCAATAGATATAGGTCAAAATGTAATTTTTGCAGTTATTTGCGACTCAAATGTGAAATACTACTGGAAGATGGTTTTTAGGCAAACTTTTTATGTTCTTTCGAATGGCCATGCTCATTTTGTTATAATTGTTGGATTTCGAGGGAGGCGACCAGATTAGCATTGGCACACGGGCGACAAAATGACACGGCGCGCCTCTGGCTAAAAAGCGCTATTATGAAGCTTGATTTTATATTATATTCTTATGAGGTTATACGTCGCTGTTAATATAAACCGGATCGTCATAATATGCGTATATGGGCCGATGTGTACAAATTTGTTTCATGGTGTTTCATATGAATTAATAAAATAAAGAAATTTGGACAAAATATCCAAAATTTGGAAAACACCCCTCGTAGATTAAGAAATACTATTTTAATAGAATTTATTAATTGCTTTAAATTTAACTTGTGTAAATGTATATAAAAAAAACTATAATAAGTGAAAGAAAACCGTAAAATTATTATTAATAGAGAATGTTAATTTTAATACATAGTACTTAAAAATAATTCCCCATTTTGGAGAAATATATATATTATTTGTAAAAACACCTAATTAAATCAAATCTACATATGATTTTACTTTTAATTTTACACATTTCATATAAATTCTTAAATAGTATTTAAGTTAAATATATATTTCATAAATAAATTGTTTTGTAATATCTTCAATAACAACTCAAAATGACAAAAATAAACTTGCGAAATAAGAACTTTTCATCTTGAACTTGCATTTAAGAAAATTTCACGAACAAATTTTCAGAACCTGCAATTTTCTCCAAGATATAAAGTTCATATAATCCAGAACACTTGTATTACATACAGAACACAAGGAATATTATAAAATATAAAGGATCTTAGAGCTAGACTTCAATATTCTTTTATCTCTGCGACACATAAAGTACATACAAAGAGATGGGCAAGTATTACACAGGAGACTACATTTAAACATATTTCCAATGGCATTTCTTAATAGCATTATATCCGCATCAGTCGCTAGAAAAATTATATAACGTAGTATAAAGGCAAAATTTCATGGTTCTAATTAACCTCCAAGATATTATTTATGCTTTATTACTTAGTTTTTGTATTAAAGCAATCTTTTAACATTTTTTTACTATTTTAACATCTTATTATATTAATATAAAATCTTGTTTAAATATTTCACCAATAATATTAGCAGACAAAAAAATAACAGGTAATAAATTTGTGTCTATTGGCTATAAATTTTAACAGATTGTTTAAATTATTATAATAGGACACAGAATAGAAAGTAAGTTTTAGTTTTTAAAATTATTAATACATTCTTTTTAATTCACGTTTGGAATTACAAAAATAATAGAAATTTTAGCTATATAGTTGGTCTCTGAGATAGCGTGCGTGCACTGACGGGTTAATAATTAACATAATAAAGATTAACAGTAACATAGATACCCGAGTAGGATTCAAACCAGGGACCTTTGGTTTGCGAATTATTAATAAAATATATTGATGTAGCAAATATATACGATAAGTTACAGCTAAAGTCCAATACTTAACTAGTACATGAAATAACCATAGACATTTTTAGTTTTGATTATTTCCTTTAAAAAATAAATTTTACTTTTTATTAAACTATTTACCTGTTATAAAGCTTTGGTATCGCACATTCTAGAGTCAAATTTTCTAGAAAAGTTTAATAAATACCATTGGAATTTTCGATCTCCTTTTGTTTCTGAGCTACAGGCAAAAATAATTTTTTCGCTAATTTTGAAAATATCTCATATATTATTTATTATGATAGAGAAAAATTGTTTTAACAAATTTTATACTTTTTTTTAGGTAAAATAAAATGGCATAATTATTTTTTTTGAAACCTTAAAAATTCTCGAGATAGAACACAAACTTATGATTTTTTAAATGGGAACCTATGTTGAAAGGAGTCTCATCTTTTGGATTATTTTATAAACTTTTCAATGATATATAACAGGTCTACATCCTTTTGTTTTAAACATAAATAAAGCATTAATTATTAATTTTTTGAAGCGAAATAATTGAAAATTATTAAGAAACGGGATTGACACTATTTCTGAAGGCTATAATTATGTAATATACCTATAATTTTTAAATATTTAACTATTAATACAATAAGAAATAATATATGTACGTACTTCCCAATAAGTCTTCAGTAATTTCGCCGAATTTCTAATACTGACATTTATCTTTCAGTTACAAACATTTTAATTTTTCAATTGGTTTCCATGGCATTATTTGGGCTGTGAGATTTTTTGCAATAGATTATTTTATATATTATATTCTTTTATCTCTAAATCAATAAAAGATATAATAAAATATTTAAATGTATATCAGATAGAGAATTTAAACTTCTTTAATATTTGCACGAACAAAAATTTTCAAAAAATAATATTGAGAAGATTTTTTTTTAACAATCTGTTTTTTCCGATTGTGCAATTACTATCAAAACCTTTTCAACTCTTCCCATTAATGTCCGATTGAGAAATAAGTAGTTAAACAAATATTAAGTCTTATAGTTTTTGAGGAATCGTCCTTCCAACATCCGCAAACACACACACACAGACATCATCGTAAAAATGTTAAAATCAAATTGTAGAAACCTTAAAACGTGATTATTCATTAAAATCTGAATATGCGATTTTTAGCTTGAATCCAATACTTCTCTTAGCGAGAGGTAAAAAGAAGAAATCGAAAAAGTACGACCGTATTGAATTCATCTGTAGAACAAAAGGAATCGTAAACATATCATATATTATTTAACAGAATATAAAACATTTACCAGGTTGATATCTATAGTTAGACCTCGTCTCTTCAAAATATCCACAAACTTCAGATTAGCGTTAGTAAAAAAAGTCATTAGTTCCGTCATATCAAAAAAAACTCATTAAAGTCTTGATTGTCTAACTTTGTTAGTTAACAGCAGTACTTAATGCAATGAAATCAAGCAAATTTTGAGATTATCCAGAGGCGCCAATTTTGGGAACGGCGAAAGGCATCATCCTTTGTAGATACGGCTCTGCTTGCGAAACAGAAACAACAAGATAGAGAACATGATTTATTTCATGCAACATATTTCTTCAAGGTTTGTTGCATTATATCACATGAAATGAGTTTTGATGATTTGCGGATTCATATTATTTGATACTGAAATAATTGAAGTATCTACGATACTTAACGATTTGGTCATATTCGTATACCACAAAAACTATATTACATATGGCAGAAAAAATATTACGTCCAGACTTCAATTTTCTTTTTTTCTTTATGTTGCATATAGTAAATACTGTTAGCATTAGACGTAAAATACTAAATATAAACCTACTTCCAGTGACATTTCTAGATACCATTATGTCCACGCGAAGGCTACACACAGACTCCAGCGCCAGCGTCGGAATGAAAGTGCCGTGGAAGCTACAGCAACGGTTTCCTGCTCGATTTAATAGGACGCGAGCACAGCTGGCAATATTACACCGGCCTTTCTTCCGATAAATTTATCACACGACGCTTTTTCTACCCGAATCACTTTTACACAATCCTTTTCTGAATAAATTATTTAGGAAAACAATTTTAGAGAAAGATAAAATGTTCCTTAAAATGTTTTTGCTTATTCACGAATCAATCGTGGGAAGAGAAACATGTTTTTAATCAATACTAAAAAGTATAAACTCAAAAAAGCACTACGCAATTATTAGTAAAACCACAGCCTACAAAGGAACCAACAGTCTACAGTGACCTCCAAAACCCCAGGTTCAATGTATTTTTGGCTATTAGCTCTGCGAAATGCGAACCCAAGTCTGTATATGCTCCTGTATTGTAACAAAGAAAAGAGTTGGCCATGTACTTAGTATTTACCAACCGACGAATTAAAATTGTTTGGACCCTAAATTTAAAACTTTGTTTACGTGGTTATGACTCGTATTAACATATTTTTTGTATACTGAACTATACTTTTCAACTTCAATTTCAGAAAAAGTAAATTCAATTTGAGGAAATGTAAATTCAATTTCAGAAAAGCAACATCAATTTCAGAAAAAATAAGTTAAATTTCAGAAAATCTAAATTCAGTATTGGAAATCAGAACGAATTTTTGTAAACGAATAATATACATGTGCAATGTCCTACCGTAGCCTACGGTATTAATACAAGGCCGAGAAGCAACTCAAATTTTGTTTAAATATTTGGTCAAAAACTCTAGTTCCAAAGCCGCAGATGAGGGCACGACTTATCTCCGCTGTCATTTAAATGTCATTTTTAGACTGTCAAAATATTAATCAGTCATCGAAAATTTCAGTGTTTCTTTGTGCTATTTATATATATATATATATATATATATATATATATATATATATATATATATATATATATATATATATATATATTTACAATCGTAATTTAAAATTTGTCCCAAAAGAAATGTAGCCGTTGTATTTTTATTTCAGGAATCTGTTATTTTTTGTTGTAATTGCTGTTTTGTATTTTTTTTAATTAGTTTTGATATGTTCTTGCAATTTTCTTATAATATTGATTGGAGATTATATTTTTCTTATCCTCTGAAAGAATTTTTAGTAGGTCGTCCAGTTTTATACTTTGTAATTCAACTTGAATTCCTACTTCCTCAACTTTTGATTTAATTACTGGACCATGGCTATAAACAGCATTACTTTCAGTAATTTCATTGATAATAATTGTACCTATAAATAACAAAAGACTCATTATGAGGTACTGATGTTACGCAATTGGGAAGTATATGTTTTACGTTTGTACTTATACTGAAATCGGTTTCCTTAAAGTGCTTACTATATACTTTTCATTAAATAAAGGCTCCCAAGTAAAATTTTATTTGTGGAACTGTAAATAACATTTTTTCTCGTAAATAGATGTCTTTAGGAAAGAAATGAAGAGATACATTTTCACTTATATCACAGTGAAATACACAATATTGTTTCATATTTATTGTGTTTCATTCAAACAGGGATTACAATAGGAATGAATGAATAGCATAATTATTGCAATACGATAATAATAAGTAATACAAACGAATGCTAAATGAAAACTATATTGAAACTTATGAACGAAATCACAAAACACATACTTCAAAAATGACAAGTTTAGAACTAGAATTTCTGTTTGACAGATATTGGGTTGTTTCCCGCCCTTGTATTAATAACGTAGGCTGCGGTCCTACACATAAAAGTGGCAGACATCGTATGGCTTAAATATTTCAAAATAATTTTGCTCCAGTTTATTACCTCTCGCTAAGAGAGGTATTGGATTCATGCTAAGAATCGCATATCCAGATTTTATTGAATAAGCACGTTTTAAGGTCCCTACAATCCGATTTTAACATTTTTACGATGATGTCTGTGTGTGTGTGTGTGTGTGTGTGTGTGTGTGTGTGTGTGTGTGTGTGTGGATGTGTGTGTGTGGGATGTTGGAAGGACGGTTACTCAAAAACTATAAGACTTAAAATTTGTTTAACAACGTATTTCCCAATCGGACATTCATGGGAAGATCTGAAAAGGTTTTGGTAATAATTGGACAACCGGAAGTAGAAGATTCTTGAAAAAAAATCTTCTAAATATTATTTTTTGAAAATTTTTCGTGGTAATATTAAAGAAAATTAAATTCTCTATCTGATACATTTAAATATTTTATAATATATTCTATAGATTTAGAGATAAAAGAAATATAATATATAAAATAATGTTATAATAAATTTTACAGCCGAAAGATTGGCCATGGAAAATAGTTGAAAATTTAAATTATTTGTGACAGATAAATGTTAGTGTCAGAAATAATGAGTAATGAATTAAAAATGTACTTGGAGAATCCCTTAGTTCTTGATCTGTGACTATTATGGAGATGACAAGTCTAGGTTGAAGGACTTAAATTTGTTTCAAACATTATGCGACAATGTGCACCAGCACTGTAGACTAGAGTAACTTTGAATTGCGAAAAAGCTATCAAATTCTTCTCAAGTAAGTTGTAAATATTGACAAAATTACACATCGATATAAGAATAATCGGAGTGCAATCTATCCGTCACTTTATTAAAGGTAATTAGTGTTATTTAGATATAACAAGTATGAAAAAATAAAATGTAAAAGAAGATATGTAAGAATAGATGCACAATCCAGATATATACATATTAGACCGCCCAAAATTAATGTTTTTAGTAGAAGAATACGAAGAGAAAGTAAACAAGGTTGTTCGAATTGAAAATTGCTGTTACCAGCCTAATATTTATATATGGTAAACTCCACTTTGTAATTTATTGTAACATAATTTATGGTAAAATATCTTTATGTTGAGACATGCTATTATTGAATAATAAAGAAGTTTATACGTCATAGATTTATATGAATATATTATTTGTATTTATGAAAATATTCTTTGCTTTATGCATACAGCCAGGTAAAATATACGGCGAGAGGTTATGTGCTGGCCACATCAGATTTTTTTTTGTTAGTAAAATTGAATTTACTTTTTCTGAAAATGATATTACTTTTTCTGAAGTTGATATTACTTTTTCTGAAATTGATTTTGTATTTTCTTAAATTGAATTATGCAATATTAAGCCTATAAATGTAATTTTTACCTTTTACAACATTTTATTTATAAATGTCACTTAACCATTTTCACAATAAAAATATAAAGTATGTAATGGTCTTATGATGTAGCAAATATAAGTTTCATAATTTTGTCCGGTTTCAATTTAGAGACCAAAATATACATATACATACAGTGATCTTATAGATATTGAGGATACAAATTTGATAAAGCATTCATAATGAAACGCGTGAGATGTTAAATCACGAGGTGATGAGCCGAGTGTTTTAATCACGCAAGTTTCATTATGAGGCTATATCAAATGTGCTCCTTCAATATTTAATCTATGAAAGTTTAAATTGATCTTAAAATACTATTTCATTTAATTTTTGACATAATGAGAAACATTAAAATGTTCATTCATATAGCCTACGTTATTAATACGTATGAATGATTTAATGACACTCAGTGCCTTTAATTACTCACAAAGACATTTAAGTATTAAGTAAGTGAGACAGAGGCAGTCTGTATAAGTACCTACTTATTTTTACATATCTATTTTATGAAATTATTTACGTTAATATAGCCCCCATTTACTTATACAGGAAAATCTAAAATATATGGTTTCTTAAGTACAATTTATATTATGAATCACTACAGCAATACAGCTGTTAAAATTTAATCTATTTTCATGAATTTAATTTATGCTACTCTAATGATTACATGCTGTAGTTATAGAAGCTAGATTGAAATACAGTATTTGAAGTGAACAATGGCTACATTCTCTATGCCAGACAGCAATAACGTTAGATTTATTATTAATTTAGAAATGCAACAGCTTACAGCGAGTGAATTAGAAGCAGATGGCATAAGTCTGATTCCTATTAGAGTAAACAATAATATGTTGGTATTAAGACATTATTAGATGTCAAGCATTAATTACAAGGAACAGGAAATAGTTTCCTGTGTACGATATTGGATAGACATTATCTGAAACGTTTGTATTGTATCCTACATGGAATGTTAAATGACAGCAACAGTCAAGCTATTAAACTACACGATCGGGCTGCAGATATAGACGGTAAATTAAACAATGTTACTTACCCTTACCCTTATTTTCTCGTAGATGGAAAAACAAGAAGCAACAGTTCAATAAGGTTTTTTAAATAAGATATATTGGACAGTGGTGAGAAGGAATGAATCAAGAGGAGTGAAGGCAAATTTATTATAGTTGGCCTGAAGAATTGATACCCGCAAAATAACATACGATACAAAAATAGTTAAGGCCCAAAATTTTATCAAGAATTAAAGCAAAAGAACATGAGCTCTCTTAAGGTGGCATAGCCATCACAGCTCAACGAGAAAAGATATACATGATAATTTAGAGCTAATTAATTGCTAATTAATTGCGCTAATTAAAATTTTATTGCTTTATTTTTTTTAAAAAAATCTATGGCTGAGCTGGCATAAATCATATGCTGGCTCAGCCAAAAAAAATAGGGGCATATACAGTATTAATGAACATAGCCAAATTAATTGCTATTTAATTGCTCATTGTAAAACATGTTTCAATTACAAAAATGATAACAAACGCGGAACTAACAGCAATAAGATCATTATTAGGTAACAACAGAGTGCGCCTAGATAAAAAATGGGGTGTTATAATTAATTGCTCTAGCTTAACGTAATCAAAAGGGTTTCTTTAATTGGTATAACCTTTGTCCCTATTGATAGGAAGAATTTTAAATAAATTGCTGCATATAAATTCTGAAACAGAAGCAATAATATCATTTTTAGACAAGAGCAGAGTGCGCTTAGAGTTGAAAATGGGGTGTTAGAATTAATTGCTCTAGCTGAATCTAATGAAAAGGGTTGTCCTATTTATATAACCTTTGCCCTTATTGATACAATTAAACAACTAGAAGCATTACGACAACAGCAGAATGCGCTGAGAGTAAAAAACGTGTGTTAAAAGTAATTGCTGTAGCTCAACCTATCGAAAAGGTTTGCACTACTTGGTATAACCTTTACCCTTATTGATATGAGGTATATTTAATTAATTGCTGCAATTAAACTGAACTAAAACCATTAAGAGAGCAGCTGAATGCACTGAGAGAATAAAAAGGGACGTAATAATTAATTGCTCTAGCTCAACCAAATAAAAAGGGTTGTACTAAGTGTGTTACCCTTTGCCCTTATTGATACGACGGATTTTTAATTAATTGCTGCAAATAAACAGAACTAAAACCATTAAGACAGCAGCTGAATGCGCTGAGAGTATAAAAAGGGATGTTAGAATTAATTGCGCTAGCTCAACGAAATAAAAAGGGTTGTACTAAGTGTAATACCCTTTGCCCTGATTGATACGACGGATTTTTAATTAATTGCTGCAAATAAACAGAACTAAAACCATTAAGACAGCAGCTGAATGCGCTGAGAGTATGAAAAGGGATGTTAGAATTAATTGCGCTAGCTCAACCAAATAAAAAGGGTTGTACTAAGTATGATACCCTTTGCCCTTATTAATACGACGGATTTTTAATTAATTGCTGCAAATAAACAGCACTAAAACCATTAAGACAGCAGCTGAATGCGCTGAGAGTATAAAAAGGGATGTTAGAATTAATTGCGCTAGCTCAACCAAATAAAAAGGGTTGTACTAAGTGTAATACCCTTTGCCCTTATTGATACGAAGGATTTTTAATTAATTGCTGCAAATAAACAGAACTAAAACCATTAAGACAGCAGCTGAATGCGCTGAGAGTATAAAAAGGGATGTTAGAATTAATTGCGCTAGCTCAACCAAATAAAAAGGGTTGTACTAAGTGTAATACCCTTTGCCCTTATTGATACGAAGGATTTTTAATTAATTGCTGCAAATAAACAGAACTAAAACCATTAAGACAGCAGCTGAATGCGCTGAGAGTATAAAAAGGGATGTTAGAATTAATTGCGCTAGCTCAACCAAATAAAAAGGGTTGTACTAAGTGTGACACCCTTTGCCCTTATTGATACGAGGGATTTTTAATTAATTGCTGCAAATAAACATAACTAAAACCACTAAGACAGCAGCTGAATGCGCTGAGAGTATAAAAAGGGATGTTAGAATTAATTGCGCTAGCTCAACCAAATAAAAAGGGTTGTACTAAGTGTAATACCCTTTGCCCTTATTGATACGAAGGATTTTTAATTAATTGCTGCAAATAAACAGAACTAAAACCATTAAGACAGCAGCTGAATGCGCTGAGAGTATAAAAAGAGATGTTAGAATTAATTGCTCTAGCTCAACCTAATGCCTCCTATCGATAAGGGCAAAGGGTATTCCACGAAGTGCAACCCTTTTTATTAGGTTGAGCTAGAGCAATTAATTGTAACATCACTTTTTATACTCTCAGCGCATTCAGCTGTTGTCTTAATATTTTTAGTTCAGTTTATTTGCAGCAATTAATTAAAAATACCTCGTATCAATAAGGGCAAAGGGTATATCATGTAGTACAACCCTTTTTATATGGTTGAGCTAGAGCAATTAATTATAACATCCCTTCTTATACTCTCAGCGCATTCAGCTGTTGTCTAAATGCTTTTAGTTCAGTTTATTTGCAGCAATTAATTAAAAATACCTCGTATCAATAAGGGCAAAGGGTGTCACACTTAGTACAACCCTTTTTATTTGGTTGAGGTAGAGCAATTAATTCAAACATCCCTTTTTATACTCTCAGCGCATGCAGTTGTTGTTTTAATGCTGTTAGTTCAGTTTATTTGCAGAAATTAATTAAAAATACCTTGTATCAATAAGGGCAAAGGGTATACCATTTAGTACAACCCTTTTTATATGGTTGAGCTAGCGCAATTAATTCTAACATCCCTTTTTATACTCCCAACGTATTCAGCTGTTGTCTTAATGCTTTTGTTCAGTTTAATTGCAGCAATTAATTAAAAATACCTCCTATCAATAAGGGTAAAGGGTATACCACGTAGTGCAACCCTTTTTATTAGGTTGAGCTAGAGCAATTAATTGTATAATCCTTTTTTATAGTCTCAGCGCATTCAGCTGTTGTCTTAATGCTTTTGTTCAGTTTAATAGCAGCAATTAATTAAAAATACCTCCTATCAATAAGGGCAAAGGGTATTACAGTTAGTATAACCCTTTTTATTTGGTTGAGCTAGCGCAATTAATTCTAACATCCCTTTTTATATTCTCAGCGCATTCAGCTGCTGTCTTAATGGTTTTAGTTCTGTTTATTTGCAGCAATTAATTAAAAATCCCTCGTATCAATAAGGGCAAAGGGTATCACACTTAGTACAACCCTTTTTATTTGGTTGAGCTAGCGCAATTAATTCTAACATCCCTTTTTATATTCTCAGCGTATTCAGCTGCTGTCTTAATGGTTTTAGTTCTGTTTATTTGCAGCAATTAATTAAAAATCCCTCGTATCAATAAGGGCAAAGGGTATCACACTTAGTACAACCCTTTTTATTTGGTTGAGCTAGCGCAATTATTTCTAACATCTTTTTTTATACTCTCAGCGCATTCAGCTGCTGTCTTAATGGTTTTAGTTGTGTTTATTTGCAGCAATTAATTAAAAATCCGTCATATCAATAAGGGCAAAGGGTATTACACTTAGTACAACCCTTTTTATTTGGTTGAGCTAGCGCAATTTATTCTAACATCCCTTTTTATACTCTCAGCGCATTCAGCTGTTGTTTTAATGGTTTTAGTTCTGTTTATTTGCAGCAATTAATTAAAAATCCGTCGTATCAATAAGGGCAAAGGTTATCACACTTAGTACAACCTTTTTTATTTGGTTGAGCTAGCGCAATTAATTCTAACATCCCTTTTTATACTACCAACGTATTAAGCTGTTGTCTTGTCTTAATGCTTTTGTTCAGTTTAATTGCAGCAATTAATTAAAAATACCTCCTATCAATAAGGGCAAAGGGTATTACACTTAGTATAACCCTTTTTATTTGGTTGAGCTAGCGCAATTTATTCTAACATCCCTTTTTATACTCTCAGCGCATTCAGCTGTTGTTTTAATGGTTTTAGTTCTGTTTATTTGCAGCAATTAATTAGAAATCCCTCGTATCAATAAGGGCAAAGGTTATCACACTTAGTACAACCCTTTTTATTTGGTTGAGCTAGCGCAATTAATTCCAACATCCCTTTTTATACTCTCAGCGCATTCAGCTGCTGTCTTAATGGTTTTAGTTCTGTTTATTTGCAGCAATTAATTAGAAATTCCTCGTATCAATAAGGGCAAAGGGTATCACACTTAGTACAACTCTTTTTATTTGGTTGAGCTAGCGCAATTAATTCTAACATCCCTTTTTATAATCTCAGCGCATTCAGCTGCTGTCTTAATGGTTTTAGTTCTGTTTATTTGCAGCAATTAATTAAAAATCCGTCGTATCAATAAGGGCAAAGGGCATTACACTTAGTATAACCCTTTTTATTTGGTTGAGCTAGCGCAATTAATTCTAACATCCCTTTTTATACTCTCAGCGCATTCAGCTGCTGTCTTAATGGTTTTAGTTCTGTTTATTTTCAGCAATTAATTAAAAATCCGTCGTATCAATAAGGGCAAAGGGTATCACACTTAGTACAACCCTTTTTATTTGGTTGAGCTAGCGCAATTAATTCTAACATCCCTTTTTATACTCTCAGCGCATTCAGCTGCTGTCTTAATGGTTTTAGTTCTGTTTATTTGCAGCAATTAATTAAAAATCCCTCGTATCAATAAGGACAAAGGGTATCACACTTAGTACAACCCTTTTTATTTGGTTGAGCTAGCGCAATTAATTCTAACATCCCTTTTTATATTCTCAGCGTATTCAGCTGCTGCCTTAATGGTTTTAGTTCTGTTTATTTGCAGCAATTAATTAAAAATCCCTCGTATCAATAAGGGCAAAGGGTATCACACTTAGTACAACCCTTTTTATTTGGTTGAGCTAGCGCAATTAATTCTAACATCCCTTTTTATACTCTCAGCGCATTCAGCTGCTGTCTTAATGGTTTTAGTTCTGTTTATTTGCAGCAATTAATTAAAAATCCCTCGTATCAATAAGGACAAAGGGTATCACACTTAGTACAACCCTTTTTATTTGGTTGAGCTAGCGCAATTAATTCTAACATCCCTTTTTATATTCTCAGCGTATTCAGCTGCTGCCTTAATGGTTTTAGTTCTGTTTATTTGCAGCAATTAATTAAAAATCCCTCGTATCAATAAGGGCAAAGGGTATCACACTTAGTACAACCCTTTTTATTTCGTTGAGCTAGCGCAATTTATTCTAACATCTCTTTTTATACTCTCAGCGCATTCAGCTGTTGTTTTAATGGTTTTAGTTCTGTTTATGTGCAGCAATTAATTAAAAATCCCTCGTATCAATAAGGACAAAGGGTATCACACTTAGTACAACCCTTTTTATATGGTTGAGCTAGCGCAATTAATTCTTACATCCCTTTTTATACTCTCAGCGCATTCAGCTGCTGTCTTAATGGTTTTAGTTCTGTTTATTTGCAGCAATTAATTAAAAATCCCTCGTATCAATAAAGGCAAAGGGTATCACACTTAGTACAACCCTTTTTATTTGGTTGAGCTAGCGCAATTAATTCTAACATCCCTTTTTATATTCTCAGCGCATTCAGCTGCTGTCTTAATGGTTTTAGTTCTGTTTATTTGCAGCAATTAATTAAAAATCCGTCGTATCAATAAGGGCAAAGGATATTACACTTAGTATAACCCTTTTTATGTGGTTGAGCTAGCGCAATTAATTCTAACATCCCTTTTATACTCTCAGCGTATTCAGCTGTTGTTTTAATGGTTTTAGTTCTGTTTATTTGAAGCAATTAATTAAAAATCCGTCGTATCAATAAGGGCAAAGGGTATCAAACTTAGTACAACCCTTTTTATTTGGTTGAGCTAGCGCAATTAATTCTAAAATCCCTTTTTATACTCTCAGCGCATTCAGCTGCTGTCTTAATGGTTTTAGTTCTGTTTATTTTCAGCAATTAATTAAAAATCCGTCGTATCAATAAGGGCAAAGGGTATTACACTTAGTACAACCCTTTTTATTTCGTTGAGCTAGAGCAATTAATTATTACGTCCCTTTTTATTCTCTCAGTGCATTCAGCTGCTCTCTTAATGGTTTTAGTTCAGTTTAATTGCAGCAATTAATTAAATATACCTCATATCAATAAGGGTAAAGGTTATACCAAGTAGTGCAAACCTTTTCGATAGGTTGAGCTACAGCAATTACTTTTAACACACGTTTTTTACTCTCAGCGCATTCTGCTGTTGTCGTAATGCTTCTAGTTGTTTAATTGTATCAATAAGGGCAAAGGTTATATAAATAGGACAACTCTTTTCATTAGATTCAGCTAGAGCAATTAATTCTAACACCCCATTTTCAACTCTAAGCGCACTCTGCTCTTGTCTAAAAATGATATTATTGCTTCTGTTTCAGAATTTATATGCAGCAATTTATTTAAAATTCTTCCTATCAATAGGGACAAAGGTTATACCAATTAAAGAAATTTGATTACGTTAAGCTAGAGCAATTAATTATAACACCCCATTTTTTATCTAGGCGCACTCTGTTGTTACCTAATAATGATCTTATTGCTGTTAGTTCCGCGTTTGTTATCATTTTTGTAATTGAAACATGTTTTACAATGAGCAATTAAATAGCAATTAATTTGGCTATGTTCATTAATACTGTATATGCCCCTATTTTTTTTTGGCTGAGCCAGCATATGATTTATGCCAGCTCAGCCATAGATTTTTTTAAAAAAAATAAAGCAATAAAATTTTAATTAGCGCAATTAATTAGCAATTAATTAGCTCTAAATTATCATGTATATCTTTTCTCGTTGAGCTGTGATGGCTATGCCACCTTAAGAGAGCTAAGAACATGACAAAAGTGAACAACATGTTAACTATAGGGCGACAATTTGAGCACTGCAGTAATATGTAGTTTAACAAAATGTAACTGTAAGCACGTTCAACATAATCTTATGATTGTAAAAAAATATTATCCATTGCTGAGGATGGACAAAGTAGTCCGAAACGTCCATTTGTGTAAAATAAAGTGACATAACTATGGTCATAAATTCATTACAACCTACGGCCTAGTACATTTCATTATGTTTACCTTCCGTCACCTTTAGGTAAGGAAAGTATTGTCTTTGGTTAAAAAATTCAATGATGAGTTTTTAGTGAATAAGTACGTTTTAGGGTCCATATAATATGATTTTACCATTTTTAATATGATGTATGTATGTATATATGTATGTATGTGTGTGTGTGTGTGTGTGTGTGTGTAATGTGTGTGTGTGTGTGTGTATGTGTGTCTGTATGTATGTGACGAAAGTTTCGGATCGCCACGTTTCCAAAAGTTACATTTTTTTCATATTTCTCAAGTTTACATCCAGAAGAATAAGTGTTTAGATTTCAATTATAATTGGTCAACTGAAAGTACTTTTATTTGAAGATTTTAACAGTTTTTCTTGAAAAAACGCAGTTAAATATCATTTATTGACATTTAACGTTATTAAAACTTGAAGAATATATTATTCTCTATACGATTTGATCGCATTTTATACTTCATATTCAATAGATATACAGTTAAAGAATTATAAAGATATTAAATTTCATAAATTAGCCAGGTATGCTAACCATGGAAACTGCTAATATATTCAGATAATATAAATTGACAGATACCAGTATCAATAGGTGCGTTCTATGAAGTAAGCAGTTCAAGCAAATGCTAGGTAAGCAAACGAGACTTGTTGCTTAAGACGAACTGATATTCACAAATGTCATCGAGAAAGTTATACAGTTGTCAAATATAACATGTGTATCTCTCATATCCCTTTTATTGGTCTGGAAAGTTATATAAAATGAATTTATAGATAGGTACAGTTATTTGCAGATAGTGGAATTAATTTTGAACATTTTTTTAGGTCTAACAAAATATTTCAAATTTAACAATGTTATGAACATTCATCATAAAACTTTGAAAGTCTTTTTGACATGTAATTGATATAAACACACCATAAAAAAAGATAGAAACACAACAAGTTAAATTCATGTATGTAATTTGCATTTCCCGCCATTATATTTCATAAGTTAGCAAGACAAGCGAGAAATTTGGCGCTTGGATTTCTTGCGATCAAACCAAGAAAATGCTAGGCTAGCAAAGTCGTTCAACAAATTTTACTTCCGATTACTTGTTTTCATGGGGCTTATTGAACGCACCTAATGAAAAGTAAATGAATGTAGCAGAGATGAGGATGTTGAGATAGATGTTGGAGAAGACACGGAAAGATACGGTAAGGAATGAAAGAATAAGGGAAATAACTCTAGATAAACCAAAGATAAGATGGAAAGATCGTATTGCGGAAGACTTGAGATAAATGGAAATGAATAAGAACGACACGCAAAACAGAAATGAGTAAAGAAGAGAATAAAAAATAGCGGGCAGTAACGAATGGGAAAAGCTAAAGAAGAAGAACAAGAAGAAGATGTCAGTGTCAAGTGAAATTTGCATAGTTTGTTTATGAAATAATTTTACTGGAAATTTAAAATCTTTTGCAAGAAAATTTATGTATGGAATTTACACACAATACACAGGATTGACGGAAGCTATTGTGCTGACCACATCAGATTTTTTATTATGGTGGAAGACCCCATTATTGACAGTATTCGTAGCTAAAATTTGTAGTTTTGTTTTACTATTACTTGTATATTTATTTTAATATTGTGCGGAAGCGAAGTATATATTATGTGTACAGCAAGTATTAAAACAGACCGCTGTGCTCAGTCTGAATAGTGAAAGGTCGTAAGTGAAGTTATGCTATAAGTAATCTCGAATTTATGACTTGTTTCCCTACAATTGTATATTGAAGAATTAGATTAGATTGAACAAACTTAAAAATCGTTTCGAGTTGAATTGTGAACATGTTTTTGTGTCAGAAAGCACTTAGTTAAAATGTAAATGAATCTGACAGACCTTACTCGGCGCTATAGTAGGTGCACTTAAAGCGCCGTCAACGGATTCTCTGCGTGCCAATTGAAATTGACTTATAAATTAGTTCATAATTGTGATAAATAATATAATAGTGATAGTGTGGTGATATAAGTACTAAATGATAACTTTACTATTAAATCCCTTTAGTATTAATTTCATTGCATTATAAAAAGTAAGACTAGGATATATTACCTACGTGTATTTTTTTAATCATGTACACTATGGTTATTTTAATAACAAAATATGTCAAATGATAGAATACCAGTAAATTATAAAGTTTTTAAGATATCATGTTAAAATTATTAACTTAATAAGGACGTGGGCAATAGTATATTAAAGAACGAGTTTTATAATACATGTTTTTTCGCACGCCTAGTTCGAAAAAAGTCTTATGAGTCCTGTATATTTTTTTTTATATTTTGTGTCTTTTATATACTAAAATATTAAAAAAAACTGTTATATTAAACCTAGTTGATTTAGGGAAATTTGTATGTTTAATGTTGTAGTTGGTGTCATTGGATTTATATTTATTCAAATATTTGAAAGATCGTGTCAATTTTGATTTATGAACATAAATAAATGTCATCTAGTACCAACCTTCTAAAACAAAAAAATGCTTATCGAAATGAAGACTCTTTTGATACGTATTTGGGTTTCATAATGACTTCATTATGAACGCAAAATATAAAAAATACATATTATATTCAACTCAAGTAAAATTTGTATTATATCAACACCTAGACATACTTAGTCATACCCCACTTAACGTATGTAATGCAATGCGTGCTTGCAATGATGAGCGATAAGCTCTATTTTTTTATGAATATAATATAATCATTAATTTAATAATATAACTATTTAATTATACTTATATAATTTTTTAATTAATTGGATAACTAATATTGGACGAGAGTCATTTTATGTATTTATATTTGTTTTTGTAACAATGAGTAATTTTGCATTTATAATTACGAAAATACATATACGAATATAAAAGAATATAATTTAAAATAGCAAATTATATGACAAAATACATAAAATTTATAATATGTAATTCAGTGAATCTGAAACAAAATATATATTTTTTGAAATTCAAACAAATTAGCGTTACAACGAAATAGCGTTCATCGAGGTAATGTTAACCGGGGTATGCCTATACTCGTTTACTGTTCCACACACTTCTAGTAGTAAAATAATATACCATTTTTACTTCCTTGTACGTAAGTAAAGGAAGTACATATTGTAATCGCGAAAAAATTCGGTTTTCAGATTTCAGCGGAAATATCCATTTTGATCATCCCTGAATCCATTTTGACTAATTTCGTCGTGACGTCTGTACGTACGTATCTCGCATAACTCAAAAACGGTAAGCCGTAGAAAGTTGAAATTTTATATTTAGGACTGATATAACATCTAGTTGTGCACCTCCCTTTCTGGTTATTACACATTTTCATTTTCCAGAAGTGGCACTTTACATGAAGCCTATAATAGATTTTAATGAAAAACTGTTTTAAATTATAATCCAAAACTTTTCAAATTTAGTATACAAGACTTTTATGTCAATCGAAATAACATAATAGATTTTGGTTAAAATAGGCTAACCGGACGTGGTACATTACTTGAAATTGTTAACAGTTTTTCTCGAATAAAATGATTTTATTTTGATTTTAGAAATAAATGCTTCAAATAAAAGTTTTAGATAATTAATTTCTGCGTCTAGCACATCAAGTATTATTAAATTAGCCCTTTGTATAAGCGAGATATGTAAATTTAAAAATTATATACTTTTTTGTTTTTGTAATAAAGCTTGTTATGGATTAGGACAAAAAAATAAAAAAAATGTTCATGTCAAATTACGTTCAATACGTGCAATTTTATGATTCGTACAATAACAAATATTATATTTTTATTGTGAAATTAGTCATATTCATTGTTGTAATCAAATATTTCTTTGTTGTAATCAAAATTTTCTTTAAAAACTCCCTTTATGGTCGCTATATCTTACTGTTTTGAAGTTAAAATTAATATTTTGTAATTTATTTATTAAAAAAATATGTATAGTTTAATAATCGTACAAGGAAGTCGTGTGGTGTCCACATCAAATTTTTTTACTCTTGTTGCATAAAAAACAATGTACTTTCTCATCTTTATTTACAGGAGTATATCACCCAAACCAACTAGTGTCAATAAAAATTTAAATGAGTTTCCCATAACGTCTAATATATCATCCTGCAGAAACATTTGAAATGTAGTTACAAGAGTTGAGAACTTTTATTACTTATGTCCTTATTTGTCATTTTTAATATGAAGTAAAATTATTTTTGTTCTACTATATAAAAACAGGAAACAAATCTAATATTTTGTAAAAGTGAATAAATTTACATTGACGTTTGACGTCTTTGTGAGTGTCTGAATCCGGCAGTTTTATAAATGCAATTTCTATTCAAATTTCGTTGAAGGATGACATATGTGCTCTGAAATGTGGGTATTAAATATTAACTTACAGTCGTTCAAGAATATATTATATTTCATCCGGAATATAAGCAATTGAATAAAATATTTGTACAATTTAAATTGTAAAGAAGATTATATTTCTTAAAATCTTTCATTTATTAAACTAATATAATTACAAGTTTTCTATTGTAAACAATATATAAACTCAGATTAAAGAAATAATGTATTTTTAGAAAACCATATTTACTTCCTGTTTCAACTTTTCTTATATCTTATGAGTCAATTAAGAAAGAACATAATTTTAACTTTCATCCAAATTGATTTTGTATCATTGTCTTCCGTCCAATTTTCAATATAACTTCCCAAAACTTACACAATCTTGAGATTTATTAATTCAAAGTTATTGAAAAGACTTTCAAAATTATTAAGAATGTAATAAGGGTTCCATGTGCAGAAATATCTTCCGCGTCCTGAGTAAGGTGGTATTACGAATTGATATAAAAATTGCTTATCTAGACTTTAATAAAGCTATACTCTGTTTTTAAACTATAGACAGCACTAGACGAAGTCACATTTACACCGCTAGAAATTACCAAAATAAGTCACTAGATTTATTTGGCGGGGGAATTGAAATGTTAAAATGAAGGTTACGTCAGAATTTATACTTTCCAGGTTATATTCTCATTAACCAAAACTATTATAGATAATCTACTTAATTTATTCATATAAAATCATAAATACATAACTTTTAATTATAAATTAATTAATTGCATTATTTTTTTGAAATTCCTTGATGAAAAATTTATATATTTTTAAAAATACTGTTAACTCTTGGTTTTATGCATTGAATCACATATAAATAAATAAATATTTATTAAATACACCTAACCAATCAATTTCATTTTTATTAAACTATGAATTTACTTGAAATTAAGTTGCTTCAACAATTTATACAATGACAAACGGCTCAGAGATGGCAAATCTGGATGTTGTTGTATTTCATTGTTTTGAAAAGAACTGTTTTTAATTGTGAAATATCACAAAAAGAGAAATGAAATAAAAAACACGTGCAAATTCAACAAGTGATTTGACAACTACTGAGAGTTTCAAGTTTCAATTAAGTTTGAAGGTTAACTTGAAATTTCGTCTGGTTAATGCGGATTCACGAAATGGCGCAGCAGCCTGTGCTTTGATTTTCTCACTAGAATTTCTAGTTACTGTCTATAGTTTAAAAACAGAGTATAGTTAGGTTAAGGTTCAGGGCACAATTTGAATAGTTAACAATAACGTCTATCCGTGTATGTTGATATATGAATGAATTCTACATACTTTTCAAATATATGAGTCTGAAAAGTTTTAAACTTGTATTTGAGATATTTACATTTATATGTATGCTGATTAATTTTCCGAAGTAATATGTAAATCTGAAGTAATATCTTATTTGAAGCTGTCAGTAATTTTTATTCAAATAAGTATAATTATGGTATTTTGTTAGTTTATGTTATTATAAATATTTAGAGTATGGGTTTCTCTATATTTTTGTTTTATTTTTTTTCTTATACCCTCTTTTTGAACTATAGTGCGGTAAGAAAATTGCAAATGGTGTTTGAAACCCGATCATTTTTACATGTATTAAATAAATTATTCAAATTCGTTAAACTAAACTTTGTCACTACTAAATATCTGTATATGCAAAATTTCCAATATAGTTCACGAAAGATGACTATTCCAGGTCACTTGTCCGAAGAAAGAATACCCAGCACTAGCTTAGCAACATTTCATATTAAAAGAGAAAGATTATTTAACGTATGTCTATATAATTTATGTTATGTGACAGATATACGTAAATGGTGACATTATGGTAGATATGTTTGTGGTGAAAAAGAACTCTGAAGTTTTTATAAAATTTTATATTTCATAAAATGGTTGCTTTGTGGCTATCGATTTCGTTATTTATTGACAACTTCAGGCCTACAGCTGAAACAATTTTTACTTAGCAACAAGTAGTAAACTACAAAAAATGTGACATAATACCATAATTTCATAATAATTTACAGACAGTAAGTGTTCGACATATGAAGCAATCTTTGCTGTAAACGAACCAGACAACACTATAGACTCTTATATGAATACACCATCGGCTCGTTAAAATATCGCCACCACGCGGCTACAGGTTTTAATTTTCGTTGCGAATATCTATAGTATTCTAATGACCAGTTATATTTGTAATTTTTCTATCGATTCGATATTGTTCATGTAAGTTAGGCTTAAAATTGAAGTGACAACGGTGCAACTGGCCATAAATCTGCAGGATTTATATATTTGCATGGAATTTCACCAATATATAATAATAATTTATGGAGTAAATTTTTTATTTATATTAAATTTACAAATGTGTAAATTATTAATTATAAATGTTTATTTATACCTATATGTATATTTACAAAAATACTCAATAAAGTATTACATGTTCCTTTTGTATTACATATGTGTCACAAACATTATATGAAATATTGAAATGAAGCGCTTTGGTATTCCATAATATATCTAAAATAACATGATATACTGTTCTTATAATACACTTGTTACGTTGGAAAATTAAGATAATATAGGTACCTAAGCAGGATATCTATATGAATATATATTATATGTGAAGCAAATTGAACTAAATATTTCTTGATCACTTTACAGATAAAAATATGTTACACAGGTAAGATATCTCGACAAATTGAATAAAATCCATTAACCTTAATAGTGTTGAAAAGCTACATTCACAAATGGTGTGGTTTTAGTAACAAATGACATCTGTACTCATATATATGTAAAGAAAACAAAGACACTTGTATCGTGTCATCGTTTTCTAAAATTCGAATCTGCCGCGCTAACGACACAGTGACCGACGGTTGACATCGCATGGCAGACGCCTGAAAAGTTATTAATTAGACATCACCTGAAGTAGAAACTTTAATTGTTGTTTTCTGTTTTTATTACAGGTAATGTTTTCTTTTTCTTTACCCATTGTAAATATTGTAAATAGTGGAAAAAAATAATCAATCTGTTTTTAATTAAGAAACCCAACTGAGTTTTTATTTCTGGAATTATTTCTCAATTTCATTTGTGAATAAATGTTTCCCGTCCGGTTTGATATATTGTATTTTTATAATACCAAGCCCAAATGTGCATATGTTTACCGTCATCTTTACGCAACTATACTAGATACACATAACAACATAACTTTTCACTACTTACTTTAAATCCGTAACAATCACCATAAAATATCCTCTATCAACTATCATTCCCCTTTCCTGTCATCCTCTCTAACATTTTGGCTATCGCTGACCCAGTCCGGAGTCGTTAAGGGGAGGCAGTCACGTGACAGCCCAGGATCGATACGTCACAGGCTCACAGCCTCCTATGCCATAGCATCGTCGTCACACAAGATGCTATGGATACACTTTACTGCCTACTTCCACTGCCAATATCAAGCCGATATGTACTGAGTATAATGTGTAACGCGAGCGAAGAGGCCATATGGGCAGGGTTGTTAGATTAAGGGTGGGTTAGGGTACATGATAAGAAGTAGGAAATAGGATGACTATGAGGGAAGCAGTAAAGAGAATTGAACTTGGATTAGAAGTAAATGAAAGTAATGGAAATTATTGGATCCCATATGCATGTGGTATTAGGTTTTTTAAATAAGGCAAAGAAGTAATAAATAAATTTTAAGATATAGTAACAAGTGTGTAATGTAAAAATAAACAAGTAAGTGAAATTTATGACCTGTTACACCGATTTAAATTAAATTATTCCATAATTAAACCATGTTTATATTGTTATATAGGCTGTTTACGGTCTTCATATTTTTAATGGGTGATTGTACAGGTCAAAAGAAGGCGAAAAACGTTATAAAAACATGCGCGGAAACGTTGTGTTACAGAGTTACAGCCCCTTGAAGGTGCACTTTAACAGACATATTTTTTTTAATAACTTTGGTACGAGTTGCACTAAAATTTTGATACTTGGTTTGAGGATACTAGTTATTTAGATACATTTTTACCTTCTGTTACCTTTACGTAAGGAAGGTATTGTCTTTGGTCAAAAAATTCAATGATGAGTTTTTAGTGAATAAGCACGTTTTAGGGTCCATATAATACGATTTTACCATTTTTACGATAATGTCTGTATGTATGCATGTGTGTCTGTGTGTATGTGACGAAAGTTTCGGATCGCATAACTTCAATACCACGATTCCAAATTTTATATATTTTTTGTATTCCTCAAGTTTACATCCAGAAGAAGAGGTGATTAGATTTCAATTATAATTGGTCAACTGGAAGTACTCTTATTTGAAGATTTTAACAGTTTTTCTTGAAAAAACGCAGTTAATATCATTTATTGACATTTAACGTTATTATAACGTAAAGAATATATTATTCTCTATGCGATTTGATTGCATTTTATTCTTCATATTCAATAAAGAATTACAAAGGAATTAAATTTCATAAATCAGCCAGCTATGTTAATCACGGAAACTGCTAATATATTCAGATAATTCAAAGTGACAGATGTCAGTATCAATGAAAATATATGAATGTGGTAGAGATGAGGATGTTGAGATAGATGTTAGGGGAAGACACGGAAAAATACGGTAAGGTATGAAAGAATAAAGAAATAACACTAGTGTTAAAAGTTACTAGAAAGATACAAGAGAGACGATTACATTGTTTTGAACATGTCATGAGGAGAGATGAAGAATATATTGGAAGAAGAATGAATAGCTTAGTAATAGAAGGTTGAAGAAACAGAGGAAGACCAAAGATAAGATGGAAGGACATTTTTTCATTTTTACTAATAACATATTAAAAACAATGTAAAACTACACAAAAAGGTACTCTTGCTAAAACTTGACAAACGCAGTAGTATTTGAGATGTTTTAATTTTTATAAAAAAATTAAGCAAAAGTAATAAGTAAAAATAACAATGAGAAACGTTCAAGGCTTCCCCATATGAGATGTCTCTGGTTGAGATACAGAAACAAAAGAAAATATAAACATGCATCTAAACAACTGGATCTTCATACGAAGTTTCATAATTTTAGTGCAACAAGTATCAAAGTTATTAACAAGAATGTTTTTCGTCTTCTTTTGAGTACAGTATCACCCATTAAAAAAAAAGACCGTAAACACTCTGTATTGTACCGGTATCATAAAAATTTAAGTGCCCATCGTTTTATTTTATGGACAAAAATTAAATTTAGTAATGAGTTTTATATTTTTAGAGACGAAATATATTTTATCTGTATTAAATGACTACTAATAATATCGGATATAAGAATATTAGGTTTATAGTCGTATTAGCTCAGAAGATAAATACAAATTGAAGAATATACGAAAAATAAAAATGCCATGTAACATTATTTTCATTTTTGAAAAGAACGATGTTATATGTTTTTTACTTTACTTGTTAAAATATGACTTACGATACTGGTTTCTATGGCAATTACAACTTGACAAGCTGTGATTTCGATGGAAATGGGCACGCTGTGGAGTTAGCAAGCACAAACTAATTTTCGGTATAGGTCGTAGAAAAAGTATTGTGTGACTCGTCTTATAAACTATTTACCTAAATAAGTATTCGTTTTGTATACACTCGTGTCTAAAGAGACATTTATGAAACTTCATAATATGTATATCAATTAAATGTAATTTTCCCTAAAGTTGTTATAACATATTTTTTTTTTCTAAATGTCATGACAATTTGTATATTTTAAATATAATTGAAATGAAGAAACCCAATGTGAAGACGTATGATGAGGAAAAGAATACAATAGTCTTCCTTCACGTTTATTTATTTTGAAAAGTACTGCCGGTTTCGATCCTTAATAGGTTCATCATCAGGTACCGGCCTACAAAGGATAATACAATTTTAATATTTTACATTACAATCTGCTAATACTTTAATATAACAAATGAAAATGTTTTTAAAAAAAAAACTACATACATTATTTTTACCTTCCGTCACCTTTAGGTAAGGAAGGTATTGTCTTTGGTCAAAAAATTCATGACGAGTTTTTAGTGAATAAGCATGTTTTAGGGTTCCTATAATACGATTTTATCATTTTTACGATGATGTCTGTATGTATGTATGTGTGTGTGTCTGTGTGTGTGTGTGTGACAAAAGTTCTGGATCGCATAACTTCAATACCACGATTCCAAAAATTATATTTTTTTCGTATTTCTCAAGTTTACATCCAGACGAACAACTGATTAGATTTTGGTTATAATTGATGAACCGGAAGTAGCCTTATTGGAAGATTTAACAGTTAAATTTGATTTATTGACATTTAACGTTATTATAACTTAAAGAATATACATATTATTCTCTATACGATTTGATTACATTTTATACTTCATATTCAATAGATACAGAGTTAAAGAATTTTAAAGAAATTAAATTTTATAATTCAGCCAGCTATGCTAAACATGGAAACTACTAATATATTCATATAATTCAAAATGACAGATGTCAGTATCAATTAAAAGTAAATTAATGTGGCAGAGATGAGGATGTTGAAGTAGATGTTGGGGAAGACACGGAAAAATATGGTAAGAAAATAACTCTAGTGTTACAAGTTTCGAGAAAGATACAAGAAGGACGATTACATTGGTTTGAACATATCACGAGGAGAAATGAAGAATTATATTGGAACAAGAATGAATAGTTAGTAATAGGAGGTTGAAGAAACAGAGGATGACCAAAGATAAGATGGAAGGACTGTATTGCGGAAGACGTGAGAGAAAAGAAAATGAATGAGAACGACACGCAAAAATAGCGACCCCTAACGAACGGGAAAAGCTAAAGAAGAAGAAGATATCAGTGTCAAGTACAATTTGAATAGTTTGTTTATGAAATAATTTTGCTAGAAATTTAGAATCTTTTGCAAGAAAAATTATGTATGGAATTTATACATTATACACAGGATTGACGGAAGGTATTGTGCTGGCAACAACAGATTTTTAATTTGTGAAAATGACTAAATAAGTAAAAAAATAGAACAATTTTTTTACCGAAAGTATTAATATAATAATATTATTGCACAAAGCACCTATGATTGGTATCGAATTTTATAAAAATATAACAAAAATAAATTAACTGGATGTTTATGTAGGAATCGTGATGCTCTAAACTTTTTATATTGCCCACATAAACTAAACGCAAATTTTTCTACAGATATATATGCACTGATTGATCATATTTAAAGTTGGTACTAGTATATATGTATTACATTTGAACCTATATTTTTTTAGTGTTACGATTTTTACAGTTTTTTTTTAAATTATCCATGTAAATATTTCGGTAAATAATTACTAATTCATCTAGATAAAGTCGCATCAGTCTATTGATAAAACAATATCGATGTGCCAAATGCATAATAATGGAATAGAATTTAAGAAAATTGTAGGCTGATATTTGTGTCATTATATTCAAGTTAAACTTGCATAAATAAGCATGTATAATAATACCTTAATTTGGTCTTCATTACTATATTTCACGAAACAAATGAAAAAGTGATGCTGAATATACAACGGTTTAATTTTAAATAACGATGATATAAATATAATCATTCTTATGGGCATAAAAATAAATAATTGATTGAAACACCAGAATTCAATTTTCTGTTTAAAGGATTTGAAGTTCAATATTCTATTTCGATTGACTATAAAAATCTTATGAAAGCTGATCGTATTACCAATCTTTGGTTATTTAATTAGACAAAATTAAGATCTGTTTAATGCTTTCAATTTATGAACCATTTTACGTTCATAAAATTATCGCACTGAAATTTTTATTGGGGTACAGTTTTAAATGAGCGGTATACAATATTTTCTACATTTATCTTTACTTTTATTTTATTTGTTTTCCTTTTATGTTTTTCAATAAAATACTTTACTATAATACATAAACTTTACACAAAGTCGTAAAATCCTAATTACATTAAAATACATAATACTGCTATCTAACCTACCGCAATATTTGTAAGAGATTAATAAATATATCAACATTTTTTTAGCATAGTTATATGTGAATAACTGCGTTAATAAGATCTCCAGGGGTCACTTGTGTATTGTTAAGTAAATGGGTTCGTTCGAGAAGATTCGATATCGAAGTTTTCTAGAATATGCCGTATAATGTTGGCGGTCTGTAGTTGCGTGTATGCCATAGGAAAAGTCTAGAGCTAGAGAATAGTGAGGAAAGTTCGAATGTACCTGATGGGCAGTATATAAAGGATAAGGATGAGATAAACTCACCAGAAAAGTATTCAGTTGGAATTAGTTTAGTTACAAGGTGCGTACATTGACTTACAGCATATTCGTGATAATAGTTGCGTTCATTGTTATAAATTGTATTTGTTTAGTGTTTTAATGATAATAATAATTAATAACAATAGTTTATTTTGCCAGTCGATCTTACAAGAAATATAACAGGTCAAATTACAATAAAATACTTATAAAATTTTACAAGCACATATTATCAATTGTCATTCGTGTATTCTTCAATGCTGTAATAACATTTTTCACGACATGCACAGAAAGCTCAACTTTCTTCTCCCGAAATAGTGAAGAAAATGCGATTTTCCTCTCTAGAGGGGAAAATATAGAAGTGTTACCAACATGAATGTTATTTACAAAAAATATATTATAAAAATTATAAATAAATTCCTAATTTTATTGAAAATCCTTATTTTAGTGATATACATACTTTAAATTATCTTACAATTAGGTCGTATATTTTTCTTTTTCTAGAATAAATCACAATTTGGCAACTTGAATTTAGATTTAAGATTGGCAACACTGTTACACCGCATTGCGTCTGATAACCTAACTTTTGACGTGTCAGTTGTGTGTTGTGTTGTCAAAGTGTAAATATAAATTATAAATAATAATAATAATAATAATAATAATAATATATATATATATATATATATATATATATATATTGAATCAAATAAATAAAATATTACCATAATAATAGAAACTGTACAATTATGCGACACTTGGTGAAACTGTTCTAAATAATATTATAATATTTTAAACACGTTTCACAAGATTTCAGTCTCTGAATCAACCTCTCGGTCATTTATCAGAGACTGGCCCACTCAACCAGAACCACATACGCATTTCGCTCTTATTGGAGCTCTTCAGTGTAGTGTACTGACGTACAATTAATTGTACTTTCTACAGTTTTTATTATTCTGCTAGCCAAGCTCGCGGTTTTCTCGATAGATGGATCTGCATGTGGTTAGTTACCTCTTTTACCTCTATTTATATGAATATATTAGCAATTTTCATGGTTAGCATAGCTGGCTGATTTATGAAATTTAATATCTTTATAATTCTTTAACTCTATATCTATTGAATATGAAGTATAAAATGCAATCAAATCCTATAGAGAATAATATATTCTTTAAGTTATAATAACGTTAAATGTCAATAAACCATATTTAAGTGTTAAATGAGGCTACTTCCGGTTCACTAATCTAATCACTTGTTCTTCTGGATGTAAACTTGAGGAATACAAAAAAAAAAATATTTTTTGGAATCGTGGTATTGAAGTTATGGGATCCGGAACATTTGTCACACACACACAGACACACACACACACACACACACACACACACACACACACACACACACACACACACACACACAGACACACATACATAATACATACATACATACATACATACATACATACATACATACATACATACATACATACATACATACATACATACATACATACATACATACATACATACATACATACATACATACATACATACATACATACATACATACATACATACATACATACATACATACATACATACATACATACATACATACATACATACATACATACATACATACATACATACATACATACATACATACATACATACATACATACATACATACATACATACATACATACATACATACATACATACATACATACATACATACATACATACATACATACATACATACATACATACATACATACATACATACATACATACATACATACATACATACATACATACATACATACATACATACATACATACATACATACATACATACATACATACATACATACATACATACATACATACATACATACATACATACATACATACATACATACATACATACATACATACATACATACATACATACATACATACATACATACATACATACATACATACATACATACATACATACATACATACATACATACATACATACATACATACATACATACATACATACATACATACATACATACATACATACATACATACATACATACATACATACATACATACATACATACATACATACATACATACATACATACATACATACATACATACATACATACATACATACATACATACATACATACATACATACATACATACATACATACATACATACATACATACATACATACATACATACATACATACATACATACATACATACATACATACATACATACATACATACATACATACATACATACATACATACATACATACATACATACATACATACATACATACATACATACATACATACATACATACATACATACATACATACATACATACATACATACATACATACATACATACATACATACATACATACATACATACATACATACATACATACATACATACATACATACATACATACATACATACATACATACATACATACATACATACATACATACATACATACATACATACATACATACATACATACATACATACATACATACATACATACATACATACATACATACATACATACATACATACATACATACATACATACATACATACATACATACATACATACATACATACATACATACATACATACATACATACATACATACATACATACATACATACATACATACATACATACATACATACATACATACATACATACATACATACATACATACATACATACATACATACATACATACATACATACATACATACATACATACATACATACATACATACATACATACATACATACATACATACATACATACATACATACATACATACATACATACATACATACATACATACATACATACATACATACATACATACATACATACATACATACATACATACATACATACATACATACATACATACATACATACATACATACATACATACATACATACATACATACATACATACATACATACATACATACATACATACATACATACATACATACATACATACATACATACATACATACATACATACATACATACATACATACATACATACATACATACATACATACATACATACATACATACATACATACATACATACATACATACATACATACATACATACATACATACATACATACATACATACATACATACATACATACATACATACATACATACATACATACATACATACATACATACATACATACATACATACATACATACATACATACATACATACATACATACATACATACATACATACATACATACATACATACATACATACATACATACATACATACATACATACATACATACATACATACATACATACATACATACATACATACATACATACATACATACATACATACATACATACATACATACATACATACATACATACATACATACATACATACATACATACATACATACATACATACATACATACATACATACATACATACATACATACATACATACATACATACATACATACATACATACATACATACATACATACATACATACATACATACATACATACATACATACATACATACATACATACATACATACATACATACATACATACATACATACATACATACATACATACATACATACATACAGACATCATCGTAAAAATGGTAAAAACGTATTATAGGGACCCTAAAACATGCTTATTCACTAAAAACTCATCATTGAATTTTTTGACCAACGACAATAAAATAATAATAATAGTCATCTTCCGATATTTCAAAATGAAATGATAGTTATCAAATTAAAAAAAAAATGTTTAGATTCCTTTGTGTAATTAATAATAAAAAATTTTACAAATCTTTTACAAAGTGACTGGTAATATTAATTAAATAGAGCATATTAAATCCCCCAGAATAGTACATATACATAAATACATATATAATTAAACATGAATAAATTAAAGAGAAAGAACTTAATTTCATACAGTTCACCAACCATATAATTATAATACTAACAGTAACGACCAAATAATACAAAAAGAGAATATTACTAACGACTGTACAATATAAAAATTATGTATATGGTACATACAGTAAGATAAGTAATCCTTTCCATTCGTTTAGACAAAAGCTTGTAGTTTTTAATGCTTCAGCGACGAAATAATAAATATTATTGATTTTTTCCTTTGTAAGATCTTTTAGTAAGTAAAAATAGTTTGAGTGAGTCATATTGACTATGTTATATTTAATGAATAAAATAAGAAAGTGGTAGAAATCCTCTGCTTTTTGTAAATTACATAATGTACAATTTATAGACGCAACTAATGCATATTTAACGTTATTAAAATATATAGTACCTAATATATTTTGCATTGGCTAGCGTTAATTGAGAAATTACAAGTATTTTCTGTAAGCTTATATTAAAACATAAATATCTTGAGGCTAAATTCGTGTTTTAAAAATTTGAAATGCGAATTATAGCTTGAAGATTGGAATTTGTTCATATCCTTAAGCAATTAACTTTAATTTGTTTATATCGTTTTTACCTTCCGTCACCTTTAGGTAAAGAAGGTATTGTCTTTGGTCAAAAAAGTCGATGATGAGTTTTTAATGAATAAACACGTTTTAGGATCCCTAGGATACGATTTTACCATTTTTACGATGATGTCTGTATGGATGTGTGTGTATGTGTGCGTGTGTGTATGTGTGTAACGATTTTTTCATAAACGATAACTGCATCACTATAATTTTAAAAATTATAATTCTTTTGTATTCCTTTTCTTCACATCCATATGAAGATTTGATTAGATTTTGGTTATAATTGGTCAACCGGAAGTACTCTCATTTGAATATTTTAACAGTTTTTTTGAAAAAACGCTGTGAAATATTATAAATATTAAATAATATTCTATTATGTATAAAAATTTATTGCGTTTTATACTTCCTATTCAATGGATATAGAGTTCAAGAATTATAAAGATATTAAATTTCATACATAAGCCAGCTATGCTATAACCATGGAAACAGCTACTATATTAAGAAAATTCTAATTGACAGATATCACTGTCAATGGAAATAAATGTAGCCGAGAGATGAAAATGTTGAGATGGATGTTGGGGAAAACACGGAAATGTAGGATAAGGAATGAGAAGATAAGAGAAATGACTTGAGTGATAGAAGTTTCTAGAAAGATACGGTTACAATGGTTTAAACATGTCATGAGGATAATTGAATAATAGTGGAAGAAGAATAAACAGGTTAGTAATAGAAGGCAGAAGAAACAGAGGAAAACCAAAGAGAAGATGGTATTACGGAAGACTTGGCAGAAAACTGAATGAGGGCGACAAGCAAAATAGAAATCAGTGGATGAAGAAAGTCAAGAATACATAGTTTAATAATAATATTTAAATAAAATATTTAAATATTATTATTAGAACAGTTTCACCAATTACCGCAATAATTGTACTTTGTACAGTTATATTTTTTATTATAATACATACTTTGTTTATGAAATAATTTTACTAGAAATGTAGAATCTTTTACAAGAAAATTTATGTATGGAATTTGTACATAATACACAGAATTGACGAAAGGTAATGTGCTGCCACATCCGATTTTTTGATATTTGTTGTAATTCCCATACATGAGCAAAATTCAATTCTAACAGGGACTTTTTGACTTGAGTGGCCCAATTATAATCAGTTTTGTTATTAATGGAGTTTTCAAGATCTAACAGTCTATTATATAATATTTTCGGTAGAAGAGAGTATCTTCCATGCGCAACATTTTCATCCACCACGAGAGAATCCTTTTCCAAAAATCAACTTGGATATGGTTGACATCGGTCTCCGCTCTTATCATGTAATGAAGGGTAGATCTTGGGCGGGCATTGTAAAATTGATTTCAGGAATCACATTTGACATTTTTCAAGCATTTCTTGATTGCCCATATTTCGGAATTGTGGAGCACTGTATTATTTATAAACGTTTTAAGAAATTTTTGTTTTTCGTTCCAGCTTTGAGATTTACCTTTGCTTGAAATACTTAGAGATTTGTTACTTGGTACAATATCTTTGTTGAAATTATTTTTTTCTGCTTGTGTAAATTTACCGGAAGAAGAAAAAGTTGTACCGCGGTAAGTTATAATACTTACTGTTTCAATTGTAATGTTATATCGTATGTAAAATTACATCGTTTTGGTCTCCCACGGTGAAATTGGAGGATTTTTGTTTTCTTGGTATAGACTGTTAGGAGATTGGTTTTGCAATATTTATCCAAAATATTAAATTTTCTATTGACACCGATGGATGAATCGGCAAAGATTACTATATCATCCGCATAGGCACCTTGTCCATTTATATTCAGACATTAATGACAATAAAAGCGGAATTAGTATTTCGTGTAAATGTGGTGAAAACAAGTTATATACAAAAATTGAGACAAAATTAATCGTAGGAATTTTCGAGCTTCTTTTGTTTCTGAGCTACAGACAAAAGCTCGTTTTTTTTCTAATTTCGGAAATATCTCATATCTTATTTATTATGATAGTTGGAGAAAAAATATGTATAAAATACTGTACCGATTTTTACGTAATGGAGTAATAAGGTTTTTTGAAAACTTAATAATTTTGGAGATATGACACAAACATATGATTTTTTAAATGGGAACCTACTCGGGAACCTATATTGAAAATAGCCTCATCTTCTTGATTATTTTATAAGCTTTTAAGAATAATTTTAAAAACATAATTAATAGTTATAGAATTAAAAAATAAAATACTATTTTGAAAAATTGATGAAAATCTTGACAAAAAGAAAGAAATATCATGAAAAATATCGAAAAATCTAAAGTTTGAAGGTATAACAAATTTAAAATACAATAACATTTATGACCTATCGAAAGACAGAACAATAAATATTTTTTAAAAGTAAAAATCAGATATGGGTTCCATTCAAAAAATGTAAGTTTGTATTAAAGTTATTTTCGTTCGTCACTAGGTAGACAATTAAAACATCGAACTTTTTTTATTTGAAACATTTTTTTCGATTACTGAGAGTTTAAAAGTAATTTGAAATTGAAAAAATCGACCAAATACAGTTTTCCACCATTATCTAGTAAGCTATGAGATTTTTTTTGCAAAACAACAGAACGTCTAATTCATTTCTATATCTACGTCCCAGAATATTAAAACAATTATTACGGTTTAATGAATAACAATAGACTTTCTAAAACTACAAATCGCTTTCATTTTAGATAAAGTTTCATAAAAAGTAAATAAAAATAAAATAGTGAACGTCCCCATAGTTTAACTGATAAATAAAATATTTATTCCGTCAATAGTGAAACCGGTCATCGCTCATGGATTTATGAATAAGATTATGACACATAACTAGAACTTTTTTCAATAAAACATATATGAACTAATATGAATTATGAGCACGGGTTAGTAATGTGTAAATACAAACTTATGTGATATTTATAATTAATTTCGAACAGCATCTGATGCCTACAAGAGCATAAAAAAGATAATTAATCTTCATTTTTACTGCAGTGTGAAATAGAGTTAGCAGCAATCAAATCACCATACTCATATACAGCAACGTTGCCAAGTTACATAAGGGTGAATAAGAGGGGAGATTTTTCAATTCTGATGAGATAAGTACAAACGAGAAGCAAACGTAAAACTTCAACAAGCACAAATCACATCAACATGCTCTTTTTGTTTAGCAATTTAAAAACATCAAAAATTACCCAAATCAAAAGTTCCAGAAGTCGTAATGAAAGGACTACTACATACAAAGCAATTTAAATTACAATTAACATGAAACAATCGGAAAGGAGTCTTTAAATCCTTAACCGTTTGTCGTTTAGTCGGAAAAACTCAATTTCCATTTGAATAACACAGATCTACAGCGCCACACGCTTCGAAAGTGAAAACAAAAAAAAAAAAACTACACCGACCAGCCACCTTTTCAGCTTTTACCTAAGCGCTAGAAAATTGTGAAAATATTTCATACGAATACAAAACAATTTCTAACAAACAAAGGCTTTCCATCTTGTTTTGTTAGTTCCAAGTTGTGCAAACTAAAAAGTATCGATCTGTTTACTCAAACTGTTTTATAGAAATGTTTTAATTTTGCTTAAACCAAAGAAAGCTTAGTTTTCTGAGGAAAATATTGTTTCATGGCAGGGCCGGATTGTCCACTAGGCAAACTAGGCAACTTTCTAGGGGCGCTTAACGCAAGGGGGCGCTTTAGAATTTTGTAAACATTTCAAAATTTCATTCAGTATTCAATTTGAATATTTATCATGTAAGGAAAAATATCGAAAAATGTAAGGTATGAAGGGAAAAACAAATTTAAAATACAATAACCTTCATACCAATCGAAGAAAATAATAATTATTTGTTATAGTAAAAATGAAAATTTGTTTCATATCTCGAAAATTTACAGTTAGAAAAATAATTATCGCACACTACTAGACGGACAATAAAAATATCTAACTTTTTTATTTGAAATATTTTTCTTAATTACTGATAGTTTTGAAGTAATTAGTTAGTATTTAGTAACAGAGTTCGAAAATATTATATTTATATATACACAGAAAAATATCCTATATTTATTGTTATACTCGTACATATATCCGAAATATATAAAAATTTGGACATTTATTTATATAATTATTTTTTTATAATCCTATAAAAGGGAAATGATAAATCAAAGATGAATTATTATATATTTTTATTTTAATAATTACAAAGTTGGAACAAAAAAAATAATCCCTCGAATAAAATAAATAAATAAAATACTTATCTAATAGTTAAAGTTAAGCTAAGAAATTCACTGGTAGCTCATCATCATCAGATGTTTCGGAACCTTCCTCAGGCTCTTTTGCTCTCTCCAATCATTATCATTTTGCTTGTCTTTATTGTTTTAAATTAAAAATTTGAACAAGAATATACAGGGTGTAACACGAAAACGGTTTTTCCTTGCGCAAATGTGGCTTATTAATTTAGACAATAATGTATTGAAATTGAAGAGAAGATAGATAATTTAATTTTAATACAAAGAACACTGAACATACAAAAATTACTTGTTATCTAATCTATATAAAACATTAGAATATCAATAATAAATATTAACATCAACATCCTTGACGATTCAACACCAAGTCTAATAATATTATAAAAATATAAAAACAAGCGGCTAGATGCCGGGAAAAATGCTTGAAATAAATGTTGTAAAGAAATAAATTCTGCATCTAATTCAGTAATCACATTTTATGATTTCTACAACCAATACAGAAAATTGCACTTTTCCCATGCTTTACAAAGCCCGAAAGTTATTCATTTCCCACAGTTGTGGGTTAACGTGTGAGCAATTATATTTCACACGTTTCCAACTGTAATATAATGTTAATATTTATCTCATATGTATTTTTAGATTTGTAAATTACAAATTGGTAATTACTTATCTGTATATATTTGCATTTATAGTAAAAATAGTTTAAAGTTCAATTAATCATTGAGAAAAAAATGATGTACTATATTAAAAATTAATTATTTATATCTCACCAATGAGTGTGGTCGTAGAAAAAGTATGGTGTGTCACTCGTGCAGAAACACCTATTGCGCAGTTATGTGATTCCAGCCCTCGACCTCGTCTCGTACTAAAACTCTCATACCTCATTGGTAATAGATGCTTTTCTGCAGTTGTTGCACAATATAATATTACATGTTTCAAAGCGGGCAAATTAAATTTAAAATTTTGTAAACGTGAAATCTATATAGTGTTATTGAAATAAAATCACAAATAAATGCAATGACAATTTACCAATTTTTTTTTTATGTAATTGATAATATCTCTCCGTTATTTTGTATAATAATATATTATTTTTAATTAGAGTATATAAAAGATTAACTTGCATTATTGAAAGATATTTTTAGGTATCTACACAACTTCTTCCATATTCTAGCATGCGACCACAGAAGCTACAGTTCCTGCGATTGGTGACATTTCGAATGTATTAATAATTAAAATGACAAATAAATATTAAAACAACTACAATAAATAATATGTATTAATATTTTAGTAAATTAATCATTTTTTAAGAAGTAATAAGTTGTGACCTCCAGGAACTCTTAGTTCATACACAGTAATAATAAATATTTTGTAGTAAATACTCAAATATAAATTAGTAACTAGATATTTTCTTAAAGAAAATGGCCCGTTTTCCGTGCCGATCAGGGTAGATATTTTACTCCAATATTAATTACCATCTAATAAACGGATCCTTAAATAGCGGAGGATGGGATGACATATCTATGAAAAGAAATTGAAACGAAACCTGTAGCATTGTAGGACAAACACAAAGAAGGAAGATTTACTATGGCAATAACAATTATATCGTACAAAATCCCTATATGACGTCCGGACGTGGCCTGCTAAATAACTGTGGATGCTATCACTGAAGCTGATGAAGCTTATACATCGCGTATCGTTGATTTCCATGGCGACCTACCAAAAACTACTGTTTTCACATCAGCTTGACTTAGTCGGACATTCGCGAAATCCTTCTTGATTTGTAATAACCAAGTTTTTCTTCGAGGCTGTTCGTACAATTTTCCAGATGTCCGATCAGGAATGTTGAAAAAGTATATGTGATAACGGTTCAGAGCAATCTAAAAGACATGTTCAAACCATTGTAGTGGATGTATTTTTTTTCTGGATTATAGTCGTCTGGTTTAACAAAGAAACATAACTAACAACGGAATAGTATCTTACATTACAAAGGAAAGCTTGTGCATTATGAGAAATTTTAGGCGTGTATAACCGATTTGGTAAGTAGTGAAATACAAGTAGCATTTGATTTGTTACAAACTTAATCTTACCTCACTAATTAGTAACGCGCAATTATGGAATAGATTGTGACAGTCCCTATCTACCATCTAACGAAACAACTGTCAAGGGAAGTGACTAATGTAGGTAATTACGACACGTGTTATATAAAATTTTATGTAACACCCCTATGGTTTGAAATGTATTTAAATATATTTTGTCCGATATTTCAAAATTACTTTTGATAAAAAAAATAATGCAGAGTGTAATGTTCAGTTACTTATAAATGTTTATTTTATATTCCTAATTTTTATTTTTTGCTCACTGAATCAGTTATAAATATTTATTTACAATCACCATAATCAATAGTTAATGCATTATTTTTAGAAGGCGTAGAACAGAATAATTTTATTTATAAAAATATTAGACTCTCACAATTCCCAGTTAAAATTTTAACTTCCAGGTTAAATCGGATTATATACAATACGGTTAAATTTGTCATTTGTCACTTTATCAGTTCACTTCGTTTCAGTTTTGTTTATTTAACTAAGAGTTAAATTTTTAATCGGAGATCGTAAGATTAGCCCGTACTGTATTTTTTTTAAGAAAATTAAATGTATAGGTGTATTAAATTTTGAATTAATTCAATTTCACAAAATTTAGTAGTGTTAAAATTTATATATCATATAAATCTACGTGTACATATCACTTTTTGTTTTTATTTAACACAGAATTTAATGGCACAAAATTGACGCCAGCTATGAGTGCCCGTGACGGGACGACTGATAAGCGCCGGACCGTACAAATATCCCATCATTACCGATATCTGTGTACAAAGCAGATTGACACACCCAGCAATGGCCGTGATGAAATATTTATTTAGTTATTTATTTATATATATATATATATATATATAAGTTATATTTCGACGATCCGAAATAGTGTTTTTAAAAAGGGTTTTTTATTGTGAATTTATTATATCAAAACTATCATTTGTTACACATAAAAATTATTTAATGTTTATTTAATAAAAATACGACTTATTACATTTATTATATTTTAATGTTACTTATTTGGATTCTTCACTCTGACTAAACTAAAACTACTGCAAAGTCTATAAACTGGAAACGGGAAACTCAGGTGTCGGGTTCGACGCCTGGGAACTGCAACTCATCAGTTTGGACAGCGGTAACTCCTCCCTTGCTAAAATTGGGCTTCATCGGGTAGCTTCAGCGCCGATCTAGGGGGTGAAGTGGACGGTTGAAGTTCAATGTCTTCGGCCTTGGGTTGTCTTTTCTTTTTATATGCGATGAATGTCTTTTGTAGGTAAGCTGCGACCGTGATGATGGCACCGGTGATTATGATTACGTACAGTGCCCACACTGGGTAGTTGGTAATGTCAGCTTCGGATTCGATTTGGTCGTTGTGGTACTCTGTATCTTCGAACTTGTTTAATGGTTTTAGTTCGGAGATAGAATTTAGTTCGATTGCCATTTTGGGAATATTTGTATTGTTGTAGTCGATTTCGAAGTTTTCAATTATTAATGGTTTGCCAAATGTGCCTTGTTTAAAAATTAAGTCATGATTTTGAAGTTTGAGTTTGCATTCATCTTCTTTAATTAAGAGTACGCCTTGTAGGTTGCTTATACTGTCATCTTGATTGCATTTGGCTTGTACGTTTTCAGGATTTGGAAATATTGCTAGATATTGATTGATTTCTTCAATGTATTCGATGTGATTTCTTTTTATGTTTAATTTGACGAAGTGACAATTTTCTACTTTGCTCTGTAATATGAAGTTCTTTTCGCAAGAATTTTCGCTGATTTCTTTAATTTTGTTCGGACATTGGTAAATGTTTCCCTTATTGCGGACACACAGATCATACAAAGATCTTAAGTCACCATTTTCAGACTTCAGAATGTACTCATGGTTAGGGATTATAGTTACAAATTCGTTATTTTGTTTAGTGGGTGTTGGAATAAGGTGAATAAGTTCAAAATGGGTTTCATAATTTATGGGAATGTCGATAAAGTATATAATTTTGTTTTCTTGTAATTTACAGTTAATTGAGATTAATTTTTCAATTTCTGACATGTTTTCTGAATTGATTTCAAATGGTAGTTCATTGTTATAGAATTTTGAAATTTTATTTAATTCTTCGTAAAGGTCATGTGATTTGATAATGCTAGGATGCATTGTGTGGAGTTTGCAAAATGTTAGAGAGTTTTCTATATCTTGAAGAGTGTTAAATGTCATAGTGTATAAAATGTTTAACTGATTGTAAATATCTTTAATAAATAGTTTATCATGATCTTTGATTCCTCCGATGACAATGTGTATTAGTTGTTCAATTTTTGACTTTAAAATATTTTCGTTGCGTTTAATTGTTTCGACAGTTTTATTGAAATATTTCATAATTTGGTGACTAACAGAGTACTGGTGCTTAATTTTGTCATTTAGTTTAAATTGATTTTCTTTCAAATGATTTAAAATTTTTGTGTATCGATTATCATCTTCAGCATCTAGATTTCCTGTTATTGATTTTATAACAGATCCTAAACCGTTTAATATTCCTCGTTTTGTTCTCACATGCGTAGATAAATGGCTAATTTTTTCATTAATATTATTTTTCAGGTACTCTATGATTTTGTTGTTATTATCAAACTCAGCAGCGATTGTGTTATCTGCGTTGATAGTGTGTTTGAGAGTTGTGTACTGCTTGTTTAAACTTTCGTATTGTGCCCATAATGGGTTTAAATCATAAAATTGTACGAGTGTGTGTTTCGTTTTTTGTAACTTTGCATGTCCAAGGTTAATTGTCAGTAGTCCTGGGTTTAGGGTAATATCTTGGATATTTATTCCGAGTGTATGCGTGAAGTAGAGGGACCTGGAATAGCCGGATATTTATCAATTATTTTTCTAGGTCTCTTTACGTTTGAAAGATGAATTTTAGATTGTTTTTTATCATTATTCTCTGTGTCAATTTCTGCAATTTTTAAGTTCTTGTTAACTTTTTTAATTTTTTCCTTTTTGAATTTCGGGTTTTTCGTTTTATTAACTTTTTGTTTGTTATGAACGTAGACTGTTTCGGGTATGTCGGGAAGTTCTTCGCGATTTTCGTTTAATTTAGTAATAATTTTGGTTTTATCTGATTGCAATTTGCTATTAATATTTTTATAAACTAATTTTGTTTTTTCCTTATGTTTTTGAATATAATCTTGCATTATTTGTTTCTCGAGTTCTATATCCAGTGGGGAATTTGTATCTAAGTGTCCGTTAATAATTTCAACTGGTTTTAAATTTGTCGTGCTATGATTTGTATTGTTATAAGCCAGGATTGCATAGTTTACTTTATCTTTTATTAGTTCACTTTTGAAATTTTCTTGTAAGTTGAATAAACGAATGTGCTCTATCAGAGTTGAATGAAAACGTTCGACTAGACCGTTGGAATTTGGATTTTGTGAGCAAATGAAATGAATTTCGATTTTATGTAGGCTTAATAATTCTTTTATGACATTATTTTTAAATTCAAGCCCATTATCTGCTATTATTAATTTGGGTATACCGTGATGTGAGAAAAATCGTGTTAGTTTATTTGCAATTTCTATAGCATTTGTGGAGTTAACTTTATATGCTTGAGCGTATTTAGAAAAAGCGTCAATTATAGTAAGAAATTTGGTGTTTTCTAGAGAAAGTGTGTCAATGTGGATGATGTCTAATGGTTTATTGGGAGTTGGGGTAACATTTAGTTTCGGTTTGATAGGGTTCCTTTCGTACTTAGCAGCTAAACAAATTTCACATTGATTTATAAAGTCTGTGACGGTCTTTAACTGATTCGGCCAATAATATCGTTTTTTAATTTGAGTGTGAACTTCGTTTATTCCACGGTGGTTTGTCTTACCTTCGTGAAAATTTTTTATTACTTGTAAGATTTCATCTTTTTCTTCTACATCTATTAATTTTACGTTGCTCTTGATAAATTTGATTTCAGAGTGTTTAAAATAATTTTGTAATACGTTACTAAATTTCTCATAAATGGGTGTTTCAAAGTATAGGTAGTATTTCACATTCGGTGTAATGTATTCTTTTATAAAATTTATTGTATCTTGTTCGAAATCTGTTTCAGAAAGTTGGAGAAGAATTCTCATTTTATCGCAATGAAGTTTTTGTATTTTTGGCTTAGAAGGGGAATGTTTGACTTGGGATATAAAAATTTGGTTTTTTCCAAAATTTACAGGTGATTCAGTGATTGTTATACCTACAATAGGGTTTTCGGGGTTTGAGTGAATTGTTTGGTCAGTTTCGGGATCATGCTGTTCTTCTTCGTCTGGTTCTACGATTAAGGATTGCTTGTCATTGTCAGGGTTGAAATAGGTTTCGTTAAAATTTTCAATGAGATCGAAAAGGTTTTGCGATTCTGGATCTAAAGTATTTATGTTTAATTCGATACGTGATAGTGCGTCTGCGTTTTTGTTTAGAGAGCCTTTTTTATGAATGACTTCATAATCGTACTCTTCTAATTTGAGTCGCCATCTCATTAATTTTGAATGGGGTTCTTTCAGTGAATGTAAGTATTGTAAAGGTTTGTGGTCAGTTATGATTTTAAATTTTCTTCCATACAGGTAATGTCTGAAATATTTCGTAGCCCATATGACAGCAAGTAATTCTTTTTCGATTGTGCTATAGTTTGTTTCTGAGCTATTTAGTGTTCGACTCGCATATGCGATGGGTAGGTCAGATCCTATAGGTCCTTGTGATAAAATAGCGCCGATGGCATATTGGCTTGCGTCTGTTGTCAAGTTAAAAGGTTTCTTATAGTCCGGGTATTGAAGGATGGGATCGTTTATCAGGAGGTTTTTACAGGTGTTAAAGCAATTAATGTATTCTGTATCATTATAGTTAATAGTAGCGTCTTTTTTCAAGCACTTCGTGAAGGGTTTTGTAAGATATGCGAAGTTTTTAATAAATTTCCTGTAGTAGCCTAACAGTCCGAGAAATGCTTTGATTTGTGTGGCTGTTTTTGGGATGGGGTAATTTTTGATAGCATGGATTTTATCCGGGTTAGGTTTGACACCATCTGGAGTTACTATATGGCCTAAATATGAGACTTCTGTACGTAAAAATTCGGATTTATCTGGTTGAATTTTGAGATTAGCTTTTCGTAAACGATTAAAAACTGATCTTAAATTTTGAATATGCTCTTGGAGAGATGTACTAAAAATGATTACATCGTCGAGATATACGAGACAAATTTCGTTGGTTAAATTTCGAAGAACGTTGTCCATCACTCTTTGAAAAGTGGCTGGCGCGTTCTTTAATCCAAAGGGCATTCTTAAATATTCGAAATGACCGTTTTCTGTGCTGAAGGCAGTTTTTTGTATATCAGATTCACTCATTTCAATCTGGTGAAATCCTGACGCTAAATCCAAAGTTGAAAAATATTGGCATCTACCAAGTTTGTCTAATAAAGTGTTGATGTTAGGTATTGGATATTTGTCATCAATTGTTTTCTCGTTTAATTTCCGATAGTCGATTACGAGTCTCCATTTCTTTTTTCCGGAAGCATCTAATTTTTTTGGTACGATCCAGACGGGGGATGACCAAGGTGAATGAGAAGGGCGGATAATATTCTGGTTTAACATTTTTTGAATTTGGGATTGCACTTCTTTTCTATGTACTTCGGGGTATCTATATGTCTTTGCATATACTGGAAGTTCATCTTTTGTTCGAATAGAGTGTTTTACTTCATTAGTAAAAGATAAAGGTTCATTGTCACAGTGAAAGATATCAGAATACTCAGTCAGCAGTTTTGTTATCTCGCGTTTTTCTTCCTCATTCATGTGCTCAAGTCTAATTTTGCTCGTATCTAATTTATTTTTTATTTCACTTTGTTCAAAATTTAAATTATTTATTTCGAAATTGTTTAAAGGATGGATTCGTACACAATCTACAGAATTTAGAATTTCTTCATTTTCGCCTAAGTTTATAATTGGATAAATAATTTCATAATTTTGAATGTTAGCAAGACCTTCTGGGATAATTATATTGTTTATTTTGGTTTCGGGGATGAATGCTTCACCATTTTGGATGTTGTGAACGAATATTTTGGAGATTTTTTCTGATTTAGGGGGGATTTTTATGTAATGAGATTTTGGTAGTATTTTATGATAATAAATTTTTATTTCTTGATTGGGAGTAATTATTTTGTCATTAGTCAAATCGATGTTTGCTCCCAATATTTTTAAATTATCTAATCCTAAAAGAATATCAAAATTTTTATGGAAATTAAATAAATGATATTTCAACATAGTATTAGGTGAGTTAAATAATTTTGAAGAGGGTATTATAATACTGAATTTTTCAATAGATGTTCCATGTGCGGTGGTAATTTTGAATGGGTCGTTTTTAATATTGTTTTTGAATAATTTATTTGCAATAGTGGGATTTATAAAAGAACGTGTACTGCCAGTGTCTATTAGAGCTTTCAGATTCATTTCTGGGAAAATAATGAATGGTAGTTCACTGTGGTTATGAATTACATTCATCAGTTCAATGTCTGTTCCGAGGCTGTTAAAGGAAAAAACTCGGTGTGCTCGTTTTGATCGTTAATTTCGTATTCTGTGTAGTCGTCTATTTCGGTGTTAAACAGTTCTTCAGCGATAACGTTGGGTCTGTTTTGCGACTGGAAGAATTGTTGCGGACGGTACTGGTTTGTTCCTGGCCTGGGTGTCATTGACTGTCTAGTACTGACACTCATAGGCGTAGGCTTGGGGGCTTTATAGTTAGGATTAGGTTTGAAAACGTTTTGGGATTGATTATTAAATGTTTTATTTACGTGATTGGGGGGATATTGATTTTGTATGTAAGGTTTCCTTATTTGATGATTAGGATATTGATTAATGGTAGGTTTAAAATTTGAGTTAGTAGGTGGATTCGGTCGGTACATTAGTTGTGGATATTGTGGTTGTCTATTTTGTGTAGTATGAATTATTTGTTTTTGTTTATGTTGAGTATGTGTGTTAATTTTGTGATATTGTGGACGACTGTGCGTTTCTAACTGAAAGTCGTTTGTGAGCATGTTTAATGCGGTGTTCATATCACTGGGGTTCTTTGTTCTCATTAGAGTTCCTAGAGGATCTTTTAGTCCTCGGAGAAGAATTCTTAAAGCATAATTTTGGCAATAGTCCGTTAAATAAGGCTTAGCAAGTGCTAGACTATGATTACTAATGTAGGAAATTTGGAGATTTAGTAAATCTTGAATTTTATTGTAAAATTCAAATGGCGTTTCATTGCCTTGTCTTAATTCTGTTAATTCGATACTCAGGGTGTATAGATCTCGTTTATCTGAGTAGGCGTTTAACAGTGCTTGTTTCACGTCTGCCCATTTACTTATTGAGCTACTGGCGATGTTTACTGCGGCATCACCTTTTATTTTTGCTAGAATGCTCGACATAAGGTACTCATTTTGAAAGTCTGCTTCGTCGACCAAATTATAAAATTTATTTACTAATTTTTCGCAGATTTCAAGAAAGCGGGATAATAATTTACCATCACCGTAGAAATCTGGGATCATGTCTAAGTAATGTTTTTCGAGACGTGGTGTAGGTTGTACTAGTGATCCTATTTGTTGTTGTGCCATTTTGACTTTGTTTTTTGTTAATTTGCGTTTACTGTTATAAGGTTTGGACGTTACGAGTGTGGACTCGGAGTCAGAGGAAGTTTCAGGGTTTGTATGTGTATCCGATCCGGTATCTGAGTCAGAATGGTATTGATAGTTGTGTGACATGTGTGTACTCACAGTAACAGAAGCAATTTGTCCATTGGATGCGTTGATTCCCGGTTAGGTCTGTATTCAGCAGCGCCTTGTTCTTTCGTCCTCGATGTTCGCTCGCAGATGAAGGAACTGGGTGATTTTGCACTTGGACGTAGTCGCTTCTTCTCCCTGGGGTTTTGGTTCTTCTCGGTGAATCGTAGATACGAACACGAGTTTCACTTTTCAATGTGAAAATTCGCCCGAAAAATCCGCTCCGACTGCGCCAGTTATATTTCGACGATCCGAAATAGTGTTTTTAAAAAGGGTTTTTTATTGTGAATTTATTATATCAAAACTATCATTTGTTACACATAAAAATTATTTAATGTTTATTTAATAAAAATACGACTTATTACATTTATTATATTTTAATGTTACTTATTTGGATTCTTCACTCTGACTAAACTAAAACTACTGCAAAGTCTATAAACTGGAAACGGGAAACTCAGGTGTCGGGTTCGACGCCTGGGAACTGCAACTCATCAGTTTGGACAGCGGTAACTTATATATATGGTTATTCCGTTTACTTCGTTTATACCATGCAACAGTTCAAACATAAAATAAGCTATCTGAAATAAATCACCCTCTCCATTTATTCGCAACTTCCTTATCCATTTCAGATTCTTCCAATCCCATATTTTCTCGCAATTAAAGTCCTCCTAGTTCTATCAGGTAAATGTGGTCTTTGCCCTTGAAGATGCAGTCCTGAGGGATGCATACAGTGAAGTATGATCCCAGAGGGAGGAGGGTGCATGCTAAACACCATGCAAGGTGAGGGCAAGCCCCACAGAAAGTGAATTGAATTGGTGCAAAGTGAATTACACTCACTCTCACGAACGGATGATTGCTGGGAGTTAGCAATAGCAGAGAATTGTTAATATTTAGTAAATGACATGATGTGATGAGCAATTGCTTGTTTTATAAAGTAGAAAAGAATGAATATGTTAATTGTTTGAGGAAACTGTGAAACTGCCCAGAGCTCTTCTCACCTCAAAATGGGATAAAAACTTTTGCATCCAAATCATTTTCACAGGAATAGGAAAAATAATCGAAACTGACGTTCTAACCTTTCTGGAAAGATACGTTATGCAATACATCAGGATTTAAAATAGTATAGACATCTAATGCATAATTAATAATAAAATAAATTCTGACCAGGGACCTGAACCGAAATATATTTATGGTCCAGGTTTGGTTCAGGTTCAGGAAATAAATGTCAATTCAGGTTCAGTTTCGGTTCAAGAAAATAAAAATTATAACGGTTCATTGGTTTTGGGTTCGGGTTCGATTTTGGTTCAGAGCAATAAATGATTACAAACACAAGAAGATGATTATATTTAATAATTTTAAAATGACATTAAAAAAATATTTTTAATTGTATATTTAATTGACCTCTGAAACGAATCTGAATTTAAAACGTTTTAAATTCGGTTCAGGTTTATTGACCTTGGCAAATAAAGGTTCGGGTTCAGTTTCAGGTCCCTAATTCTGACCTTACTGACTTTAAGAGTGACTTTTTCTAATAAACGTATTTTGATGTGTGAGCCCAAACTTATAATAAGTCGGCCGGTTTACATTTTCAATAAATTATAAAATCTACACAAATGGTTAGAATTTTTTTCAAAATTCTTTCGGCTACTTTATATTTACACTTAAAACATAAAAAAACTGTGAGCCAAATGACGGGTGATAAAAGTTCTAGCGTCATGTTAAGGGCCATATTCAAGTCCAGACTTAGCTTCTACTAAGACGTATTACTTTTGACACAATGAAAAATAACTTCGTAAAAATCCAATGCGTACAGTAAAACCTACCTTGCAAGACATATGGGACAATACTCACAGAAAATTTTACAGGGCTTAGTTATACAATACCTAATAGAATTAAAGTTGGTATTACTAATAAAGGAAATGTAAAATGTAACCCAATATTAACCCAATATTAAATGGCGGAACTAAGTATTATGGAATACCTTTGAACGAACATAACTACTTAATTTACATTATCGTTATATTAACTGTCGTTTTAATTTAATATTTTTTACATTATTAACAAAACAATTGTTAGATTTGATCAGGGACATCCACAGAGGGGGTTTCTTCTAATAAATTTTAAGTGTAAATGGTTTTGGACAAGTCGCGTTTCGGAATTCAGTACAGAAATTTCAAATAACTTTATAGATGCGCAATGGTTCAATTTTTTCAAATATACATCCCCTGGCTGTGATCTTATATATATATATATATATATATATATATATATATATATATATATATATATATATATATATATATATATATATAGGTCTAAATTCAATAAAGTTGCAGTGTTACAGAGAAAAGTTTCAGAATAGCACCATCAAATCAACTGTCATTTCAGAAAAAAAAATTCAAAACTTTTTTAAGATGGACAACATTAATAGTGTCTCAATAATCAAGAGAAATAATTTCTAATAAATTATAGTATACTACAAAAAGTAAAATAAAATTGATAATTTTATAGCAAATGATTTTCTATAACTAAACTTTTTAGTACAATTTTATCTTATTAATTAGAAGAATTGACATTTAAATCAATTTAACTATGACTTGGTATTAAAAAAAACTGTCTTATATGTAATGCAGATGCTCCGGGCCTACGGCTAATGATAATGGATTTAATAGGTATGAAGATAATGCGATTGTCCATAATATATAGTAGTAACGTATGCGAGCCACAGGCGTTTAACATGGGAAATCAGTTTTTCTTAGCGCAAACGTTACCTAATTACTTTATGTAAAAATACGTGCAATAAAAGTTACAGAGATTTAAATTCTGCATGTAAAACAATTATTTTAGCTCCTCATATAAACATAAAAATTAATTATAAAGTTAAAGTTTTAATGAGCTTTTTGTCTAGGCAGCCTAGGCAGCGAAAGCAGTGGTTAATTTTTAACTACTGGTTAAAAAAATTACCCAATCAAGTATATTGAAATATAACAAAATATTGGATTTTTAGTTGTCAAATCAATATGTATTGGATAAAAAAATTAACCAGTGGTTAAAAATTAACCTGGGTTACAGAATACGAGGTGTGTTCAAAAACTATCGCGAATTTTGAATTTTCGCGGGTTACGTATATTCGAATTTCGATCTTTTTGTGGCTTTATGTTGGTACTCATGTCTCTCACTTATGTCGACAAGCTCGGCCATTTTGAATGTTCACTTACTTGTTGACAGCTGCTTTGCTTGCACGTGTTTTGGATCGTCTTCGATTTTTACCTAATGTGCTTATTCGTTAAAAACTGACTTCTACTCGTAGAAATGAAATAACTTCTTTGATAAAAACATTTTATGACAATGACAAATTTTAAATGAATTATTTTTTTCTACGTTCCGTCGCCTTTAGATAAGAAAGATATTGTCTTGGTCAAAAAATTCATAGTCAGTTTTTAACGAATAAGCACATTAGGTAAAAATCGAAGACGATCCAAAACACGTGCAAGCAAAGCAGCTGTCAACAAGTAAGTGAACATTCAAAATGGCCGAGCTTGTCGACATAAGTGAGAGACATGAGTACCAACATAAAGCCACAAAAAGATCGAAATTCGAATATACGTAACCCGCGAAAATTCAAAATTCGCGATAGTTTTTGAACACACCTCGTAGATCCGTTAGACATTTAAAAACAACACATTTGTTTCCTTTTTCTCATAAATCATAAATGTAACTTTATAATTAATTTTTACGTTTATATGAAGAGCAAAAATAATCATTTCACTGATTGATTTAGATGCAAAATTTAAATCTCTATAGCTTTTATTTGAAGTATTTTTCCATAAAATAGTTTTTATGTAGAAAGTATGTACTTTGTACAGTTAGTATAATAATATGTGGTGTGAAGTTCAACAATTAATAGTAGGTATTTCATAGGATTTGGAATATTGTCATGCATTTTATTTTGCTCGTAACAATGACAAAATACTGTAACTTTTATAAATAAGAAATGCACATACTTCGTACCTACATCACTTTTTTATTGTCTTAGGTCTGTTCAGAACAGAACTAGAGAAATGATAATTTTACTCTTGGAACACTGCCAGCCGAAATCACAAAGGCACTTTTGTATGGAAATTTGAGATTAAGAATTTCAGAAGATATACTCGTATCAAGAAGTGATTCAAACATTGACTATCAATAAGCTAGTGCCATATTTTCCCACGCTACTGCTATATTTTTCTTCCTATGGCTACAAATATATTACAAATACATTTTAAAAACTTATGAATATACCGGGAGTAATAATAATATTAAACCACTTTCTTTATCTTCTAAGGACTAACATGTCATTTTTACTACCAATGAAGTAAAGTTGTTACCAAGATAACATAAAATAAATGTTAAGCGTGAGTAGCAACCCTTATGTGACTTCTTTAGCTATCTAATCTTATAACAAAATAAATTTGAATAGATAATTTTTAGTAAAGGCGTAGGGCGTGGTAAAAAAACTAATGAGATAAACACGCAATCTAACGCTGGCCTATACCACACACATTTTTTTATACTTTATGCTACTGCTTCATTATTTTATACATAATTTTTTATAAGCGTCTGTGTATAAACTGTATCACAATAGAAATTAGTCAAATTATCACACATTAATGTTGAACCTAACCAAAAGTAAAATTAACAAATTATATTTTTTTACAAACTCTGCTTTGAAAACTAGAAGCTTCTGCTTAAATGAATAATTATTTTTTAATTTTTTTAGTATATTCCATTATATACCACCTACTGTTTTTACTACTTTATTATATATCCTGTAAGCTTCTGCTTCCATAATTGATTAAAATATTAATACTTTTTCATTTTGTTTTTCTCACTGTATGTTCTATATTACATACTATATTTTTTTATTATAGGGAATTTAATTTAACATGCAACATATGGTCAGTCACATACATGGTTACACACTACTATCAAAATATGACAGCAATGTAATTAATGTCCATTTTAAAATGCAACATACAAAAATTGTGATTATGTATTATCAATACTAAATTCTAATAAATTAACCTACCTAACCCATGATTTAAAAAAAGTCAAATATTTAATGTAGCACATTTTGCCTTGCAAAAATTTATAATTTTAATGTAATAAATGTTTGTTCAATCCTGTTATTGAAACTTGTTTCTTACTTAGATAGGAACTTGAAACCTTCTGTTTTATCCATTCAACTTATTCCTATGGCAACGGGTGGGTGAAACTAGTGAGCGAAAGTGAACTTTCGCCCACTCACCTGTCATTACCGAAAATAGGAATAAACTACAATAGAATACATAACATTTATTTATTTACATGAAAATTACCTGCACAGTTATTGAAAACAGCATTTACTTAAACTAAACATGCCAGCAAGTGACATTTTATCTATCTCAGTGTCTTCTATTACCTCTACCTACGCAAATTTTCTTACTGGTATTGGTGCCCGCTTCACGTTTTAACTATTTTTCTTGCAATTTTATCTTATAGATCGCTGACATTCTTCTTTATTTGCCATTTTTTTTATGTAAAATCTACAGAATGTGACAGCCAGAAAATAATTTTGTTGACAATTGCAAATGTTTATAAACACAAACAATAGCAACGTACCCCGCCGCCTATGTTAATTTCCACTCCATGTATAAATATATTAGTACAAATTTTGATATTTTTTTCTAATATCAGGATTGAACAAAACGCTATACAACACTTTATGTGCCTTTGACCAATGGGTTAGCGTCTCGTGTTCAAAACTGGCACATGCGTGAGCGAAATTCTTAGTTTCTTCACTCGTATAGTAATATACTATTAAATTAACCTTCATTCACGCACAGACAATATACTAGCCGATACATTGTAACAAAATTAACTTTGTACCTAACTGCAATATTGTCTGCGATTAAGAATAATTTTTATTCATAATGTTGCATTTTAAAATGCTGTCATTTATTGGCTAGTATATAACCATGAAAATGATTGAACATATGTTACATTTTAAAATAAATTCACTGTATATACTATTAATTTTTATACTGTAATTTTATATACTATGTACGCTTTTGTTTATATAATTGATTGGTACACTAATATATGTACTTTTCTTCTTTATTCTGTATTATACTTTTATTATATATTATTAATGTTCTTGCCATGTAAATGGTAATTGTCTTTGATCAAAAAATCCAATGACGAGTTTTTAATGAATAAGCACTTTTTAGGGTCTCTATAATACGATTTTACCATTTGTACGATTATTTATGTTTGTATGTATGTATATATTACATTGTTTCGCTATTATACAGAGTAATCAAACATGGCTGCAGGTCACGTGACAACTTTTATTAATTTTTTTAATTTATTATTATACGCTTCTTTACATATTGTAGTATTTAAGCTGTGATATTTATGGGACAGTGCGATTTTCTTCGAATTTCTCTTCATCATTGCTTTACCACAGCGCAGAGATGGGGATGAAAATTATGAAAGTACACACACATAAATATCCTTGCCCTACGTGGGATTCGAACCCACGACCAGATTCTAGCTGTGAAGGTCGCTTGAGCTCTGCCTTAACATGCTAAGCCACCGATGCCGGCTTACAAATTTTATTTCGAAATAATGTCAAAATTATATATATATTTGAATTTTCCATAATTCATCAAAACTATATTCCATATTATGACAGATGATGACCGGTACATGGCATTTGATTAATATCAATGCCGTACCTTGATTCATTTGCTAATTTTGTTTCGAATCCCTTCGTGGAAAATCTTTCAGTAATTTCATTATGGCTTTTAATGCAGGGCGTACCAAATATCTTCTTGAAGCATATTCTCGTTCATATGAACGGAAAGAAGACGGTTCTTAGGATTATTCTTGTGACAACTAGCAAAATTCGAAAGGTACGCCCATGGAAATAGTGCTGCGTCATTTCAAGCAAGCGGCAAATGTCAAAATAGTATAGAGCGGCACACTTCAGCCATTTCTGTTCACTCTATATTTGTATGCATTGCAAAATGTATTTTTGTACTCATACATTGTATCGCGTCGCCTAAGCAACGTTCGAAACGTCAATTTCCCAGGTCTGCACCAGATAAGTGACCGGGAAATTTTGGAACAAATACTCTCTTATTTCTAAAGCATTTATTAAAGAACTAAATTTATAATAATAAAGTATAGTTACTCAAACACTCTCTCGCTTAATAATAATAAGAGAAAATGGTGGAACATTCAATGATATTTAATTTTAAAATAATGAATTTAGTGCATTTGGTTCACTATGTTGGCAACAATTTCTGCTCCGACAGCGGAACTCGGCAAGACATATAACCAACAAACTTAATGTAAATTGTAACAAAACAATGAGAAATAACAAGTTTATTAAGTTTAAATTTGCTATATACTACAAGTGAAATGCTTGGTAAGTAATAAATAGTTATTTACATACTATGATTAACACATAATATTAAACATAAAAATAATTGGAATTTAAATTTGACACATCACTCTGAAATTAGGTACAAAGCAGTTTATATCTAATGAAGTTGTAATAAATAAAATTATTTGTTCAAAAATTACTAATTATTAAGTTTTATACTTCTCGTACAAAGAATATTGTATAAACGGCGTGCGTAAACATGGTTCCCGCAATCTAATGAAGTTTTAATAAATAAAATTAATTGTACAAAAATTAGTAATTATTAAGTTTTATACTTTTTGTACAAAACATATTGTACAAACCGCTTGCGTGAACTGAATCGTTCCCACACTTGGTATGTAAATAACTAATACATAATTGCTAACCAATTTGTGTAACTATTTTAAAATCTAAAAACAAATAAATGTTCTAATTGTAATTACTACATAATTTACCTGCTATCCATGACATTAATAAACAATAATGTAGGTACTAGTATTAAATATTATTGGTGAAAACAAAAGAAATATTGCTTTGTAGGTGTATAAAGATAATCATTTATTTATATTAAATTATATATGGGTTCTCGTGGCCGTGTGCCTGAGTGTCTGATCGTGAATCTGGGGACCCGGGTTCGATCCCGACCGACGCCAAAAAATTACATCGCAGTTTAATGGCACAAAATTGACCCCTGTGGCGCACTCTCCACGCCAGCAATGAGTGCCAGTGAGGTGACGCCTGGTAAGCGCTCACACGGTACAAATATTCCATCATTACCGATATCTGTGTACGAAGCAGATTTGCACACCCAGCAATGGGTAATATGCCGTGATGAAATATTATTATTATTTATATATTTTATTTATATTTATATTAAATAAATAAATTAAATATTTCTTCGGCTATTGTCGAATTCCTTCTCTAAAATTGTCATTGCTCTGCTGACTTTTATCATAATTACAGTTTAGTACACCAAAACCTTCCTCGATAGATTCTTCTATAGAATAGTTAAAACGGCACCAAAATTCGTCCAGCGTTTCACAAGATTCGCGCTAACAAACAGACAGACGTTTATCGAGGCCTTTATTCTATAGTAAGATATGTGGAGATAATGTCAATACCTACATTTCTCTATATCTGATACACGAATTTAACGATTCGGAAACTGTACAAACAAATCAAAGTAAAGATAGTATCGGTTCTATTAGCGGATACTTTGCAGTCGACATTTTTATGCACGATTTCCGTTCTATCCCTATTCGCAGACACAGATAATAAAGAGCGAGTGCAAGTGATCTTAGGCGGAAACATCGAAACATTCTTTCCTGTAATACAATCAATCCACCCTCCGAACTTTACAGCGAACTGAATTAAATCACCGATTCACCTAAAATATTCGCTTTATATATTCTCTCTGACTCCACTTATAGACCAAATCAGATGGAACTTCAAGACCTGAGAATAAGAGAACTTTTATTGCTGGGAACAGGGTGACGGAAAATACAGATTTTATACAGTGTGTTAAAAAAAAACTAACTCGGAGTAGGCTGTGAATCGAGAAACGTATGTCTGGTCATTATTCAATTCAAAAGTTAAATTGTCAAAATTGATCTTGAAATGTAATTTTAGGGAGAAAAGATAATAAAGAAGGACACTATACATTGACATTCGCCGTTTTCTAATTTATTTCAATTTCTAAAAACAGGTCTAAGAAGAAAAGTTTTGATTTCTTGAAATAAAATTTGGAATGTGAGATTTACCGATTTGAATCTACCTAATTACAAGTTAACAATATTACACACCTACCCAATAAATGAGCTTTACAATAATCAACAATAATGATTTGAAAATAGGTAACACCAAAACATAAATGACATACATTTGTATATACAACGTATTAAACAATTATGTAAGATATTAAAATCATATAACTGGTTTTTACAATGGGTATAGAATTTGTTAATTATATGAGCTAAAAAATGAATATAATTCTGCAACTAATTTAAACAAACAATTTACTTCAATTTCGAAACAAATAACACAAAAAGAAACAAGTTAATTTTGACCATAAACTTAAAAAAATCTGTTGTGGCCAGGTAATACCTCTCGCCACTACCGTTTTTAGTTACAAGCAGATATGGGGGCCCGTGTCAAGATGACAATTAGTAATTATGTACATAGATGTCAAATGTCAGAATTTTTATTAAAAATTTCAAGATTTGCTAAATTCTCGTAATTAATTTGTCACCAGGAGTGTGGAATTTACTTGTTGAGAAAAATAAACCACATGCAATGGAAAATCACTAAATTTAAAATGAAAAATTATTATATTTGACATCTATGTACATAATTACTAGCTATAATTCACGGGCCCCCATATCTGCTCGTCAAGGCCAACAAAGTGACATGACTGCTCGGGCCCTATTGTATATAACATTTCTCGTATACCTACACTCTTCACCAAAAATTCTACTTTTATCTATTCCTTATATATTTAGATTTTTTATTTTGAAATCATTCTAAGAAGAAATTTTGTCCTACTCTTGACAGTATTTTTGAATGGTATATGTACTATACCTATAATTTTAAATATTTAACTATTAATACAATAAGAAGTAATATAATGTATGTACTTCCCACAAAAAATCTTTAGTAATGGCTCTGGATTTTTGACACTGACATTTATCTGCCAGTTACAAACATTTTCATTTTTCAATTGGTTTCCATGACATTATTTGTGCTGTGAGATTTATTATAACAGATTATTATATACCTTAAATTTCTTTATCTCTAAATGTATAAAAGATATAACAAAATATTTATATATACTGGGTGGAAACGAACTTAATGTCATAAATTTAAGGGTGAGTAGTATGACATGTGTAGATTACGAAACAAAGTTTTTTTAAAAAAATTCGCATATTTAAGGGTAGTTTTCATGAAACTAACATTTTTGGTACCACTGGACCACTGGCAACGCATTTGCATTATTTTATTTATTACACAATTATTTTCGTAAAAAATGCTATTTAATTTAATTATTAAGAATAATTGGCACCAAACCTTAAATCAAGAATAATAGAATGGGACCCAATCAGCGAACGCATTATTAGCATGAGAATAAATTTAAATGGAAACATTGTATCAATCATACAATGTTACGCTCCCACAGAAAAATCGGAAGAAACTGAAAAAGAAATTTTTTACGACTCCCTAAATAAAACTCTAAGTAAGATAAATAAAAAAGATATAATAATGTTAATGGGAGATTTCAACGCACGAGTTGGAAACTGCAGGGAAGACTTTGAAGATATAATAGGCGAACATGGCTTAGAAAATAGAAATGAAAATGGAGAACTCCTACTGGAAACCTGCTGCAACTTCGAACTCTGTGTGGGAGGTACGTTATTCAAACATAAAATATCCCATAAAATAACCTGGGTATCTCCTGACAAAAAAACAGAAACCCAAATCGATCACTTCTGTATCCAACAAAAGTGGAGGAAAATCTTGCTAGATGTTAGAAATAGGAGAGGAGCTGACATAGACTCAGACCACCATCTGATAATTGCAAAGATTAGATTACACAATAAAAGAACAATGATAAACAAGAAGGAAAACCACAGACATAAAAGGAAACAAAAATTATTAGATCCAAACACACTAGATGAAAAAACGAAAGAAACAATAATAAGGAAACTAGAAAAAGCAAAAGAAAGCATCAACTACGACTTACCCGTTGAGGAATTATGGCAAAAATGCAAGGAAATATTTACAGAATGTTACAAACAGCCACTGTCAAAATCAAAACAAGGAGGAACCGAATGGATGAGTGCTGAATCTTGGTCTAAAATAGACGAAAGAAGGAAAATCAAAGAAAGAATTTTAAACAACAAAAACACTCAAAAAAAAGAAGAATTGCAAAAAGACTATAAGATATGTAGTAAAGCCGTGAAAAATAGTATAAAGAAAGACAAGGAAATATTTATTGAAAGTATTGCAAACGAGGCACAAATAGCTGCAAACAAAAAAGATTCCAGGGAACTATACAAGAAAATAAGACAACTCACGGGTAACAAGAGATACAACAAAGAACTACCACTACATGATAAAAATGGAAGAAACATCTATGCCGTAAAGGAACAGACAGAAAGATGGCGGGAATATTTTCAAGAAATACTGACTGGGAAAAAAGAAGGCACTCATAACCCACAAGAAGTGGATACACCTGAACTACCCGTAAACACAGATACTCCCACAATAGAAGAAATAACCCAGGCTCTGCAAGAAATGAAAAATGGAAAAGCTCCCGGAAATGACATGATCACCGCGGATATACTGAAGATGGACATAGACACAACTGTACATATTATTAAACCGTTAATCGATAAAATATGGATAAATGAAACCTTTCCAAAAGACTGGAAAGAAGGAATAATAATTAAGATGCCTAAAAAGGGCGACGTCAGAGAATGTGGAAACTGGAGAGGCATCACTTTGCTAAACGTAACTAGCAAACTCTTCTGCCGTATAATACTGAACAGAATTAGCGGAATACTATACAATAAAATAAGAAGAGAACAAAGCGGATTTAGACCCGGGCACTCCTGTGTCGATAATATCAATACTATTAGAATAATAATGGAACAGTCATTAGAGTATGGGTCACCATTGCAACTACTTTTCATAGACTACAAACGAGCCTTCGACTCGATAAGCCGCGAGTATATATGGACAACTCTAAAAAACAAAGGCCTACCACCAAAAATAATCCGTCTAATAAAAGAAGGGTACATAGAATACAAAAGCAGAGTACTCCACAAAGGACAAATGTCGGAACCATTCAAAACAGAAACAGGAGTCAAACAAGGGTGCATACTTTCCCCGTTGTTATTCCTGATAGTACTGGATGTAATACTCACTGAAACGACAAAAGACAAAATTAGAGGAATTCGTTGTGGCCTAACGGATGTTCTAGAGGACGTAGACTACGCCGATGACGTCTGCCTAATAACTTCTACACCACGCAATATGCAACACAAACTAAACGATCTTATTGAAGAATCCAGAAAAGCCGGACTAGAGATAAACATACAGAAAACCAAAAACCTAGCCATCAATTGCGATACAAACAACGCACTAACGATTAACAACACAAGAATTGAACCCGTGACAGAATTTCTATACCTCGGAAGTATAGTTACGACAGAAGGAGGTACGTCCACAGACATCCAGAACAGAATAAACAAAGCGAGAAGTACATTTGGAAGGATGAGAGATATATGGCGATCAAACAAGTTAAAATTGTCAACCAAACTAAAAGTATACAACGCCACAATAAAACCAGTGCTACTTTATGGCTGTGAAACATGGGCGTTAACCGATGCACTAAAGAAAAAACTTCAAACCTTTACAAACAGATGCCTAAGGAACATACTTGGAATCTGGTGGCCAAACTACATATCAAATGAAGAACTATGGCAAAGGACTGGCCAGGAAAATATACACAAAGAAATTAAAAAAAGGAAATACGGTTGGCTAGGACACACCTTGAGGAAACCTAAAACTACACCAAGCCATGCTGTATTAGAATGGAACCCGCAAGGAAAGAGACCAAGAGGTAGGCCTCGAGCAACATGGAGAAGAACCGTCTTCGATGAAACGAAGAAAACTATACCACAACTTAGACAAATCGCACAGGACCGAGAAGACTGGAAAAAATATACAGAGACAATATAATCATACTATTGTATGTAATGAAATGTATTTTTTTACCCTATGTCCCGCAAGGGAATAGTGGGTCTTAATAATATTAAGAATAATATCTTATACAACTAATTTTGAATGTATTTTTGATAACCATATTTTTAATGAAATATGAATTAAAACAGCAGTAAAAAAAAGTTTCTTAAGAAAAGTCGAATTTTCGAAAAAAATTCTTTCAGTTTCGTAATCTACACATGTCATACTACTCACCCTTAAATTTATGACATTAAGTTCGTTTCCACCCTATATATATATATCTGGTAGAGAATTTACTCTTCTTTTAGCAAGAACAAAATTTATCAAAAAATAATATTTAGAAGATTTTTTTTAAGAATCTGCTACTTCCGGTTGTCCAATTATTACCTTTTCAACTCTTCCCAGTAATGTCCGATTGAAAAATACAGATAGTTTTTTAGAAATCGGCCTTCCAACGTCCCCACATACATACACACACACACATACATACATACACACACACACACACACACACACATACACACACACACACACATACATACACACACACACACACACACACACACACACACACACACACAGAGAGAGAGAGAGAGAGAGAGAGAGAGAGAGAGAGAGATCTTAAAACGTGCTTAATCATTAAAATCTGGATATTCGATTTTTAACATAAATGCAATATCTGTCTTAGCGAGAGGTAAAAAGACGAATATTTCATCCATTGTAGGTTTATAGTATTAATTCAACAGGTTTATTATTGTTAAATAAGTATTTATACTTCGAATTTCGATGAATAACAAAATTGACACATTATAATTAGATAGGTTATACATATTATAATACTGTTATTTGCCAGTTTTGTTTTCGAAAATCATAGGATTTCACCCGACAATATAACGTCATCAAATCACATTTCTCTCTATCTCTCTCTCTGTATGCCCCCACCTCCCGCTGACGATTTGAGACATATGATTACAATTGATGACGTATGGCGTATCTACTAGTGGAAACTGACTTTGTATCTGTAAAGAAGTTTTTAGAGGAAGAAAAGTTTACTTCTTACGTAGGTTATTGCAGTTGTTTGATAGTGAATGCATCTGTTGAAATTGTGTTTATTACGAGGAATACAGCAGCTTCCAGAACGATGGTGACAGTACGTTGTAAACGAGCCAAATTTTGTTATAATTTTTTTTTTATTATTAATTTGTTTTTCAATCAATTCCCACATTGTTGTGAATCTTCCTATCTGGAATAAGAGTATATTCGGCAAGAATTCCACGTAGCCCAACTTTAGCGGGCATGAGTTTTCTGCTTTGTCTGGACAATGTAATTTCTACACATCTTGCATACTGTAACGTAGCCGTCGCCGCCGCCGCGCCATACCAGGCGCCACTGTGGCGCGCTTTACTGACGCGCTTAAACTTGTGGCGGTGACTAATCTATTGTGTCATGTTGTTTACCTCTAGACGTTCTAGAAATAATCCGCCAGGTATATAACCCGCCGCCAAAGCCAGCGAAGGCAGTCTCATATATACAAGCAACCAGAAATGAACTCAGTGATATAAATAAACAGTTTACAAGTTGTTAACATAAATAAATGTAGTTATATAAATAAGTGTAGTGATATAAATGTTAGTTAGATAAATAATCGTAGTGTTTAAGCATTTAATAATATTCTTTGAACCGAAGTAAGAATTTAAAACCATCATAAAGACATTTTATTAACGGTAGTTTAATATACTTACATATGTTTTAAACAAAACAAATATGAAAAGTAATCAAGCGAAAATCTGCAAATAAATTAATTTTCAGTAATTACAAATTAAACCACTTAATTCCTGAAATGTAAAATTGTTAGATAATTGAAATGTAACGAGTTTAAGCTTTAGCAATTCTTCGAGCTTAACGGCTTTACGTTTCTTTTCTCACTTTGAATTTTACATGGCACTTTTTGTAATATATCCTGACCATCAGTCAATTTGACAAATGATACGACATAGATATCCATTGATTATGCGCTACAGGTGGTAGGAATACTTTAAACTAAAAAATCGACACCTTCACACATTGATGTGAAATTCTGACAAAACGAGTATATTAATATATTATATTTCTTATACCTATGCAAATATTTGAACGATATTTTTAACGGGAATTTGTAGACGTAATTTCAAATAAAACTCACTTTTTCGAAATATTCGTAATAAAAAATCAGATATGACCATACATTATATCCCACTAATCTCAATTTTTACCTCTCGCTAAGAGAGGTATTGGATTCATGCTAAAAATCGCATATCCAGATTTTATTGAATAAGCACGTTTTAAGGTCCCTACAATCCGATTTTAACATTTTTACGATGATGTCTGTGTGTGTGTGTGTGTGTGTGTGTGTGTGTGTGTGTGTGTGTGTGTCTGTGTGGATGTGTGTGTGTGGGATGTTGGAAGGACGGTTACTCAAAAACTATAAGACTTAAAATTTGTTTAACAACGTATTTCCCAATCGGACATTCATGGGAAGATCTGAAAAGGTTTTGGTAATAATTGGACAACCGGAAGTAGAAGATTCTTGAAAAAAAATCTTCTAAATATTATTTTTTGAAAATTTTTCGTGGTAATATTAAAGAAAATTAAATTCTCTATCTGATACATTTAAATATTTTATTATATATTCCATAGATTTAGAGATAAAAGAAGTATAATATATAAAATAATCTGTTGTAATAAATTTGACAGCCGAAAGAATGCCATGAAAAATAGTTGATAATTTAAATTATTTGTAACTGACAGATAAATGTCAGTGTCAGAAATAATGAGTAATGAAAGAAAAATGTACTTGGAGAATCCCTTAGTTCTTGATCTGTGACTATTATGGAGATGACAAGTCTAGGTTGAAGGACTTAAATTTGTTTCAAACATTATGGGACAATGTACACCAGTACTATAGACTAGAGTAACTTTGAATTGCGAAAAAGCTATCAAATTCTTCTCAAGTAAGTTGTAAATATTGACAAAATTACACATCGATATAAGAATAATCGGAGTGCAATCTATCCGTCACTTTATTAAAGGGAATTAGTGTTATTCAGATATAACATGTATGAAAAAATAAAATGTAAAAGAAGATATGTAAGAATAGATGCACAATCCATATATACATTTTAGACCGCCCAAAATAAATGTTTTTACTAGAAGAATATGAAGAGAAAGTAAACAACGTTGTTCGAATTGAAAATTGCAGTTACCAGCCTAATATTTATATATGGTAAACTCTACTTTGTAATTTATTGTAACATAATTTATGGTAAAATATCTTCATGTTGAGACATGCTATTATTGAATAATAAAGAAGTTTATACGTCATAGATTTATATGAATATATTATTTGTATTTATAAAAATATTCTTTGCTTTATGCATACAGCCAGGTAAAATATACGGCGAGAGGTTATGTGCTGGCCACATCAGATTTTTTATACTGTAATGGTAATATTAATGGTACGTAAAAATATAATTTTCAATATCTAATATATATTACGAACAAATGTTTTCCTGAGGTTTTTTTTTTAAATAGCATAGATTTAAATATTATGCACGTAAAGAAATAAATATATTCTCTAAAATATACATGTAGTCCAGAATAACTTATCCAACGACAACATGGGATTTTGAGAAATAGGTACGGTTAATTAAACAAAAGTTGCTCCATTAGGAGACCATTTACTGGTGCAAGTATTACTCGTATTTGCAAAAAATACATACGTCACTAGCTAAAGCTAAAAATGTAAATTTGCAGTTTTTATTTTTTAAATAACTTTCAACTATGAAATAATATTGAATTTTGGTGTATACTTTTTTAGAAAACTTTTATGTGTTTTTTTCGAAGAGCAATGCTTATTTTTTATCAATGTTGGATTTCGAATTATAATGTCAAATTTATCATTTTTACCTTTCGTCACTTTTAGGTACGGAAAGTATTGTCTTTAGTCAAAAATTTCGATAGTGAGTTTCTAATGAATAAGCACGTTTCTGGGTCCCTAGAATACGAATTTACTATTTTTACGATGATGTCTGTAGTTGTGTATGTGCGTCTGTGTGTCTGTGTGTAGTTGTGCATGTGCGTCTGTGTCTGTATGTGACGATCGTTTTGGATCGTATAACTCTAATACCACGATTCCAAAAATTATATTTTTTTCGTATTCCTCGAGTTTAGATTCATATGCAGACATGATTAGATTTTGGTTATAAGTGATCCACCGGAAGTACCCTCATTTGCAACTTTTAACATTTTTTCTTGAAAAAAAGCAGTTAAATATCATTTATTGCCATTTAATGTTATTATATTTTAAAAAATATGTTATACTCTATACGATGTGATCGCATTTATACTTCATATTCAATAGATATCGAGTTAAGGAATTATAAAGATATTAAATTTCATAAATCAGCCAGCTATGCTAACCTTGGAAACTGCTAACATATTCAGATAATTCAAATTAACAGTTGTCAGTATCAATGAAAAGAAAATGAATGTTTCAGAGATGAGGATGTTGAGATAGATGTTGGGGAAGACACGGAAAGATAGGGTAAGGATTTAAAAAATAAGGGAAATGGCTAGAGTGATAAAAGTTTCTAGATAGATAAAAAAGAGACGATTAAATTGGTTTGAAATTGCCATGAGGAGAGATGAAAAATATATTAGAAGAAGAATGAATAGCTTAGTAGTAGAAAGTAGAAGAAACAAAGGAAGACCAAAGATAAGATGGAAGGACTGTATTACGGAAGACTTGAGGGAAAAGGAACTGAATGAGGACGACACGCAAAACAGAAAATAGTGGAAGTAGAAAATAAACAATAGCGACCCCTAACGAATAGGAAAAGCTAAAGAATTAGAAGATGTCAGTGTCAAGTGCAATTTGCATAGTTTGTTTTAAGCTAAGAATGAAATTCTTGTGACAATTTATTATGAAATATATTTATTAAAATCGACCAGTAATTAAGATGTTGGTTTCGGTAATAAATAAATAAATCAATATTATTTATATCTATTTAACACTTGAATGATTACAAAAAAAATCAGCCTTATTTTCAACTACTGCTTTGATGGTAAATACAAGAACAAGTATTTAAAACTTGATAATAGTGAGATGTGTCTGTTAAACAATTAATGCATCCTGCATAGTCCCATACAGATTCCACACATGTTTCACACGATTGTCACATACTTGAAGTTAGATGAATGTCAGAAATTCCTTATACGTCATCTTCCTCGAACTAAACTGTTCGCTCAGCAAAGCTCGTCAAGGATTTAAATTTTGAAACTTGATCTTCAGTTAAGTAAATACGTAAAATAAACAGATTCTGTATTCATAAGGATTAGACACTAATCGTCCTCGTTTTGTATTTAAATAAGTTTACACAATCTGCACATCTGTTTTGTATTATCCGGAAGATACAACTGAATCCCATTGAAGTGAAAATAATTTTACATGCAATATGTACAGTTCTGTTTACAAGAGTCATTAATGAATGGAATGAATAAACTTCGTACGAGTAAAGAAAACTTTTTCTGTTGTAAATTTTTACTTATTAAAAGCAGAAAAAGTTCATAGTAATGACGGTGGAAACTTTCAAACTCAAACAAAAAATGTCGTGTTTATTTGTTTACTAAATTGAACAAAACGTCTGTGCCTCCACAATTTTATTCATTATGTACAACTACATTTTATTAACTCTGTTCATTTTATAAATAGATAGATGTATGTATTTTTTTTACAATGGGTCCTATAATACTGTTAACATGGTAAAGCGAATATAAGTAACATCGTTCCTCTCACGTTAAACTTATATTTAAATAAATAATACCTACTATAGTAAGTAACTTTTATTCTATCTAAATATTAATACAAATACTTTGCAATCTCGTTTTCTTATATTTTTTACGGGAAGAAACATCATTTATTACTTTTTACTGTCCGACGACAATGAAATTACAATCACAACACTATTAGGAACATCCTTCAATTGTTTAAAAAATTACAATGCATTCGCTGAGTTATATCGTACTATCGTAAATGAGGTGATAAGATATATTTTGTTATACTTGTACAACATATAAGTTACACAATACTAATACTTATTTATATCTTATATTACATTACTGTTGAATATTAAAAAAAAAAAATCTGATGTGTCCAGCACATAACCTCTCGCCGTATATTTTACCTGGCTGTATGCATAAAGCAAAGATTATTTTTATAAATACAAATAATATATTCATATAAATCTATGACGTATAAACTTCTTTATTATTCAATAATAGCATGTCTCAACATGAAGATATTTTACCATAAATTATGTTACAATAAATTACAAAGTAGAGTTTACCATATATAAATATTAGGCTGGTAACAGCAATTTTCAATTCGAACAACTTTGTTTACTTTCTCTTCATATTCTTCTAGTAAAAACATTAATTTTGGGCGGTCTAAAATGTATATATCTGGATTGTGCATCTATTCTTATATATCTTCTTTTACATTTTATTTTTTCATACTTGTTATATCTAAATAACCTTAATTCCCTTTAATAAAGTGACGGATAGATTGCACTCCGATTTTGTTAATATTTACAACTTACTTGAGAAGAATTTGATAGCTTTTTCGCAATTCAAAGTTACTCTAGTCTACAGTACTGGTGTACATTGTCCCATAATGTTTGAAACAAATTTAAGTCCTTCAACCTAGACTTGTCATCTCCATAATAGTCACAGATCAAGAACTAAGGGATTCTCCAAGTACATTTTTAATTCATTACTCATTATTTCTGACACTGACATTTATCTGTCAGTTACAAATAATTTAAATTATCAACTATTTTTCATGGCATTCTTTCGGCTGTCAAATTTATTACAACAGATTATTTTATATATTATACTTCTTTTATCTCTAAATCTATGGAATATATAATAAAATATTTAAATGTATCAGATAGAGAATTTAATTTTATTTAATATTACCACGAAAAATTTTCAAAAAATAATATTTAGAAGATTTTTTTTCAAGAATCTTCTACTTCCGGTTGTCCAATTATTACCAAAACCTTTTCAGATCTTCCCATGAATGTCCGATTGGGAAGTACGTTGTTAAACAAATTTTAAGTCTTATAGTTTTTGAGTAACCGTCCTTCCAACATCCCACACACACACATACACACACACACACACACATCCACACACACACACACACACAGACATCATCGTAAAAATGTTAAAATCGGATTGTAGGGACCTTAAAACGTGCTTATTCAATAAAATCTGGATATGCGATTTTTAGCATGAATGCAATACCTCTCTTAGCGAGAGGTAAAAAATGGAAAATTGGAAAATAATCGGAAACGCAGTCTGTGAAAAATTATTTATTTCCTGGCCTGCGTTTCGACTGTGACTGTGACTACAGTCTTCATCAGGGCTAGAAATTGTCAATTATAGATGCTATTTAATTTAATTATTAAGAGTAATATCTTATACAACTAATTTTGAATGTATTTTTGATAACCATATATTTAATAAAATATTAATTAAAACAGCAGTAAAAAAAGTTTCCTTAAGAGAAGTCGAATTTTCTCTTTTCGAATTTTAAAAAAATTCTTTCTGTTTTGTATATGAACTTATGAACATCTATTTCCGTGAGACCCACATCTTAACTAGTCAAAACTTAGCAGCGACACGTGGAGAACGTGAACATGGTATTTAACTGTTTGACAATAGAGAAAATTTAGGTCCATAATCTTATTACAGCCGTAATCATTCAGCTGGAGCCCGAGGATTGAGCTTATGTATTGGTGGATATGCACCCTTTTGCTTCAACATCGGAAGCCCCGGATAAAATTGACAGAAGAGGAGAGAAGATATATGCGTGCCATTTATTTAAAGAGGTGTCTAATGTCCAAAGCTATTTATGAAATTGCTCTATAAATTTGTGTTAGCTATGCCCCCCGTTAAATGAACATAAAATTTCTAGGTGCTGCTCATTATTTTAATGTACTAGTCATGTTAGCTTTTGTCATTATCTATGTTTTCAATAATTGCAATTTTTATTAGTCTTGAATTCGATGCAAAATCGATTGCCTTTACGTTGAAGAAGAACGTTATGCTAATATTATTGTTGGTAATTTAGAAAGAATACGTAGTTATTATTTAGTTGCGATGGCTAAAGCATAAATATTTTTATGCACATGTGTTTTTTTTTATTGTTGGTGTATATCTTACTAGGAGGTCAAGGGACACAGGCATAAGTCGGAGATCTGACGTCTACATGTGTTAAGTATCAATGTCAAATTTATGATATTCTAGAACTTTCGATGGTCTACCCAACCACCCACCCACACAGGTGACAGGGAGAAGCAAGTTTTACCCCCGAAACACTCTAGATCCGGAAGAGACAAGAGGGATATGTTGGTTTAAATACTGGGGCAGAAACTATATTCACCAGTCTTATTTTTGGCAAGACATGCGCTAGACCTCTGGCGTGGTTGACTCGTTGAGTATCCCAGGTTTCTGATATCACAAATCTTGGACCTCTGACGTAGTTGACACATTGAGTAATCAAAGTTTTCTGAACTCAGAGAAACTTTACGCTTGGCTTGTCTGAGGTAAGTTATTTGTAGGTTTCTCCTGAACCACGGTTCCAACCTCCCCCCCCCACTCCTCCCAATCAGCAGTTATGGCCATGTCAGGCATGTTTGAGGTCCCTACCTTTCCCCAACTCAGCTGCTATGGTTATGTCAGGCACGTTTGTGGTCCCAACTTTCCCTCCACTCAACTGCTATGACTGTCAGGACCGTTTGGAGTCCTAAAATTTCCCCATCCAGCTGCTATGGCTATGTCAGACACATTTGGGTCCCGACTTTTCTTCCACTGAGCTGCTATGGCTGTCAGGCACGTTTGAAGTTCTACTCCCCCCCCCCCCATCCAACTGCTATGGCTGTAAGAGGCACGATTGGGGTTCCTACTTTGCCCTCCACTCACCTGCTATGTCTATGTCAAACACAGGTACTTTTCCGCCTTCCATCTTCACCCACGATGAACTTAACTTAGACAAGCAATACATCATGATTTGTTGTCACAACAATATAATGAATTTTTATCTACTGATCTGATATTGGTTGCCAATCAAACATATTATTTTTAAATTAGGGCTTTTATGTCCAAGGAAGCTTAAATTAAATGCTTAGAAAAAATGAATTTTATATGCAGTATTTCAAAAAATTAACGTCATGTAATTTGCAAACCAAGTAACATGTCAAAAATAGGTATATGAAAGTTCATAGACGCTCATTTCTTGAAATAACACATACTAAATCTGTTTTTACCAATCTTTAAATTAAGTTTACTTGGGCATCACAAGTTTAAATTTAAAAAGTTTAACATCCAAAAATTCAGAATTTTATTCTCCAAATCTTTATGAATAAAGCTTTGCATAATGTTTTACGGGATAATATTTGAACAAAACTTTTTTACCATGTTAAACGCTTATGTCACGATTTCTATTGTACGCCTATATATTCTGTACTATAAGATTTTTTTCTACAACTGGGGCACCGTTCGAAATAAAAATCTATATGTATATGCCACTGAACCTTTATGTGTTACTTTGATTTTTTGATTTTTTTATCAATTATTTGTTGAAATTGGGTCTAGATGTATCTCTGTGCCGTGCGAGGTTTTAGCTGAGGTTTCCGTCATACCGGATAGCGGATCTTTCCACAGCGTAGTGTTCAAATCATGATATTCAATGTTATTTCTAATATTATTTATTTGCTTTCATAATTAATTTTCAATAAATTCACAAGAATAGACATATTCTGTCGGCTTTTTGGAGAGAACATTATTCTTTAATTTTGTCAAATACCTATCCTGATTCCCCCACTTTTGACAGCTACTCTGTATTACGAACGGGGTAAGGGTTACTTATTCAATATGGACACAACGTAGGATAAGTACAACCTTGAACTAGACGAGGCCAGGTATGTCGCGTTACAACGTGGTACTCCCTAGAAACATGTCAGACGGTTAAACAATCGACATAAATATCTAATATTTGTATAAATCGCAATGTTTAGTACTGAAAATTATGCCACGTGATATACATTTGCGTGTAACTATCTGTCTCTTTTCAGTCTAATGCATTCTCTCTCTGCACACTACTCATCCCCACAGTCCGCATCCCGAAGGTATTGTCTTTGGTCAAAAAAATCAATCATGAGTTTTTAGTGGTCCATATAATACGATTTTACCATTTTTACGATGATGTCTGTATGTATGTATGTGTGCCTGTGTGTGTGTGTGTGTGTTTGTGTCTCTGTGTGTATGTGACGAAAGTTTCCAATCGCATAACTTCAATACCACGATTCCAAAAATTATATTTTTTCGTATTACTCAAGCTTACACTCAGAAGAAGAGGAGATTAGATTTTGGTTATAATTGGTCAACCAGAAGTACTCTCATTTGAAGATTTTAACAGTTAAATACCATTTATTGACATTTAACGTTATTATAACTTAAAGAATTTATTATTCTTTATGCGATTTGATTGCATTTTATACTTCATATTTAATACATATAGAGTTAAAAAAATATAAAGATATTAAATTTCGTAAATTTGCCAGCTATGCTAACCATGGAAACTACTAATATATTCAAATAATTCAAATTGACAGATGTCAATATCAATGTTGGGAAGACACAGTAAGGAATGAAAGAATAAGGGAAATAACTCGAGTGATAGAAGTTTCTAGAAAGATACAAGGGAGACGATTATTTTGGTTTGAACATGTCATGAGGAGAGATGAAGAATATATTGAAAGATGAATGAATAGCTTAGTAATAGCAAGTAGAAGAAACATAGGAAGACCAAAGATAAGATGGAACGACTGTATTGCGGAACACTTGAGAGAAAAGGAACTGAATGAAAACGACACGCAAAACAGAAATGAGTGGAAGAAAAAAAAATATTGCGACCCCTAACGAATGGGAAAAGATAAAGAAGAAAAAAGAAGAAGAAGATATAAGTGTCAAGTGCAATTTGCATAGTTTGTTTATGAAATAATTTAACTGGAAATTTAGAATTTTTTGCAAGAAAATGCATATATGGAATTTATACATAATACACAGGATTGACGGAAGGTATTGTGCTGGTTACATCGGATTTTTTTAATATTATCCCCGTAAATTTATACGTATATAGTATTTTAGAAAGGGATGTACCTGATCGGGATTTGACCGGAATACCGGAACTGGATTATCCTGCTAAAGGCCGAACCGAATCGCCGAATTTATTCTGGCTGCTTTCTGGTTTCCTCTTACCTACTATGAAAATAAAGAAAGCGAAGGTAATAATTGAGTTTGTGGCAGTGTTACAATGATATTGTATCATCTTCAACAAATATACGGACTACAAATTCTGAGAACAACATACTTGATCAATTTAATCTTTACAAAATGGGAATCGTAGACAGAAAATCAGATTAAATTTTGTGGTAGTGTTATCATCATAAAAACTTTTCTTGTTATAAATTATATAGCTAGCCCAGTCAGTGGAGTGTGTTCAGAACGATTATTTTCTGAAATAGTTAATATCAATATTATTTAAATTTATATCAGAGAATGCAGAAAAGCTACTCTCTATACATAATATTTTTTTAAAACTGATTATGATTGTATTATGTATTCTATTTGAAAAAAATATGAATTTTCCCTCTTAAACTCGTACGTTGTTAGTTTTTTACTTACTGAATAAATTTTTACCGGATCGCCGAATCATAACATCATATTCAATTAAAGCTTGATTATAATGAGTTTCTATTTATTACCTTTTTACATATAACGTATATTCCCTGAAAAAATCGATTTTAAAAATTCGATTTATATTTATCGATTGAATCGGTGAATCAATACAGGCTATAAAATATTAATCAATTATATTTGAAGATTATAGCAAAATTTCAAACATTTAAAATTTGTAGGTTCATCATAATTACATGAAATATTTAGTTTAATCTTATTGTACAATCACAAATTTAAAATATTTGAAATTGTATTATAATGTATACTTCAATTATAATTTTATAAACACTCTTATTTAAAAGTTAAACGAATTATTATGAGGAGTGTGTTAAAAAAAACCTGACTCGGAGTAGGCTATGAACAAAGAAACGTATGTCAATTTAAAAATATTTAATTAAATGTCAATTTGACATAAGATATTGTCAAAATTTAAATCAAAGCTTTTCTTCTTGAATTTTAATTTTGAAATGGAAACAAATTAGAAAACGGCGAATGGCAATATACTGTATCCGTTATCATCTTTTCTCCTTAAAATTAAATTTCAAGATCAATTTTGACAACTAAGCTTTTGAAATGAATAATGATCAGACATACGTTTCTCTGTTCATAGCCTACTCCAAGTTAGGATTTTTTTTAAACACGCTGTATATGTATATCATCACGACTTATTTCCCATATATGAATATTGTAGTCTGCTTCTATTCGCTGATTTCAGTAATAATATATTTACTCGTCTCGTACTGTTAATGAGCACGCTCCTAATAAATAATAAAAAAAGTTTCTTAGTAAAAATATAGGTAGGTACTCACAAAAATTACTGTGTAACCATTTTCTGCAGAGCTATAAAATTAGTCTTACCTACAATAGAAAAATAAATGTTAAAAATTCTTAATTTAATGTGCTGAACTTAAGGAACAGCAGGAAATCATGGTTCAGTCACAAAAAACTTTATTATGCGTGTATCACCTTGTTCAAGTCATAAACCATAAAATAAACCTCCCACCTTCCAATTTACAACCACCATAACCCATTAACCTATTCCCGAATTTAAGGTGTCTACACGCAACCCCATCTCTTTTCTCCACTCTAAATTTACATTTCTTCCGTCATGTACTATTTGATTCACTCCCTTAGCTTAGGGTTTCACCGGTACACCTGTACGACTGCGTGCCCGGGTTTGGTGGTAGTAACTGTCGGATATGGAAGGGGAATGGACAGAAAGACGCATGTAGCAGGTTAGGGTAGAGTGGAGCACGAGGAATAGATCAATGCGCGTCGAGAGAGGTAATTTGCTATAAGCGCCCATCCTAAAACAGATAGGTTTTATGGAGAGGACATTGGACGTAAACAACCATACTAAAAGACTGAAGGCAGGGAAGGAATGATTTTTTTTCTTAGGGTTTTCGGTGGTTAGTTTCGAGCTTGAAATTAGCAATGCGATGTTGACATACTCTGTTTTTAAAACTAGTACCTACTTTCAAAAATGAATAAATTTTACAAACACGTTTACGATTACTTAATAAATGCATGCCAAAGAAAAACCTGTAAATAATTTGTAAAATCAGATTACAATAACTACACCATAAACTTTGTATTTATAAGAACTAGCCAATCAGAACAATTTATAAATAATGCAAGATACAAACCCAAAATCATATTAGTTCGGCCGGTAAAATATTTTATATTAATGGCATTTCATTTTATTACAAAAAAATCTGTTGTGGCCAGCACAATACCTTCCGTCATTCTCGTGTATAATGTATAAATTCCATAATTTTTCTTACAAAAGATTCTAAATTTCCAGTAAAATTATTTTATAAACAAACTATTCAAATTGCACTTGACACTGGCATCTTCTTCTTCTTCTTTAGCTTTTCCCATTCGTTAGGGGTCGCTATTTTTGCATGTCGTTCTCATTCAGTTCCTTTTCTCTCAAATCTTCCGCAATACAGTCCTTCCATCTTATCTTTGGTCTTCCTCTGTTTCTTTAACGTCCTATTACTAAACTATTCATTCTTGTTCCAATATAATTCTTCATTACTCCTCATGACATGTTCAAACCAATGTAATCGTCTTTCTTGTATCTTTCTAAAAACTTGTAACATTAGAGTTATTTTCTTACCGTATCTTTCCGTGTATTCCCCAATATCTACTTCAACATCCTCATATCTGCCACATTAATTTACTTTTTATTGATACTGACATCTGTCAGTTTGAATTATATGAATTTATTACTAGTTCCCAAGCTTGGCATAGCTGACTGAATTATAAAATGTAATTTCTTTAAAATTCTTTAACTCTGTATCTATTGAATATGAAGTATAAATTGTAATCAAATCGTATAGAGAATAATATATTCTTTAAGCTAAAATAACGTTAAATGTTAATAAATCAAATTTAACTGTTAAATCTTCAAATGAGACTACTTCCGGTTGACCAATTATAACCAAAATCTAATCAGTTGTTCTTCTGGATGTAAACTTGAGGAATACGAAAAAATTATAATTTTTGGAATCGTGGTATTGAAGTTATTGGATCCGGAACTTTTGTTACACACACACAGACACACAGACACACAGACACACATACATACAGACATCATCGTAAAAATGGTAATATCGTATTATATGGACCCTAAAACGTGCTTATTCAGTAAAAACTCATCATTGAATTTTTTGACCAAAGACAATACCTTCCTTACCTAAAGGTGACGGAAGGTAAAAACTCAATAAATATTTTATTCTTACAAAAATTATATTATTAGCGTAAGATATACAATTTCAAATTAATAACAAAAAGAAAATAGTTTCGATAACAATTAGGTTTTAAACTAAATTAAATTAATTTGAACATACAAATCAGAATAGTTCGGCCACTTATAAATTTTGCAAAAAGTAGGTGGTATATGTTTCAACTGTAGACAAAACAATAGATACATTGTTGAAATCAACAAAGTGCTTGATATTTATTGTAAGTGATAAGTTTTTACACTAAAATCATATAGTCAAAATTTAAGAAAATCCAGAATTATTGCCCATATGAACGGCATTCTGGCATGAAAAATTTCGATTTCACATCGATTCCGCTGATCATCGACCTTTCAGTAAAATTGTGAAGTCAAATGCTCGAACTATTACCGTATAATGGCGTGAAATGATCGGAAAACAAATTTCGGTATTTACCACAACAAGAAAAATTAAACAAATAGGATATAAGTTTTATAAGGTAATTTATTTTTGCGATTTCTCTAGTAAAAAGGATTATATTTTCTATGTTTCACTAGGCCAAAGAAAAGCCTTTTCTTGAAAAATTACAGCAGCGTAATCGGTTGAAATGGGGCAAGGATCACAAAAATTGAACTCAAAAACAATGGCATAGCGACATTTGGAATGATGAGTCAAAATTTGAAGTTTACGTAGGAGATTGTAAAAACCGTATGCGTACTTTTTCCGAGACATACCAGACAGATTGTTTAGTTAAAAAAGTGAAATTTGTTGCAAGCATTATGGTTTGGGGTTGCATGTCTGAAAGGTTAGCGGGCAAACTATATTTTATAAATGACACTGTTAACGCCTATAAATATAAAGATATACTTAAAAGATTTTTTTACCATTGATTCCTTTATGGCAGTCCATCTAAGGGAGCTACGTTTTTCAACAGGACAGTGACCTGTGCCATTCGGCAAAAACCGTTAAAACCTGGCTTAAAAATCATAATATTCATACAAAGTGGATTTCTAGTAGTTCGGATTTGTCACCAATTGAGTCCCTGTGGTACAAAATGAAAAAGGAACTGCGTGAGTAAAATTGCAACAAGTATGGGAAAATAATGAACATGATGAATGTGCAAAGTTAGTGGATATAATACCTAGCAGAATTAAAGCCGTAATGGTCAATAAAGGAGACGCAACACAATATTAAAATAGTGACCGAACTATTCTAATTCGTTTGTTAAAGGTAATTTAATTTAATTTAAATCCTAATTGTTATTGAAACTATTTTCTTTTTATTGTTAAATTAAGCTGAAATTGTATATTTTACGATAATAATATAATTTCTGTAAGAATAAAATATTTATTAAGTTTTTTGTAATATATGATATGTCATTAAGTTAAAATATAATGCCGGCCGAAATAATTTTGGGCTCGTATATGTACCTATTTAAAAAAGATTGAATGGGGCTTTTGTCAACGATAAATTTTTAATATATTCTCTAATCCATCTTTTACTAATTGTTTTTCCCAGTGGCGTATATTAAGGGAGTTTAGGTTTTTTTTTCGTCTCATCTAGTCGCTATGTTTTAAAAAAAAGCGTCAGAATTTTTAAATCAATTTATTAATAGATTTGAAGACTTTCATCAGGTGTCCTCAACCTTTTGATGTCTTCAATCAGAATATTTTTATGAAGAAGAGAGTCTAAAAGGCGTTATGGGATTGGCTTTAACTTACAAAGACGATTTAGACTTCAGACGGAATAAGTAGCACTGTCGATGAATACAAGCAATTCAGAAGTCTGTACAAAGAAATTTTCACTTGAAAAAAAAGGAACACTTAAAATAAACCATATTGTAATTTTAATCTGCCAATAATATGGCTGATGCTTTCAAAAATTTTAGTACTTTATATAAAATATTTTTTAACCTTCCCATAAGCAACGCAACTGCTTTAGACTGTTAAACAGATAGTCACATTTAAGGTCTACAATGACAGATGAGGCTTTCTGATTTAGTAATATTAAATAGTGAACGAGAGTTTTCCAAAAATATTTATTTATTTAAAAAATTTAAAAAGCGCAGTATAAATTTATAATATCTATCATTTCTGCATAATTTATTGAATATATTAAATGTTGCATAATATGGCGCCTTTTTTATCCTCACACCTGTTTCATATTTGATATTTTTACTTTTACGAAAAGAATTCTGTAACTTCTTCGTTACAGCTGATGACATTTGGCGAAGAATGCGACGTTGCCAAGATTATGTTTTAAGATTTCGTACTTTTAATAAAAGCAGTGATAAAAGTGAGTTCGTAATACGTAACGCAATAAAAGTGGTCATTCGCTTCTAACAGAATCGCCAATAAAAGCGGCATTACAAGCACGCTCGTACTTAATAATTATTTTAAGCATACATACTCGTATACATAAATATTTCTATAACCGGATGATTTAAAATTAATCAGTACATAACAAGATAAAGTTTCACATACATGAATATAATAATTTGAACAAAAGGACTCTATTTCGAGATTAAACTGCAAAACATATAAGCGTGAAGTTTTAAAATTAATCATTTTTATCTTTAATATTATTATCTCTGAATCCTCCAAAAAAATTTATTATGTATTTTACAATTTCTTGGGATTTTAACAAGCAAATTAAGTTTTGTTATTTCTCGCTTTACCTACTAGTGATTAATATACAAAATTGTAAAATTATTTTATTTACAAAATTTTATAAAATGATACCAGCAACAACAAAAGAAATTATTTTGTAAGAGATTTGAACTTTCTCTGGGAAAGACTCCTTCCCGTCTTTCCCAGCTCTTCCTACTAAAGGGCTGGTTATAAATAAAAACAAGAAACAGGTATAGAGAAATGGTGAACTACTAAAGCCATTACATTCTCTAACTTTTGTCCATACAAAATTTCATATTTTTATTCTTAGTAGGTAGACGGATATAATGAAGTAATTTTTCTACCTTTATTTTCGGGGTAGAGTAGTTGATTGTAAAGTTGATTTAAATGTAATTGGCCGATTGCACCAATATTTAATTAAGAAGTAGAAAATTAAATTAAAATCAACATTTTTTATACATATAAAATTTATTATGTAAGTGTCGATTTTAATTTAACTTTTGTTTAATTCCCAATTAAAATATTGGTACAACCGGTCAAATAAGGTTTCAAAGTTTAATGTGTAATGGTAAATGACGTCAAAGGTAATATAATTACCGAAATTTGCAAAAGTAGTGATGTAATATTTATTTCACTATTTACGTATAGCGAGGCGGATGTAATCAAAAATCAAAAATTGTAACTATAATTATAATGTTTCGCTCGTATATACATATCATGCATACCTTCAGTTAGTCATAATGTTTGGTATAACTTTGATTTAAAAACAATTAAATATGAACAGATAATCTAGGTCTAAATAAAATTATCTAATTTAGGTAGAAAAGAAATAAATACAAGTATATCAATAAGCCTTATAACTCATAACGGGTGAGCTGATCTATTTTTATTCCCAAATCGTCTCATAGCCACTTCAAAACGCACTTTGCACTTTTGTGCAATTTGAAAATGGCAATAATTTTCATGTTTTTACTTCGATCGAATTCAAATTCAGGACATAGTCAATTACACGCCCGCGACTAATAAAGCAGGATTGGCCTTACGCTTACGGGATGCGTAAAAAAAGCCATTTCTCCGCAAACCCACCATGTGTATACCGTTATATGCGTAACGAGAATTGCTAGATCGATAACACAAAACTCGGACCGAGTACAGATTTATGCACTTCCGAATTTTATTGGCGTAAGTGTTGCTCGTTAGGTTAGGTTGTGTTAAGGTATGTTTATAAAAGTGAGAGTGCCATTTTTAACTGTTTTTTTCTATTTGAACATTGCTACTGTGTTGTCATTCTCCCTCGCGTACAACACGATCGATGGTTTTAATGTATAAACAAATGGCTTTACACTGCCGGAATACCAGGAGATTTTCTCGTACGTCCTCGCCTTGAGAGCGAATTGGTGGAGTTCTCGACCGAATTTGCGCTCTTATATTGAGTAAAGCTGGCAACATCTTTCTTTTGCTAGCTCAAAGTCTTTGACAGACTTTATTTTTTCCACCGCCCTCTTACTATAACCAGTTCTCCCCGGGTATCCATATCATGTAAAAAGCTCATAAATAAATTCATGTTGGAGGATCCAAATTGTTTAAATGAATACATGTAGAAGTTATAGGAATCCAGAGTGTTTATTATTAGCAATTTAATGATAGGACATCTTCAGGTTATATGTTTAGGTGAAACTTAAAGTGGAAGTTTACATTTTTTTCTTTTTTCCCTATGAATTATATTAATCAAATGAAAAAAGAATGTAACCTCACACTTTAAGTTTTACCTCCTAGATATACAGAGTGGTGACCGGAACAGCCGAACATAGGACTTTAACATGTAAAATCACACTTTCCTAATTTCCTGCTTTCCTAATTATTTTAGGTAAAAAAGCTTCAAATAAATGTTGTAGAGCATCTGAATCAATAAGCAAAATTAAATTTGTATGCCTTGTAACGACAGAAATTAGATATGAAAATGTCGAAAATCACCTCAAAAATAGCAATAGCCATGGAATTGAGACAAAATAAATAACAAATGTCTAACGGTTTATCTGTCCCGTTAGGGTAATTTATTTTTATTATGTATTATTTTAAATTTCTGTTTCGTTAACAATTATCTATTAATTTAAATTGGTATTTGTTCACTTGAACAGTAATTACAAATAATAAATAATAAATTAACCTAACTTGACCCATAAGTCGTTAATATTTGTTAATTTTTTGTTTCAATTCCATGGCTATAGCTATTTTTGGGGTGATTTTCAACATTTTCATATCTCATTTCTGTCGTTACAATGCACACAATATTAATTTTTCTTATTGATTCCGATGCAGAATTCTATGCCTTACAACTTTTATTTTAAACTTTTTTACCTAAATTAATTAGGGAAGTAGAAAATTACGAAAGTCTGATTTTACATGTTAAAGTTCTATGTTCGGCTGTGCCGGTCACCACCAGTATAAGCTGAAGATGTCCTTTTATGTAAATTATAGTAATAAAACACTGGATTCCAATAACTTCTACATGTATTCATTTAAAAGCTAATAATAAATAAAATATGTAGGTAAAATAGATAAATAATGTATATTCAAACTTCTCAAGTCTCAATTTAATCAAAATGTAATAATAAATTATTCTTTAAAGTACACTCTTTCATTAATTAATATCACATTTTCTTTATCTTTTAATATTTCATGTAGGTAGATGTGAGATAGTGTCAAATGCAAGGTAAACCATGGTGTAATTAATAGGTATTACTTGCATTTTATGTTAGTAATGTACCTAATGCATGTTTAGCTTATTTATAACACAATTCATAAATAATAACAAATAGCGTATTTTAATTTCTGTTCTCTGTAATAGAGTATTTTTTTTCTTTCTAGGTCACTGATCAAGCACTCATCCAATTTATATCGGCAAATTTGTGATCTTTATTCATATTTTTATTTAATGCAATGACGTCAACGAGTGTTGCTTTCCTACAGTATACAAGTTGTATAAATACCTGTATTACAATTTTCATATATCCAATAAAATTACTAATTTCAATAAAACGCTTCCAATCACGAAATGCTTGCTGTATTGATTTAATACAAATAAGAAACAAATTATATTGCATGGCTAGTTTCAAAGGTTATTTCAGTCAAGTGGGCGAAATAAATAATTTCTTTTGTCACAAATAGAGCTACTATTTATAGTAGCCACAAACAATTTTAAAATAATGCACTTTTTACAAAATTATAATTCTTCCTCGTACATGCATTTTGTTCTTTGTATTCTTCCAATTACATAATTTAATTAACTAAATATTCTTTTATTTATACGTAATTATCTATTTTTAAATATTTACATATTTTACAAATAGCATGATGGTATACATACCAGTACATATGTACTCGTATATGTATTCAGATTTAAATTAATTTTATAAATTTAAACAATATTGAACTTTTGATGATATTCTACATAAACATGAAATATTTATATCCCTAAATTAACCTATGGTCCAACAAATTTCGTATTTCGTGACAGTACTTAAATTTTCTGTAAAAATTATACCTATGACATTTTTACTGTACTGAAACGAAACTATTTGCCAGTTGACAGTAATTACCTCTCGCTAAGAGAGGTATTGGATTCATGCTAAAAATCGCATATCCAGATTTTATTGAATAAGCACGTTTTAAGGTCCCTACAATCCGATTTTAACATTTTTACAATTTATTTATTTTATTTATTTATTTTATAATAGGCCATACAACAGGAACTAGTCCCAATTATAGTACAGCACTAATTTACAGATACAATGAAAATAATATGAAAGTTGTAGTGAACAATTTTAATTAAATATTATGATATGAATATGAAATAAGATAAATATATAATACCGTTTATCGCATAAATGAGTATGTAGAAGTTACGAATTGATTGCTAGGATATGGTTATTAACAATCCTCTTAAATTTCATTAAATTGAAGGAAAATATATCTATTTCATTAATATGAGACAATAAATTATTATAGGACATAGATAACCTAATTATAGGTGAGTTCATTTCAGAATTGGTTTTAATATTTTTTATAAAGATCAAGTTACATGAACGAGTGGAACGAACAGATATCTTGAAGTAGAACTTGCCAACGAGAAAAGGGCTATCGAAAAGTTACAATGATGTCTGTGTGTGTATGTGTGTGTGTGTGTGTGTGTGTGTATGTGTGTGTGTGTGTGTGTGTGTGTGTGTGTGTGTGTGTGTGTGTGTGAGGTTGTTGGTGACACGATTTCTCAAATCCTATAAGACTAAAGACCTGTATAACTACGGATTCCTCAATCTAACAGTAATGGGAAGAGTTGAATAGGTTCTGGTAACAATTGGACAACCGGAAGTGGTAGTTTCTAAAAAGAACAATTCTAAATATTATTTTTTGAAAATTTGTTACTACAAATATTAAAGATAATTAAATCCTCAATCTGACACATTTAAATTTTTTATTATATCTCGTATAGGTTTGGAGATATAGTATATAATAATATAAAATAATCTGTTGTAATAAATCTCGTTGCCCGAAAAACAGTTGCGATATTCAAATTTTTGTAATTGACAAATAAATGCAAAATGTCAGTGTCAGATTTTTCTGGGAGGTATGAGTACATTTAATATATATTATTGTATTATTAATTTAATATGTATTTAAATTACAGGTATGTTAATATTACATATATCCTTAAGAAATACTGCTAATACCGTCAATGAATTTGAAGAATTTTGAACATATTAGAATAGTAGGATAAAATTTCTCATAGAACGAAAGAAGAGAAACAATTTCAATTATTTGTGTGTATACAAGAAATGTTAAATTCGTTACGTATAGGGCGCGAGCAGTCATGTGACTTTGTTGGCCTTAGCAAGCAGATATGAGGATCCGTGTCAGAATGACGGCTAGTAGTTATTTACATAGATGTCACAATTGTCATATGTCATAATTTTTCATTCAAAATTTCAAAATATTCTGATGTTTATTTGTCATCCATTGTCGAGGAAAATAATCCACATGGATTTGGAAAATCATAATGTTTCGGATGAAAACTTATGATACTAGAGACCTATGTATATTACTACCTCTCATTCTGACACGGGCCCCCATATCGGCTTGCCAAGGCCACCAGTTACATAGCTGCTCGCGCCCTATGCAACATAAAATGAAAATGGCGAGAGGTATTGTGCTGGCCACAACAGATTATTTTTTTTAAATCTTCAAAATTACAGAAATCTTTACCCTACTTCCAACATAACTGTGTATCAAGAGTTGCTTCTTATTTAGTACATTAATATTATAAAGCTATAGGCATTAAAGTGCGTAATTGAGAACTGACACTATCGATAGTCGATAGAGGCAACACTATCGCTTCAACAGTTGATATCGAAAGAGTACGGTTGAGAATTTGTTATTAAAAACATATGTAAACACACGGCATGAAATTAAGTGTAATAGAACATTTTCGATTTTTAAATGCTACAGCAAGCTTCCGATGCATAATTGAAGGTAATAAATGTATGGAGACTAATGTTTCACAGTTTAATTCTAATGAAAAAGTTTGAGATAACACATAATTTTGAGATTTCAATACGATAACTTCAATGTCCGGATGTTCGCAACACTGAATATAAGTTCGTTTGTATGACTGCCAGTAACAGATAAATGTGTCAACATAACTTATAAAAATAAATATTCCGTTCATTTTCACAAAATTTCGATTTAACATAAAATTTAATATGCACTTCAGGCACTGAAGTTCGTTTTTATCGCTCATATGGCTTATTTTCGTCGGCCCTACGGCCTCGGTAAATAAATTCCATATTCGTGGTAAAATGAAGAACTTCAGTACCTTCATAGATAAATAACTATTTAATTAAGAATCCCCACATCGAAATATGTATACCTACCCACAAATTTATTACCTTTTTTAACACACTGTATAAATTGATACTCGTTATAGGTAATATGAGTAATTATTATTGTTGCGAACATAAGAGTACAACATTATGTTAAAAAGGTAATCATTTATATTTTCTCCATTTCCCGCGTAAACAAAAAGATGTTTATATCAAAAATAGCTCGGCCAGGTATAGAAAAAGTCGATAGATCCAAAGGGTGTATCAGGAAATTAAAAATGAGTAAACCTATTTTGCAAAGTATGAAGATTTATTCTAAATATTTAATAGAAAACTTTGTTTGAAAGAGAAATAAATTTTACACAAGTTCATAAAATTATTCATTTTTTTCTTTACTCTCACTAATACATCCTGTGAATTCATCTCCATCAGAATTGCCCGGTATGACTCTCATGTTTATGAGTTTATATAACAAGTTCTTGGCAGTTGACAATTTCAGCTAAATCTTATTTTTATGTTAAGAATTTTTGTATCAAACACAAACAAATACGTAAATAATTTTCACTAAATATATTAAATTATAAACATTAAATACAATATGCTTTCTAAAAATAAATAAAATAGGTATTCGATAAAATCATCTTCATCTTATTGGTATAAAACAATTAAAACACAGTAAATATCTGGTTGACAGATCTTTTAGATTGTTATTGAAACTCCATTGGTGGTAATCCTCAATAAAAAGCAAGGATTTCTCAACCTAATGCTTGTTTTTCTTGGTTGACAATGGAGCGCCAATCGGTGTATTATTGCTGCGCAATTTCTTCTTTGTGGTTTTGTTGCTTCTACTTTGATTTCTCCCTCGCTTCATCATTGTTTTTACGACGTTGTTCATTAGTTTTTTACGGCCAATTCCTCACAACTAGATTTATCTTGGCTTACTTATTCAATTTTGATAAGAAGATTAATTTATCAATTTGGCTACTTCCAAGCCATTGAATTTACAAGTTGATGAGCTGCTTAAAAAAAAATAAATGAGTCTTTGTTATGCAGTTTTTATAAATAGGAAATTAAAAGCTATATCTTGAATTTAATTAAATATCGATTAAATTTTCTGTATTTATTTTAAAATTTTCTCATTTCGAAGAGCCCTTATGAAAGAGAATCTAAAATACTGTCAACACTTATTTCGAATTCAACTCATACTGAAATATTTAATACGTAATGTAGTATTATTTTACTCAAAACGGCAATTGATATTTTCTTATGCTTTCCAGTTTCGACATAACTATATTATGTATATTTAAAGTAAAAAAAAATATTGTAGTGATCAAATATGATTTAGAATTCAATGTTTGTTATATTATCATTGGTATGAATTATACGAGGATCACGCTAGAATAATTGAGAATAAGAAAATCTGGTAAGGCGTTGGAAAATAAAATTTGCACTATCATTTTTGTTAATATTAAAATGTGGAATATTAATGTGATTTATTTATTGAAGTAATAAAGATACAGTAACTAGAAAAATGGTGACATACATACATACATTAAGCAACTGACAGAAAAACATATACAATATTTTTATTGAGTAATAACAGGCCTTACTAGATTTTGTATGACAAACAAAAATGTCTTAAAAATATATCTAAGAAAGCAATGTAAATGTTTTATTTTCAATAATTTTAAACAGTTATTTATATGTTATTTGAAATTAAATTGCGGACGGTAAGTTAGTTAATCAATTTTTTAAAGTATCGTTGTGTGCGAAAATATGAAATTAATCAGAAAGCATTTTGTATAGTTTTTAATAAGTAATAGAACACCCGTCATACTCATCTGATTGGACAATGTACAACTTTTGGTTATTTTTGAAGAAGATTGATTGGAAGCTTTTAAGATGTGGAAGGATAGAATGGTGAAGTTTATTACTGTTAGGCAACTACTATGAACATATTTAAAATAAAATTCTAAAAATATGAACCATCTATCTAATTCTCAATAATTCTAGTGTAACTCTCGTGTTATAGCAAACAAATACATAGGAACTTAATTCGTTCCTGTTCGCATTTCGTATCTTGGATAGTTAATACCTCGAAACTCTGTTTTTCAATTTATTGTATCGTATATACTCGTATGTAACAGCAACAGTACTCTACATTAGAAAAGCACCACAGTTCTTATCTAGATTATAAAAAAAGTTTGTACTCGTATCTCGAAAAATTCGTATGTCGAGCGGTTCGTAAGTAGAGGTACCACTGAATAATATTGTATATAAATGTAGAAAGGCTACGTCATAAGTATTTGTAGATGAAAGAACAATTTCAATCTTATAAGAATCGGCTGATATATTGCGAAGGTACGCCGATGCTTTTTCAGTTATCTAGTCTGGTCGGAACAGCAGTTGTGTACCTACGTGTATGCAAACATAGGCACCCGAGTAAAGGAAAAATAAATTTTGGGATCAGGCAACGAATGTCTAAATTACAGTGCCTTTTCAACGTGAAATACAGTTAATATAATACCGAACGGAAATTTAAATTAATTGATAGAATTAAATTAAATTATTTGAGTTATCAGATATTTTATTTATCAAGTTTAGTATATTGAACCTCAACCTACTTACTATTGAAATAATTATCAAATATTAAGCTTTAACATTTAGGTATATTTAATATAGAGTTACTGGCCAATTTTCTTCTATACGCCTAAATTTGTCTTATCAGGAACGACAACTGGGCGAGTGATAATGAACCATGGGCAACTGAGCGATAATCAAGCGAGCAATAGAAACTTAAAAAAATTGCTCGCTTAGCAGTCATACAATTTGGTGGATTTTTGCTACAGGAAAAATAATAAAAAGTCACTCTGTGATTTTTTTAAAATAACATAACCTAACACACGATTCTGCACATTTTTATTTTATCACCCAGTTGATCATTGCCCAGTTGTTCATCGCCCAGTTGACTATCGTTCAATCGCCCTTGCCCAGTTGACTGTATTCGTGTTTCAAAAATTACTCCGCAAAGGAACCTTTTGACAAATCCTTCGCCTTAATTGTTATTTCGATGTGTATTTGTATGTATGTGTGTGAGTGTGCGTATGTGCATGTGTACGTGTGTGCGTGACTCTTTGTGCGTGTGGGTGTGTATGTGTGCGTGTGTGTGTCTGAGTGCGTATGTGTGTCTGTGTGCGTGTGTGTGTATGTGTAACCCCCCCCTATATTTGAATACTAGATACGCCACTTAATAGTATACATACCTCAGCGGGAATTTCATCACAGCCTCTAGGTAAAATACATAAACCCTCGACTGTAATGAAACATATCGCACCATTCCCACCTCGGCTTTAATATACTATTCCAGGGGCTACTAAATAATTTGGTTCTAAATTACTACAATTAACCACAAATGACTTTTTTACCTTCCGTCACCTTTAGGTAAGGAAGGTATTGTCTTTGGTCAAAAAATTCAATGATGAGTTGTTAGTGAATAAGAACGTTTTAGGGTCCCTACAATCCGATTTTACCATTTTTACGATGATGTCTGTATGTATGTATGTGTGTCTGTGTGTGTGTGTGTCTGTGTGTCTGTGTGTGTGTGACGAAAGTTTCGGATCGCATGACTTCAATACCACGATTCCAAAAGTTATAATTTTTTCATATTTCTCAAGTTTACATCCAGAAGAACAACTGATTAGATTTTGGTTATAATTGGTGAACCGGAAGTAGCCTCATTTGAAGATTTAACAGTTAAATTTGTTTATTGACATTTAACGTTATTATAACTTAAAGAATATATTATTATCTATACGATTTGATTGCATACTATAGTTCATATTCAATAGATATAGAGTTAAAGAATTTTAAAGAAATTAAATTTTATAAATCAGCCAGCTATCCTAAACATGGGAACTACTAATATATTCATATAATTCATATTGACAGATGTCAGTATAAATAAAAAGTAAATTAATGTGGCAGAGATGAGGATGTTGAAATAGATGTTGGAGAAGACACGGAAAGATAGGTAAGGAAACAACTCTAGTGTTACAAGTTTCTAGAAAGATACAAGCGAGATGATTACATTGGTTTGAAAATGTCTTGAGAGAAAAGGAACTGAATGAGAACGACATGTAAAACAGAAATGAATGGAAGAAGAGAATAAAAAATAGCAACCCCTAACGAATGGGGAAAGCTAAAGAAGAAGAAGTTAGTGTCAAGTGCAATTTGCATAGTTTGTTTATGAAATAATTTTACTGGATATTTAGAATCTTTTGCAAGAAAATTTATGTATGGAATTTATACATAATACACAGGATTGACGGAAGGTATTGTGCTGGCCACAACAGATTTTTTTCCAAAAACTTTCGTGATATATACGTATGTCAAGAATAAATTGTTCATAGTGGTTTGGTTATTTCTAAATGCGTATTGCATTTCCTTGTAAATTCATTGCGATAAGTTCAGTGCAATAAGAAAACTGAGAAAACAAATTTTTATTTTAGGTGGACTAAATAAACAAGATTTCTTTGTTACTTTGATAATTTTTTTCGTACCTAAATTTGCTTAAGCTTTAATGGCATTTCATCGCTGGAAAATCAACTCCACCTCATAATATTTTCAGTGTTTTTGCTCTTTTTCATACCACATAATTACAAAAAATATACGACCCTTATACAAAAACTCTTATCAGAAACAGTTTCGAATTAAACTTAAAAGACTAATATTCTTTCATCCCGATTAGACACAAATAATTCGTCACCCGACTATCGTAATTAAGTAATATATTATTTAATCGGGTATGTAAATAGTCATTTGTTTAGTCCGGAGCTAAGAATAGCAAAGTGTTAGTGTCTGCCTTTGGAAATGGGGCATTGTAATTAATGCACATTGTAACACGGGCGTAGGTGGAAAAATGTTTTAATAACAAACAAATTACAGGAGACAAATTAACAGTGATTAAAGAAAGAAAAGGGTGATGATAATATAAAGACATAAAAATGACAAGCTCTGATGTTTTCATATCAAACTTGCGTCCACTTCTGTTTTTTTCTCATGGCCGACCTGGACGGGCGCTATAACGTATTACAGACTCTTATCTGCTATAGAATGAATCAGAAAATTGGACCTGCAACCTACAACAGTTGTACTATTGATGAAGAAGATAATACCGAATATGACCAATTTCTTTTAATACATCTAATTGCTGGATGTGCCAATCTATTTTGTACACAGATATCGGTAATGATGATGACATATTTGTACCATCAGACGTCACCACTCACTCATTACTGGCGTGGAGAGTGCACCATAGGGATCAATGCATCTAATTATAGAGTTAAAAATAATTTATCCGTACTTTTTTTAAAATTTATTACATATTAGTAAAATTCAAGAAATATGACATATTTTCTGTGACGTCACCTTTATGAAGTAATACAAGCAATTAGAGCGAAAGAGATAAGTAAAGATCTAGGTATCTCTTTCATTCAAATAGCAGGAGGTATTGTTCTACTTACGTAAGATTTTTTTTTTTTCTTAAGAAATACGATAAACGTTGACTAAGATGCAATGGCTGGTATCATGAACAAATGATAGAGGATAATGACGAGGGTAATGAGTACCACTGTTTTATTATTGTCAATCGTTTATGGATTATTTTAGAGAAAAATACTTCAAATTACAGTTATAGAAAAATTAATTCTACGCATCTTTTATTTGAAGTATTTTTCTCAAAAAATTATCCAGTGAACACTGGAAACCGTGACATAGGCGTTTAATATGGGAAAAAAGTTTTTTTTTTAATATCATCTGTCCCTAAGACTACAGTGGGATTTTTTGTTATGGTTAGAAATATTATTTAATTTGCAATCGAAGATTAAATACTGCTAATTTAATGGTTAATTATTAAAATACTTACAAAAATATAATACCATTTGACAATGGAGCCATCCCACACTTTTTTTATTTTAATTTCGTAAAATATAGATCAAAATATTCATCTCTGTGTATTTTTTACACAATATAAATGTATGTATTTGGCGATATACTGTTTTAAAAATATCATGTATTTTTGAACGATATCGTGACGTCAAAAATTAAAAAACTAGGTTCGTGGAACGCACATTTAACCTAGCGGTGAAAAATAGAAATAACATCTATCATCTGTCATTTTACAAGTTCATGGTCATTTGTGTTTTGATTTAGTGCATGTTCACACGTGAGTAGAGTAGCGTATTTAGAGTTCAGTGAGTTTTTAATTCAATAATGGAATCCGGATATGAAGAGGCAAATTCTAACAATCTTCCAAAAGTAGACGTTAGCAATGATTTTTTTATAAAAAGTTCCGGAATGCTGAAATACAAAACGTAAAAATGAAAAGGTATGTCTTCATTTTCATTTTATTATAATCTTTTTCAATGAGATTATTATTTTTTAAAGAGCTATATAGCGCGATGACTCACCAACACAAACTTTTATACAAAATATCAAATTTTTACACGTTTGTATGAATTTTAAACTTTACCGCCGTGCTAACTCCACATGATTTGTGAAGCGCAGCAACTCAAATTAAGAGTGCGTATCACAAACTCGGATTTTAATTCGTGATGTCACAGTAAAAGTCTGCGAAAAAGTATTACGAAAATTATGAATGAAAAGTAATAAAATTGTAACTATTTTTCATTGTAAAAGCAATGAAATTGTCTAAATTTTTTTTTTCTACAAAAAAAATGCATATATTTTTTTTATGGGATGGCCCCATTATTAAAAACAGTAATCATAGAAAAGCATTCAGTAACAGAGTTGGTTGGATTTTAAGGGACAAATGATATTTGAAAAAAGCTGTTTTCCCATGTTATACGCCTATGTCACGGTGTTCAGTGTTCAATAATAAATAGAACTAAGAAGATGTATGGTCTTATATGAGACAAGAACAAGAAATACATCCTATTTAAAATTATCTAAAATCTCGTTTCTTTCCTCCTGATTCCACCTCTGTTATCCAGCACCCTCTTCGATCAGATCTCTTCCCCAGGTCGTAAATATTCTCGTGTGGCACGTATGCTGTCGGCGCCGCAACATGTACACGTACCGTATGTCTTCCACCTCCATTCCATGTTGTCATATCCACCGCTTCATCAAACCCTACCACAGTCGCATGGCTTCGTGGTTACACTCGTGTTCGTGACATGCCCAGGGAATCCAAGAAAACCCTTGGCAGGCATCCAGGTCATTCTAGGTTATGTCTTGATTATCACAGGGAAAATAAGGGGAAGTGGTATCTTGTGGCGAATAAATATCAATTTATACAAGGGAGTCGGACGATACTCAAGATAATTGAGATTGGTATACATTTCTTTTCTAATAAAATCCAGCAGTATCAAGTATCAACGAATTACAATTGTTACTAGTTTATTTTCTATAATAGTTTCGAAATTAATGTAACAAATGTTATAATTCGAGAATAGTTTTAATTATGTTGACATTGATAGTCCAAAACTTAAAACTAATAAACTAATTTTATTTTTTCTGATATTTTTGTATAATAATCCGTCTACATATTTACATCACTTACACGAATTTACTTAAACGCAATTATTATTTTTTTAATATTAAATAATCAACTAGACACCATATGTTACCAAAATGCTTAAAGTTATTTTGTTTTACTTTAAACTTTAAACACATTAAATTATATGTATACGTAATACCTACTATACATTAGGGTGTCCCCGGGTAGGGATATTTAGTTTCACTGTCGCCACTCAAAATTATTCCAAATACCAAAAAAATAATTGTGAATTAATTTAACCTTTTTATTTTTATTTTAACCTGCGCCGCAAAATACCTAGTCTCCACCTCTTGCATAAAATTATTTTATTTGAAATCAGTACACAAAAATTGTTATTAAAAGTTCAGAAATTGACACAAAACTAATCCATTATACGTCGATTTCATGCATATGCAGTGTTGCCAACCTTATGATTATTATTGAACATATAAGATAATTTAGGTAGGTGTACAATGCACAATAGTACATTTGTACATAAAATAAATTTAAAAAGTGTGCAGGAAGAACTAAATAATTCCGATGTAGAAATTTGAGACAGCACACAATTTAGAGAAGGTATTGAATTTCCGGAAATTCGCAACACTGAACATAAGTTTGTTTGACTCACAGCAACTGACAGATTTGTCTACATAACCTATAAAATTAAATATTCTTATCATTTTTACAAAATTTCGATTTAAAGTAAAATTTAATATGCAACTCGGCACTGAAGTTCCTTTTTATCACTCATATGGTTTATTTTCCTCGGCCGTACAGCCTCGGCAACTAAATTATACATTCGTGATAAAAAGTACATCTTCAGTACGTTGATACATAAATAGCTATTATTTACGTACGTAATGTATCAAATAATTTGTTGTAGATAATTAAGTTCTACCTAAATTACTAAACAGATTTTATTTTGCACGTTTAGTCACCTGTAAAATTGAATTTCAAATTTCATAGGTAAATATTACTTGAGCGAAAACCATGGTTTTCACAAAAATGTCGAAATTTAGTTGTTCATGCCATGTATCAGATCGGGAGAAAATGACGTACATCGCGAGTATTATGCATTGTAAAATATACCCTTTCGGGAGAAAAACATGAATATTCATTCTTAAATGGTTGGAAACAATTTAGTAAAAAATATTATTGTTAATGTTTAATGAATGATGCTTAAAAAATATTGTTCATTAGTTAAAAATTATTTTTTCTCAAAACTAGGCACGCGTGGCATTCACTGCTTTCTTCCGAAACATTTCATATGTAGTGATAACCATGGAATTGAAACAAAATTACAGTGTAATGTAGGGTGAACTCGCAGAAGTGTGTACTACTTTTTTCAAAGTTTGAATTTGCGGCTCATATTATATTTCAAATTTCAAAACAATGAATTGTACGTTTTATGTATTAATGACTCATTATTTTTCAAATTTCAAAATTGTACGTTTTATGTATTAATTGTTGCACCTTACCGGTTGTATTAAACTATTTGTATGGCTTAGAGATAGATATAGTGGGGTATTGTCACACTATTGCATTACATAGCTTGCACAAATGATTGATTACCTTCGATTTGCAATGTCACAAAAACGTTTGCCACGACTGGCAAAGTTGGCAATAGAAAATGAACTGGAAAACAAGTTAAATTTTGCTTTGCTTTGCAGAAAGGAAAGCGAGGAAAATAAATTTTTAAATTAGTCGTTGTATATGTTTTATTTCTGTGATATTTAAGATTTAACACGAATATAAATAATAAGAGAATAAATTCTTGAATAATCCACAGTGGTATTTGCCCCCCCCCCTCCAACCTAGAAACAAAACTAGATCCGAGGTTGCCAGGTATCCTGTATAATATCTGATTTCATGAAAAAATATTGTTGGTTGTATCGCAAAACTTTAAAAAATCAAATCTTGTCAAAGTTTCATAAAAAAAATTGACACATTTATCTCACATATTTTAATTGTTTCTCAGAAAATGATTGCATGGTTTTATTTCCTTTTTAATATATCAATATTTATCACAGTCTTTACATGTGGAAACAATTTAAATTTACTTAAGTTCATCTTTGAAATTTTGATAGTATCTTTTATAAGATGCACATTTAGGTTATAGATATTCCTTAAATATCGGTATCATAGTATTTAATACAAATTAATTTGAGTATTTACTTGTTTGTTGTTAAGGAATATTAAATCATTCGATTTAAAAATAGTCTATTCCTTGACAAAGTGTAATACAATGAATTGCTTTACAAATACCGCAATGAAATAAATCACTAAAACGATTTATTTGTATATTTTGATACCCTCAGCATTTTATTTGTACGAACTTAATCATTTGATTTCAAAATATATATTGATAGTTCAAATTATTTATAATAATTAATTATAAAGACTTACCAATATTTGATATAGAATTATATAAATATGAAGTAAGTACGTACCTGTAACAAAAAAAAATACAGATTAGTATTAGCGTACAATAAATTAATTATAACATGCGTTATTGTTAGTGAAATGTAAGGTTGATACTTGTAATATAAGATGTGGCCAGTTCATTATTTCTCAACATTCTAAATCTTTTTTCTATAAACAAATATTTAACAATACTCCCAAGTAATAAAAAAAAATATTTTAATTTTCATTGAATTACGATTATCATATATGCTATATTTTTCCTAAATCTATTACTTAAATTTTTGCCATATACTCGTATTTGCGAATTACAAGCTACGTTAATATAAATGTTCGGAAGTTGATTGAAAAACGTCAGTAAAGACATATTCATTAGTGAAATATGCTGAACATATATTTATACCTCCAGACTGTACAATATTAACAAATAATATACAATAAGATTAAAAAAAAAGTCCATAAAGAGATGTATTATTAAATGAATTGCATGCAAACGAACATAATGTAATGTTTATTTAAACGAGTGGTGTAAATATCGGAGAAATATTATTAATTAAAATAAAGTTTATTAAAAGAAAAAATTGGGAATTAAACAAAAATTAAATTAAAATCCATGTTTTTATATGTATAAAATATATTATATTTTTTGATCTTGATTTAATTTTTGTTTAATTCCCAATTAAAATATTGGTACAACCGGCTATAACGCCGGGTATTATAAAAAAAAATAATCTACAATTATTAAACTATAGTTTTTACTATGTTCAAAATAGATATTATTTTTTAGAAGTTTGTATTAGGATTATTTTTTCAAAATGTCTGATATTTGGAATGTGAGATATTCCAAATATAATTTTAAACCCCCTAAAATATGGAGAGTATAAAAATTCAGAAGCAGGATTTCATAAGATTTTGCCACCCTTGTAGATCCTCGATATTGCGCGATCAGGGTTGACCAAGAATTCTAATAAAACGATCAATTATTTATGTTTGAACGAGGGGGCTCCGTATTTGTTTTTGAGGGTGAATTTCAAATAAAGCTGCCCTTAATTTCATCCAATCTCTTACGAGGCGTTAGGAATGCTTTGGAATTTATGTAATTCTTTCTTAAGGGTGGCTCCAATACCAAGAAGTGTATAGCATATGGTTTCTTGGGACTAAAATACATTATGGAAATTTTCATGAATATATTAAATATGAATTTTTCGCAAAACAATTTGATCGTGTTGAATATTTGATGTGGTTTTATAAATATTAGAAGCGGACATGTGTATAGGGATTATATTTAGAGTGCCCGTTACAAAATAAATCATATTCGTGGTTTAAATATACTTCGTGTTTATCAATGAAATGGATCGTGACCATGACTCATGCAATGATGCGAGTGGGAGATAATTTTGCTATGGTAAATTATCGACAAGGGTTGCTTGAACTAATGTAAACTTCATGTTTCTTGATACAATTATGTAGCTGCAGTTCTCATCACTGTAATTACAAAATACAGTGAACCTCGTTTATCTCTGTAAATACCATAGCGTAAAAGCCTTGCATAACAACGCAGGGTATCATGTTACGTCGTTAATACGTATATTAAATAAACTATTGCTCACATTTATTTTTTATTTTTACCTTCCGTCACCTCTAGGTAAGGAAGGTATTGTCTTTGGTCAAAAAATTCGGTGGTGAGTTTTCATTGAATAAGCACGTTTTAGGGTCTTTACAATACGAATTTACTATTTTTACGATGATGTCTGTATGTGTGTGTGTGTGTTCGTATGTGCGTGTGTGTGTATGTGTGTATGTGTGTGTGTGTGTGTGTGTGTGTATGTGACCGCAGTTTCATGCACGATATCCAATACTAGATTCCAAAAATTACAATTCTTGCATATTCCTCTTCCGTACAACCATATGCAGACTTGATTAGATTTTGGTTATAATTGGTCAACCGGAAGTATCCTCATTTGAAGATTTTACTAGTTTTTCTTGAAAAACTCGGTTAAATTTTATTATAACTTAAAGAATATATTATTCTCTACATGATTTGATTGCATTTTATATTTCATATTCAACAGATATAGAGTTAAAGAATTATAAAGATTGCAATAATTATAAAATTTCATATATCAGCCAGCTGTGCTAACTTAACCATGGAAACTGCTAATATATTCAGGTAATTCAAATTGACAGATGTCAATATCAATAAAAAGTAAATGTTGAAAGAATAAGGGAAATAACTCTAGTGTTGGGCGTTTCTAGAAAGATATAAGAGAGACGATTACATTGGTTTGAACATGTCATGAGAAGAGATGAGTATATTGGAAGAATGAATAGCTTATAACATAAGTTGGAAGAAACATAAGAAGACCAAATATAATATGAAAGGAGAGAAAAGGAACTGAATGAGGACGACAAACAAAACAAAAATTAGTGGAAGAAGAAAATAAAAAATAGCGACCCCCTAACGAATGGGAAAAACTAAAGAAGAAGATGTTAGTGTCAAGTGCAATGCGAATAGTTTGTTTATGAAATAATTTAACTGGAAATATAGGATCTGTTGCAAAAAAATTATGTGTAGGGCGAGTGCAGTGACGTGACTTTACTGACTTTGGCAAGCAGATATGTGGACCCGTGTCAAAATGACAGCTATGAATTACGTCCATAACTGACAAATGTCGTAATTTTTCATTCAAAATTTCATGATTTTCTTATTTCATGTGGTATATTTATTATCAGGGGTGTGGAATTCAGTTGCCGGGAAAAGGAATCATAAAATACCAAAAAAATAAATTTTGAATGAAAAATTTTGACATGAGGATGACCCGCAAAATAGAAATGAATGGAAGAAAAAAATAAAAATTAGCGACCCCTAACGAATGGGAAAAGCTACAGAAGAAGGAAATGTTAGTGTCAAGTGCCATTTGCATGAAATAATATTACTGGAAATTTATAATCTTTTGCAAGACATTTTTACCTCTCGCTAAGAGAGGTATTGCATTCATGCTAAAAATCGCATATCCAGATTTTATTGAATAAGCACGTTTTAAGGTCCCTACAATCCGATTTTATCATTTTTACGATGATGTCTGTGTGTGTGTGTGTGTGTGTGTGTGTGTGTGTGTGTGTGTGTGTGTGTGTGTGTGTGTGTGGATGTGTGTGTGTGGATGTATGTGTGTATGTGTGTGTGTGTGTGGGATGTTGGAAGGACGGTTACTCAAAAACTATAAGACTTTAAATTTTTTTAACTACGTATTTCCCAATCGGACATTCATGGGAAGATCTGAAAAGGTTTTGGTAACAATTGGACAACCGGAAGTAGAAGATTCTTGAAAAAAAATCTTTTAAATAATATTTTTTGAAATTTTTTCTTGATAATATTAAAGAAAAATAAATTCTCTTTCTGATACATTTAAATATTTTACAATATATTCTATAGATTTAGAGATAGAAGAAATATAGTATGTAAAATAATCTGTTATAATAAATTTTACAGCCGAAAGAATGGCCATGGAAAATAGTTGAAAATTTAATTTGTTTGTAACTGACAGATAATGTCAGTGTCAGAAATCCGAAGACATTACTGAAGACTTTTTCTGGGAAGTACATACATTATATTATTTCTTAATGTATTAATAGAATTGGAAACATTTCGAAAAATTAGAAGAGGACAAAATTTCTTCATCAAAAATGAATTTAAAATTAAACAATCTAAATATATATGGAATAGATATATGCGTAAGTAAATTTTTGGTGTAGAGTGTAGGTATACAAGAAATGTTAAATACAATAGGGAGCGAGCAGTCATATGATTTTGTTGGCCTTGACAAGCAGATATGGGGGCCCATGTCAGAATGATAGCTAGTAATTATGTATATAGATGTCAAATATCATAATTTCTCATTCTAAATTTAGTTATTTTCCAATTCCATGTGGAGCAGAATTAAATGTTAAATATCTAAGGCATACAAGTAAACTTTAAACTCCTGGTGATAAATTAACTACGTAAATTTAGAAAATCTTGAAATTTTTAATGAAAAATTCTAACATTTGACATCTATGTACATAATTACTAATTATCATTCTGAAACGGGCCCACACATTTGCTTGTCAAGCCCAAAAATGTAACATTACCGTTCGCGCCCTATACTTATGTAACCAAAAAAAGGAAGTGGCGAGAGATATTGTGCTGGCCACAACAGATTTTTTGAATGGAATTTGTACATAATACACAGAATTGACGGAAGGTATTGTGCTGGCCACATCAGATATTTTTGGTAATGTCTCAGTTTATAGTTTGGAAGTTAATTATTAAAACAAACCATAAATTGTTTAAGATCACATATATATTCGCTATTTTCATCAATATACTATAAATGTTAAATATAAGCTGTCATATACTCATAAATATTGATCATAGTATTGTAAAGACTGAGATTTAATGTGTACAGTATATTAAAAAACATGTCTCATAAGGCAATCTACTAACGTACGAGTTCAGGTTTAGAAAACGAGGCGCTTGGCGGCCAGTTTTACAAAGAACAAGTGCGACAACAGTCCTTAAGAAACATTTTTTATACTACTTTTTCTATTGAGGTAAATTTATAATTGTTAGATTTTTAAAAAATACGACTTGCCAAAAATTACTTGGTAATTTTTATCAATTATGTTGGTAGTACTTATCGTTAACAATTTTAAATTCACAAATGAAAATTCATTGTTGACTGACAACATTTGAGGTTATATGTCGTTCATCTGTCAGTTTATAGAATGCAGTCATACCATCTCTAGAAAACGAAAAGCGCCAAAAACAGTGCGTTTATAGATATTCTTAATGACATGTTTTCAGTGCATTTAGACATTAAGACACCGATATAGAAAAATTAAATTATTACTTAAGCACAATTTTAAAAATTAACAGTATTTCTGATTATATTAAAAGTCGAGATCTTCCTAGTAACGTTAATTACGCAATTGAAGTAGTTATTAGCTCAACCATCAAAATTTATAATGTATTTAATGTAAATAACAATTGAAGTACATTTGATGTTAAAGTATTATTTTATATTTTATCTACCCTTGTGACATCTAGTCCGGCCCGCTTATACGATACCAGTGAATTAAAATTTTTGAGAACTTTTTTATGAAAAATGCAAAAAAGTTAACTATAAGTTATTCTTAACAGCAAAAATAATTACTAATTTTTGATTATATTGTTTACTTATTAAATATTTAATCTTGTGAAAATATTTTACTTTAGCATATGCGAAGCAATGCAAACCCCGAATTACCAGGCATAACTCTTGATCGGGCCTATTCGGTAACTCTGTAGTTATTTTTTAACGACTGGTTAAATTTTTTAACTAATCAAGTATGTTGATATATAACAAAAACAATGGATTTTTAGTTGTCAATTGTCCATTGGATAATTTTTTAACCAGTCGTTAAAAATTAACCACTGAGTTAAAGAATAGGCCCGGATGCGTGATAGAAAGTTCGCTGTGTGCAAGGCTGCAAGGCATCTCTCCATAGTTTCTTACTAATATAATGGTAACGACGATTAGACTTTCAAATATTTACTTACAAATATAAACAGTAAAGCGATTTGTTTAGTATGCAATGAAACTATTGCTTTTCTGGAAGAATATCTGGATGAAATCGTTAACAAGGAACATAAAAATATCATTCTCCACATTAAATTTACACATTTTATATTATGTATGCATTAAAATTAATAATTTCTAATAAAAACATCTTGATAATAAAATTTTTCATGTTTTTCGTTTTTACCATTCCTCCTCCTTTGGCGTTCATTTGACCCGGATAGTGACATCCAGGCTCTTATCTTATATGGCCCTCTATGGAAAATAATTTCCCACCCCTGATTTAAAATCTACTACAGAAAAAAGTCTATTACAGAACGAATGGGATAATTCTCATTTTATTTTGTGAGAAGAAAGTTTGGGTTTTCTTCTATTTTCCGCCTTTTATGCAGTTTCAAAATTTTGGGAATTTTGTTTTACTAACATGACGTTTGAAAATTCATTTCACGTTCAAGAACATAACTCTAACCAAACCAATTCAGTTATTGAAACGTTTCCATGCTTACTGCTTTTAATAAATTATAAGTAATAAGTGTCAAATAGCATTATACTTTTGCAAATATTGTAATAATAAGCAATTGAATTAGGAGTATTTATTTAATCTTCGATGTCAAATGTCTATAACCATATCAAAAATAATATGGTTTTACGGTACAGATATTTGAAAAATCTGTTTTCCCATATTAAACGCCTATGTCTCGGTTTCCCGTGTACTCTATACAGGGTGTTAAAAAAAAGTGTTCGGATTTGTAAAGGATGTATAGTATAGACCAAAATAAGGGAAAAAGCCTAATCAATATGGGTCCGCAAACTAACCGTTTCAAAGATATGAGTTATTTTTAGAAATGTACTATGTATGGTTGGGCATTCTGGGCGACCGGCTGATAGGACCAGCTTTTTAACGAATCGACTAACAGGACCAGCATATCTCGACTTCTTGGTTAATACTTTACCCGGATTGTTAGAGAATGTGCCCATTAACGATAGGTTTGATATGTAGCTAATACATGATGGAGCTCCACCGCATTATTCTGTTATGGTTAGGGAACACTTAAATCAAAGGTACAGTAGAAGATGGATAGAAAGAGGAGGCACAGTGGCATGGCCTCCCAGGTCTCCTGACTTAACGCGATGGGAATTTGTTTCTACTGTTAATCACAACAAACTTGATTGCATATGTACTAACTTGTTTTTTATAATAACTCATATCTTTGAAACGGTTAGTTTGCGGACTCATGTTTATTAGATTTTTTTCACTTATTTTGATCTATACTATACGACCTTAAAATTTCCGAACACTTTTTTTAACACCCTGTATATATTCATACAGAAACAAATGATTTATTCAATAATATTCAAACGTACAAAAAAACTTTTATAAAAAATTAATAATAAACATAACCCAACATTTTTTGTTGTAAATCACTCTTTCATTGTGCACATCCCAATTCTTTTATGTTTTTGTGTTTAAAAATTGACCTTTTTTGTAATAATAATTTGCTTTTGTATGAATTGATTTGTTGTAAAGGTCTTCGGTTCGGTATTACTCGTTTAAGGATGGAAAATATATCATTTTTCAACAGGATTGTTATGAATACTAATTACCAAGTGGGTGAATATTTATAGACAGCTATTGTTTAGCGGATCTCTTATCGAATTTATGGCCAAATTCCCATGTTTGTGAATGAAATACCAAAAACAATTGGTCACATAATATACGAGTACTTACAATTAACTGTATAGGTATTATAAATATTTTAAATTTACATATTCAATTGCACACGAATAGAAAGAATATATTCTGTTTAAGTAAACGATGTGTGTCTAGAAAGAATAAATCAAATTTTCATGGATAAAATATCAATTATATTTAGGCAACCGAATTTACCCAAAAACGTTTTACAAAACAAAATAAAAACTAAAATACTTCTTTTTCTGTCAGTCGTCGTTCGACGAAGCATTATTTACTATTAAAAAGTAAACAAGTTTTTCTCGAAATAAAACAGAAAAGTAAACTTTCCAATAAGAAATGAGAAATACAACGTGGTAGAAACTTCAAGTTTCATATGTCAGCAGTCATTCCACTAAATTTAGTTTTAAGTTGGGACTGTCAGATTGGAGAAAATTCTGGAAACAGATTGTACAGTTGAGCTAGAGCTAACCTATCCTAACCTAACCCTGAAGTTTTGGCATAAAATGGTAGTAGTTAGTTATGTTAAACTAGTTGAAAAAGTTTTTAGTGGTAGTGGTTCTCTAATTAGTTTACACTATGAACTTTCCTGCCACGTATTCATGATGTCATGCTGATAGTCAGATTTTAGCTTTAATTATAAAAGTTATTATTCCATTCCATTAGTCCATTTCAGATTTAGAGATCGTAGTAATATTTTAAGTGTAACATAATTATCGTTTATTTCATTTTGCAATAGAAAATCTGATTTTTCTAGAAAGCAATGTCATGCAAGTATTTAATATGAATAAAATCAAGTAACGTACAGTAATCAAATAGCGTTTTTACAAAATTATAATTTAAATAGACACGTAGAAACCAAACCTATTAATAACTTATTTTCGCTAAAAATATAATATAGGATATATTACGAATGCATTATTTCTTTTAATTACAATGTAAAAAGTGACAAAAATCCATATTTACTAATACCTGATTTTCGCTAAAAATGGCTTATGGGAGGTATTGCCATGTCACCCGCGATATAATGCTTTGCAAGAAATTCCTGTATAGAATATGTATAAAATATCCGGTTTCATGAAAATTGATTAAATTCTGAATCAATGATTTACTCGCCTTGTTACCATACTTGTTTCCTGACATATGATTAACTTAATCGGAGAGTTAAAATGTCGGTCAATTTAATCTGTAAAATTCGGCTGGTTAAATTTTGACAAGTCAATTAATTGCATATTGTAGTATCTATATATGTCACTTAATTTGTTATTAAATTTCAAAGGTGTTAAAAATTACTCGAAAGATCAGTCAGACAGTATTTATTCTTACTAATAACGTTTCGGTGCACTCTTGTACCTTCTTCAGGGCTTACAACAATTATACAATAAAAATGTAATACATACAAAATAACATGGACATTATCACACTTACAGTAAGATCTTAAAAATTGTTACAATTCATCTACACAAAATAAATTCGTACAAAACATTCATTTAATATATTATAAATTGTATCAAAAAATAATTCAAAGAGCATACACACATCCCTTTGCTCTAATTTGAATCATTTTGGTATGATTTTTAATAAATTAGATGAATGTTTTGCACGAATGTATTTTATGTACATGAATTGTAACAATTTGTAAGATCTTACATAAGTGTGATAATGTCCATGTTATTTTGTATGTATTACATTTTAGTTGTATAATTGTTGTAGACCCTGAAGAAGGTGCAAGGGTCCACCGAAACGTTGGTAGTAAGAATAAATGCTGTTTGACTGAACTTTTGAGTAATTTTTAACACCTAATCCACATCACAGTAGAAAAATTTACCCACAATTAAATTTCAATTTTAATTAATTGTTATTATTACTTTTAATTGATTTTTTAATAAATGCTGTTTATATATGTATTGGTAATACCTCCATAATCAATTTAAGTTAACAAATGCATGAAATGTACAAGTATTTCACTCTGTGATTACAGTTAACAAGACAATTAGTTAATCACTCATTTAGCATGCCTTCATTAAACTTGCCATTGACGAAAGGTAATGTGTTGATCACATCTAGATTTTTTTTAACAGTATCATTAGCATATAATTAAAAATCTGTTGTGGCCACTTCCTTTTTTTGGTTACATAAGTATAGTGCGCGAACAGTAATGTTACATTTTTGGGCTTGACAAGCGGATGTGTGGGCCCGTTTTAGAATGATAATTAGTAATTATGTACATAGATGTCAAATGTCAGAATTTTACATTAAAAATTTCAAGATTTTCTAAATTTACGTAGTTAATTTATCACCAGTAGTTTAAAATTTACTTGTCGTATGCCTTAGATATTTAATATTTAATTCTGCTCCACATGGAATTGGAAAATCACTAAATTTAGAATGAGAAAATATGATATTTGACATCTATATACATAATTACTAGCTATCATTTTGACATTGGGCCCCCATATCTGCTTGACAAGGCCAACAAAATCACATGACTGCTCGCGCCCTATTGTATTTAACATTTCTTGTATACCTGCACTCTACACCAAAAATTCTAATTACGCATATATCTATTCCTTATATTTAGATTGTTTAATTTTAAATTCATTTTATGAAGAAATTTTGTCCTCTTCTAATTTTTCGAAATGTTTCCAATTCATTGTCAGGATTAATAGTATTTTTGAAGGATATATGTAATATAACTATAATATTAAATATTTAGCTATTAATACTTTAAGAAATAATATAATGTATGTACTTCCCAGAAAAAGTCTTCAGTAATGTCTCCGGATTTCTGACACTGACATTTATCTGTCAGTTACAAACAATTTAAATTTTCAACTATTTTCCATGGCCATTTTTTCTGCTGTAAAATTTATTATAACAGATTATTTTACATATTATATTTCTTTTATCTCTAAATCTATAGAATATATAATAAAATATTTAAATGTATCAGATAGAGAATTTAATTTTCTTTAATATTACCAAGAAAAAATTTCAAAAAATATTATTTAGAAGATTTTTTTTCAAGAATCTTCTACTTCCGGTTGTCCAATTGTTACCAAAACCTTTTCAGATCTTCCCATGAATGACCGATTGGGAAATACGTAGTTAAACAAAATAAGTCTTATAGTTTTTGAGTAACCGTCCTTCCAACATCCCACACACACACACACACATACACACACACACATCCACACACACACACACACACACACACACACACACACAGACATCATCGTAAAAATGTTAAAATCGGATTGTATGGACCTTAAAACGTGCTTATTCAATAAAATCTGGATATGCGATTTTTAGCATGAATCCATTACCTCTCTTAGCGAGAGGTAAAAAAAAGTTAACCGTCTATACATTTGAAATAAACTGTGAAAAGATCATGTCAGCCATCGGCATTTGAACCCGAGACATTACTTTGCCGGAATAACTTTCTGTACTCTGATCACTTTGGCTGAAATTATCTTCCACTTAGTGTACTGCTAATGTATAACCCAATGGAGGATACTCTATTCGTCACGTTATTGGATGTGGGGTTGGATTACCCCTGCGCATTTAAATATCTTGTGACCATGTCATATTTTACTCTTGGCCCTGTCAGACCATTTATTATAATTAACAAAGAATTAATAGTATATATTTGAAAAATTGTGAATTTTTTAAAGCATTATTCCCGCAAAGTAAGGTTTCGGGTTCAAATCCCGGTGACTGGAATGATTTTTTCACAATTTATTTCAAATTGTCATTATAGTAGTCTAATGTTATTCCTATTCTAACTTTAAAAAAATTACCGATTGGCATTAAAAGTACGATTTTTTGACAGCTAACAGTCAGTAAAATGTCACTTTTACCGCCTAGACAATAAAAACAATCTTATTGCCTAGTGTTGCTATTTATATAGCAACCGCTCAACAAACGCATAGCAACCGTTCAACAAATGCATTGCAACATAATTTGATGACGATAACTATTAAAATAGGTATTAAAAATAATCACTAAATTCATATTAATTCTAAAATCGGCAAAAAATGATACGTTCGACCCGGCACTAAACACAAATTCATAGCTTCAGCATCATTCAATCAGTCTCTACTGTAATTTTAGGGTTAATTTGTAGGCTGAGAATACTATATTTTTCCAAAAGGTAAGTTTATAGACACTGGTATACAGGGTGTTAAAAAAGAATAAAATATTTTGGGGGTATAAACATTTCGATGTGCTGATTCTCAATCAAAAAGAACTTTTCCAAAATTCGGAAAATTATTTCTTATTTTCTATTATATCTTCAAGTACATTTTTAGTGTGCCACTGCCGACAATATTTTTATTAAAAATAATTACGATTTTTTTATTTAATTTGAAAAGTTTGCGCTTTAACATCTAGGTCATTAGCGCTTGCATATAAATTGTTTATATTACAATATTTTACAATATTAGTACATTCAATTTCATTGTAGAGGTTAATTGACTTTATGAAACGTGTGATGTTGGTTTCATCGTAGGATAGGGTTTCTTTTATTGGCGGTTTTATATTGTATCTTGTTCTTTCTTCTGTGTATTTTGGGCAATCTATAAGGATGTGTTCGACACATCGCTCGCAAAGTGGTTGCTGCTCTTTAGTGAAAATGTGGGTATGTTTGATTCTGGTGCGACCGATCCGTACTTTTACGATCAACTCCTGCATCTATATCAAGAAGCAAAATTCATTTTATATGCTTTGTAACGACAGAAATTAAGTTTGAAAATGTCGAAAAACACTTCAAAAATAGTGAAATAAATGAAGCTACTTGACAGACAAGTTGCTACACATTTGTTAATTTTTTTTGTTAAATTTCATGGCTATCGCTATTTTCGAGATGATATTCGACATTTTCATACCTAATTTCTGCCGTTAGAAAGCATATTAAATGAATTTTGTTTATTGATTTAGATGTTAATTTTGGGGTGAGTTTTGACCTTTTGCTTATTGATTTATGAGTAGATGTACATTTTTTAGCTCTACAACTTTCATTTGAAGCTATTTTACCTGCTAAATTCCTTTATTAGGCTGTGTCGTTCACCTCCTTGTATAAATAAAGCGAGAGGAAACGCATGATTTGTCCACAATTTTAGATAATATTTAAATCTCTTTTATATTATTATTTTATAATTTCACAAATACGAAATTATTTTTAATGTGTAGTAAAAAATGTAAGTACTAATTTTACTTATATTATATGTTAAAATAGTTTTTTATGGACAAGCATGTTAATATTATTTTTCCTTTTTTTCTATGAAAAGCATAGAGTATCTATAAGTATTTCATATTTTATTTACCCATTATGAATTTTATAACTGTGAACTAGCTGATAATATTTGCAAAATAAAGACTAAAATTGTACATGTTTTAAACCTGTTTGACATTACACAATACCTACTCCTATATTACTCATTTTATTGTGAACAATTAAAATGTTGATGTTCCAAAATATAAATAAAGTACAAAACTGTATGAAATTCAAAGAAAGCTATTTTTCCCATTCATACAATAACAACATTGGTTCCATTAATTTAATATTTAGTTTTCATATTTTTATTTTTCTACTCAATGTGTTTATTAATATTGATTCGGAAACACATAGGTATGCTAATAATAACTAATTTTCTTAGAGTTAATTTAATTGGCAGTTTATTTTACTTACAATTGTAAAACATTTCACATATCACATTGCAGATACTGGTACTGATACTGTATTCTGTATGAAATACATCAAATTTTCAGACAATTCAAAATGTTTTTGATTAAATTTATTGAATAAATTAATCCAGTTTAAGAAATTGTATATCTAACCTTTAAAACAGACTTTAAAATACATTTAAATTTATTTCGTTATTTCCTTAACTATAATGTTCAAGTATATTTGCAAAACTAATTTCATCATCAAATAAAGACGATATCACATATAAACATATATCTATGGAACTTATCACAACCATTGATTAAATAATATATATAGATTGGCAACCTTATGAGCATTTGCGTATCGCCTTGTAAAGATACGTATTATGCTGCCACCTTTAATAATTTTATTATTTGGCCGTACTAACATTCGATCAGGCTGGCGGTAATTATATTCGGATGTTTTCGTGTCAAGTCGCTTGGAGTCGGAGACACGAAATTTTTAATAAAAAATAATGAATTATTTAATCACGTAACTGTTTATGAACAACAAATAAATTAATTCGTTATTATTTTGAGGGACGCCAAAAATGAACTTCAAGAAATTTATGAATATTGAAAAAAATATTTTTGACTAAATATTAGCTCATCGAAATGTATATATTCCCAATTATTTTCACTCTTCTTTTAACACCCTGTATACTGAACTATATAAAAAAGTTAATTAAGCCTTTTTGTCAAATGAATAGTGCATAGGATATTAGTATATTACATATATACAGGTGACATTGAAAAAGTGCCACTCAAAATAACATTTTTATTTATAATTATTTTTTAATTCCCTATACATATTTGTAAAGTAGGCTTAGGGGCTCACAAATCATGGTATTTGGCATGATGGTAGCGCTTTCGGTTTAACTGGAAGTGACATTAACTTTCTTCAAATAGGACATCCTATTTATTTTTACATATGTATTTGGAATCTACGTAAAATTACGAATTCAACGATATGTTTGAAGTGTATTTTTATAGAATAAATTAATTACAAATTGATCCATAATTAACCTGCTAAGCCAAGATGTGAAAACAGTTGAGATAATAAATAATATTTAAGTTAATTTTATGAATTGGAAATTATTTTTGTAAGATTCCATATTATGATAAAGATGACAAAGAAAGAAGAAATATATATTAATGGTTTCATTCAAAATATTAATGGCATTTCAAAATTATTTGCGGACATGAAAGAAGAGAATTATTTGTTTTTATTAACAAATAGATTGCAACAAGATTGTATGGAAAACCACTTTTCAATAATTAGAAATAGTGGGGGGGGTACAATCCAACTCAAACTGTAAAACAATTTAGGCAAATATTGCAAAGAATTATTCATATAAGAATTTTAAAACCAGTTGGAAGCGGAAACTGTGAAATAGAAATAGATGACGACAAAATTATTGAAATAGAAATATCGGAATCCATTACAGCGCCTACTGAAATGATCGACAATGTTGAAATTGTACGACCAAAAAATGTGAAAAATAGTAATGACAATGACAATGAATCTCAATTTCAATCGCCAAATACTTTATATGAGGAATGTAGTGTGGTATACTTCTCTAGATATTTGGTTTTTCGTATTAAACAATACAATTGCGAAAATTGTAATAAAATTTTAAGGAAAAATAACCTTCTTCTTGATGAAAATGAAATTTATTTAGTTCTTAAAGACTATGGCAAAGTGAATTAAATATAATATTTTTGCAGACCGAAAGAACAAACAGTAAAAATTGTGTCAGAATTTTTAATTTTTTTTAGTGAATTTAGAAAAGAACATTTACATTCAAACAATATAACCAGCAATTTTTAAAAAAATAGTATACAGTGCATAAATTTGCATTATAGTGATTGGTTAAAATAAAAGTAATGGATGCTATGTCAAAATTTTTATTATAAAAATATTTATTAAAATAAAACTTTTTCAAACTTTGAAATGGGAATCTACAGATATCACAAGAAAAGCTTGTAGAAGAAAAAATATATATTTTGCTGAACAAATAATAATTAAAACATTGAATATTGTAATAAATTTTTAGGTCAATAGTTCTATATTATTCTTGTTTAAATAAATATAAACTTTTTTCTAATTGGTACTTTTTCTTTTGTTATTAATTGGTGGTCAAAGAAGATATTAAAAAATTGCTTTTAATTTATAATTATTAAGTAAAACAACAAGAAAACTTATTTGGAGAAGATTTATTGTATTAAAATAGGTACATTGTTTTATTTGCGGAATATCTTAAAAAGTTGCGCTTTTAGCAGTATTTAAAAATTAATAATTTTATGTGCTTCAAGTTATCGGGTGTAATTTTAGCAGCTCCGATTCAATTCTAATCCAACCTAATTCAATGCCGCTTGGTAAGCACCTTATTTAAAAAGAATAACTATTTATGATGTATAAAGTGACATTTTATTTTGTGAGAAGGAAGTTTGGAGTATGACACGAAGCGGATGGTCCAAACCTTCAAATACATATCCACTGTAAATTCATATTAAATTATTTCTCTATTAAATGATAAATGAATGCATATCCCCTGTAAATTCATATTAAATCGTTTCTCAATGAAATGTTAAATAAATTTTTATTAATTATGAAAGAATGTAAGCTTATTTTTAGAAATAAATTTCTAATTAAATTAAATATCTCTGAAGAAATGACGAAATAAGTTTAACAAATTCTCATTATAAATTTTTTTGGCTCCGCCCGATCCCGATGCTCCGCCCGGCGATGTGTACTACCATGCTGCTATCTTGTAGCGAATTAGGCACATGTATAGTGTGCAACTACATCGCAGATGGCTCTTACTCGTACAGAATTAAAATGTGTTACGCGGATTGACTATAGCATTGCCAATCTATATATACTATTTAATCAATGTCACAACATTAAGCAAAAATTACATTAGTCAATTTTAGTTGATGGAGACCGCGCCATTAGTTGAAGCAATTCAGTTTTCTTCTTCAACCAAAGTTGCAAAAAATAATTACACTTGTCAACTTCACATATTTGTTTACCATCGGGCTATTTGCATTGTTAATGCCTGAAATAACTGGCAAAGTTAAAATTTAATACAGCCAATATTTTCTCAAATTAAGCTCCTCTTTTAATTTGATTCCCATCATCTTTGTGATTTACGTTTCCTAGAATTTCATAATTTTGATAAAATATTGAGAAATTGAATAATATCGTTAGCGTTTTACTTTGCCATTCTTGTCGCAAAAGTTAAACTAACCGTTGGATCCCAGAGAAAATGCTGACGGAGTAAGGAGCAACGGTTTAAGAAGTGAAAATTTGTACAAGAATAGGAAACAATGGAAAAAGTTTTTGCACAATAAAGACTCAAACTATACATATAACGCTACAAGCGTATCTGACTATAAATATTAAATAACCTCTAAACAAGTGAATAATTCTATTTACAAACACGGATTAAATACTGCAGTTGCTAATCGAATGGTTGCAGATACCGGGAATCTAAACTACACAAAAATTAATAGGGATATCAAAATTTTTTTATGATAGGGAACCATAATTTAGGTCTAATTTGTATCAATATTTACACGAAAAAATATTTTTAATATCCCTATTTACTTTTGAGTAGTACATTATAATTATATTTTTCTACGCAACATTCAACTTTAGTTGATACCTGTCAATTGGCAATTATATTTGTGTTTTAACATGAATATGATCTTATTGGAATAATTAAAAATATTTACTGTGAACAAAAGGTTTAATTTGAAAGTAATTTGGATAAATATTCTAAATACAGTATATTCTGTTCATATTTTGAAATATATGTATGTACCATGAATTTTTTTTTTAAGTGGGAGGCATTAATTTTTCGAACGACGAAATACGAAACGTGGTTATGTGTGATATAATATACATGTATATAAAAAATAAAGACATATGATTAAAAAACGGAATATTGAAATTATACAAACAAGTGGAAAATACAAAATAAAAATTATGTAAATACTACCTATTTAATAATTAGTCATGTGAAATTAAGTGTATTATTCTGGTGAATACTATTCACGGAGTAAATTTGGGAAATTTCTCGACTGTGTTATAGATTAGATATACCTAAATAATTATTCGAATTCTTAGTCATACAGCATTTTTTTCTTACACAACCTAAGTTTCAGTACACTCTTATACCTTTGTTTGGATAAATAAGATCTCACAAAAATTTATATAATATCATGTACAGTATGTCTCATTTTTGGCGTATTTTTGACCTATCTCGGGCAATATTAACGATAGAGCAAAACCGTTTACACATTCCATGGACAACTTTTCGAGAAAAGTATAATAGTCGCCACAGGAATTTTCGATCTTCTTTGGTTTTTGATCTACATAATCTGTAATATAGAAGCAACGAGTAAAGAAGTCTGATATAAATAAGCGTCGTGTCGTGAAGTAAACAAACAGTTGACAAGAAGTGAACATAAATAAATGTAATTAGTGACATAGTAGTGTTAATTGTTTAAATAAATAATCTTAGGGTTTTAAGTGTCTTATAATTTTCTTAGTCTTTAAATTAGTGTTAATATTTGTTGATTATCGTGTTAGTTACTTTTATCATCTTTTAAATATTTAATCTTAATTATCTATCGTGTAATAAATGTATTCTTTTAATTAATAATATTTCTGTTATTTGTACACTTCACCCATAAATAAAACGTTACAATATAAAATCATAAGAAACCTGTAATATCGCCCTAAATTTCATTATAACACACTAGGTAACCCAATAATAAAGTAAATAAAAATCATCAAAAGAGTTTACCTTTTAACGAAATAACCTATTAATCAATAGCATATTTACAGATTACAATTACAAGGACGGAAATGAACGTAAGAATACTTCGAATTAAAGTGTTAAGAAAAGATTATATTGTTTTGCAGTGATTTCTCAACATCATTGGATTTCTATCCGATCGAACAAATACAGGGGATGTACATTATAATATTTCAAATTCCGACATAATTACACACAAGGAGAATATAAAACTGCACATATTTAAACGTCGAAACGTGAAAATTTTCACTTCAATGTTTATAACAAAAAAAAAAAAAACATATGGAAGTATTCATAATAACAGCGCAATTGAAATCCGCAAACGTACTTTACGTAAAGTATTATTGTAACGTCAAGTAGTGAATATTTTTTTAAAATATCTACGTTTGAAGAAAAAATATAATGTGTCATTCGGAGTAAAAGTGTCTTTGTGTGCCGCGCATGCAATTGTCGAACACAAAGTCTCACTTGCTCCTAATAATGCAATATACTATTCCTACATTAGATTTTTCAACATCGTACAAAAAGAAATATAAAAAGCACATTTCTGTAGGTTGAGTATGTAAATTTTGTAAGAAAGTTGATAAATATTGCCATTGCCTGTCTGACAGATAAGTTACCCGGAACTTTTCTATCAGATATATAATAATAATAATAATAATAATAATACTTTATTGTTCCTCTGGACTATACAGTATAGGAAACGTCATTACAAGAAATGATAGAATAAGATAAGCAATATCAGATGTTAAGATATTCATTTACAGTGTAAAACATATTTACCATTAAAAATAATTTTAATTTTTTTTTAAACAATTTAAAATCTGTTGCGTTTTTTATATTTTCTGGTAACTTGTTATACAAAATAATGGCTATGTAGTATGGATTAGTTTTAAATTTGGCATGTCTGTGTGTTATCTCACATAGATATTTTACAATATGATGATTGAGGAGATAAATTTTTAATAGAATACATACAATCATGCAGAATTAGACCAGAGCTGCGCACAAGTGCAAGAAAAAATTATACAAGTACAATTATTTTGCTTCTTTATAACTTAACATTTTTAACATTGCCCGTGAATTGGTAACAGTGTAGAAATTTCCAGTCCATACTAATTTGACGGCAACTATAACAGTTAAAACTAACGCATTTGTTTATTTTTTGTCATAAATCCATGGCTGCGTAAACTAAAAACTCATAAAAACTGTAACTTTATAATTAATTTTTACGTTTATATGAAGAGTTAAAATAATCGTTTCGCATGATTTAAATGCAAAATTTAATTCTCTATAACTTTGATTTTAACTATTTTTGCATAAAATAATTATGTAACGTTTGCGCAAAGAAAAACTGATTTCCCACAACAGACCACCTGTTGTTGGCCATCAAGAAACAACTCCACGAAATCTTTTATAAAATATAAGACGTAGAGGCTAACTATGAGAAAGGAACTTTAATGAAAGTCTTCTTTTATAAAAGTTGAGGTATTATACCCTAGCATTTCTTGTCCAACATCTTTTATAAAGGATCTTTGTCAAAGATTGTACCGCTAATGTAAATCAAGTTTAGACCACCATGAACACATTAAGAATTACTCGAATTCTCAATTATATAGCATTTATTATCTTACACAACCAGGGATGGGATAACGTTAACGAATTGTTACGTTATTTTATAACGTTACAAAAAAAATTCGTTACGTAGCGTTATAAATAACTTAATAAAAAAACAAAATAACGTTAAGTAACGTTATAATAACGTTATTTTTGTTTCGTTATTATAACTTTACAAAAACCGTATTTCTCATAAGTTTGTAATAAAAACATTAAAAATTAAAAACAATGTATTAAAAAACTTACACACTTATCTTATTCTAGATATGAAATAAAGTGTTCAATATTTAAATTTGACCACTAGTGACATCTAGTAATTATAAAATACGAAATAAATTACCAGAAAATTATACTTTGAAACGGCAAAAATCTTGTAAAATTTGTAAACTTAGATAACGTTATAGTGAAACGTCATTTGTTATGTTATGGTTCCAAAACGTTATTTTATAATTATAACGTTATCTAAAAAAATACTAAATGAAACGTTATTATAACGTTATTGGATATAGTTACGTTACGTTTTCCATCCCTGTACACAATCGACGTTTCGGGGTTTCGGCACACTCTTGTACCTTCATCTGGGTAAGATGTTGAAAATCTGAATGTAGAAACGAATGTATTTTGGATACATGAGATTTCGTAAAATCTTATTTACCCAAATGAAGGTACAACAATGTACTGAAACTTCGATTGTGTAAGAAACTGAATGCCGTATGATTGAGAATTTTAGTAATTTTTATCATCTAACTATTCATGAAGGTCTAATTCTATCTGTTTGTATTCTATCAAAAACTTATCTCCTCCTAAATCATCATATAATTAATTGTAAAATTTCTATTATGTATTAGACATTTTTCTCGATTCATGGAATTAATTCATGTTTCTGTCAGATAACCTATTTATCTGATAGAAAAGTTCCTGGTAACTTATCTGTGAGATAGGCAATATTTATCTAACGAAAATTTTTATCCGAGACTGTAAAAACACATTTTTGTTTTATGCGGTAGATAACTTGTTATCTTGAATTTTACCTGAAAGTGGAAAGACCGGCCCATAATACGAAATTATGAAAATATAAATGGTACATTGATCCGTATTTTTAACCATGAATGAAGGTACAAAGATTTACATGAAGCTTCACAAATAAATAAATATATCATCACGGCATATTACCCATTGCTGGACGTGCCAATCTGCTTTGTACATAGATTTCGGTACTGATGACGACATATTTGTACCGTAGACGTTGACCAGGCGTCACTTCACGGGCACTCATTGGTGGCGTGGAGAGTGCACCACACGGGTCAATTTCGTTCCGTTTAGAATTCTAAATATTTGGCGTCGGTCGGGATCGAACCCGGTCACTATGCGCACATAATAAAAAGACCACAAATGCGCATAGTGCATAAGTTTAATTAAATCCTTAATTGAACATTCATCCGAGAGTAAGAATACGGGCAAATGTATTATGCATAAAACATCTCAATTACAAATTAATGAAAAATAAATGCCAAGTAAACAATTAAAAAGGATAATCGAAATTTACTACTATTTTTAAAGCAACTGTGTTAATGGAAATTTTTTGTTGCAGATAGGTATTCCTGTTTCAGGATTGTCTTATATGTGATACTTTCATAAGAAAGAAACTTTTAATAAAATCTGCAATACCGGAATTTAAATTGCCAAAGTACAAAAAACGTTCATTTCATGCTTCCTTGTAAACAATTTTCCACCATTTCGCGTTTTCCGCTTAGACCTCTTCACGCACTCATATCCTTCAATCAGGTCTTTATTTCTGTCGCCTTATACCTAATCCAATTATCGAGCCGTTCGTGTGTGGAGCCATCTATCAACCGCACACTTTAATCTCGCGATAGAGGTGACATCCTCCTGCCCGCCATTGCCCGCCCCCAACCCTAAATGCGACGCCACTGGTGGAGATTTATCACCCAGCTCTTACGTATAATTAGAATGAGATGGTGACAGCAACGTCGTAGGACTAGTGGGGTCTAGATTGAAAAGTGGAAAGTAAATTAAATTTTTATCAAATTTGTCTGGCGACTGAAGTGAGTTTGTTTCGAATTTAATTTCCTTATACAAACATCTGAAGATATAAAGAGATTGCGGAATCTGCCGAAATGATTAAATTGGCGAGATTTATTTATTTTTTAAATCTGTTACGACGGTACTTAATCTGAATTTAGGGTTAAAAATAAATTCCTTTTCAATTTTAATCTGCATAGATTTTTTTTAATTTACGAGGATCCATCGATACTGTAGTGCCATGATCCCGATTTTATAAAATGTTTTGTTATGGTTTGCAAATACTCTGTTACGGCTACTACAACTAATTCATAATTCATTGGACGAAAATTGTTGCCTTCCCAGGTGTTTTTAAGTTTCTAAAAAAACGTCTCATGAAGGTAACAGTAAGTAAGGAGGATGAGGTACGAATTCAAAGCACCAGAATTTAAATCTCCATCTTCTCTTGTTCCTGTTTACAAAAAGTCAGTTGAAGAACCTCAATCTTTTGAGGGTGAACAACTTCGTGTAGTTACTAAAGAAGATATTCAGCAAATAGTTGATAAAATAGGATACATAAAAAAGACGTCATCGATAATATTGGTGCATCAGAAAATCTTGATACAAACGCAAATCCAGATATACTTAAGGACGAAACGGCGAAGGACGAAACACTAACGAACGAAACAACAAAATTAACAAGCATAATTACAAAAAATCTGATGTGGCTAGCACAATACCTTCCGTTAATCCTGTGCATTATGTACAAATTCCATACATAAATTTTCTTGCAAGATTCTAAATTTCAAGTAAAATTATTTTATAAACAAACTATGCAAATGGCACTTAACATTGGCATCTTCTTCTTCTTTAGTTTTTCCCATTCGTTAGGAGACACTATTTTTTATTTTCTTCTTCCACTTATTTTTGTTTTGCGTGTCGTCCTCATTCAGTTTCTTTTCTTTCAAGTCTTCCGCAATACAGTCCTTCCATCTTATCTTTGGTCTTACTCTGTTTCTTCCACTTTCTATTACGACCCAGATCTTCTTCTCCTTAAGCTTGTTTCAAAGGTTGAAACGTTTCTGTGAAAGTTTTCCCAAGTTTCACGCAAAATTTTACGTTGCATCGTTTACTCCAGAAAATCGCACATTTCAAAAATTGCTATTAACATTTAAACACGTTGCACTCAAATAACAATATCAAGAAAACTAAACCAGATATCAACAATCCAAGAACATGTGGTTATAGAGGAGGTTATGCGTAACGCAATGATGCCAACCCCATATCACTAAATATCTCCGTTGGCACGTAATTCAAAATGTTCGGTTATTGTCTGAACAGACCTCGTATGCATTGAATATGAAATACAAAATGCAATCAATTTGTATAGATGCTAGAATATTCTTTTATATTTATTTATTTATTTATTTATTTATTTATTAAGAGTACCAACAGTCAATGACCAATAATAGGTTCCCACGAAAAAAATAACAAACATAGGTAACAGACAGTTAAACATACATAAATAACAACAATAAAAATAAATAGTGTTTAGCAAGTGAAAAACTGATAACCAACATTATTCAAGATAGTTCCTCAATAATATTAGTTTTGAACTTATTAAATGATTTATAATAACATTAAATGTGTAAATAATATTTCATAGTTTGTTTATACCTATAGGTGACGGAAGGTAAAAAAGATGATTGTTGAACACGCAGAACTAAACTAGAAACTCCAGAAATAATAGAAACTGAGTATACTAATACTAAAAAACAAAATTAAGAAGACCCTATCGAAAAAAACACGATTGCTGTAAAATAAAATTACCTAAACCTAAACGAAAAGATGCAGTTGAAAATACAAGAATTCAACAAGAGAAAACAAAAGAACGGTATGATAAGAAAATAAAAATTCATTGTCATCTATTTTCACAGAGATCATTTGACAGTATATTACCGCCTGAACGAATGAAATGATGGGTAGGCGCACTAGATTCCGAAGATGATGAGCTACCATATTTGAAAATGAAGGATTATAATCCGAAGATCAAGATGAAGCAACAGAAGGCGAATAAAAGAAAAATGAAGACCTGTCGTCTACGCAAGAGAGTAAATACGATAAAAAAGAAGAAAAAACCTGAATATTCGATGAAGGCGCTCAAGACGAAGATAAGTATTCTAGTTGGACCTGACTGCGATTACAGAAAAAGAATCTAGTCGCCATCGAGGACAATGTCACATCAGGATTAGGCAAACTGTGAGAGATATATCATAGGAGTCCAAGAGTCCGCTGTCAAGTAGTTAATAAATATAATTCAATATGTCAAATTGTAATATTTTTTTCACATGAAATATAATTGTATTTTTATTTAATAAAAGTTTTATAAAAGAACATTAAATAAACGCCTACCGTTCGACATCCCCCTCTCACAATATCTATCCTACAAGAAAATTATTGAAACATTAATAAAACATTTCCCACATATTCTCGGGTCAGAAAAGGTATATAGGCCAATAATTTTAGCGCAGGCCTCGTATGTACAAACCGCTAGATGAAAATTTAATATAAATGTTCCAGGATGAGATAACCTACACCGCAGTGAACGTGTTATTGATAAATGACACTTAGTTATTCGTAAGTAAAATAAGTTATTACAATTTCTAAGTTTTTATTATTTTCTAAGGATTCAACATTTAACTACATAATTAATATATTGCAAAACAAGAAATATAGACCAATTTAGTGATCACCTATTATCATTTTATAAAATTTACAGACATAAAGGGTTATAATATGACTTGATATAAATTGTTATATATTTCAACTGTTTTATTTACTGTTGTATTAAACATGATATATTTCAAGATTGTATTGCGAATTAAAATTCAGAACAATAATACGCCTAATAGTACATTAAAAAACATGTATCATAAGGCAATCTGTTAATGTACGAGTCCAAGTTTGGAAAACGAGACGACAAGCGAGTGTTACAAAAGATGAGTGCGTTAACAGGCCTTATGAAACATTTTTTTTTGTACTATTTTTTTCTATTGAGGTAATTTTACAATGAGATTTTTTTTAAATGTGACATCAAAAATATGACTTGGTGTTTATTTTCTCAGTTATGTTGGTAGCGCTTCCTGCTAAAGAATTGAAATTTCACATTTTGACAGTTTGTATATTGTATGTTGTGACTTTTGTCTGATTGTATACATTAATACTTTGTATCAAATAGTGCGCTTATAGATCTTCTAAACGACGTGTTTGTAGTGCTTTTATAGACCTATAAAATCACCGAAATAGAAAAAATAATACAGCCGACGCAGCATTGTAACACAAAGCAGGACGTTATTGTACATCATAAACTTACATACATTGTTATTTTATAAATATCATCCCAGTGCATTGTATTTTAGTGAATTAAAACAAATGATTAATTATTCTACAATATACTTGAACTAAGTAAATGATATTTAAAACGCACCAATATTGTTTTGCTAGGGCGACTGTATAATGATGGTGTAAAAAACTCCAATTTTAATAGAGTATTTAATTTCTAAATAGATGAATCAACATCCCAACTTTTCAGTAGAAGTATTTTATTATAATAAAATATCAACATGTTTATTAGCCACTACTGGAAACATAACAATATGTTTTAATTGTTTCAGAATGAAATGGTTATCCTAGTAATATGTCTATAAGTTGAAAATGTACATTAACATTATAGATAGTTTAGGTAGACAAGATCTCCGGATTTCAAAGGCCACCATTAGATCATTAGATCTCGAAAAGTATAAGAGATACGTCATCGGTTCAACATCTGGCATTCCTTCGAGAGGCCATCTTAGATGTGCTTTTGTTTTGCCAAAAATTCTCAGTCAGATCTCAATGGTGGTTCGAAATCCGAAGACGCTATAAAGTATCAATGAATAATGTTACAACGAAGTCCAAAGATGTCAGGAACTGGCAATGTCCTGGTCATGATAACATTGCATAACGCTATTGGTTTGATTGTTAATAAACCATTCAATGGGCTTTACCCAATAGTGTTGTGTAATGCTGACATGCTCGGACAATATCTGCTCTGTACAACTTGTCCGTAATATATTTATACATATACGTATACAGATACAAATTTAAATACGATTTCCTTCTTGTCATAAAATTTATTCCAACATTAGTCCAAATATTTCAATATCAAGATTCCATTTGCCGTAAAAAAAAATTATAATGGTGTTGTCACAAAAATGTAAATGAAAGTGTAACACGATATTCTTACGGGAATTGTAATGATAAACTTTTAACCTACCGTGGCCTGTTTATAATTGGAAACTTGAATTTAGGGAAGAACCAGGAATGGCAAATGAGACTAGCTTTTACTATAATGAATATAATAAATAAATGAAATTATATATAAATAATAAAGTTCTCAGTTGTTACAAAGTATAGTAAAACTAATTAAAAATACAACATGAAATATTACTCACAGGTTTTATTCATCCTTCCCAAGGAGATGGATTTCTGGTGATATGTGGCACGAATAAAACCTTCACAAGAACAAGACTTCCACTAACACTGTTCACTGTACCGGGACCGGACTTAGCACTTTTGCAGTTACTGACTTCTGACTTACTGACTTCTCGTCTTTCTTTTTCTCTTCCCTCAAAATGTTGAAGTTGTCCAAAATATATTCTTTGATTTTTCCCTCTCCTAATTACGTGGGGGTTGGCTTGCCCCTTCCGAGAGAAGACTTAACCAATCTGAAGATGTCAAAACCAACCCTTGTCATAGGTCCGCCTCTTTAGAGACCGGACACCCTCACAGCAAAAGTGCTAAGTCGGTAACATACGCTGAAGGAGACTTTCTTCAACCAAAAAATGTCGCTATGTCGTAAGAAATTTGATTCGGCCTCCAGCGTGAGTTATACCGTTAGGTCGCTTTCCCGAGAATGAACAAAAAAGGGTCCAGCGATTCAAACAAACAACCATAAACTGCTTTCGAACATGTCAAAAATGAAATACATTTCCGTCAAGGAACAATCTTCTAAATCTTTAGAAAGCTACAAGGAATATCTTTTGTTGCAGCGGAACGAATTTTGGAAACATTACAACTTGAGTGGTAATATATTTTACCCGTCAAATAAAATATATCTGCTAACAGTTAGTGACATGTTCAAAAGATGCAAGGGTACAGGAAATAGTTTTATCCTTTCAACAACATAACTTAATTGCCGAAACTAATCCCAAAGGGAAAACGACACATGTATACAAATAGTTTCGGACACGATCCGCAATAAATGATTTTAAAATACATTTGTTACAACTCTTCACCACTTAGAATAGTTATATTTTCAGAAGGAAAATATAATTATTACACCTTAAGCCTACTTAACTAAGGGTTGGACGATCCTCTCTCAGGTACCTGGTGCATAGGTTGTTTTCGAGATCACGAAGCGTCGACTCCACGGTGGTTTCGTTTGCAGATAATCGTTTGCGTTCTGCCCATTGGCCGTAGACGCTCGCAGACCGGCATGAGCTCCATTATCTTTGCTGCTGGTGTGACGAGTACTTTGCACGCAGCAGGAGTGACAAACATCGGACCATACTGGCACCCTGGCGTCGGCTTGAAAATTCCGTGAGCACTCTGTGACACCGTTGTTCGTGGCTGTTTCCTGATTAGAGGGATCGACCTTTCCTTCGTTATAGTGGCTTGGTAGGTGCAACTGTAACAAAACCAACAGCAGTATCTGGATTCTCATTTAATCTCTACTCGCAGCCTAAATATCATTTTATTTTAGATCGTATTCTCAACTATAAATGGTATAATGGAGAACTTTGAATATTACGAAATACTATATTAAACTTTGCTAAATTTGTAACAAAACCTAACCTAACAACTAATATTAATTATCTTTATGTTCTTATCAACTAGCTAACCTAAACACTTGAGAGTTAGATCCTCTTGTTAAATAATGGTGCAACCCTTGGTCTAACTCTCAAGTTGGCTACCCTGGGACAGGAACGCCAAATTCCTGAGTAACTTTGTAATCAAAGTCACCTGGCATCCGCAGGAAGAATTAAACAAAAGAAAATACAATTAAATCTGACCGAGTAATATGTTCATAAGTCGGTTATCTGACATGTTAGTTTGGTTGGCAGTATTGGCATTAGTTTGATTACAGGTTGCAGGACCGGAGTTAGAAGGGAATTCATTTGGTTTCTGGATTAGCGTGTCTGAGGAGCGTACGTCACGCAGTTCCATTTCTGTCGCACTATTATTTAGTCTTATATTATTGTTACGTTTACCGAAGATTTTACTGAGAACATTGAATTTATACGATACATAAATAATAATAATCAAAATTAGAAAAATAGTAATGCTTCCGCCGTATAAATAATGTGAATGTTGCTTAATTTTGATAGTTCTTAGATTTTCAATTTCTTTATGCCACCGATTTATGTCAATTCCCTGACTTTTTATGTGGGTATCAATACCAGACAAAACAGTTTTCACTTCGTCATTACTAATCTCGGTATTATTGAATTTTGACAAATGAATGATATTAACATCTAAAGGAGGGATAAACAAACTATTAAAACGAGTTGATGCTATTTTGGAAGTAGTGATCGTATGTGACAAGAGGAAATAATTTGCTGTGTGCGCGGTGCATGATGCAGGTATTTCAATAGTACCTGTTCCAGTGATTATGTGTTTTGTAATTCGCATTTCCCTATCATTTGCAGCGGGACAGTTAAAAGTGAGGACGTCTTTTTCGACACTGTATACCCATGTATTTGAATGTTTCATTCTGTATAAAATCGACTTGTCCTCAAGCGCAATTTTGTGTCTGCAAAGTCTTTGCGCGTCAGCGATATTACCAGTATACAATGCGGACAAACACGTCACATCTGAGACTCTTCGAACCGGTCGCGTAGGTGGACAAATTTTAATAGACCCTGAGGTACACGATAAAATGTCAGAACTGTCTAATTCCATGAAAAATTGTTCATCTTCAGACATTGCAAGAAAGTCGAAATCTGGTTCTATATATAATGAAGTTGTTGAGTTCGTTGAGTTAGGGTGGGAATTATAAGGTAATGCAAGTGCCCGATATACATGGAAGAATCGTCCTGGAGCTTTAAGAGGAATTTCGACAAATAATCTCAAAGTATCATTGAAATACGCTGCATGCACCCTAGCAATATCATAGTACACATACAAATTTCTCCTTATATTCGATGTTAATAAGGTGAGTGAGGCCGGTAAATTTACTTGTACTTCTTTCATACGGCACGATGGTTTTAATTAGACTGTCTAATTTATCTCTCACCTTACTAACATCGTTTTTTATTATGTTAATTTCTCTACTTACAATTTGGTTTATGGTAGCGCTCATGTCTTTTCCAATTTCGACGTCTATTTGTAGGGCGTTGTCTAGCAAGGAATTGAAGGCGTCCAGCATCACTTTGTATTGCCCTATGTCGATATCCTGTGCCTAGGATCCAATTGTCTCCTGTCATGATGATTTCCTCTTCCTTTAGAAATATCAGACCTTTACCTAGCTTCGGCAGCTCGTCGCATAAGTTTAGTGTCAGACATATTAATAAAACTGATAAAATGCCTAAAAAAGATAAAATTATGTACATGTTCTACAAATAGCTACGAAATATCTTAAACTATACTTAATCTAAGCTATATACACTAAATTCTACTACGGGATACCCAAGGTAAGTCCGGAGCCGGGCCGGAACTTCTTGTCTGGTATCTTTTCGCTGTTTCGTCATTTACAGGCGGTCTGTTCGGCGTATCGTTATCAGCAACCTTGTAATCCGAGTCAGGGTCCGGGGTCGCCTCATCCGAACTACTTGATGAGCTTTCTTGCTCCTGATGTTCCGGTGGTGCTGGCGGATTTGGCGGGTCAGGCGGGTCCGGGGGTGGTGGAGGATCCGGCGGTTTTAGGTGTTCTGGTAGTGGTGGAGGAGCGCACAGCTCGGTACGATATAAACATTGTATATTTTCGTTTGAACCATTATTTAATTTTACTTTGCCAAACTGGGAATCAGACCTCGTTAATACTCGAGCTGCCATTAAACCATCGGTCGCAAGATCTTTCGGTTCGATTAATATGTTACTCGTGCTATTAAATGAATTTTTTCTGTATGCTCTACATAATTTTTCCGTTCGTGCTTCTATAATTTCGTCCTGTAAAATACAAACATGAATTTGTGGCTCTATATCCTCGTTTTCATCATATGAATTTAACTCTTCAGTTTCACTTTTATTTCCCTCTAATTCCTTTTCGCTTACTTCACACACTTCAACTACCGCGTTCTTCTCTATTTCGGCTAATTCAGCCTTTACCGGTTTCTTTTCTATTTCTACTTCCGGATTTTCCACTAGCTTTACTTCCGGTTCTAGGGACTGAATAACCTGAATCGCTGAATGGCCAGACTGGTCTTCCACGAACTCACACTCATTGTAAGAGCTAGCGAATTCGTGTTTGTGATTCACGTCATTCACCCTACGCGGTTGAACTGTATTTATCATTTCTATCTCTATATTCATATCTGCTAATTTAATTGCATTTCTCGTATAGCTTATTTCGGCATTATAATTCCTCAAAAAGTCTATTCCGAGAAGTCCATCTGCCGATAAAGCTAAACTACTCTCACATATCACAAATTCATGCTCGTATTCATTATTTCCTAAATTCACATTAATTTTGGATGTTCCAATAACGGGTAACGGTTGTCCTGAGATCCCTGTTATTAATCTATTCTCTATTTTACTGATTTTACATGGATTCCCCTTTATCACAAAATGTTTTAAAATGCTAACACTCGCGCCGGTATCTATTAAAAAGCTATAATTGTTATTGTTTATTTTTAGAATAATTTTGCTACTTTTTGAATTAGGTTCAGGTATTAAAGTTACATAATCTCTAATCATTTTGTGATCTAAGTCACTAGAGCCGGGGACCTCTGTGACTAGTGCTCGTTTAAATTTTCTTGTTCGTTAACCGAGGAAGTCGCTGTGTTTTTATTCAATTTTTCCATGCATTGTCTTGTTAAATGCCCCTGATTTTTGCACCTATTGCATGTTAATCCCGCTTGATTAGTACTCGTGTTTCTTACTGGACAGAACTTAGCGAAATGACCCATCTGTTCGCATTTAAAACACATGATTCCCGGATTTGCATTTGTATAATTATGTCTATTATTTCTGTTTTGATTGAAATTTCTTCTGAACTGACCGGAATTTGGATTATTATAATTTCTGTTAGGATTTCTATCATTCCAATTATCCCTTGAAGGACCTTGTGTGTTTATACTATTGTGGTTTAAATTTAAGATTGCGTCTACTTTATTATTTACTGCGTTAACCGCTGCTATTAAATTATCCGGAGACCATGCATTATTCGTAATATTACTGCTGTTACTTCTGACTTGGTTTTCTATTAAATCATATTTAGTAGCTATTTTAGCTGCTTGTGCCAGTGTTTGTGGGTCTGCAATTCTGAGATCTCTATGCAAATGTGGCGAGCATCCTTTTTTAAATTGTTGTACTAACCGTTTTTGAATACAATCGTTTCTATAGCTTTGTCCGTCCACGGTACTTGATTCAGGGTATAATTTTTCTGAAAAAGATGCTAGTCTGTCTGCGTAATCATATATACTTTCATCCCGTCTTTGATAACAATTATCGAATTGTGTTTCTAACGTATCGAAATCGTAAGCTGCCGAAAATCTTTCAACTAAAGCACTACGCAGCTCCGACCACTTTTTTGTGTCTCTAAGTTTCGGATTTGAATGTAAATAATTTTCCGCTTTACCTTTTAAATGAGTTTTTGCCATATAAGCTGTGTTTGGATCAGAAATATTAAAATGTGCGCTATACTGATCAATTTGCCAAATGAAGTGATTAACAGATTCTCCTGGTCCTCCACTAAAATTCATTATGTGGTTTGCAGTACCACTATTTGTTACTAAAAAACTTGTATTTTCATTATGCGACTCAGAGGATTGAGTTTGGGTAGTTGTTGTTGCTGTTGTCATTTTTATTAATATGATTAATATTTATTCAATTACAAAGTAAACAAAATTTAGATGAATTTAATAAGCGGTCAGGCTACTTAGAATAATTCGTATCCCACCGCTGCCACCAAATATGTAACACGATATTCTTACGGGAATTGTAATGATAAACTTTTAACCTACCGTGGCCTGTTTATAATTGGAAACTTGAATTTAGGGAAGAACCAGGAATGGCAAATGAGACTAGCTTTTACTATAATGAATATAATAAATAAATGAAATTATATATAAATAATAAAGTTCTCAGTTGTTACAAAGTATAGTAAAACTAATTAAAAATACAACATGAAATATTACTCACAGGTTTTATTCATCCTTCCCAAGGAGATGGATTTCTGGTGATATGTGGCACGAATAAAACCTTCACAAGAACAAGACTTCCACTAACACTGTTCACTGTACCGGGACCGGACTTAGCACTTTTGCAGTTACTGACTTCTGACTTACTGACTTCTCGTCTTTCTTTTTCTCTTCCCTCAAAATGTTGTCCAAAATATATTCTTTGATTTTTCCCTCTCCTAATTACGTGGGGGTTGGCTTGCCCCTTCCGAGAGAAGACTTAACCAATCTGAAGATGTCAAAACCAACCCTTGTCATAGGTCCGCCTCTTTAGAGACCGGACACCCTCACAGCAAAAGTGCTAAGTCGGTAACATACGCTGAAGGAGACTTTCTTCAACCAAAAAATGTCGCTATGTCGTAAGAAATTTGATTCGGCCTCCAGCGTGAGTTATACCGTTAGGTCGCTTTCCCGAGAATGAACAAAAAAGGGTCCAGCGATTCAAACAAACAACCATAAACTGCTTTCGAACATGTCAAAAATGAAATACATTTCCGTCAAGGAACAATCTTCTAAATCTTTAGAAAGCTACAAGGAATATCTTTTGTTGCAGCGGAACGAATTTTGGAAACATTACAACTTGAGTGGTAATATATTTTACCCGTCAAATAAAATATATCTGCTAACAGTTAGTGACATGTTCAAAAGATGCAAGGGTACAGGAAATAGTTTTATCCTTTCAACAACATAACTTAATTGCCGAAACTAATCCCAAAGGGAAAACGACACATGTATACAAATAGTTTCGGACACGATCCGCAATAAATGATTTTAAAATACATTTGTTACAAAAGCATACTAAATTTTGCAAGAAGATGTTTTTACTGTTTTTCTTTTCAATATTCCCCAGAGTATGCCTCGATTATTGACAAATGCATTTGTTTATGTTCTACAAAAAAACCCTTGAAACATCCAACCTCAATATATTTTCGATCCTGAGGTTCCTCCCTTGATATTATTTGGCAACACGTAGTTAAGGCTACGTGTTCGTCCATCCAAACACAACACTTAGTTGGAAACTACACTTGGATACTTTCGAACTTCCCTTTGTTTAATGTTCGCACCGTCGCTCTTACAACATAAAAAACTCGCTTTCAGTCTCATAGGAGGCGGTGCAGCGACAGTCGCAGGCATTTGTCTTTTTGCTACTGCTGCTAAACAAACTTTATTCTCTTCGTTACTAAGTATTTTTATCTAGAATGCTGGGACTTTCTTTTGTGTTCAGGTCTCTAATGTGGTTTATTTGTCTATGTAATACAGAAAGCAGAAAGTAACAAATTGGTTAATATTTAATGTAGAACATTTCTACTTTATGGAAATTACTTGTACTGTTTGTTGCAAAGGTAGATAGAAATATAAACTAAAAAGACATAGAAGAATGAACAACTTTGTTTTTCATATATGTACAACAGAAAATTTTAAATTTAAATTTTTTTTTCTGTTTTATCATTCCGCTTATTCTGCATTGCTTTGTTCTTAATCGACTAATAACAAGTGTACTAAAAGTTTTTTTTTTTCATCTAGACAATAACCTTTACATGTTTGCAGTCCAATTTATATTTTATTTTCTTTAGATGTTTTCAGATTTAATTGCTGAAAAATGTAGTTATATCGACAAATCTGAGCTTGAAACGTTAAATTCATCTTATAAAACTAAATCCGTATGTAACCAAACAATAAATACAGCATAACCTAAAATAACGACACTACATAAAAATTATGCAATATGAATTATGAACCATATACATATACTATAAAAACTAATACACAAATATGTAATAATATAGTAATAAATCGCTCATGTTGGACAGAATTCACAATTAATAGATAGAAATAACTACAATATTTATTAACAAATAAATTTATAATAGGTATAATAATTATATATATATATATATATATATATATATATATATATATATATATATATATATATACACGAGGTTTGTACAAAAAAAGGTGACTCCCGGATTTGTGGCAAAACAATTCATGGCTTTTGCATCACGATAATGCACCTGCTCACACATCGTTGCTTGTTCGTGATTTTTTGGCCAAAAACAACACCGTAATCATGCCTCAGCCACCGTATTCACCGGACTTGGCCCCCTGCAACTTTTTCCTCTTCCCAAAACTGAAAAGACCGATGAAAAGACGGCGTTTTGCCACGATTGAGGAGATAAAGACCACATCGCTGGAAGAGCTTAAAGCCATACCAAAAAGCGCGTATCAGAAGTGCTTCGAGGATTGGAAAAAGCGCTGGCACAAGTGTATTATATCTGAGGGGAATTACTTTGAGGGGACAAAATAGATATTGATGAATAAATAAATATTTTTCGAGAAAAATAAAGTCACCTTTTTCTTGAACAAACCTTGTATATACGTGGTAAAAGTTCGTCACTGTTTGAATTATAGCAATAATTTTGTGGGGAATCAGTGATAGGTCAATAAGTCTAGTTCGTTCTGGTTTATTTCAAGCTTTCGGATTTATTTTATTCCTTCTTCAGGATGAATAATGTGAAGTTGAATTACAATAGCTTCATTGATGATATTACTACTATACAGATTTGGAATGAAAATTGACCAGTTTTATTGATTTTGTTTTCATCGGCATTGATGAAAATGTGGAAAAATTTGTTTGTTTATGCTGCATTACTTAATTTATAAATTTAAACAAAATTTTGATATAGCGGGCCGAAAAGTTTTAAATGAAATCCTGATGCGTAGTTTCAAAAATTTGTACACAATGTTGATTTTCCATTGTCGAAAGCGACGAAATACATTTTAAAATTTAAACAGAATTAGGCAGAAAAAAAAAAGATTGGCACACCCAGCAATGGGTAATATGCCGTGATGAAATATTTATTTTATTTATTTATTTAACAGAATTAGGAATTTTGGTGTAAAGGCCCAAAAACTTTAGTTTCTTTGACAAAAAGAAAAAAATAGTGCAATGTTGCAAATTAAGTGGTATACCATTGGGATCTCGGAAACTATAAAAGCTACAAGGTCGGTTAAATAGGCAATGTTGTGCAATTTTAAGTGCTCATTCGGATTCCGGTAAGAAAAAATTAAAATACCAAACAGTTTCAAAGTTATTAAAAAAAAAACTGAAAATCGCGATTTAAAAATAATTGTCGAGTAACTAGTGCAATTATAAAAGATATAAAAAATTGTTTCATACAAAATTTACATGATTTGACAAGGGAAACTGAAAAGTAATGCCCGAATAAAATTCAAGATGTCATATTAGTTATTTTAATTAAATAAATTATTTTATTGTGACTAAAAATATTATGGTTAATATATTAAGATAGTGTTTCAATAATATACTTTTTATATTAGATACGTGGTTGAGACACACATACCTACGTTAAATTGAAAATGTGGAATGAAAATTAAATTATAAGCAGAATATGAATGGAAAGGTTACTTAAGGAAAACCAAATACTACTTTTGACCATAAAACTGGATTCAGAGATTGCGTAGTAAACATAGCATAGAATAGCACAGAAAAACATAGAAAATGAACATACGGTAAAACGTGTACTGATTTAGAGTTACAGACATAGCATAGCACAACACAGCATAACATGGGGAATTGGCCATATTTTATTTCGAAGCTATGTTTTGCCATGTTCGGCCATGTGCGCTATGTTTCGTGAGTATTCGTATTACACCAGGCCTATTTCTACAGCGCGTTAATGTTGACAACTTGCTGATATTTGTTTTGAAGTTTGGTTAAGACAACTTTTAAGTTATTTTGTATTACAGTTGTGTTTATTATGATTATTCAAGAAGTGACAGCTAAATAAAACTTGTGAAATTAGCAACAAATACGGACATGCAGTTATCTACATACAAAAGTTCTATGTTTTCTGTACAATCTCTGAATTGGTTTTAAGTTTCTATGTTTTCCTGTGTTGTGTATTCCTATGCTGTGTTTACTACGCAATCTCTGAATCCAGCTTAAAAGTTTATTTCGATCTACAATTTTAAATTATTAACTTCTTTCATTTGACTTTATTTTAAAAATTAATCAAATTATTATACTAATTTTATATTCAAATATAATTATTATGCCAAGTAACTAGATTTAAATTTAGCACCAAATTTTCAAACTATTTGCACACTTTGTTACAAGGTAAATCAGGTTTCTTGTTACAGAATTCTTAAATAAAATGTAGTATAACATAAAACTTATTTAACAATAATTAATAATAATTTATTGTATGGTTCTATTTCAATGACCACTACTGTATATTTGTCTCAATATATAAGTTCTATATCCCAAGTAAAAAAAGAACAACCGCATTGGTTGGGTCCGTTTGGTATACACCAGCGGTCGGGGAACTTTTTTAATCATTACCCCAAAATATTTTTGTGTAAGTTGATATTACCCCATGGCGAAGAGCAAAAAAAAAAAACGAAATCGCCCCTTATTTAGCATCTTTCATATTATAGCCCCCATGATAATTTTGAAAAGAAAACAATAACTAAAAATTTAATTTAAACATCATTTATTCAATTTATCAATGTAATACCTAGTAATACATAACGGTAATAATAGTAATATAAGTAATATATATATATATATATATATATATATATATATATATATATATATATATATATATAACAAATTGAAACCCATTGGGGTACAATTGAGGGTTGACAATTTGGGGTACTGTAACAAATTATAATAATAATAATGGTGGTACAAACAAAAATTAGAATTGAAAAAATTAGAAAAAAAAGAATAATTGAAAACATTCTTCCTTCACGTTTTGGAGAAATGATGTTGTTTCATCTTCGATACAATTGCTTCAAAATTGGGACTTTTTGATGTAAGAGCGATTTGAATACAGTCTTCGGCGTTTAATCGATTTCTGTTCTTCGTTTTTATGTTCATTAGAGTGGAAAAGCCTTGTTCGCACAAATATGTTGTTCCAAATGGCAGCAATTTTTTAACCGCCTCTTCATGTGCAATTTTGAAAGCCTTTGCAGCTTTTGACATCCAAAAAGACGACAGATTTGGTTTACTCTCAAATTGAATACGTGCTTCAGTATTAGATCGAAGTTCAAGAATTGCTTCTGCCAAACCTAAAGGTTCTTCTGGTATCATAGCAATTTCACATTTAAAAGGATCTACAATCCAACTGACAGTACGTGTATCAAGATCTGGAAAGTAATCTGAAAACCGCTTTCTGAGTTTGATAAGATGTATTACAATTGTATCCTTGATGTCAGCAAAAGTAATATTTTCGCAATCTTCCAAAAACAAAGCTAACCTTGAAAAAGAAGCTATCTTGTTCTGTTCTACTTTCTGTCTCCAATATTGCAGCTTTAATCCAAACGCTGACACTATTTCTCTCGCTGAAATGATATTTATATTCTTTCCTTGCAATTCTTTGTTTAATATATTTATACTCTCAAAAATGTCCGCTAAATATGCGAGATATGCAACCCAGGAAGAGTTTTTAAACTTATCTGCGAGAATATTTTTTTGATCAACCATAAAAATTTCGACTTCAGTTTTGAGAGTCCATACTCGATTTAGTACATTTCCGCGAGAGAGCCACCTTACTTCTGTATAATAAAGTAGGTCCGTATATTCAGCTTCACCGTCCTGACATAATTCACGAAATAGCCGCGTGTTTAGTGCATGTCCCTTGATAAAATTTACAATCTTGATGACATCATGCATGACGGCTTCCAGTGTAGGTTCTAAATATTTGACCATAAGGGCCTGGCGATGGATCATACAGTGAGTAACTTCAATATTTGGGTTATTTTTTTTTACGAAAGCCGAAAAACCATTAATATGACCCAGCATAGCTGGAGCTCCATCCAAAGATACAGAAATACAGTTTTCCCATTTTAAACTTTGAGCATTGAAGTATTCATTTACTTTATTGTAGACATCAATTCCACGAGATCTCAACTCGAGAGGAGAACAAAACAGCAATTCCTCTTCAAAATTATCTGCACCTTTGTAGCGAACATATACCATTAGCTGTGAATTGCTACTAAAATCAGTTGTCTCATCAAGCTGAATAGCAAAATATTTAGCCTGTTTTAATGTGAAAATAACCTGTTCCTTCACATTTTCTGCTAATATAGAAATTCGTTCTTTCACAATTCTCGCAGACAAGGGCACTGAATTCAGTTTCTTCGCTTCTTTTTGACCACACATAATCTCTGCCATTTTTACAGCAGCTGGTTTCACCAAATCTTCACCAATAGTGTATGGTTTCTTATTTCGAGCAATCAACCAGGCTACTTCAAAGCTAGCCCTTGATGCTGAACGTTGATCAAATGTACCAAACAAGTTGCTATTCAATCTTTGTCTTTTAACAGATATTTCTAAATTTGCAAAGTATTCTCGCGGTTTGGAAGACAGGTGTGAATGCAAATTATCTAAATGTTTCTTCAATTGACTTTTTTTGAAAGATTCTGAAGTCAGTACCTTCATACATACAACACACTGTGGTTTCATTGTACCATTGTCTTCTATTTGTGTAAAACCGTAATTAAGGAATTCGTCTTGGTATGTTCTTTTTCTATTTGCTGCCATCTGAAGGGAGACAGAAAATAATAGTTGTAAAATACTTGAATTAAATTTTCAAATTGCGGCTTACCTTGATCGATATATCGATGATTAATGATAAAATGGTGGTCTTGTCAGCAACTAACTAGTAAAATCTCGCTCTCTGACTCGTCAATGCATTTATCTTGACGGCATGGCACTGCATGGCACGGACTGAGCAGGTAGCCGGGGCTGTGCTTTACTGCGCAAAGATATAACTCGAGAACACTCTAGTGGTGGAGAGTGAGATGGCGTAGCCTGCATATGTCGCTAAATTGTTTAAGTTGAAAAAAATACTAACAGGTTTATAAAATAGCAAATTAAAAATATATACTTTTTACCCAGAAAAGTTTCATTTTTACCCCATTTGGGGTAATTTACCCCGGTTCCCCGACCGCTGGTATACACGCACGGCCGCACCGTACTACAGCCATGGTGCGACCGTACTATAGACGTACGGCACGACCGTGTTTATTCGCCAATCGCCAAATGGATCCGGTGTGGCCCTATTGTAGATATCTCAAGGCGCGCAACCGTATTGCAACTATACAGTTGAGAATATAATTCCTCAGTCACGTGACATGTTTTCCACCAATCAACATTCAGAATCTCCCTAGCTACATGGCTATCACAGCGATGATAAAAAACAAGGAAATTATCACCGTATTTATAGTCGTTACTAAGGGATTTGTTTTCTTTATAATAACAATAATTCAAACTTCGAAATATTAAATAAAACTCGTAAGTACCATGTTTTAATACAATACGAATATGTATATCAAAAGTTAGGTTAGATTAGATTGCAAAATTTCATTATATTCTCTCATTAAATATAAGCTCGTGATATGATTAATAATCGAAGATATTGCTCGTGAAACCGAAGCAGCACATTTCAACTCGTCCTTCGGACTCGTGAAATCTGCAGCTCGGTTTCACTCGAGAATATCATCGATGATAATCATATCACTTGTTATATTACGTATGAGTATAATTTTTACTCCGGATTCGAATTATTTTAAGAATAATAGTTTTGTATCATTTTTATAAACAAATATCTTATCTTGTCCGTAATACTACAGAAATTTGTAAAACATTTCATATAATACGATTATTTTATTATTTTAAATGTCAATAAGTACGTTACCAGAAATGTATTTGGTACATTTACTTCTATATTATATATATACCCGTATATAATACGTTCTGTTACGTATACTAAAATAGAATCAGATAATAATTCAATCAAATTTGTAAAGTTAACGTTTGTCAATATGTGGATACTTATTTATCACATTAAATTTTTATACCTTCTACTCCAGTAAAATCTGACGTTGCCGTGATTTAGCGATAGTTTACGTCATTATGTTATATTGTATAACCCTTAAAGAAAATAAAATGGTTTATAGACGAACACGTAATTCACAAGTAAATTATTGCAATACTGATAAGAAGGCGGGCAATGTACATTAAATTTTTAATACCATTATATATCAAATTCAATCTCAAAAAAACATAGTACATGAATTATTCTGATCTGATCATAGATCTTTTCCAGAAGTTGAAGTGTCACATATGAAATTGCTGTCATTGGAGAGAATAAAAAGAAATATAATAACTATATATTTTTGGCCGAAATGAGATTGGTAAGGCTAAAAACTTTTGTTTTTATATACAATAACATCCGTAGTCTAATTATTGTAAATTAACCTATAAGAAACGACATACATTGAACCAATATCACATCATAAAACTATAATATACTTATTTCAATATTAACCAATGCAGACTTGTTAGCAAAATCTTCAAGGGCTTTAGATCTATAGACAGGTTAAATCAGAGATTTAATGACATCTGTAATGAACATTAATAGAGCAGATTGTCAAGTTTCACAGAAAGGTACTATCAACTCATTAATTCAAAATTCATTAACTGATTTTAAAAAACACTCATTCCCAAACTTACGAAATGTTAATATTGGTTAGGCAATCAGCAAAAATTCTCGTTGCTTTTTGATTCTTAAGTAAACTAATACACGTAAATAAAAATATACTTGTAAATATCCCACATTTATTCTCTTGAGTAATTTGTTATTTTCATATTAATAAATATGTTTCATACTTTATATAGTACAACAATACGAAATTTTATGAAACCATTCAATATTTAAAAAGATTTTTTATATATAGGTAGGCTGATACTGAACAATAAATACATCACTTCACTAATACATCACTTACTTAACTAGTCATATACAGATATGAATATGTATTGTCTTAACTATATACAAAACCATAAATAAATATAATATAAAAAATATTTTTTGTTATATTTGCCACTCTACATAATCCAAAAAAGATATTTTTATCATAAGTTAACCCAACATTAACTCGAGGGCACTCCTGTTACGTAACAGAATAGGCCCAATAAGCATTTTTTTTAAATTTTCATGAACTTTTGAACAAAGATATCACTAAAGAAAACCCGACATAAAAATTCCTTACTTTATGCAAGATATGATTTTTACCTTCCGCTACCCTTGGTAAGGGAGGTATAGGGATCGTTGTTAAAAATCACATATCGAGATTTTGATAAATAGGCATGTTTTAAGGCTCACAGAAGCAGATTTTAACATTTTCACGATTATGTCTGTGGGTGTGTGTGTGTGTGTGTATGTGTGTGTGGATCTTCTGGGCACTCTAACTCAAATACAATCATTCAGAAAGTTTTGAAACCATGTATTTCTACCTTATTCTAATATGAAAAGAAGCCATTAGATTTTGGTGTCAATCGGATAACCGGAAATGACAGTTTACTTGAAGCACAAAATATTTTTCTTCAAAAAATACCTTTAAATGTTATTTTGTCGCAATTTTTTATTATAAAAATTAAAGATTATTCCATTATCTTCTGAATACATTAATAAAGTAATATAAAAATTATATCTCGGAACTTATGCTTTAAACCCAACTCTATGGTTACACAGTTCAGCTCAAATGTACGAGTATGTAACTGACAGATAAAAGTCACTGTCAAAAAAATAATGATTTCAAATTAATAACAGTAACGTTTTAAAAAGAGAAAATAGAACAATAGTTATATGGAAAAGAATTTAATATACATAATTTCAAATTATTAATAGTAACGTTTTAAAACGAAAATTGTAAAGAGAACAATAGTTATATGGAAAGGAACTTAATATACATAATTTCTAGCATTAGAAAATATGCAAGTATGTATTTAAATAAAAAATAAATAAATATATTATCACGCCATATTACCCATTGCTGGGCGTGCTAATCTGCTTTGTACACAGATTTCGGTAATGATGCAGGCGTTTACCAAGCATCACTTCTTTACTGGCGTGCAGAGTGCAACACAGTGGACAATTTTATGCCATTTAAAATTCGAAATAATTGGCGTTGATTGGAATCGAATCGACTTCCCCAGATTCGCAACCAGACATCAAGCACGCAGCAACGAGACCCCATATGTATGTATTTAATTAATAAAAATTAAATGGCGGGAGGTATTGTGTTGGGTCACATCAAATTTTTAAGTTTTGCGATCAGTTTGTGACGTAACCGGTTGCAGACAAGTGGCATTCAAACAATATTTTTTCATGAGAGTTTCAACATCGTTACTCACTAATGGGACTAATAGAATCGAATTGATATGCGTGACGGTCATAAAATGTTCAATCCTTTATATCTTTTTACTGAAGAATGTATTTTAAAATTATTTAGCTTTACTATTTTTTAATCAGTGAATATTTAACGATTTTATATAAATTTGTTATATTTCGATTATGGTTTATGGGCCCATTCAGATATCAAAAACACAAAACAAAAAGCTGAGCAAATATTTCACTTCTAAAATCTTCATATTTCACCACAGTATAAAACCATAAATCTTCTTATAATTCAAACAGCAAAAGAAAAATGCTATTAGTTAAATCTGCTGAAAACCTTTACAATTTTTCCCCTTTCATGTTTCAATTCAAGTTGCTCTTGGGGAGATGAAGATATCCTAGCGCATTATCTGTATTCCCCGATTTAATTCTGCTGGATAAGTTATACGACTCAGCAAGAACATTGCGGATTTTGGCGTGGGAGTTCTTATCGCCTGCCTTGAACAAGAAACAAAAGCATGCAAGTAACTTTGATAACATGTGAATGCTTGCAAAAACTATATCAACACTAACCTTTTATAGACACTAAAAATAATCACTGTTTATATTGTGGTTTGTAAAGAACTACTAATCGAACGATGAAAACAGAAATGTGTATTTAAGTGCAATAACTCAATGATTGAAAAGATAGGATAGTACCTATGACATTTAATAATATACATACATAAACATAATAAATTACAGAATAATAAACATTAAACAGTTACTGCATGGACGTTACACGTTATTGCAGTAGTAATTTATGTTTGTTTTTACCTATGATTTATAATATATTACAATTCCTTTGAACATAGTGATAGTGAATGTATAGCTGGATTCAGAGATTGCGTAGTATACATAGCATAGAATAGCACAGAAAAACATAGAAAATGAACATACGGTAAAACGTGTACTGATTTAGAGTTACAGACATAGCATAGCACAACACAGCATAACATGGGGAATTGGCCATATTTTATTTCGAAGCTATGTTTTGCCATGTTCGGCCATGTGCGCTATGTTTCGTGAGTATTCGTATTACACCAGGCCTATTTCTACAGCGCGTTAATGTTGACAACTTGCTGATATTTGTTTTGAAGTTTGGTTAAGACAACTTTTAAGTTATTTTGTATTGCAGTTGTGTTTATTATAATTATTTAAGAAGTGACAGCTAAATAAAACTTGTGAAATCAGCAAAAAATACTGACATGAAGTTATCTATATACAACAATTCTATGTTTTCTGTACAATCTCTGAATTGGTTTTAAGTTTCTATGTTTTCCTGTGTTGTGTATTCCTATGCTGTGTTTACTACACAATCTCTGAATCCAGCTTAAGAATATTTTAGGATTCAAAATAACTACATAAATTTATGAAGAGACAAACGTTAAGTTTAGAGGGAGTTCTCCCACTGAAAGACTACCTGGTACAATATATAAATAAGGTTACTCTATTTCCTTATAACTTAAGCAACAGTTTACATTACATGCAAATGTCTCATTGCACACTGTTCTCTCACAATATATTGTTACAGTTAGTACAGAAATTTCCATTTATCACAAGAATCATTTTGATAACAGTACCATTTCTATAGCTATGTATAATGTTTTGTACAAACATTTTTTTAAGGGCATCAATTTCACATCTCAATAGGCTGACGACAAAGTATACGTCACTCATTAAAACAATTCATCTCACTCTAGCGGACAAAATGTAAATTATATTTGATTATGTTTTTAAAATTGTGTTTAGAACAAAATTATACAATAAAAATCTGATGTGGCCAGCACAATACCTTCCGTCAATCCTGTGTATTATGTACAAATTCAAAATAATGTTACTGCACGCGCCCATACATAAATTGTCTTGCAAAAGATCCTATATTTCCAGTAAAGTTATTTCATTAACAAACTATGCAAATTGCACTTGACACTGACATTTTCTTCTTCTTCTTTAGTTTTTCCCATTCGTTAGGGGGTCGCCATTTTTTATTTTCTTCTGCCACTCATTTTTGTTTTGCGTGTCATTCCTCATTCAGTTCCTTTTCCCTCAAGTCTTCTACAATACAGTCTTTTCATCTTATATATGGTCTTCCTATGTTTCTTCCACCTTCTATTAATATATTCATCTCTCCTCATGACATGTTCAAACCAATGTAATCGTCTCTCATATATCTAGAAACTTCTAACACTAGAGTTACTTCCCTTATTCTTTCATTGATTTACATTTTATTGATACTGACATCTGTCAATTTGAATTACCTGAAAATATTAGCAGTTTCCATGGTTAAGTTAGCATAGCTGGCTGAATTATGAAATTTATGTGAAATTTATTATTTGTATTCTTCTTTAACTCTATATCTGTTGAATAACAAATATAAAATGCAATCAATCGTATAGATAATAATACTCGTATATTCTTTAAGTTATAATAACATTTAACTGATTTTTTCAAGAAAAACTGTTAAAATCTTCAAATGAGGGTACTTCCGGCCGACCAATTATAACCAAAATCTAAACAGGTCTGCATATGGTTGTAAGGAAGAGGAATACGCAAGAATTGTAATTTTTGGAATTCTAGTATTGGAGATATCGTCCCTAGACCCTAAAACGTGCTTATTCAATGAAAACTCACCACCGAATTTTTTGACCAAAGACAATACCTTCCTTACCTAGAGGTGACGGAAGGTAAAAATCAACAGAGAGAAGTATAAATTTTATTTATTTAGGAGTTATGATAAATGAACAAGGTAATATTGAAAATGAACTAAATTTTGGTTACTACAAGAAAGAATAAGAGTAAGTACCAATGGATGACTTATCACTGCCTAATTAAAAAAATCTGTTGTGGCCAGCACAATACCTTCCGTCATTCTCGTGTATAATGTATAAATTCCATAATTTTTCTTACAAAAGATTCTAAATTTCCAGTAAAATTATTTCATAAACAAACTATTCAAATTGCACTTGACACTGGCATCTTCTTCTTCTTTAGCTTTTCCCATTCGTTAGGGGTCGCTATTTTTGCATGTCGTTCTCATTCAGTTCCTTTTCTCTCAAATCTTCCGCAATACAGTCCTTCCATCTTATCTTTGGTCTTCCTCTGTTTCTTTAACGTCCTATTACTAAACTATTCATTCTTGTTCCAATATAATTCTTCATTTCTCCTCATGACATGTTCAAACCAATGTAATCGTCTTTCTTGTATCTTTCTAAAAACTTGTAACACTAGAGTTATTTTCTTACCGTATCTTTCCGTGTATTCCCCAATATCTACTTCAACATCCTCATATCTGCCACATTAATTTACTTTTTATTGATACTGACATCTGTCAATTTGAATTATATGAATATATTACTAGTTCCCAAGTTTGGCATAGCTGGCTGAATTATAAAATTTAATTTCTTTAAAATTCTTTAACTCTGTATCTATTGAATATGAAGTATAAATTGTAATCAAATCGTATAGAGAATAATATATTCTTTAAGTTATAATAACGTTAAATGTCAATAAATCAAATTTAACTGTTAAATCTTCAAATGAGACTACTTCCGGTTGACCAATTATAACCAAAATCTAATCAGTTGTTCTTCTGGATGTAAACTTGAGGAATACGAAAAAATTATAATTTTTGGAATCGTGGTATTGAAGTTATGGAATCCGGAACTTTTGTCACACACACACACACACAGACACACATACATACAGACATCATCGTAAAAATGATAAAATCGTATTATATGGACCCTAAAACGTGCTTATTCAGTAAAAACTCATCATTGAATTTTTTGACCAAAGACAATACTTTCCTTACCTAAAGGTGACGGAAGGTAAAAATATGTCTTACGGAGGCAAAAGTGGAAATTTTAAGTAACAATGTAAATTTCTTACATACGGATATTTGAATCCTGGACGATGAAAGAAGAATACAAGAGCAAAATAACATGTATGGAAATGTAATTCCTTCGTAAAATAGATGGCAAAACCAAGCTGACCAAAATTAGAAACAATGTATTCGAGAAACCCTATACGCAAAGCCAATGCAGCAATGAAAAGGGTCAACTAAAATGGCTCGATTATGTAAACCGCATTGAAGACGAGATAATCACCAGGCAAATTTATGAAGCAAAATGTATATAGGGAAAATAAGAGAAAGGGCAATTAAAACTTGGAATCAAAACGTACAACAAACAAAAGAAAGTCGAGGTGATAATTTGAAGAGAGTGATGAAATTCACAGCTGAAGGAAATACAATTCATTAGCCCGACACCGAAAGGTATAAAGGCTCCGGATTAAGTAATTATGTGTTTAGAAGTATGAGAAGTGAGGTAAGACGTTTATCTGTAATGCAATTTTTATAACGAACATGATCAAGTTTAGAAATGAATTTTTTGTAGATGTAGATATTTTTTATTAAGTCAGGTTTACAAGATACGACTATCAAATTAATTTTTTTCAATAGCAATCTATAATTATTTTCTAAAATATAAACCGCCATTTTTTCACTTTTCAACGATGTATTAGTTTTTAATATTGTATTTGAAAAAATTCGAGAAAAATAAGATAACTGAGATATGTGGGAATAATTTTTATTCAAATATAATAATAGGTGACTATGTGAAAATAAACAAAATGTAACAATGTTAATATCATCTAAATTTATATTTGTTTATTACTGACTTATTATTTACGTCACCTTTAGGTAAAAAAGGTATTATCTATGGTTAAAAAAATCGATGGTGAGTTCATAATAAATAAGCACTTTTTAGGATCCCTAGGATACGATTTTACTATTTTTACGATATCTATACAGTTGCAGAATTTATCTTTCATATTACCATTTTGTACGTTCGTATAAAGAGTTGATTAGATTTTGGTTATAACTGGTTAACCGCAAGTACCCTAATTTGAAGAAAAGCTGTTAAATATTATTTTTGACATTTTATGTTATTATAAATGGCAATAAATATTTTATTCTCTATACGATTTTCTTACATGTTTTTTCTTCATATTCAATGTATTTTGAGATAAAAAATAATAAAGAAAAATCTTGCTACCTCAAATAAAATTTACATATCTTCGTGAAATGATTGTACTGGAAATATAAAATCGTCTGAAAGAGAATATCCGTGTGGAATTTATAAAAAAAAACGTAGAATTAACGGAAGGTAATATGCTGGTCACATCAGATTTTTTTATATGTTCATTGGAAGATTAAAAAACGTATTTCCTTTTTTATGTATTTACTAGAAGATTAAAAAATGTATTTTTTTATATTTTTTTGACTTTGTCTATGTTAAGTATATTCTTAAACTCACTGTTTGTACTCTTCCAGATTTCTAATTTTCTTCATTGGTTTCCTGATCATTTCCCGTAAGATTGCTGTGGCTTTTTTTCTTTTACAATTTTAAGATCATCCCCTCTTTACCTTGTAATTCTATCGATTACAATTATCCTTTAATCACAGTTGGATATTTATCTTAAATTCATTTCTTTTTCTTTATTGTTTCATAAAAGTCGTTAATATTTCGAGATTATATGGTATGTTTCAAACACTATTTTTACCTCCCGCTACCGTTGGTAAGGGAGGTATAGGGATCGTTCTAAAAATTGCATATCGAGATTTTGGTAAATGACTACGTTTTAAGGTCCCTAGAATCCATTTTTAACATTTTCACGATGATGTCTGTGTGTATGTATGTATGTATATGTATGTGTGTGTGTGTGGATCCTGTATACGCTCTAACTCAAATACTATCATTCAGAAAGTTTTGAAACCATGTGTTTCTACCTTATTCTAATATGGAAATATCTGATTAGATTTTGGTGGCAATCGGATAACCGGAAATGGCAGTTTACTTGAAGCTCAAGATAGTTTTTTTTTTTAAAATACCTTTAAATGTATTTTTTTCGCAATTTGTTATTATAAAAATTAAAGATTATTCCATTTTCTACAAGTTTGCTTTAATACTTTTTCTATATATTTTATGGATAAATTTATAAAGTAATATAAAAATTATATACATAGGTAAATGGCGGAAGGTACTGTGTTGGTCACATCAGATTTTTTTATATATAAATAAGTTACCTATCATATACACTGGATTGCAAAAAAAATCGCGTATACTTTGGTACACGAAAGATGACTATTCATGGTCATTTGTTCGAAGAAAGAATACACAGCACTTTATACAGCAGTAGCTTAGCAACATTTCATGTTAGAAAGAGAAAGATTATTTGACGTATGTCTATATAGTTTATGTTGTCTGACAGATTACGTAAATGGTGACATTACTTTCTGACACATTACAAATAATAATGACGTATATCGTAGAATTACAGATATCTAATTATCTACTGCACTGCCCTCTATCCTAATAGTTACCAGTGACGTTGACATTTAAATCAAATTATTATTCCATGGTTTTTGTCAAATCTTATGTTTTTTGATTTTGCAAATACATAGGTGACGACGAGCATAATTTGGGAAGGCATTATTTAAAAAGAAACATAATTTTCAAATAAATTACACTTATTTTTTCAGTTAAAATGTATCCATAAATATTTCATGTCACACGTCTATGTATACGAAATGCAGTGAAGTTATCTGCCAGTAATATTATACCATACGGTTAATAAATGACCTTGAATAGTCATCTTTCGTGTATTAAGTCAATGTCACTAATGTCAATTAACATGTCAATATTAATAGAAATTCTAATACATACATGGTTGTTCTTTCATTTTCTTTGAATATATTTGTAATTTAATAGAAGGTAAATTAAATACACTAAGAACTAACTCGACAATAGATAAAATAGGAATGACAGTGACATCATTATCAATTTTTACATTATTTAAGTAGCTAAAAATGGTTAAAACTCGGTTACTTGATTTTTAAGGTGTACGCGATTGTTATGCAAGCCAGTGTAAATATGGATATAATGAAAAATAATGCTTCTATGTAAATGAAGACTTTCGGTTACATTATCATATTTCTGTTTGACAAATTACAAAATTTGCTCCTTAATTACATGAAATTGTAGATACGTATACGTAGGTCGATGTACTCTTTACTAAACAATTTCATACAGTGGCGTGCAAAAGGCTGCGGTAGATACGGGCCCTCAAAATACAGAAACCCGTATGATGTAAATACTGGTTGTTTCTTTCTTTATTTACCACGAGATTCCTATTCTTTCCTTTGAACTCCGCTGTTACATTGGCCCATTCGTTTCTTACTACGCCTCTGCTTTCAAGTTAACTTGAACATCCATAAAACTATTTTAAATTTAAACTGTTTCAAAGCAATTTTATCCTGAATAGCTTTGTTGTTGTGTTTCAAAAGAAAATAATAAGTTAAAATTAGAAACTAAATTTTTAAGGGTTAGAAATTTTATTTTAGTTTATTAACTTAAATGTCAAAGGTTCATAATCATACATTAATTGAGAATGTTGGGTGTTCCAATCTGTTTTGTATACAGATTTCGGTAATGATGATGACATTTGTACCGTGGTGGCCTTTACCAGGCGTCACCGGACGGGCACTCATTGCTGGCGTAGAGAGTGCACCGCAGGGATCAATATTGTGCCATATAAAATTCGGAATATTTGGCATCAGTCGAGATCGAACCCGGTTCCGTAGATTCGCAACCAGACACTTAGGTTAGGCATGTGACCACGAGACCCCATATGTTAGTTTCATTTATAACATATTCGTACAACACGTGATTAGACTTTGTTATTTATATAAGAATTGCGTGCAACAGGAGATAAGAATACATCGAGTCACTGTGCCAGCGTTTCTCAAACTGGGGGGCACGCTACCCTTTAACAGTGAAGGAGACAAAGAAGAGATGTAAGTAGGAATTATAAATATAATACAAGAAGAACAACAAAAATTTATTTTTTAGAAATAATTTTTAAGTAATGTTCAGATAATATTGTGTATGACCCCAGTATTTTATTTCTTATACACATATTTTAGAGCTTTCCGGAATAATATTAAAAATTCAAATTTAAATAATAAAAATAGTGTTTTTCTAAAATCGATAAAATTATCGCTTTCATTGATCTGATAATTCAAATGAAACAATACAAAAAAAAATAAAAAAATATTAATCTTTTTGATTGCAAAAACAAAATGTTATGTAAACTACTTGTTGTTCATCATTGCAGACCTCAACCTCGGGGTGCAAAAAAGCTACTTCCAACCTTTAATATTCAAATAACTATTTCTCCTTAATAATAAAATATATAATTAATTTTATACTTCAAATATTCTAATAATTTTCTTCAACACTTCCATGTTCAAATGAAATGACGACATGTCTGTTTCTAGTTAGAGCACAGCTCGGGTAAACAATACTTGTGTTGTAATGAAAATTTAATTCTCTCTTTTCATTTACTTCTCTACTAATATTACCTCTCATTTCTGTTGAATGTTGTTCTGAATAGACTTTGAAAAGTGCTTATTATTGAAGTTAATGAAAGATTCATTTTTAATTACAAGACTGAAATTTAATATCTTTATCTCAACCTTGTAAATTTACTTTTACATAAACAGCAAAAATGTAGAAAATAGTACTTTTAAAACGGAAATGAAATTCATGAAATATGTTGAAATAAAATTAATTTCCTGAATCTCCACATTCCTAAATAAATTTTCCAATATTTGGATTCCAATTTGCCTTTCAGCATTTTATCTTATTTGGAAAGAACTAGAGACATTTACATTACATTAACTTGACACGTATCGTAATTTCCTAGCTTTCTTCTCTTTCACACGTTGTTGAAAACTATAAAAAATAAATTGGTATAGCACAAAAAAATGTGAAGATGTCAGCACATTATACATTTATAAACCTATGCGGAAAAATCTTTCGAGGTATCGAAAAATTCTAGGATACATCTTTATTTGTTAAATGTTCTTTTTGATAGAAAATATTTTATCATACCAAAATCTAACGCAGCTAGCAATAAATAAATAACCTTAATGATAAGAGTATTAATTCATATTATTATTAAAAATATACCCTGCAGACTATATGGTATCGCATACAGGTAGCTCATTTATACGGTTTAGTATTATTAACATTTTTATTTTGAAGAAATACCTAGAAAAGTGACTGAATGAATATGGTATTAGTATTTTCCTAATTTGATAGTGTAACTGGTAATATTCAAAACTATAGATCATCAAAAATACAAACCACAACAAGAATATTTATTTATTCCACTAGTCAAATGTTTTTTTTTGAGCTATAAATAAAATTTATTTTCACCGCATTAAAAAAAATGTGGTTTACAGTACGAATTATTGCACATAACAGCAACAGAATATTAAACAAGCAGGCTATATATGTTTTGTTTTTGTTTTTCTCTTTTTCAGGCAAATAAAAGGGTCGTTTATATGTGGATACAGTTTAATTTCATTTTAATTCTAAAAAAAATTATATGATCATTAGGCCTTTTCATAGAAACGCATTATTCATTGTAATTACATTTTTATTTCATTAAATCCCTAATATATTACACAGTTACCCAGATCAATTTTAAATTTTCGTTCTAGTGAGAACGTCACAAATTCACATTTATTCAATTCTCTTTTTACCTCTCGTCACCAAAGATAAGAGAGGTATAGAAATCGTGCTATAAATCGCATATCGAGATTTTTGTAAATGACCACGATTTATGGTTTCTTCTCTAGAATTCAATGTTATCATTTTCATGATGATTCTCTCTGTATATTTGTACGTGGGTGGGTATGGACCTTGTTAACACTTTAGCTCAATTACTTCATTCAGAAAATTTTTAAACCATGTATTCTTGTTCTATTCTAATATGGAAAGAAGCTATTAAATTTTGGTGTCAATCGCATAACCAAAAGTAGCACTTCCTTGAAGCTCGAAATAGTTTTTCTTAGAAAAATATCCTTATTCACAATCATTATAATAATATGTCGATTCCTAACCCTTTCAAGGTTGGGAATTATATTATTCCTAACTCTAATGAGAATCTCTTGGGTGGGAAATAGCAGATTTCACTTTCAGGCCATGGGTTGGAAATGTATATGTAGCGGTTGCCTACTAACGTTGTCATAGATCATTATAATCATGTAGGCTAAACAAAATTTAATAGAAATGATGAATTTACTGGATTGCAGTAAAAAAAAAAAATTATTTAAAATTCGGCCTCTACCGGTTTCGGCATCTTCTATGCCTGAAGAAGGCATAGGAGATGCCGTAACCGGTAGAGGCCGAATTTTAAATAATTTTTTTTTTTTACTGCAATCCAGTAATTTCATCATTTCCATATACCCATCCAGTCAAGAAGCTTCATCATCCAAAATTTAATAGAGCTGTCAAAAATATTAATAAAAATAAAGGTTATAACTCACTGATTTATTTTGAAAATTATTGATTTAAAAAGAGGATGATCGTGAATAAAATAGTAGACATATCTAATAATTCAATATAAGGTATTTTTACGTAGGAATTTAATTAATCGTCATATCTTTTTATGAAGTTTTATAAAAAGCAATAAAAAATTGGTTTATGTAAACCTGTCATTTTCACTCCTAATCTCTAAACAAATACATGCGAAGTAAAGCCATCTAGCGTCCAACCAGGGCTGGATATGTTATAATCGGATTTGTACATGGATTACTGTTTTAAACGTATGACACTTCTAATTTCGGTTTTTAATTACAAGATAATATAAATTTGACTTTTATATTTATTGTGAGGCTAGTTATATTATACGGGGTGTATCACGGAAAGTGAAACATAGGCGTTTAACATGGGAAATCAGTTTTTCCGTGCGCATTGCTCCCGTAATTATTTTAGACAAAAAGTTTCAAATGGATATTGTAAAGAAAAAAATTCTACATCCGAATTTAAAAAAAAAACATTTTTGCTACCTCATAACTACAGAAATAAAATTTGAAAATTAACGGAATTACAATTTAGTAGTATTAGCCATGGAATTAGAAACAAGAGACAAACAAAAGCGTAACGTTTTAGAAAATTAATATTTACTACGTAAATTTTTTATTTTGACAATCATTATTCTGACACTGACATAATAAAACGTTACGCTTTTGTTCGTCTCTTGTTTCTATTTCCATGGCTAATACTATTATATTGTAATTCCGTGAATTTTCAAATTTTATTTCTGCAATTATGAACCAGCCAAAATGTTTTTTTTTTATTGATTCGGATGTAGAAATTTTTGCTTTACAACATCCATTTTAAACTTAACTTAAACGTCTATGTTTCACTTTCCGTGATACACCCTTGTATACTGTTAGTATACACTATCAAAACAATTAAATTTTACATAGTAATACTCACTTATTTTTGTAAAAATTAAATTAAATTTAGGCCCGATTTTTTCACCTCTGGATAAAATGAAAATATCGCATCGATATTACAGCGTAAATTGACATAATTATACACACGTCATTTATATGGTGCGATAGTTTTCTTCTGGTACTTTATCAAGTGGTGAAAAAAATCGGTCCTTAATGTTATTATTTAAATTTGAAGTAGGAGTAAATACCACCTCCAAAAACTAATTAAGAAGTTATCAATAGTAGCCTTAACGATTATTTACAGTCGATTTAAGATTGAATATTGTTATTTAGTAATTAAAAAACAAATATCAACATTCAATCTTTTTCCCGACAGAAATAAGTCCGTCTATGTTTTTTGTTTTGTCTATTTATGTTATTCAAAATTGAGAAATAAATATTTTTTTGACTTTTAATATAGTGAAACAATGTGTTATTCATATCTGATAGCTTCGGTGTGGATGTCACTTATTATTACAAATAAAAATCAATGGTCGGATGTTTATACACACTGCAATGACGTAGTAGTAGTTTCAATAAAACTCACCTTGTTCGAACCACTGCAAAATATTGAGAACCTCTGAGTCAGGGTGGGAGTAGCGTGCCAGCATTTAAAAGCTTATTCTTGTCAAGACTATTCTCAAAGTATTGCATTCTTGTTACAACTATTATTCTTGTCAAGACTATTGCCAACATTGCATCTTGCATCGAGTATAAGTCAACAATTTAAACTAAATAAACAAAATAAAGCTCGAAAATAGTGAGTCTAAATATTTCTCACTCACATAATACTCATAGTGTATGTAAAATATAAAGTATAAAGAAAAAGTGAGCATACGAGTAATCGCAAATTATCTAAAACCTGTTTCTTCTGTTAAAAAGGGACACGGGGCTTAATTTATTTAGTAACGGGGTTGTGATTCTGAAGGCCCAAGTTGAACTTGAAAATGATTTCTTATTTCGTAAATAACAAAAAAGTGCCCCTGCCCGTGAAGAGTCTCTTCATGTCATCTTTGAGAGCTCGTAAAGCGATAGCTGTTAAGTGCCTTACCAAAATCGAAATATGTGAATAAAACGCTGATGGACATATTTATAATAAAGCCATGTTGATATATTTATTTATTTAAAATAACATTATTCTTGAAAATATATATATTTAAATAAATAAATATATCATCACGGCATATTACCCATTGCTGAGTGTGCCATTCTGCTTTGTACACAGATAAAAAATAAAATATCGTGATATACGAGCCTAGGCCCATAATAGTTCGGCTAGCTTACATTTTTAACAAATTGTACAACCTACACAATAGGGAGAAATTTCTACAAAATTCTTTTGACTGTTTTAAATATAGACTTAAAACTAACAAGGACTGTGGGCCAAATGACGGGTGATAAGAGTTCAACCAATATTTAAAAGGTCAGTTTATCCTCTACCGAAACCATTTAATTTTTTCACAATACTACGTAAAAATGCAATGCGTACAAAAAAAAACCTACCTTGCAAGACATATGGAACAATTTTCTAACAGAAGAATGTGCAGGGCTTGAGGATACAATGCCTATTAGAATTAATACAGGTGGTGTAATCCAATATTAAGTGGCTGAACACTTGAATAACATATTCAGTTTTTGTAAGTCTAGTTTTTTTAAACTAGTCGAAAGATATTTGTAGAAATTTCTCACTATTTGCTTAGCTTTTATAATTTGTTTTTTGAATAGTCTTGGCTCGTACAGGTGTCCGAATTTAGAATGTTACGGAATCTTGGAAAGCATAAAAGATATGATTTCCGGTAATAGGACATCCGGTGCGCGTCCAGGGGCCATCTTAGATATACTTTTGTTATGCAAAAAATTCTCATGGGCTATTAGGTAATGACAAAAAACTGATTTTGGTCGAAATTTACATTTTCAAATAACTCTTTAAACATTTGGTAATCCAGAAAAAAAAGATGGTACCCCAAATGTTCACCAGATGTCCCATTTAATCGAGGTCGTATAGTCATAGTTTCCTATATTTCAATGAAATCCGAACACCCGGTATTTGTTTATTATTAGTTTTATTAACAGGGTATTCTTAAATGTGAAATGAAATGCACTGAGCTCATGTTTAAATCATAAAAGTCAAATCAGTCGTTCATTATTTCGATTTCCATGCCGCAATCACGTATAGTAATTCCGCAATTATTTCATTATAAATCAATACCAATCCTCTTCAGTTCCACTTCCGCTTTTGTATTTTGTTTTCCTGGGGAATTTTCCGTCTGATGGCAGGCTTGGTAAATAACAGCGCATCTGCATTATCCTTCATCCTGCATCGGCGCCCGTCTAGTTCTACTTCCGCGTACCGCATGCAACCAGCAGACGTGTTAACTGTGCACCACCGCTAAAGGTCAAAGTTCATGCCGGTCGCCATTACACGGCTTCTTTTCGCAGCGTCCATTCGCAGGAATGGAAGCAAACTGCTGGAAAACGCAGAGAATTGTTTTTCCTCTGAAGTGTTTGCTAAGCGCTAAATAAACAAACATGGAAGACGGTGACTAATTAAAATAGAATGTTATGTACAACAGTATTAGCATGGGATGGTAAACAAGCAGTTTGCAATTCTGAGTCTGAAGAGGTTCCTATTTGCTTGTTGTGTGGTACAGCTTTTCGTACTTGAGTATTCCACATATTCATATTATAATCAGAAATACCAACAATCTTGGGCCACGCATTTCAGAATTATAACACAGTCTGCACAACACAAACACAAAACAGATTATTAACATAGCCTAATGAACTGTGTGACCACCAACAAATTTTAAGCAAAAAGTTGTATTCCTGTAAATAAATACTGGTCATTGCTAAAAATAAAAAAATAATGAAAATTTATAACATTTATGCCCGCGGGCACACCCATATTTTAATTGGGAATTAAACAAAAATTAAAATAAAATCAACATTTATATAATGTTTTGTCATACCTACTGGTTTCCATCATTTTTCGAACTATTTATGAAACAAAAAGTGAAACATTAAAGTCCTAGAACTTTAAAATAATATTTTAAAGGACTTTAAAATTTTATCTTCATGCTGAATTTATGCAGTATTAAATTGTTCTTCACCTCAGCAGCATCATCCAAAATATCTCATGGAATGTATTTTTCATCAATTATAGCGAATAAGTATATTAACGAAACCAGAGAAATTCAATTTGTCAAAATTTTGCTAGGATTTTCGAACAATTGCGACTTAGCCTACTTACATAAAACTCATACTGCTACGACTTTCTGCATATTTCTTTTAATAATTTAATAACTAGAAACCAGAATGACAAAAAATTATGTATGTACCTCAGACGAAAAGTGTCTTTAAGGGACTAACAAGTACTACAGTGTGTCTACCGTAAGCGGGCCACCATTGCTAACTTTGGTTGGGCGATATTATACTACAAATTTAACGGTGAAAAATGCAAAAGAATTGTACATCAAATACGCGATTTATTCAACAAAATAACATTTTTTTAAATGGAATGCTATATTCGAGGCTATATTCAAAGTGGTACCGTTTAAAAGATTTTTTTATCTCAATATAAAAGTTCATTATTACTATACCTCTAAAATTAAAAACAAAAGAGTTATTTCAAGTTGAAATTTAAATATTATATTTTTTATTTTAATACAAATTTGACATTGTTGCCAAACAACAAAAACAAATATCGAAATTAATTATTAACTCATCAAAGAACAAATAAATAATTGCTAATAAAAATATTTATTTTGTATAAGTAAAACTTAAAATGTTCAAAATGTTGACCATTTTAACTAATTTATCATTAGTATATTTTTCCATTTTGTTGACAGCATCTATCAATAATGTAAATAATTAAACAAAATGTCAATTGGTCTTTATTTAATGTTAGTTTTTGTTGTTTCCACAGCAAGATATTTATATTAAAATAAGAAATATAATATTTAAATTTCAACTTGAAATAACTGTTTTGTTTTTAATATTAGAGGCATAGTGTTATTTTGTTGAATAAGTCGCGTATTTGATGTTCGATTGTTTTGCATTTTCGCCGTTAAATTTGTCGTATAATATCGCCCAACTTTGTCCATTTAACTGTCTTCCTATCTCTTCAAATAAGAAAGTTAGTAATGGTAGCCCACTTACGACAGACACCCTGTACAACTTGCTCTTACCTTAAAGATTCACTTTACGTTCTAGATACATAAAATACTATTATAAATATTGATTTTAATTTAATTTTTCTTAAATATTAGTACAACCGGCCATAAGTGCTGATTACATTTTATTAAAATTACTTCTACAGTGAACTTAATAAATTGAGTAAATGCATTTTTCTCATAAAAATATCAAAATCAATCCTAAGTTTTTCAGTTAAATAAATAATTTTACTTGGACTTTTATAAAACCGGCTCAGTATTTCTATCTTCTCAATTAAAATTATCATTTTCGTGACGAAATAACGACCAAGTCACGTGACAAACACTAAGCGTGGTTAACATGTCAGCAATCAAAAAACAGATTTAAGCAACAACTCATATTTATCTAAAGTTGCAAAGTTGCCGCAATAACCACATATACGAGTACATTTTTTAAATATTTTATTGAAATACATGTTATAAACTTTTAAAACATATCAACAATATGGGTAATTTCGGCATTAATATTAATATATTTTTTCGCATACACAACGGGGAAAAAATTACTCGATAAAAAAAACAGTAAACAAAAGTGGTACCTTCTATTTGATAACACTTTTCTATATACCAATTACCAAACTTTAATCACTTAATTTGATAATTCCTCGACTGAATAAGTGAATAAAATGGAAAATCAGAAAAAAAAATTGTGAACTTTTTATTACAAAATCCGACGTTTCGGCAGCCAATCTGCCTTCCTCAGAGAAACTACATGGTAATTTTGTAGTTTGATTGGCTGCCGAAACGTCGGATTTTGTAATAAAAAGTTCACAAAATTTTCAAGACCTTTTTTTCCATTTTATTTAATCACTTAACTTATTAGAATATTTTTCCACGGCCGAGGCAGAAAGTCGATATCTATGATAACAAAATCATATCTGAAATAACACATTTTTGTCTGCAGGGGCAAAAGTAACAACTTCTATACCACAGCCACAAGAACAATTACTTTTGTCGGGCGAAAATACAAAACTGCTACAATAGGTCGAAAATCCAATAACGCATATGCATATTTTGCTAATTTTTGACAATTGGTAATTTTATATATTAAAGGTACCGGTTATCGAATAGTTTTTATAAACATAACAGATTTTCAAAAAATATTTAATTTAGTACAATTCAAAATTAGACACACACTGTGGGATATACGTATAGAAACTTCATACACAGATGTTTGGTAATAAAAGCAAAAAGTTTATTTTACAGATATTTTCATTTTTTTGGAGTTTTTTTTTTTTCATATTTGAAACATATGGTATAATATTATGAAATAGTTACAGTCGAATTCACCATTCCTACACGACAGGAGATCGAACTTGGCGAAATGTCTCTCACGGCAAACGAAAGCAACTGCAATATCAAAATTCAAAGGGCTTTTATCAAAGCCAAAAAACGACAATAGATATCGAACCATCAATCCGTATCCTTCAGCTAAATATTGAAGCCATAAGCCAAGAGTGAGCATCTCGGTAATTAGCGATAGATAACCACATCGACATAATCGCATTGCAAGAAACCCACGTTTGAATATAACGAATTCTCAATTCGAGCCCAAGTTCCAGGTTATAAAATCATAGCGTCAATACTATCGATCACTTACGGCTCAATAGTGTTCATAAAAGATGATATAATCGAATACAAAGTGATCAACATTTGCAATAAGAATGACATTGAAACCATCATGATAGAGGTTTCAGGAGTAAACATAGTCACGGTTTATAAACCCCCGAATACAAATGACCATCACCAGCCTTAATACCACACTAACTGGGGTTACTTAAAAAACGATGAAATCTGAAAATTACTGGATCAATGAAAAGAAGAACAAGACTTATATTTAGCTTACGACGCAAAAGATATGAAAACGTTTCACTCAGCTCGTTGGCAAACAGACTCTAATTCCGATCTTTGCTTCATCTCAAAAACGGAAACACTAATCCCACTACCACAAACAAGGAAAGTACTTCCAGGGTTCCCTCGCAGCCAACACTGCCCAGTAATTATTAATCTTTCTCTCATCAAGTCGATTCCACTCCCCATATGGAACTTCAGAAAGGCAGGCTGGAATATAAAAATGAAGTCGAAATAAACATACGCTTTTTCCCACCCTTGGTCGATAACTATAACAGATACGTAGGCATTCTAACAGTTCCCGCAAAAAGAAATATTCCTAGGGGCTATAGAAAACAATATGTTCCTTGTTGGAACACAGAAACGGAAAACATCTATAAAGAATACCATTGAACAAATAACCCAAATCTGGGAGACCAGCTACTGCAATCACCAAGGTAGGAACGAAAGATGGTAAGAAATTACTGAAAACTTAAATTTCACACACTACAGCCATAAAAGTTGGACCCTGTTACGTAAACTGGGAACTCCAAACCAAAAATCTTCCCTGGAAAAATAGCAATGCACATTAAAGAAAGAGATGAAAATGTTTGCCAAGAAAAAGGAAAAGATATTGAACAAGAATTAGAACAAATTAAAAGCAATCTTGAAGAAAATCCCGAATTTTCCTCCTCATTTACCAGCGAAGAATTACATTCCGCCATAAAAAGATAAACCAAGAAAGGCAGCGGGTGCCGACAACATTTAAGGGCCACATTTCACTGTAGGTAACTATACTTTTTATTATGGTATTATAAATCTAAACATTTAAACATAAATAAACAAAATATATCATCACGGCTTATTAGAAGAGATGGTATTTTATTGTTTTTGCCTATTTTGCTATGTAAGTACTATTTTTACGTACTATAGCACGTACAAAGGGAAATTTATATTTATATTAAATTTATAAATATGTAAATTGTTAATTTTGCTAAATTCATAGTATGAATGTGTATTTATATAAAAAAATTTAAAAATTATCACCTAAAACTATTTTTTAATAGGTAATTCCAGATATTTGTTACCAAAAGCAAGTTATTATTATAAAAAAATGAGTGCTCCGTGAGGTGACGCCTTGTGAACACAATCACCAGCACGGTACGAATATGCCATCATCATTACCAATACCTGTGAATAAAAGAACAAAAGCAAATTGGTACAACTAGCAATGTGATATATTTATTTCTTTATATTTCTACTTTAAATGGGTTAACGGTATAGGTGTTTGCAAGAAATGTTACAAACGGTAGAAATGTATCTACATACATAAAAATAAATTGACGGTAGGTAACGTACTGGATACATCAGATATTTTTATAAAAAAATCTGATGTGGACACCACACGACTTCCCTGTACGATTATTAAACTATACATATTTTTTTAATAAATAAATTACAAAATATTAATTTTAAATTCAAAACAGTAAGATATACAGCGACCATAAAGGGAGTTTTTAAAGAGAGTTTTGATTACAACAAAGAAATATTTGATTACAACAATGAATATGACTAATTTCACAATAAAAATATAATATTTGTTATTGTACGAATCATAAAATTGCACGTATTTAACGTAATTTGACATGAACATTTTTTTTATGTTTTTGTCCTAATCCATAGCAAGCTTTATTACAAAAACAAAAAAGTATATAATTTTTAAATTTACATATCTCGCTTATACAAAGGGCTAATTTAATAATACTCTAAAACTTTTATTTGAAGCATTTATTTCTAAAACCAAAATAAAATCATTTTATTTAATAATAATAATAATCTTTATTGTATATAAATTTATTACAAGTTATTACAATTATGGGGATGAATCAATTTGTCATTATATTTTTTTTTTATACCTTTTTTCGTTGCGTTGATGGAGATGAGATGATGATGAAAGAACAGTCACAAACATCCAAGCCCCTGGTGGGAATCGAACCCACGACCCCAGCATCCGAGCGGTAATGGTCGCTTTGAGCGCTGTCTAAACACGCTGCCTTAACACGCTCGGCCACCGAGGCGGCTTTTTTTTTTTTTTTTAAAGTAAAAATAAATAAAATAAATATATCATCACGGCATATTACCCATTGCTGGGTGTGCCAATCTGCTGTGTACACAGATATCGGTAATGATGAAATATTTGTACCATGCGGGCGCTTACCAGGCGTCACCTCACGGGTACTCATTTCTGGCGTGGACAGTGCACCACAGGGGTCAATTTTGTGCCATTAAAGTAATTTTTGGCGTCGGTCGGGATCGAACCCGGGTCCCCATTCTTATAAACATTTGATCCCAAAGAATATAAATAAGTATTAGTTTCAAAATTAATTCGTATGGCACTTTAATAAAAACGAAGTCAGCATGGCTCCTTAATATGATTCATGATTTGAAATACTAGTATAAATCTTAATCCAAGTACCTCAAGACAAAAACGTTACATAAATCAATATAACAGCGCTTACAGCTTAATTACAAAGAATAATTAAATATAAAATCATTTTCAGTTTGGCAATCTCATGTTATGTTTACTGGACGGATGAGGGACTAAAGATAAACGATCGAAAACTCAGAAACCTTAGGTTTGCCGACGACATTATATTGCTTTCGGAATCAGTTGAGGAATTACAGAAGATGATCCATGCTCTAGATGAAGAATGTAGGGCAGCTGGTCTGATTATGAACAAGTCGAAAACTAAAATAATGACTAACGGCCAAAAGGAAGAAATAAAAATGAACGAAGAAAATATAGATTATGTGGAAGAATTCATATATCTGGGACAAATTGTATCATTTCATAACAGACAAGAAAAAGACATAAACAGAAGAATAATCCAAGGGTGGAAGAAATTCAGGGCATTGAAGGAAATATTTCACAGTAAAATGAATACTACTCATAGGTAATATCAAACGAGATGTTTTCAATAGCTGCGTTATTTCAACGCTAACTTACGGCTGCCAAACATGGTCATTATCTCAGAGCCAAGTACGTAAGCTCCAGAAATGCCAGTATAAAATGGAACGCTCCATACTACATGTTACATTACAGGACAGAATAAGCAACACCGAAATTAGAAAGAAAACGGGAGTTAAGGACGTAGTAAGCTACGCTAAAACCTTGAAGTGGAAATGGGCAGGACATGTAATGAGAAGAACAGATGGAAGATGGTCAACAGAAACAACAAACTGGCAAGAAGAGAAGAAGAGGCGGACAAAGAGTTAGATGGGAAGACGAACTGAAGGTAATCACTAAAATGTGGAGGAGAGAGGCGAAATGTAGGAAACGATGGAAAGAATTGGGGGGAGGCCCATGCCCAGAAATGGGTTCCGTGAGATTCACATCATACAATACTCTATGGTTAAATAAAGGGCTATTATTATTATGTTATGTTTATAAAAAGAATTTAGCAAAATAAAGAGTAGTAAGAGTAGTATGAGCAAATAATTACCCACTACTTCCAGTTAATCGTTGCTTCCAAATGTAATCAGCTCTTCATTAAAGTAATTAAATTTTAATGCGGAACTCGGTGATGAAGTGTCAAGTGACTTTTGAGTTACCGTGGAAGAAAACAATTTGTCGCTAATTAGACAAATTGGAATCTGGGGGACCCCAGAACATGCTTAACAGCTTTTTATATTTTTTAATTTACTTCACAAATTTTTATTGCATATGACAAACAATAGAAACAAAATAATTAATTATTCTAAATTTAAAAAATAAGTCTGCATTTCACGTTTGTGAACAATTATTTTTCCATCAAAATTTTTCATACAAGTCAATCGCGTTTAAAATGAAATGAGACGAATACAATTTTAGCGGAATTATCGGATACCAAATACAGTTTTTTTTTTAACGCACATTATAAACTTATAGTTACTAACGTCATTAGGCCAATATACTCGTAAATCAAATAAAGGACAAAGCTGTGGTTTATAATCAGCCAACTGTGGTGTTCAAGATTTTTCTTAATGACATTTAGGAATATCTTCTAAAAATTCTTTCTCCTATCATATTGACAATTTTTTTTGTTGTTTATAAATTTTCGTGACAACAGCTCTCATGATGCTATGATGCGTCAGTAATAAATCTCAACGGCCGGCAGCCGTTAAGGACACATTTTCACTTTTGTTTTTAGGTCTGTTAAATCATAGTAACGGTATGGGGTATGGTATTACGAAAAAAATAATCCGTATTTTTTAAATTTGTTAAATATTAATAGACTGAGAAAAACAGCATTTAAACTTACATTATCTATGAGAAGTAATCAAAATAATGACAGAGAAAGAGATAGGTCTGTAGTCACCTCTAGGTCTCTCTCATTGCTTGTATTCGCACAGATGACGTCACAGAAGTTGCTGCTTTTCTCCGGGTATCTTATTTTTAACTCTATATTAATTATGTATTAATATTTTCTATAAATATAATCAAGATCACATACCCTACAAATGTAGGTTGATTAATTAAACAAATTAGTAATAATTAAAGGGAATATTTTGTCTCGAACACACTACAAAAGAATTGTCGAAAACATATTCAAATAATTAACCCGTAAAGGAAAAAAAATAAGTAATCGAATATGCTGAACATACCGAACAAAAGATTTGGCGATTGGTTTAAACTTTTTTAAACAAAACATACTATTGTCCAATTTGCATAGGCGAAACAGATCCCGCAATGCAGTGCAATACCAGATTCTATAAATCGAAATTATATCCGATTACATTTTGGCCAATGAGAAAAGCCTATTTTTCATTAGCGAAAAATATTTTACAAAATAATTATTGAAAGTCTAAAAACCGTGTATAAAGATATCATTATAAAATTATATAACAATAAATTTATAATTTCCAAAATATATCTGCCTTTCATACATTCATTATTTACTCGATTATTTATAACCATGTAAAAGTTCATAATAACATAATCTACATAAACTGTTAATTAAACTTTCAAGAATTTCATATTTCCGGTATCCGTTTCCGTTTAATATTTACGACGTCAGAAGAAACAATGTTAAAATGCAGACTTCACAACATAATTAATTTTGCGTTCTGCCGCTAGCAAACATGAACATAAACACGGCACAGCACCAACGATGAGAATGTTGTTTCGGACACATTTCGAACTTAATTCTCCAAAGTCGGAAGACCATATACCATGGGTATAGTATAAACATCAACAACAATAAAGACAACAGATCATGTATTCGGCTGATCCATAAACAACGATTCAATTAATGAAAATAATATGGCAAGAATTTTATAAATGAATGTTACAATTTGTTTTTGATAAGATATAAATTATAACATCAATAAATACAGATAATAACAAGAGATGGACAGACCCAGGAGCCCACCATCTTATTGTATCATTAATACATATAGTTACATTACGTTCTATGTTATAAATATATGAAAGTGTTAACATCACATTAAATAAATAAATATATCATCATGGCATATTACCCATTGCTGGGTGTGCCAATCTGCTTTGTACACAGATTTCGGTAATGATGAGATATTTGTACCGTACGGCTGCTTATCAGGCGTCACCTCATAGGCACTCATTGCTGGCGTGGAGACTGCACCAGAGAGATCAATTTTGTGCCACTAAATTCGATATAAATTTTGGCGTCGGTAGGGATCGAACCCGGGTCCCAAGATTCGTGACCAGACACTCAGGCACACGACCACGAGACTTCATATTATTTTTATCAGCTATTTTCGCCATCAAATATGGACTGATGTTCAACTTTTGCCCTTCTTTGCTTATTCATAATTTAGCATTTTCAACATTGCCAGTGAATGCAATGAATCGGCAACACTGTAGAAATCTCCAATCCATACTTATTTGACGGCAAGTATATTCTAATATGAGAAGTAGAATATATATATATATATATACAGGGTGTTAAAAAAAGGGTAAAAAAGTTTCAAAGTATATACATTTCGATATTCTGAAATTCTGATTCACAATCAAAAAGAATTATTTCAAAATTCGCAAAATTATGGACATGCTTCTAGATGAGTACATTTCTAGTGCCACTCGTCGACACGTAATTGTTAAAAATAATAATAGATTCATTAATTAATTCATTTATTCATCATCAGTTACGTGATTAAAATAAGTTACGCTTTTGTTTATCTCTTGTTTCTAATTCCATGGCTATTAAATTGTAATTCCGTGAATTTTCAAATTTTATTTCTGCAATTATGAAGCCAAAATGATTTTTTTTATTGATTCGGATGTAGAAATTTTTGCTTTACAACAGCCATTTGAAACTTTGTGTCAAAAATAATTAGGGGAGCAATGTGCACGGAAAAACTGATTTCCCATGTTAAAAGCCTATGTTTCACTTTCCGTGATACACCCTGTATATATATACTCGTATATATAACACCAAAACCGACCACCGCCATTATTCTCTTTATTGGTATAGGTACAAAAAAATATTGTAGAACAAAATGGTAGGAGACCAAGGGGGACATCCCATTAGATAATAAAATATTTTTTTAAACCAGTGGTTGTCAAGTTGCAACACAAAGTTATATTTTTTCAAATGGGTTTATGCATCTTTTTTATGCCTATTCAATAGCGTCTTTTCTATTAATTCAACCATGAGATTAGTTTATATCCATACATAACAAAAATATTCAGAAAAAGTCAATTGAATTTTAAATAAATTTAATTTTTATAGTTATTTTTCAGTAGCCTATGAATGAAAAACAATTAAGCTTAAATTAAAATGAAACAAATATTTATTAAAAACGTTATAAACAGTGTTCTATTAGATTTTTATCCTAAATAATTCAAATTGACAAATATCAGGTTTTGTTTTTATACATAGCCTACTGAAATATGACTATAAAAATCAAATTTATTTAAATTTCAATCGTATTTTTTTCAATATTTTTATTATATAAAGATATAAAACTAATACACGGTTGAATTCAGAAAAAAAGACACTATCGAATAGGCATAAAAATATGTATAATCACATTTGAAAAAATATAACTTTGTGTTGCAACTTGAGAACCACTGGTTTAAAAAACTACTTTCCTCTTTAATGGGATGTCCCCCTTGGTCCCCTATAACTTTGTATTATAGTATTCTTTTGTGACTATAATAATAAAGAAAATAATAACGGTGGTCGATTTTGGTGTTACACCCTATATATTATGGATTATTTTACAATATTTCACCCATTTCTTATTCCAATTCCATATTTTCCTTCTTCCATTATCTCACATATTATTCATGCTATATAAGTTATTCAGCTCTAAGTAACGCGTCCAAGTGGAGCACAGTGTAGCATGCCAAATGCGTAATGAATGCAGTGACCTATTTCTCGTCAATTGAAAATGTCAGGCCAAATTAGATTACGCCTATACACCCGCAGATTTGAATTCTGATGACGGTACGCTACACTGCTAGTGATTCAGGGAGACGGTTTCGAAGTTAGATACCGAGGACGCCTGAACATATTGTGGTCACTCGCAGAGAAATAACCCAATGCGGAGAGTTTCCAAATGCGATAATATATAACGTTGAAAGGAATTACAACAAAGATATGATATGCAAAGTTTGAATTATGACCTACATGATAAATAAGAAGATTTTTTTTTATATAAATAATAAATATACATCGTTTCAGCTCAGAATGTAGTGTTAATTTAGATAGGGTACTATTTGTCAATCCGAAAAAATTAGAATAATTCACGACAAAATTAGCATTCTTAACGATAGAAAAATAATTATACACAACAAATAGTTTAAATAATGACAAAAAAATGTATGCTAGTGACAAAATATATAATGAACAACAAAATATTTGAGCTCCATAATTTTTTTTTTGTCTTCAAATTATTTAAAATACACAGGCTATAATTTCTATTATATACAGAATGGCCAAAGGACGATATTTCTATTTTCAATTTAAGGAAAATACCTTTCAATTCAAAAAATTGCATAGCTTATTTGTTCATTTTTTGTTATATTAAATCATTTATTTATGTAAGAGAACTTAAAAATTAAAAACTGATAAATATATTTTCTACTACTTAGAACACTTATAAAATTAAAATCTTATTTAGTTTAATTTTGAATGAAAATAGTTTATCAATTTTTTTGAAATGTCTATTTACCTTCTATCAAATTTATCCAAAAATAAACATTTGAGTATCAATGTATTTTTTTTTTAATTTGAACTTGAATTCTATTTATTTTTAAAATTAATGATACTTTACTTAAAACTAAAAATAGAAACAAAGTCATTCTGATTATCCCATATATTATAGAAACAATATCTGTGTAGTTTGAGGACATGATAAAAATACCCTATGAAAACACAGTAGTAAGGGCTTGCTTGATCTTTTACGGGTCGCGGGGGGGGGGGGGTGAAACTAAGTTCTGATGTTAGTGGTCTTACTGGTTTTCCAACGATGACCACTACTTTAACTGACTGGTGGTCGCTTGGATGGTTGACCACCACTTGATTACGGAGGACGTACACACACTCACTTGCACTTATCTTTAATGACAGATGAATACTTACATTATGGACACACAATATTTGGTATTTAAACTAATTTTTATTTACACACATATTTACTTTTAAACTAACTTATTATTAATTTATGACACAAGACATAAGTATATAAGTTATTTATTTGTTATTGCTCGCCTTGTCACACATGTGCAAGAATTTATTCAAAGTCACATTTTTACCATTACAAGCATCAAAAAATTATTTTTTGTCTTATGGAGAATAGTTTGGAACTGTTCAAATTATATAAGGTGTTAATTAAAATACTGACCATATAGGCGTTTAACATGGGAAATCAGTTTTTCCTTGCACAACAGTTGTAGACAATTAAATTATATATCTTATTGAATAAGAAAAAGTAGAGTAAAGTAGCTTCAAGAAACAATCTTTTACAGAAGTTACGTTGTAGCAAGTGGGGAGCAGATCCGCACACTCTCCGTACTACCGCTCTTGCTTTATGCTTTTCTACCGCCGAATACGCTGCATCGATCTGGGAACGATCACCGCATGTATACAAGCTTGACTCCGTTCTTAATCAAAGTTGCAGGTTGATAACAGGATGCCTTAAGTCAACTCCGACTGGACATCTTTACCTACTTAGTGGTGTATTGCTCCGCCATCAATAATGTAATGTCCGTTCCCAGACTCAAATCTCGAAAGAGCTTCCTAGCTTCCGTGAGACCGCTTCTAACATCAGCAAGTCAAGAACGGATCGCTAAATGGGTTCACTCGTTAAAAGACAGAGATAAGGAGCTAAAAGTTCAACCAAAGGAGCAACTTCCTCCCGGCGGCGACCTACCTTGGTTAACTTGGAAGAGCTTAAACCGTCTCCGTACCTAAACAGGAAGATGTAGAGTAAATATGGTAAATTGGGACTGCTTAGCGGCTCAGACTTATGTTCATGTGGACTTCAACAAACCATGGCTCCCATCTTACAACATCCCTGCCAGATGAGTGATCTTGCTGCTGTCAATCCAACAGCGTTGATGTATGCAGTTTATTGGTGTTTAGAAGTTTAAATGGTCCGAAAACAATTCATATACATTTATATTTTGTCATTATTATTAGTTTATGTTATTTTATTCTGTTTGGTTGGACACGCTATTATTATTATTATTATTGAATAATCACATTTTATTTTGTAAGTTTGTTAATTAAAAGTTGCATATAGAACTGTTTTTACTTTTTACCTTCCGTCACCTATAGGTAAGGAAGGTATTGTCTTTGGTCAAAAAATTCTGTGGTGAGTTTTCATTGAATAAGCACGTTTTAGGGTCTTTACAATACGATTTTACTATTTTTACAATGATGTCTGTATGTGTGTGTGTGTGTGTGTGTGTGTGTGTGTGTGTGTGTGTGTGTTCGTATGTGCGTGTGTGTGTGTATGTGACCGCTTTTTCGTGCACGATATCTCCAATACTAGAATTCCAAAAATTACAATTCTTGCGTATTCCTCTTCCTTACAACCATATGCAGACATGTTTAGATTTTGGTTATAATTGGTCAACCGGAAGTACCCTCATTTGAAGATTTTAACAGTTTTTCTTGAAAAACTCAGTTAAATGTTATTATAACTTAAAGAATATATTATTCTCTATACGATTTGATTGCATTTTATATTTCATATTCAACAGATATAGAGTTAAAGAATAATAAAGATAAAAAATTCGTATAAATTTCATAATTCAGCCAGCTATGCTAACATAACCATGGAAACTGCTAATATATTCAGGTAATTCAAATTGACAGATGTCAGTATCAATAAAAAGCAACTAATTGAATGAAAAAATAAGGGAAGTAATTCTAGTGTTAGAAGTTTTTAGATATAATAGAGACGATTACATTGGTTTGAACATGTCATGAGGAGAGATGAATAAATTAATAGAAGGTGGAAGAAACATAGGAAGACCAAATATAAGATGAAAAGACTGTATTGCAGAAGACTTGAGAGAAAAGGAACTGAATGAGGACGACACGCAAAACAAAAATTAGTGGAAGAAGAAAATAAAAAATAGCGACACCCTAACGAATGGGAAAACTAAAGAAGAAGATGTCAGTGTCAAGTGCAATTTGCATAGTTTGTTTATGAAATAACTTTACTGGAAATATAGGATCTTTTGCAAAAAAATTATGTATAGGGCGCGTGCAGTGACATGACTTTGCTGCCTTTGGCAAGCAGATATGGGGACCCGTATCAAAATGACAGCAATTAATTATATCCATAACTGACAAGTGTCATAATTTTTCATTCAAAATTTCATGATTTTCTTATTTCATGTGATTTGTTTGTTATCAGGAGTATGGAATTCCGTTGCCGAGAAAGGGAATCATAAAATACCAAAAATTTAGAATCTTTTGCAAGAAAATTTATGTATGGAATTTGTACATAATACACAGGATTGACGGAAGGTATTGTGCTGGCCACATCAGATTTTTTATTATGGTTTTAGTTTATTCTTAATTTTAAAAAGAAATTTCAAAAGTGCCATTAATTAGTAGCAATAGCTATGACACTTGTTTTCTTTTTTTTCTGCTTTTCAAGAATTATTAATAAACGTCAACAGTCGATCTGAGTTATGGAAAATAAATCCCTTTTCTATTATAATAATGTTTTCTATAATGTCATGTCATGGTTATTGCTACTAATTAACGGCAATTTTGAAATTTCTTTTTAAAATTAAGAAGAAACTAAAACCATAATAAAAAAATCTGTTGTGGCCAGCACAATACCTTCCGTCAATCCTGTGTATAATGTATAAATTCCGTACATAATTTTTATTGCAAAAGATTCTAAATTTCCAGTAAAATTATTTCTTAAACAAACTATTCAAATTGCAGTTGACACTGACATCTTCCTCTTTAGCTTTTCCCATTCGTTAGGGATCGATATTTTTGCGTGTCGTTCTCATTCGGTTCTTTTTCTCTCAAGTCTTCCGCAATATAGTCCTTCCATCGTATCTTTGGTCTTCTTCTGCTTCTTCAACCTCCCATTACTAAACTACTCATTCTTGTTCAAATACAATTCTTCATTTCTCCTCATGACATGTTCAAACCAATGTAATCGTCTTGTATCGAGTTATTTTATTACCGTATCTTTCCGTGTGTTCCCAACATCTACTTCAACATCCTCATCTCTGCCACATTAATTTACTTTTAACTCATACTGACATCTGTCAATTTGAATTATATGAATATATTACCAGTTTCCATGTTTAGCATAGCTGGCTGAATTATAAAATTTAATTTCTTTAAAATTCTTTAACTCTGTATCTATTGAATATGAAGTATAAAATGTAATCAAATCGTATAGAGAATAATATATTCTTTAAGTTTTAATAATATTAAATGTCAATAAATCAAATTTAACTGTTAAATCTTCAAATGTGGCTACTTCCGGTTCACCAATTATAACCAAAATCTAATCACTTGTTCTTCTGGATGTAAACTTGAGGAATACGAAAAAATTTTAATTTTTGGAATCGTGGTATTGAAGTTATGGGATCCGGAACTTTTGTCACACACACACAGACACACAGACACACACACACAGGCACACACACACAGACACACACACAGACACACATACATACATCATCGTAAAAATGGTAAAATCGTATTATAGGGACCCTAAAACATGCTTATTCAGTAAAAACTCATCACTGAATTTTTTGACCAAAGACAATACGTTCCTTACCTAAATAAAGGTGACGGAAGGTAAAAAATCTGATGTGGCCAACACAATACCTCCCGTTTAATTTAATTTTTATTCATGTAAATATTAAGTATTAACTTTAAATATCGGGTTCGATCCCGACCGACACCAAATATTTCGAATTTTAAATGGCACAAAAATAACTCGTGTGGTGCACTCTCCATGCCAGCAATAAGTGCTCGTGAGGTGACACCTGTTAAACGCCCGCACAGTACAAATATATCATCGTTACCGAAATCTGTGTACAAAGCGGATTGGCACACCCAGCAATGGGTAATATGCCGTGATGATATATTTATTTTATTTATTTATATACTTACCTATATTCATTGTTGGCGAGGAGAGTGCATCCCAGGGGTCAATTTTGTGCCATTTAAAATTCTAAAATATTTGGCGTCGGTCGGAATCGAACCCGTTCTCCAAATTGCGTGAAGTGACGCCTGGTAAACGCCTGCACGAAACAAATATGTCATCATTATTACCGACATTTGCGTACAAAGCAGATTGGCTCACCCATCAATGAGTAATATGCCGTGATGATATATGTTTTTATTATCTTACCTATATTTTTACATATTTACTTATGCTGGAAACTGTATTAAGTTCCTTTCCATATAATTATTGTCCAGTTACTATTTTCTTTTTAAAACGTTAATATTATTTTTTGAAATTAGTTTATTGATAGTGACATATATCTGTCAGTTACGTGTCATTTCCGGTTATCTGATTTACTCCAAAATCTAATGGCATCTTTCCATATAAGAGTAAGGTAGAAATACAAGGTGGATTGTAAGGACCTTAAAATGTGGTCATTTACCAAAATCTCGATATGCAATTTTTAGCACGATCCCTATACCTCCCTTACAAAGGGTAGCGGGCTGTAAAAATGTAAGAACAGTTTTGTATACAACTTTTATTCTGTACAACTTTGCACTGTACAGTTTTTGCCGTAAAATGAACAGGAGAGCAGGAAATTGCATGTTCATCCCTAACTGCTACCATCCTGTATACATTAAAGCATATGAAATATATGATGAGTTTAATAATTAAACTAGTGGATAATTTTCATTAAAATTTCTTCTATGTCAAGGTAAACATATTGTATTATTTCTTCTGCTATACATATGTTCGTGACTATCACTAAATATTACTATAAATACTATTTGTCCCACGTGTTTATAACATTGCGTGTTTATTTTTAACAGTGATTCAAATACAAACACTTTCAATTTAAAGTTTCGAATGTTGTAATCAACTGTATTCAATATGTAGCTAAATTCGAGTGATCCACTTATTTATGATGATACTATTTTTACGTATGATCTAGTCATTACTTTACTTGCATTAATATCTACATTAAATTATTAACAGACTTTCTATATGATACTCGTATATATGAGCATACTTATCATTATTCAATTTCTATTTAAAATACAGAAACTGTCATTAATATTATTGATGATGTACCTACATAAAAAACAGTTAAAAAAAAGTTATGAGTATAATATCAACAATTTTAATTTATTCAACGGGCTATGTGAATGAATGGGTTAAGTGACTGGTTACGATTCTGATGGCTTGTGTTTGAATCCGATCTATGTAAAAACTTCACAATTATATTAAATTATAAAAATTCACATAAAGTACTTTTATGGTGAACTCTCTGTAATATTTTTAAGTGCCAATGACGTATAACTTGGTAAATGACATCTTTGGTAGATTGCATATCTCGGTATTACTAAAATCTGTGCACAATCAGCAATGACTAACAAACCGTGATAATATATTATGTATTTATTTATCTGCCTTTGGGATGTAGCTAACCAATTACATTTCCACGATAAAATAACATTAGGCAACTTGGAAAAATATATCAAATATTTATTATTGCGTAGTTTTTAAATTTTCAAATAGATTTTTTGAAAAATGAATGTTTCTTTTTTTGTAAGCAATATGTTTATTCATTTAATTATTTCTCCACGAAGTTACTTTTATTATGTAAAACATTATCCTTACCTTTAATGGTAATTTAATTTTTCAAATCTTTTTGTGAAACTCACGTGAGGGCAGCGCCAAAAATTTCCGGCCTGATATAGATCCAAGTATTACAGCAAGTCAATATGTTGATAACACGTCAGTTCAAGTCTTATTAGTCTGGGAAAAAACAAAAATAAATTTTAAGTCAATTATTTTTCTAATAACTGTCACTCGTTTATCACAATGGCTGAAGTCACGAAAATTGAGTATCGAGCTGTTATCAAATTCTTTACCCGAGAAGGCCTTTCTCCCCAATGTATCAAAGATCGGCTGGATGGAGTTCATGGGAAAAATTTACCGTCTTATTCTGTGGTAAAAGATTGGTCGAAACGGTTTCGATTTGGGCAGGAATCCTTGGAAGATGACTTCAGAACAGGAAGGACGGCGGACGTGGTGACGGACGACAATATTTCCCTTATTGAAAATCTAGTATTAGGCGACCGACGCTTGAATGTAAAGAAATATCTCAAATGACGGGGCTTTCTGAAACAAGCATTCATCGAATCATCGACGATCATTTAGGCATGAATAAAGTTAGTGCAAGGTGGGTCCCCAAACATCTCTCAGCAGTTCAGCGCCAACGTCGTGTTGAATGTGCTCAAAACTTTTTGAAGCTATGTGATGTAAACCCAACGGAAGTGTTGAAGACAATTGTCACAGGAGATGAAACTATGGTTCTCTACTATGATCCTTTATCCAAAAGGGAGTCGATGGAATGGAGGCGAAAAGGAGAAACACCGCCAAGAAAGTTCAGGGTCTGCTAGTCGATAAAAAAGGTGATGGTTACGATCTTTTGGGATTGTGAGGGCATTCTTCTTATAGACTTTAAAGAACGTAACACGACAGTTAATGGAGCATATTATGCAGCACTTCTGCATAAATTGCGACAAAATATTTGGGAAAAAAGGACGTTGTAAACTAACCAGAGGCGTGCGTTTGCTGCATGGCAATGCAGCCGTGCACACTGCTGCAATTGCGCAAGCTGCGATTCGTGACTGCGGTTTTGAACAAATTGATCATCCTCCTTATAGTCCACATATGACCCCCAGTGACTACTATCTGTTTGGAAATTTGAAAAAGGACCTTCGAGGGCACCATTTCAGTGACGACGAAGCAGTTAAGGCTGCAGTTTGGGCACATGTTGAAGACAAACCAAAGGAATATTTTTTTAGGGATATTGAATTGTTACTGAAACGTTGTAATAAGTGCATTAATGTCAGGGGGGATTATATTGAAAAATTAAATTTAATTGTAAGTCTGCAGCGTATCTTTATAGTCAGGCCGAAAATTTTTGGCGCTGCCCTCTATACAGAATGATCACGCGAGAATGAACCAGCAATTATCTCTGTTATTAAACGAGATAGCGATTATCTTCATAAAAACAAATTTACTATAAACAATATGGGCAATAAGATGTATCAAGAAGCGTTCTGTTACTTCCGGTTCCGGAGTATGTGATACCAACTATGAAATTTCAAATAGAATATACTATATTTTTCAAAACTACATAAAATTTGCTTATCAATGGTAGTAAATTAGTAGTACGTTGTATTATTAAAAAATAAAATGCCGGGCGTTTGAAATATAAATATATTGAATGAAAAAAAAATCAAGTGTGTGAGATTTTATTGTTTTTTGTTCATAGATGATGATATTTTTTGAGATAAATTCATTTATTTGACGTAACCTAGACAACAAATCCAATAAAACAAAGTTCCACATTTCCTTGACTTATTTTGTAAGATATTTCAAACGTCCGCCATTTTACTTTTTATTAATACAACGTCCTACTTGTTTACTATCATTGTAAAGCAAATTTTGTGTACTTTAAATAAAAATATAGAAAAATATAGTATGTTCCATTTGAAATTTCAAAGTTGGTATCACATACTCCGGAACCGGAAGTAACAGAACGCTTCTTGATACATCTTGTTGCCCATATTGCCTATAGTAAATTTTCTTATTTGAAGATAATCGCTATCTTGTTGAATAAGATAAATAATTGCCAGTTTATATATATATATATATATATATATATATATATATATATATATATATATATATATATATATATATATATATATATATATATATATTGTATTTGTCATGTTACTTTTTGTTGTGATTTCAGTAAGACATCTCATAAATTTACCTAATTTTTTTTCTTTCCATGTACTCAATCTTTGGCACCCTTGAATGTGTCCAATATTATTTGACTTTTATTAGAAAATATTGTCAGTATTACAGAATACATCCTACAGTTCTAGTTTCCGGTCAATTTAAATTTACATATTGGCTTCGAATGTGATTTGTAAGCTGTTAATCCATTGCCCAAAGGGACTTTCAGTTTAAACTCCAATCCGAATTACTCGATTCTGTTTTATTTTCTGATTACTGCCAATACAATAATTGACTCTGTACTTTACAACTGTACAGTTATTGATGATATAGTTTCCTAATTGCATGTCTTTCATTTGCAAATATAAATACCTTACCTAAATCTATTCTAAATCACCGTTTTTCAAACAATTTTTTATTGCGGCCTACTGAACACGAAAGAATCGAGATCCGCAATTTAATAAACCCTGATGTAAATTAAATATTTATATATTTATGGTAGTCGAACAGTAGGTACCTTCATAATTTCATAAAATGTTTATAAAATTCACCTATCCTATACTACAGTCGCCGTCCAATAAGTAGGAACTGATGCTCAACTTTCCCCCTTCTCCGCAACCTGTACCTTGACCAGCGGTGCTGCCGCTTCTTCATAACTTAGCATTCATGTTGGGTGGTGCGAGCCGGCACCTAAATTTTTACCAATACACCACTGCGCACAACTGCGAAAGTCATATACAGTTGATAGATTTTGATGATTATGAATAATTTAATGAAACGGTAAATAATAGCATACATGTGCGACCGAGACTCGAACCCGGGACCTTTATATTGCGAAGCGATATTGTTGCCTCTACGCTAACATGGTCAACCATGTTATTACCATGTTATTATTATTCTTATTAATAAAATTAGAGCTATGAATGCTTGTCACTTTTGTCATTGCGACCTATAAGATCTATTGTATAGTATATTTTTTAAAGATGTTCGATCAAGGTCATCTATGTCATGAACGAATTAACAAATTGGCATACATTTATCTCTGTCATTTGCAAAGACTACAAGCGTGTGTGATAAGAATGGACATAACATACTTGTCTTTCAAAAATTCATATTGTTTCGATTAAGTTAGGACATTCCATTTTAAAACGATGCTCGTTGTTGACAATACTTTTGCTGTAACGTAAGTTTATTTATCAAAAATAAATAAATATATGATCACGGCATATTACCCATTACTGAGTGTGCCACAACATTTAACTTATGCCCGATTCTACCACCTCTAGTTAAAATGACAGTTTATTAACCATTAGTTAAAAATTAAACTGAGGGTTAGAAGCGACAGTTTTAACCTCCAATTGGCTCTAACCAAATGTGATAAGAACAATTTTACAAAATAACCGTTGGTTAGCACTAACTGTCACCTCTGAAACATAAACAAAAAAGTCTCATTTAATCGAAGTCGTAACTCATACTTTTCGATATAGTAGAAGAAATCCCCGTAAAAATTTGTTTTTTACTGCCCTATATCTTAGAAACTATTGAAGATCGAACCTATGTTGATAAAGCTTTTTTTAATCATTTTGGTCAGTACTATACGCCCTTATTCTTTAAAACAACCAGCGCTTTATTGGGCAAAATAATGACTTTCGAAAAATGTTATACATAAAAAATGATCAAGAATAAGGGGCTAATTTATCAGTAATTCAAACAGTGGTTTTCAAAGGATAAAACAAAATTTTATTATTTTAAATGGTACCCTATATATTTTTTTAGCCCATTACTTTTTTTTCTGATTTCAACGGTATACATAAAATGGTTTTAAAAATTAGAAATAATGTAGCAATATTGCAATAAGCTATGCAATACACAGATATTGATACGTTTATTACCTAGGTTACAATAAGCAGCAAAGCCATTTTTTCACTATATTATTTCTAATTTTTAATGCCATTTTAAAATAATTGTTATACAACCCTATACAATATTTATATCGTTGAAATAAGAACAAAAATCTTTATCTAATGGGCTAAAAAATATATAGGGTGTTATTTAAAAAATATAATTTTATTCTACCATTTGAGAACCAATGATTGAAGTTTCGCTTTGTTATCACTGATAAATTAGCCCCTTATTCTTGATAATTTTTTGTATATAACATTTTTCTCTAAAGTTATTAGTTCCATTATCCACATCCTGTATATGTATATATAATCCCTGATCACATAACAATTAGTTATGTGATCACGAATATAATCCATAAGTTAATATTAATAATAATTCTTTATTGTATATAAAGTGTTTACACTTATTACATTTGATTTGTATGGGGGTGACTCACTTTTGCTGCTGCATATTTTATATGTTTCTAGCTCCATATTTCGAAGAGATGGGGATGAGATGATGAAAGAGACACACACAAACATCCATACCTTACCCGGGATTCGAACCCAGAACCTTTGGGTCGTGATTTGGATACGTTTCCCACTACACCACCCGGGTTGGTTATAATCTCAATAATTCAATAAGTTCAAAAACTAATAAAACGGTACAAATACATGTATCAAAATAATTTTGAAAAGGGTGTAAAAAAACTTTCATATTTACGTTAACAAGTTTCTATTAAAAAACCAAGCAGTTTGAATATGTATAACAATTTATTATTAAATTAAAAATTCTAGCTTATGGTTAAGCCCAAAATTAAAATAAGCACCGATAAAACTTTTCCCTTTTGTGTTATTCCTACATTTTGGCGTTTAATTAAAATGTACCCGTAAAAGTTTCGTCGGTTATATTACAAGTTTTTCATCCCCCAAAGTTTCACAAAAATTTAATCATACATCCACCATTTGCTCTTGAGGTTGGTAAAAATGGGAGAATTCTCACTCAGCCTGTAGATTAATTCTGTCTAGAACACAGGCTCTAAATCCTAATTTACTTATCTGTAAGCCAATTAACATTGCAGTCGGGGTAAATTAAAAAGGCTTCTCCCTTCGTATTAACTAGTGTCAGTGTCTACGATGTAACTAGAAACAAGAACCGAGACACAAGCGAATAGCGAATGAATGAGATCGATAAACGATGCTAGAGAGAACTAGTTAACGTACACGGAACTTTGTAATGGATTCTACTGACTGGGTGTGTGAAATCAACACGTTTAGGGGTCGTTGACTGATAAGTGAAAATGATGAAACACCCTGCACAATGATTATCAATTTTCATTATTCGTTTTGATTAATAAAGCTGTTCGTTACTGTCCATGTTATAGACATTGCCTTTATTCATTCATAAAATAAAAAATACCATTTTGATATTAAATTAAGTGTAACAATCTTAGGATAAATCATAATGAACAAAATAAATCTGAGCCATTGGGGGGAGTCAATTTGAGTAAAAAATGTTATATAAACACATTTTTATTAATAACTCTAGTACTAGTTACACTTAAATGTTTAAACTTGACAAGAGGAAACTACTTATTCAGATGCATTTTTAACTTTTATTTGTTTATTTATCTCAACCAGGGGCGTCTCATCTTATAGTCACATGGGGAAGCCATGAACATTTTTCATCGTTATTTTTTACGTTCCATCACCTTCAAGTAAGGAAATATTGTCTTTGGTCAAAAAAATCGATGGTCGGTTTTTAATGAATAAGCACGTTTTAGAGACTCTAAAACGTGCTTTTACGATTTTACTATTTTTACGATAATGTATGTATGTATGTGTGTGTGCGCCTGTGTGACAAAAACTTATCCTCCGATAATTTCAATTCTAGGTTACTTGCGTGCCTTTTTTATTTAATATTTTTGAAGAGAAGATAAAAACTTGCGACCCATATTTTTTCGTTTAACAATTTTTTTATTAATTGGCCAGAAAATAATAATGAAATTTGAATAATTAAATTACCCCCATGTATAACGTAGAATATCGCCGTACCAATGAATGGCCGTATGTGCGGGTAATTTAAACAGGACGGATAACCTGTTTGACGTTTGAACAATAACATGGAGGTAAATATCTTAATTTGTCTTTTTAATCTTGTACGAGTATAAGCTTAGTTAAAATCCTTCAAAATCATGCTTAACAAATCAAAATAGATACGTAATAAAAGTAACAGAAACCACCCAAAATTTCAAATACCTGATAAACAAGAAAAACACAGAAAGAGAAAAATGAATTAATTTCAAATTAAAACTTCCTCGTACGCCATCTACAGGTTACATTCTTAAATACGAGTATATTTCCCTTTCTCCATTTCAAAATAATGACGTCATAGAAAATGTTCTTTATTCATTTTCTAAAAAACATTTTTTTTAACCATAACATTAGGTATATAGTGATAAAAATCGGCTTTGCAGTACCCCGCAAGTAGCCCATTCCAAAAGTTACAATTCTTTCGTTTTCGTCTTTCGTATGTACATATGGGGTGCATTCCAAAACGTTATTCGGGAGTATCAAATATAATAAATTCCATTCCAAAACTATTGTGCTTACTGTGAGAGTTTACGCCATCGACCTTCTAAACTAAACTAAAAGTTTAGAAGGTCGATGGTTTACGCTATAAACGTTCCAAAATTCGGAGTGCACACTCTAGAGTTTACTCCCCGTGCCCGTACTCTGCTACGAATAACTCCAATGAGATTATGTCAAACGCAAACTTCTACAAAGAAACATACACAAATCAAGTTTGAAATGGAAATAAATAATGAAATTTATCAATATATTGCAGTAATTGATAATTATTTATCTATAAAAGAAACTTATTTGAAAAACATAATAGTGTAATACCTATAATAATTGTAAAAAATATCTTAATAAAACAAAAAGTGTATACAATAAATAATTTTTGGTAGTCAAAAAGTCGTGTCAAAAATATATTTTCATGTTTTTAAGGTTATGTTATTTTATTTACTTAAAGCCGTTCATAAATACTCCGGAAAATATGGTGACGTGTCCATATTCGAAGTAGAGGGATCCACTTACTCTGTATATTTGTTTTGGAATGCACCCATGAAACGATGATTAGATGTTGTGTATAATCGTTCAACCGAAAGTATTCTTATTTCAAGTTTTTAACAGTTAGGTACTCTCTAAAAAACTCAGTTAAATATCATTTTTTGACATTTTACCTTATTATAAACATTAAAGAACATTTTATTTTCTATACGATTTGATTGATTTTTTTTTCTTCATAAATATTCAATATATTTGGCGATAAAAAATTATAAAGATATTAATTTTCATAAATCTTGCAACCTATGCTGCTACAGTATCACCAGGGAAGCATTTTTTAAAAATCTAACAGAATTATAAATTTACCTCAATAGAAAAAAATAGTATGAAAAACGTGTCTGATAAGGCCTGTTATCGCACTCGTCCGTTGTAAAACATGAACGCATAAGTTAGCAGATTGCCTTATGAAATTTGTTTTTTAACATAAGTACTACTCCCACGACTTCTCCTCTTACGGAACTAAAATATTACACATTTTGAGGCAGGATTTTTTTATCTTTCTATTGATACAACAAACATTGCTATCAGTCAAAATGGGGGTTAACAGTGAGCATAAAACTGATTTCCCAATGTTAATCTTCTATGTACACCTTGAAAAGAAACACACGATATGTAAATAATATTTTCACGCTATTTGTGTATCTACATTGATTTTATTTTAAATATAGGCTTCAATTTCAAATTTCAATATGCTGATATCACATCACATCAGTGCATACGTCACTCATCTCTCAACGATTCAATTCACTCTGACGGGACAAAATGTACATTACATTTGTTTATGATTTACATGTGTTTAGAAGGAAGTTAAATGTTTATTCGCGGAGCAAATTTTGTAATTAACCAAGGAATCAGATTTTTTATAAGGCAAAGGACCGGTTTTATATAGAAATTGAATCTTCACTTAAAATTTACTTCCATAGTAAATTTAATGAAATGAAAAAATCTAACGTATTTTTCTAACAGTTATGATTTAAATGTCATAAGAACAGAGACACTGATTTGAATTTGTTCATACAAATAAATTTACATGACAACTAAATTTTAAGTGAAGATTAAATTTCTTTATAAAACCGTCCATATATCTAATAATGTTATCAGGGGGTTTAACGTTTGTGACAGTCAAATTTTTCTAAGAGTGGCATTCCAATGATCCAATGTGATGACATCATATAGTTAATTAATGTGAGCCAAGTAGTTGTGACATATAGAACTTCAGTCATCTGCATAAGACACAAATAGACTTAGCCAGCAGTAAAAGAGTTGTAATTCCTGAAACCAAATATACTGATAAACCAGCAGAAGTACAGGTTCAAGCACAAGCTTAATCACCTGCTGCCCGTAAGTCACTTGCCGTATCCGCACCTACATTACTAAAGCCTAATGTCAACAGGGATACTTCAAAGTCCTGCCCCAGTCAGCAAGAGAACCATTCGGAGCAGTCAAACTCTAGTAATCAATCAACCCAGTTATCATCAAGATTTGGAATAGTAATAAAACCAATAAATAGACTCAATTTGTGATATTCATCATATTATTTGAGGGTAAAATCATAAGTGTGATTTAAGTACCTATAAACCAATGTTCATTTATTTATAAAGAAAGGGAAATGTGACAAATAGAACTGGTCTTGCCACCTGGCGACACTAATGTATTATATCAATGTAGTTGTACTGAATAAAAAACACGCTTACTGTTTATTGAAGATTTACATTATTAATCATAGACCCCAACATTACATAGTGAAACCAATTGATCTATAGTCATTAGAGCTGATATCTATACTCTCGAGCAAGAATTTTACTAAATATATAAAAAAAAATGAAATACAATTTATAATTATAGCAGGTACTGGCTTGTTTTTAATCAATTATATAATATTAATTTTTACTAATAATTGTAACTATACTCCATTCGCTGGGACGAGAGACTGTGGAACTAATTCTTTAATAGAAACAGGTCATTCTATTGGTTCGGGTCCAAAATTATCCTTTTTTTGACCAATAGAATGACTTCAAGAATTATATAGTTCCACATTCTCTAGTCTCAGTGAATGGATTATAAAAGTAAAGCGTTAAGGGCTATTTTCATAAAAAAAATTAAATTAGAAATAAAATGAACGGTAATAACTATATATATTTAAATTTAAATTAAACATTAATAAAACCAAAGCAATGTACATATTTCCATCTCAGAAAATTGTTGAAAGTAATATTAAGATTATGATGAATTCCTATGAACTAGAAATGGTAACAGAAATAAAATACTTAGGGATCATAATAGATAATAAACTAAAGTTTGACAAGCATGTTGAATATTCTTGCAAAAAAATTTCCAAAAAAATAAATTATTTATCAAGAATTTCAAAAGACTTATCTGCTTGGAGTAAAATTACAATTTACAATACTATTATCCTGCCGCATTTTATTTACTGTTCCACGATTTTGTTTATGTGCAATAAAACAGAAATAGACAAATTACAAAAGCTTCAAAATAGAGCTATGAGAATCATCCTGAAATGTAGTAAATATACTAATATTGAAACTATGTTAGATTCCTTAGGATGGCTATGTATTAAAAACTTTGTGGAATATAATGTTTTAATATTTATATACAAAATGTTAAATAATATGTTACCACAATATCTGACTAAAAATATTACTTTTGTGAATGATATACATAATTATGATACGCGCAGTGCTAATATGTTATATGTGTGTAAAACAAACAAAGTAAGAACTAGTATGTCTATATTTCATAAAGGTTTAATATTGTATAATAAATTACCTTGTATTGCCAAAGAGGCAAAAACAGTACGAGAATTTAAATTTAAGGTAAAAGAATTATTCTAAATATTTATATGTAATTTATCACGATACCATTTTTAATACGTATGTATTCTTGTAATATTTTGTATTTTTGTATTATTGTAGCGCAATGCTGTTAATAAAGAATTATTATTATTATTATTATTATTTTTATTATACTTCATTTCACGTAAGAAAATAGAGTTGGTTTAGATAGGGATGTAAATTCTGCCCTTTGATTGATCAGAATACAAACCTAGTTCACAAAAACAAAAAAAATATCACTTGTCAGTTGTCAAATAATATCTACAGAATTAATTGATATATAACTAGGTTTTGTTGTCATTTTCAATATTCACGTCTTATACACTTTTACAGATAAACAAATTTATTATTGACAAAGTTTGATTTCACGAATTTAAATAATTTATTTAATGCATGTAAAAACGGCCGGCTCTCAAGCGCCATCTACTATTTTCTTACGTGAAATGAAGTATAATACGGAATTTGAGCGCCATTTGTCGACTTTCGACCTGCCATCTACATTTCATTTTTTTCTCCTATAAATTCTAAATATCATATACTTATTAGATATATACTGCTGTCATTTCAGCAAACTCGATGAAGGGAGATAAAATATCTATATTTTTGTCTCTTTTTGTTCATTGTTCGTAGCCGTTGGTACCAATGCGCATGCTCTGGCCTTCAAATGTTATGATTGGCTGAAGCTTTCAGCGTATGGTTATTCGAATATTTGATTATAAGGGAGAACAGCCCTTAACTCTTAAGTTTTCAGTTATTTAATATTTCCATAGTACATAGTAAAAAATATTGAAATTAATTGTTCTTTTAGCAGTCAGTATTTAGTTTCAATATAACAAACCTGTCTATTTAATTCAATTAAGAATCGTGGAAAATTAATATATCCATCAAAAAAATGCCTCGAATGTTTTCATAAACCATATAAAAAATAAAAATCCTGTAGATAATCACAAAATTCAAATTATTAAAATTATAACAAATATCTATAAAAAAATAAGGCTGCGTCACGGAACAAAATTATTGCGTGAATAATGATTATATTAGGAATAAAGATTGCAGATTTGTTTTAATTCAAAATGAATAAATATTTGTCTTTTAATTCTCATTTTTTGTAACTTCTCCTTCCCTACTTTTATTTTATTTTAAAATTAATAAGTACAGTGAGTTCAAGAGAAAAAAACTAACTCGCAGTAGGCTATGATCAAAGATATGTATGTCTAAATATAAAAGTATTTAATTAAATGTTAATTTAATAATAGATATTGTCAAAAATGTTATTTAAAAAAATCAAAGCTTTTCTTCTTGAATCCTATTTTAGAAATAGAAATAAAATAGAAAATTATTATCTTCTTTTCTCAAAATTACATTTCAAGATCAATTGACTTGAAATAAATAATGATCAGACATACGTTTCTCTGTTCATGTTCATAGTCTACTCGGAGTTAGATTTTTTAACACACTGTACGTAAATACCAGATCCATTTTATGAGTGTAACATTGGTTGTCGGTATGTTGTGAAAATGTTTCTATATTAGAACTTGCATGTAGTGCAGGTAATACTACTTTCCACTCTTAACAAGTCAAAATTAGCACATACATATAATGATTGTTCGTGTAAAATGGATACATGATACATAATTCCACTGTTAAACATTTAAAATATAAATTTGATGCTTTTCTATCAGCGATATTTCAAATTGAAAAACTTATTTTATTCGTAATAACTTTATATCCAAGGAAATGAATTTGAAAAATACTGGCTTCAATCGGAAATTGAATCCCAAACTTTCGTTTGGTTACTAGTTCAACAACACGTTTGGTCTACCACCTGACCTTACGAAAGCCATAGGCAAATTTCACATGACAGCTAAATTCTTCACTTTTTATACATAAACTGTAATCACAACTATAATAATTGAGGACAAACATTATACCTTATTTCGTAGAACGAACTAAAATATCACTACGGTAGATTTGCACTGTTTCAAAAAGAAAGAAATGGAATATATCAAGTGCACTGATATTACTTAATCGTTTATAAACATATCTTCTAGTAATAATTAATAATATTTTTAGATATCAGACATCAGGGTGAGTCTATGGGTAGCCGAGAAAAATAAGATAATTGAAAAATATGGAAAATAATTTTTATTCAAATATTATAGGTGACTATATGAAAATAAACAAAATGTAACAATGTTATTATCAACAAAGTATACAATTGTTTGTTATTTATTGTAACGTTTATTTATTTGGCTGAAGTGTAAAAATCAGAGAAAATATTAACTGAAATAAAAGTTCATTAAACGATAAATAATTGAGATAAAGATAATAAAAATAACTAACACTATAATTAAACAATTATAAATACTAATTTAAGACTAAGTATATTATTAAATACTTAACTTAGACTGTTTATTTATATCACCAATTGTTATTTCTCGGTGCTTGTCTATAACAGAATGTTATATACCGGCTGTCCTCCCAGACGGTATTCATACCGTCCAGCGTCCCTCTGTAACATTCGACACAATAACATTGAATACAAAGGGATCAGCCAACCATACTTAATTAAACATGTCTAGATCTGTGCGCCACGATTACGCCATAATTCGAGAAAGTTATACCAGCGGCGGCGATCGCATATGGGCGCGTCGGTTGGACGTTCGCTACTTTATTTATTATTACTTAGTTATTATTTACTTATTTATTATTTGCACATAGCCACCTAGAATATTTGAATAAAAATTAGTTGTCATATATCTCAATTATATTGAAAACGATTAGGCAGAAGACGCACGTCATCAACCTGAAAACAACCTTATAAAATGAAATATAACTTGTAGAAATTGTTGGGGGTTATTTATTTTTAAAAGAAGAAGAAAAAATACTAGTATTAAGTAATGTATATATTAATGATATTTACAATTATTTCTAAGTCAATCGTTATTCCTTTTACGGAATATAAAATTATTTGATATAATTGTAGTTTATATTCATACTATACATTGGCACTACTGAGAATGACCATGTTGTGTGAAATGATTTTATATTCCGTAAAAGGAATAAGGATTGAGTTAGAAATACATGTAAATTCATTAATACACGTTTCTTTAATACTAGTATATTTTTTCTTCTTTTGTAAAAGTAAATAACAACTAATAATTTCTACAAGTTATATTTCATTTTATAAGGTTTTTTTTTGTTGACGTGAGACTTCTGCCTAATCCTTTTCACTATATCTTATTTTTCTCGACATTTTTAGGCGAGTATTACAAATGGACATTGTAATACGTGTTTTTCATACTATTTTTCCATTTTCGCATTAATTTACTTTTATTTCAAAATCATTATTGAAATAAATATTAAAATATCAAGGATGGTAACACAGGCAGTTCCAATCAAGGAGGAACGTTCCAATAAACATTTGAAATTTAATTTATTTTGACATTTTGACAACAGTTTTTTAGAAATTAGGTAACAATTAAAATTTATATTTATCTAATGAAACAACAAATAAATACTTTGTAAGTTAATTTAAAAGAGTGCTTTACTGTTTGATGTAATTATTTTGCTATAAAAAATCTAATTACAGTATTTTTTCATGGCTAATGACAGGTTATGTCAACTAAAATGAAAGATATATATTTGATACTTTAACAAGTTACCAACTTCATAAATAAAAAAATCCCAAAAACAATTGAACAAAATTGTTCGTTGAACACTGTTTTTGGAAAAAAACATTTGTACAAAATTCACTTTATGAACGCGAAATAGGAACAGTAAATATCACTTCTCAAACAATTGGTTTTACACGCAACACTTCATTCATATGGCACAACAAAGTAACAAACAAACTTGTAATAAAACGAGCTTACTTATGGATAATTTATTTCATAACATAAAATAACAAATATTTAGTTTTCGTACATGATTTTAAAACAGCAGTAAAATGAAGAAACTAATATTTTACAATGTGTACAATTTTATTCGTGTAATAAATTTACAAGACAACTTGTACTTAATTTCAGAGACTTATTATACGTTTTATTAATTGTGTATCATACTGACCTTCTGTAGTACACGTTTTCATGTTCTGTTAAACGGCGAAACTCTTTTTTATCGCTGTTGGATTTCAAATTATGATACCTAAGTTGTATTTTTTATATCGACGCCATTGTGGAACGTTACACAATGAAAAGGGACTATTTTTTATTTTTTTACCTCTCGCTAAGAGAGGTATTGCATTCATGCTAAAAATCGCATATCCAGATTTTATTGAATTTTTGAACGTTTTAAGGTCTCTACAATCCGATTTTAACATTTTTACGATGGTGTCTGTGTGTGTGTGTGTGTGGATGTGTGTGTGTGTGTGTATGTGTGTGTGTGGGATGATGGAAGGACGGTTACTCAAAAACTATAAGACTTAAAATTTGTTTAACAACGTATTTCCCAATCGGACATTCATGGGAAGATCTGAAAAGGTTTTGGTAACAATTGGACAACCGGAAGTAGAAGATTCTTGAAAAAAAATCTTCTAAATATTATTTTTTGAAAATTTTTCGTGGTAATATTAAAGGAAATTAAATTCTCTATCTGATACATTTAAATATTTTATTATATATTCCATAGATTTAGAGATAAAAGAAGTATAATATTGTGACGTGCGCCCCCGAGAGAATAGTATACAACGCCACCACTGAACGAATATACGAGAACGATGACGCAATCCCTGGCGCCGCAGCGGCTGGACTCTTAATTGCGTCATGACCTCGTCCCTTTGTGTGCCGGTCATTGTCGCTTGGAAGGCTTCTAGTGGCTTCTAGACTGTTACGCGCTATATAAATACTGGCCGGGAGAAGGCGGACGCTCAGTCTCATATATACCAGTAACCAGATATGAACTCGGTGATATAAATAAACAGTTTAACAGTTGTTAACATAAATAAATGTAGTTATATAAATAAGTGTTGTGATATGAATGTTAGTTAAATAAATAATCGTAGTGTTTAAGCATTTGATAATATTCTTAGTGTTTATAATTATTTAATCATAGTGTTAGTTGTTTTTATTATCTTTTAATATTTAATCCTTATTTAATTATCGTTTAATAAACGTATTCTTTGTTAATAATAATTGTCTATGATTTACACTTCACCCATATAAATAAAAACGTTACAATTGGTGCAGGTGTGGGGTTGTTCATAACTGTGAAGTGTAAATAAAAATAAATAAAATGCCTAAACTATTAAAATTAAGTGAATTAAAAGTAGGTGATCTCAAGAGAAGAAGAACGGGATGTGGAAACAACGGGAAGGAAATCAACACTTCAAGACAGACTGCGGCAGGCATTAACCGATGCTGGTGAAAACCCTGAAGATTACCTATTCGAAATTCCGGGTGACGTATCCGATATTAGTAAACAGATAGAACAAACTTCTAGTAAATTAAGAGAAGAATTAAAACAGGAAATGGCAGAAAGTTCTAGAAAAGCCGAAGAAAATTCTAGAACATTAGAAGAAAAATTAATAGAAAGTTCTAGAAAAGCTGAAGAAATTTCTAGAACATTAAAAGAGGAATTGACAGGAACATTAGAAAATAAATTAGAAGAAAATTCCAGAACATTAAAAGACGAATTGACAGAAGCATTAGAACAAAAATTGGAGGAGAGTTCCAGAAAATCAGAGGAAAATTCCAAAATATTAAAAGAAGAATTAATGGAACATTCTAGAAATTTGGAACAAAAATTAATGGAAAATACTGAAGAAGGCCTGAAGAATTTAGAAGATAAGTATGACAAGAAGATTGAAGAAATACAGGAAAAATTCACTAAAATTACATCGACGTCAATGTCGAATTCCGATGTAGCAAAGGTGGGTGTAGTAGAAGAAAGGAAAGTAGTAAAATCTGAAACTACTTCAAAAATGCACATAAAGACACCGGAATTTGATGGGAAGTGTTCGTGGCCGAATTATTTAAAACAATTTGAAGCGGCCGCAAAAGCGAATAATTGGACGTCCGAGGAGAAGGCTACGGCGTTGACTGTCTCGTTGCGCGGAGAAGCTATCGACATCCTGCAAACGCTGAAAGAAGAAGAACAAGAAGACTACGACCAACTAGTCAAGCGATTGGATATGCGGTATGGAAATGCTCATCTGGAGCAGGTGTACCAGACGCAACTAAGGAACCGGTATCAGAGCTCAAAAGAAAGCCTTCAAGAATTTGAAGCCGACATAGCCCGTTTGGTTCATCTCGCACATCCTACAGCTCCTGACAGCGTTTTGGAGTGCCTGGCCACTCAATCATTTATCTACGGAGTTCGAGACAGCGAAATTCAGCAAGCACTATTATTGGCTCGCCCAAAAACTGTAGTGAACGCACTCTCATACGCATTAGAACATGAAGCTGCCAAACAAGCTTCACGCAACTTATTCCGAGTGCGAGATAATGAGGCTGAGAAAAACAAAAACTCTGAAGATTCAGAAGAGACAGTGCGACGAATCGCAAGTAAAGTGTTTGCCGAAAGAAAGAAACTCCGCGGTTGGAAAAATGGTGAATTGGATCATCCACAGAGACTTCACAGAAAACCGCAAAAGAAAGTGATTGCCTTACAGGACGAAAGACAAAGAAAAGTGAAGGAAAGGGAAGCAGTGTCGATGTCTTCAAGAAGATTTAAGACGCCTGGAAGACACACGGAGGGACAGAGACAGGAAGTAGAAGGAAAAGAGAGTAACGTCGACACATTGTCCGGAGAGCCATGCCAAGATAGAGATAAATATGGTAGTCGACTGGAAGAAAAACATTCCACCATTGCCAGAATAACAGTAGTCGACGATAGTTGGCAGCCCGATGGATTACGCAAGGACCAAGAGAATGACCCGACATTGAAAATACTGCTGGAGTGGAAAGCAGAAGTGAGAAAACCAAGATGGGAAGAAGTTGCACCACACTCACAGAGTGTAAAATCATACTGGGCGCAATGGGACTCAATGATGATTGAAGATGGCCTGTTAAAGCGTTTGGTGGAAAATACCGATGGAACTGAGAAGAGAACTCAGTTGGTTATTCCTAAGAATAGAATTCCAGACGTGCTGAAAGAGATCCATGACGGATCTGGAGGTGGCCATTTTGGAGTCAACAAAACGTTAGAAAGATTGCGCCAGCGATTTTACTGGGTTAACTGCAAGGAAGACGTTAAAGACTGGTGCAAGAAATGTGTGGTTTGCGCTGGAAGCAACGGCCCGCATAGACGACGGAAAGCTCCAATGCGTCAATACAACGTTGGCAGTCCATTTGAGCGCATTGCGATTGACGTGGACGGACCATTTCCAGAAAGCGAAGACAGAAATAAATACATCGTGGTTGTCATGGACTACTTCACCAAATGGGTTGAGGCCTATCCATTACCCAACCAGGAAGCTATTACGGTCGCCGAAACCTTAGTCAAGGAGTGTATATGCCGATTCGGAGTTCCACGTGAACTTCACTCCGACCAGGGGAGAAATTTTGAGTCTGCCGTTTTCCAAAATATCTGTAAGATATTAGGGATTAATAAAACGAGGACAACTGCATTACATCCGCAGTCCGATGGCATGGTTGAACGCATGAACAGAACGATCAACCGATATTTGTCGAAGGTAGTCTCCAACCACCAAAGAGACTGGGACCGACATCTTCATCTGTTCTTAATGGCTTATCGTTCATCCGTGCATGAAACCACAGGGCAAAGTCCTGCGAACATCTTATTTGGGCGTGAGTTGCGCCTGCCATGTGACTTGGTGTTCGGCAGTAAACCTGGGGAAGATCTGGCCGGGGAAGATTACGTAACGGACTTACGGAGAAGAATGAACGACATTCATGAACAAGTCCGCATAAACACTCAAGCTGCCAGCGACCGAATGAAGGACCAGTATGACATCAAGGCAGAAAAAGGTGGATACCAACCAGGGGATTTAGTGTGGCTTTACAATCCTCAAAGGCGCCGAGGTTTATCACCAAAGCTACAAAGAAATTGGGAAGGTCCATATGAGGTCGTTAAGAGAATAAACGACGTGATATACAGAATTCGAAAAACACCTACCGGGAAGCCGAGAATAGTACACTTTAATCGGCTAGCCCCGTTCGCCGGTGACAACAATGAAGACCAGCATGGAGCAACGGTTCGTCGGATCATAGCTCAGGAACCGACTTTTGAAGACTTCATGGAACAGTATTCCTTTGGTCACAAGGCGCGGTATGGCGTGACGACAGAAGAATATAGAGATCTGTTCACCGTGTCCTCAGATTATTCCCTCGGCCACTGCGTATCGGAAGACTTAAAGATGTCACGCGGCATAGCGTCAGTCTTTAAGACAAAATTTGGACGACTACAAGAACTGGCCAACCAAGGTCCATCCGTCGGAAAGACGCTACGACTGAGGGATAACAATACAGAACAGCAGCGGTATATCTACTACCTGGTCACAAAACCACGCTCGTACCAAAAGCCGTCATATCGCAACCTATGGAGCTCGCTGTGTGACCTGAAGGATCATCTGCTAGAGAATGACATTTTGAAACTAGCAGTACCGAAGTTAGGCTGTGGATTAGATGGCTTGGATTGGAGAGTGGTTAGGAACATGTTAGAGATCCTCTTCCGCTATACCGGTATTGAAATTCTCGTCTGCAGCTTTAACCCTAACAGACAGAAAGGAGAACCCCAGCGGACCATCGACTGTCACTTCTTCAAGACTTCAAAGTGTACCAAGGGCAATGCATGTAGATTTCGTCATCAAGAACTGTTCCGGGACGAAACAGTCTTAAGGAGGGGGCAATGTGACGTGCGCCCCCGAGAGAATAGTATACAACGCCACCACTGAACGAATATACGAGAACGATGACGCAATCCCTGGCGCCGCAGCGGCTGGACTCTTAATTGCGTCATGACCTCGTCCCTTTGTGTGCCGGTCATTGTCGCTTGGAAGGCTTCTAGTGGCTTCTAGACTGTTACGCGCTATATAAATACTGGCCGGGAGAAGGCGGACGCTCAGTCTCATATATACCAGTAACCAGATATGAACTCGGTGATATAAATAAACAGTTTAACAGTTGTTAACATAAATAAATGTAGTTATATAAATAAGTGTTGTGATATAAATATTAGTTAAATAAATAATCGTAGTGTTTAAGCATTTGATAATATTCTTAGTGTTTATAATTATTTAATCATAGTGTTAGTTGTTTTTATTATCTTTTAATATTTAATCCTTATTTAATTATCGTTTAATAAACGTATTCTTTGTTAATAATAATTGTCTATGATTTACACTTCACCCATATAAATAAAAACGTTACAATATATAAAATAATCTGTTGTAATAAATTTGACAGCCGAAAGAATGCCATGAAAAATAGTTGATAATTTAAATTATTTGTAACTGACAGATAAATGTCAGTGTCAGAAATAATGAGTAATGAAGGAAAAATGTACTTGGAGAATCCCTTAGTTCTTGATCTGTGACTATTATGGAGATGACAAGTCTAGGTTGAAGGACTTAAATTTGTTTCAAACATTATGGGACAATGTACACCAGTACTATAGACTAGAGTAACTTTGAATTGCGAAAAAGCTATCAAATTCTTCTCAAGTAAGTTGTAAATATTGACAAAATTACACATCGATATAAGAATAATCGGAGTGCAATCTATCCGTCACTTTATTAAAGGGAATTAGTGTTATTTAGATATAACATGTATGAAAAAATAAAATGTAAAAGAAGATATGTAAGAATAGATGCACAATCCATATATACATTTTAGACCGCCCAAAATTAATGTTTTTACAAGAAGAATATGAAGAGAAAGTAAACAACGTTGTTCGAATTGAAAATTGCAGTTACCAGCCTAATATTTATATATGGTAAACTCTACTTTGTAATTTATTGTAACATAATTTATGGTAAAATATCTTCATGTTGAGACATGCTATTATTGAATAATAAAGAAGTATATACGTCATAGATTTATATGAATATATTATTTGTATTTATAAAAATATTCTTTGCTTTATGCATACAGCCAGGTAAAATATACGGCGAGAGGTTATGTGCTGGCCACATCAGATTTTTAAATTTATTATTCATTAATATTATTAATATATTCATACACACTGAAAGAAAAATCGAAATGTAAGTTGTCAATGGTTCCATTTGTCAAAAATTGTAACGAGGCGTTTTGAACCTTTACGAGTGTTTATGAATATGGGCATTAGTGCAAAATAATGAATTTTCGTATAAGTAAAATAAATCTTTAAGGTTTTATTTCTACAAATTTATTTATAAAATAAAAAAATTCAACGAACTTACGTGTACCGTATTGAGAAAAGCATAAATTAAATAACTACATAAATAATAAAGAATATAATTCAATTAAAATGAGTCCTGAAAGATTTTTTAATGATTTAAGAACATAATTTCGTATACTGAATCCAGAGCTGGGCAGTAATTAATTACTAATTAATTTAATTTTTCTCAAAATATAATTTGTAATTAATTACTTTGTAAAAAAGTAATTGTACACAATTACTTTTGAATATTTGAAAAAGAATTGAAAAAGTAATTGGTTTTTCAAATATTAATTAGGTACTATTTTGAACCAAAAACTGAAGGAATCCCCGAACGACGCGCGTATCCTAGTTTATTTGCGTTCTTGTAATGACAGGTTACAGATGCAACTAGTCATGCGCGTTGGGACGTACGACATACTTCGAACTTTTACTTAAGTTGTTATTTATGATTTTTTCTGAATTCTAATAATAATAATATACTTTTCAAGGAATTTGCAATGATTTTTTGTAGGGTTTCATATAAATCACTATAAAGCATTTTTAACAACCATATAGGCATGTATACATGCAGGTAACTTGTGTTACTGAAATTCCAAATCACTTTAAAGTATTTGCATCCCACTATAGGACGGGTCCTTTTCGTGTCTACCTTTTAAAAAAGAATTGTTCAGCCTTGGTGTCGCATATAGTTTCAACCCAAAAAGGTAGCTGCGGCTTTGTCAAAAGTTCACAGTGTACGCTACCTGTGTTATTTTTGTTATATTTCATACTAAACAGTGTAGTACAATTTTTTTTTTTTATTAATGTAACGAATGATTTTTTTAAGTAAAGTAATTGAATAAATAATTAAAATGTCAATTACAATTCAAAAGTAATTACTTTTTCTCTAGCAGTAATTATTTTTAAATTTAATTTTATTATATTTTGGTTAAAGTAATTGTTTTCGAAAGTAATTTGCCCAGCTCTGCTGAATACTATGAAACCTTAATTAAATTTCATTATTTTATAGGAATAATTAACCACAAACTGTACGAGTTTTAATATGTGAAAATATGGTAATATATCATGTTTTAGACAACGGATATGAGGCTAGTGAGTATTTGGAAGTTTAGCTTCATTTACATTGGACAAAAATGGAAATAAAAGGATATAGCCCGGGGTATAATGGGCAATTGTGCGTAAATTATGGCCTGTTGTTTTATTGTATCATGAAAACCTGTTGGAAGCCCACGTCAAGGATCTCATCACATTTAAAATCCATGTACTTTTATTTTATCACCCTATAAATTTGTTTAGGAAATAATGTATTTTTTATTTATCCAACACTTTGTAAAATCTGTAATTATGTTATAAACTCGTACAACAATATAATACTTCAATAATATAATTAGCATATAACCAATTTTGACTTGTTTAAGGTTAAGGTATTTAAATAAATATAATGAGAGTATATACCTATAGAACAAAAACCTAAAACAAGTACCTATAAAAATGTTACGGGAAGAATCAAAATGAATGAATATAGCTACGTGCCCGAGCAAATCGCAAAATAACCACCAAATTTGGACTCATCGAGGTTAGCTCGGTCATTCCAAGATGTGATCGGTCAAATCGCGAAGGACTCATCTAAAATCGGTCAAAACTTATATAGTCCAAATTTTCCTGAATCCTGAATTTTCCCGAACCAGTGAGTATTTCGCGAAATGCCCGAACAAAACCTGAATATGAATGAATATTTCAAATTCGCGCGGTATTATTACAATTATTATTACTAGTCATATAATGCAATTTGCCCGGGTCGCAGAACATTTTAAATTATGTAACACAAAAACGAAAATTGTAGCAAATTGAAAACATTTATTATTAATTGACACAATTTGCGTGATTGTAGATAATGTCATGTATGAATAACTAATTATTTTCATTTTAGTTATTACCATCATATTTTTAGAATATTTAAAATATGTATATCATAATTATATTACCTTACAAACTGAATTATATTTTCGCAATATATTGTCCCTAATTTTGCACTATCAGTGATTAATATTTTTTTATAACGTAATGTTCTTTAAATCAACCGTTTCTTGCACAAAACGCGGACAAAATTCGCATTTTTGATATAGAAATAAAAATGCTTGTGGAATAAACAAAATTCCAGCCTCTTCAGAGTAATAAATAAACTTAAACTAGCTTTATTTTTTGACTCGTCTTTTGCTATATAGAATTTAATATTAGTTTTGAACAGTTTTTATTATCCTGTTAAATGTATGACATAACATTTATATATTTTAATATTCATTATGAATAATTACCCCAGTAATTTACCAAAAAAAATATATTACGGTAATTTTCCTGCACACAGTAGAAGGCAGTGATAATAAATAGGTATTAAATAATAATTCAAAGGATACATTTATTGTATTTAAATAAATGAGAGAGAACATTTGCATAGAATCCAACCTCGGCTGTAAGGGTGCTAAGATATTTCTTTGTAGTTTTATAGTTCAATGGCGTATAATGTTTGTATGTCGATCCTCCATTCGTAAGTGCGTCAATCATTAATTACATCGAGTTTAATTCAATAAAATCGGCACATCATATAGACTAGGTTAGTTTAATTTAAAAAGAACAAATGGTTGCTTGAGAATGTTACTAACAAGTATATCGTGACATCGAAGCTGACTATTGGAGCCAAACAGAGGCAAGTGGCAAGTCCCACAGATCCAATCAGAATTTGAGAGGAATCGCTCTATTCACCGAAATGTACCTAATATTCAAAGATAATTTAAACTGAAGCAAATGACATTATTAAATTAAATTGCTTAATTAGGCACTTGTAAAGATTCTCCTTAACGAATAAAGATCTCCTTCCGCAGTCTCGGCAATTAAAGTTCCCGGGTTCAGTAACTGTAATATTATAATTGAATTTATCAATTTTGTGCTCCGAAAATTTTATTTGTGAACTGTACTACTTCATATAACATTTGCATAAATATTAAATTGTGTGCAAAGAGTAGAGCACCCTTTGTAAATTTGAATATTTATGGCTATTTAGAATTCAGCCTGCATTGTATCTCGTCCTATATATTAAGCTCTCTTTACAAAGCTGTGATGAATACATTAGCCTACTGAAAACACAGCTTTATCCATGTTTTACGATATTTGAAAGGTTCCATCCACATAATGTATTATTATAGTATTGTAAGAGACGCGTCCTTAAAACATTGTTATTATTTGTATGTTACTAACGTTCTTAGTGCACTCCTGGAGCCATTATGTGTGTACAGTAAGACTATCGGTGCTTTTCACGGATTTATTAACTAATGGATATAGCAAGTGTATACCGATACATGTATTGCCTGTGTACTCGGTCAGATTAATAGAGAACACAGGAAGTGTAAGAAGAATATAACCTTGGACAAGTGAATTTGATATTCATATCACTGTCAAATTCATGTCAAAAATTACGTTTAAATATATTTAATCCTGAAACGTGAAATAATTATGAGAATATAATTCCTTAGTCACGTGACATGTTTTCCGCCAATCAAAATTCAGAATCTCCCTAGCTACGCGTTTATCACAGCGATGATAAAAAACAAGGAAATAAACACCGTATTTATAGTCGTTACTAAGGGATTTGTTTTCTTTATTTATGACATTGACAGTTAATTTTGAGTATAAAAATAAATAATAACAATAATTCAAACTCCGAAATATTAAATAAAACTCGTAAGTACCATGTTTTAATACAATATGAATATGTATATCAAAAGTTAGGTTAGGTTAGATTGCAAAAATTCATTATATTCTCTCACTAAATATAAGCTCGTGATATGATTAATAATCGGAGATATTGCTCGTGAAACCGAAGCTGCACATTTCAACTCGTCCTTCGGACTCGTGAAATCTGCAGCTCGGTTTCACTCGAGAATATCATCGATGATAATCATATCACTTGTTATATTACGTATGACTATATCATTCATTAAGTCATATACCAATAAGAATGCGTAATTTTTCCTTAAGAGCATTGTGTACTCCTGTACTAAAATATGAAGCGAAAATCCATATAAATTGTTCCTGTACCAGAACTATTAACATTTAAAAAAAATCAATATTAGACAAACATTTCTGATATGAACTTACTTTTTAAAAAAAAGTATTATTAAAATCTATCAGTATTTGACTTTGATTTTAATGGGAAAGCAAGAAATGCTACTAAATTTTGGGTTTCCCATTAAAATCAAAGTCCAGTATTAATAGATTTCGATAATTTTTTATTTAAATGCAGGTTCATATCAGAAGTATGTTTGTCTAATGTTGAATTTTTTAAAATGTTAATATTTCTAGTATAGGACCAATTTATTTGAATTTTCGCTTCATATTTTAGTATAGGAGTACACAATGCTCTTAATTACCACGTATTACAGCGGTTATTATTACAGTCCATACGATTTAACTTGGTGACCCAAAAGAATGTAATTCAGTTCACTATTCCTAAGTTGCGTTTTGTCAAATATTTACTTTTACTTCGATGCCGCACAGCTTCAGAAGTGAAATAGTGATTTTACAATGTTTTATTGCCTTACACAAAGCAAATTTCATCCTAATACACTCAAACTCGGGGTGTCTGGTACTTTTCAACCCAAGAAGTTATATTCATACATAAGCGTTGGTGCATTTTTACCTCTCGCTAAGAGAGGTATTGCATTCATGCTAAAAATCACATATCCATATTTTATTGAATAAGCACGTTTTAAGGTCCCTACAATCCGATTTTAACATTTTTACGATGATGTCTGTGTGTGTGTGTGTGTGGATGTATGTGTGTGTGTGTGTATGTATGTAGGATGTTGGAAGGACGATTACTCAAAAACTATAAGACTTAAAAATTGTTTAATTACGTATTTTCCAATCGGACATTCATGGGAAGATCTGAAAAGGTTTTGGTAACAATTGGACAACCGGAAGTAGAAGATTCTTGAAAAAAAATCTTCTAAATAATATTTTTTGAAAATTTTTCTTGGTAATATTAAAGAAAATTAAATTCTCTATCTGATACATTTAAATATTTTATTATATATTCTATGGATTTAGAGATAAAAGAAATATAATAAATAAAATAACGTTATAATAAATTTTACAGCCGAAAGGATGCCATGGAAAATAGTTGACCAGTTGAACTGTTTGTAACTGACAGATAAATGTCAGTGTCAGAAATTCATAGATATTACTAAAGAGTTTTTCTGGGAAGTACATATACATTATATTATTTCTTAATGTATTAGTAGTTAAATATTTAAGATTATAGGTCTATTACATATATCCTTCAAAAATACAGTCAATCCTGACAATGAATTGGAAACATTTCGAAAAATTAGAAGAGGACAAAATTTCTTCATATAATGAATTTAAAATTAAACAATCTAAATATAAGGAATAGATATATGTAAGTACAATTTTTGGTGTAGAATGTAGGTATATACAAGAAATGTTAAATACAATAGGGCGCCTTGACAAGCAGATATGGGGACTCATGTCAGAATGATAGCTAGTAATTATGTATATAGATGTATCATAATTTCTCATTCTAAATTTAGTGATTTTCCAATTCCATATGGTTTATTTTCCTCGACAAGTAAATTCCACACTCCTGGTGACAAATTAACAGCGTGTATTTAGAAAATCTTGAAATTCTGAATGAAACATACTGACTAATTATCATTCTGAAACGGGCCCCCACATCTGCTTGTCAAGGCCAACAATGTAACATGACTGTTCGCGCCCTATACTTATGTAACCAAAAAAGGAAGTGGCGAGAGGTATTGTGCTGGCCACAACAGATTTTTTTCTCAATAGCAATAGAAATTTTATTTTCTTAACTTTATTAATTTAAAAAATAATTAATTATAATATGATTTATATAATAAATAATTCATTCCAATATTTGTAATATATTTTTTTGTATAAATAATTTCTTTTTTTTGTAATATTCGTAATTTTATTGAACTTCATTTTTCTTCGGTACACCTATGGATTTTATTACTTTCCCATTACCGCAGTGATAATGTGAATTGCCCCAACTCGCCAAGTTACATCGTATGGACTGTAAGTAACCATGGTGAACGAATATACGAACCTTTGTATATTCATATATTATACAACAAGACGATTGAAAATTCTCGATTATACGAAACGTGTTGCCTGGAAACACCACGAGACCAAAGGTCGAGTGGTATTTCCAATAGGCAACTCGTTGAGTATGTCGAGAATTTTCTATTGTCGAGTTGTATACAGGTAGACTATATCATGAATAAAAAATAAATTAAAAAGTAAATAGTAAATTTAACGTAGACCTGTGGTCTATTTTATTTTGACAGAAACGTCAAACTATATACTACATAACCTATCTTTTTAAATATAGTTGTAGTAGTATGTAATATTACATTGAAATGCTCGTATTTCAAAATAAATGTTTGTATTTCAAATAAACTAGCAACAGTGCAGTTCCAGATTTGTGATCCAAATAATTATTTGTTTATTTGTCAAATTTTTACTTCCATAATTCCTTTCTGTCAAACAATAGATGCGTTCAATTATTTGTTTCGGTGCACTTGGAACAGTCAGTGTGATTTTAAATGTCTACTTAAAGCATACATCGCACGATTTTCCTCGTTAAAGTGTAACTACAGATTCATTTATACTCGTATACTCGATACTGTGATCGAATGAAAAAGATCATGTCCGTAAATATAATTAAAAATGACATTGCCAGTTCTGAGTACATAGAACAAAATAACCAAACGCACTTATAAGTGAATATACGAAGGTAGGTATATTCGAATATACCAAGGTTCGTATATTCGTTCACCATGGATACTCAATAATAACCGCTGTAATACGTGGTAGCTAAGGAAAATCACACATTCTTATTGGTTTATAACTTAATGAATGATATAGTCATACGTAATATAACAAGTGATATGATTATCATCGATGATATTCTCGAGTGAAACCGAGCTGCAGATTTCACGAGTCCGAAGGACGAGTTGAAATGTGCTGTTTCGGTTTCACGAGCAATATCTTCGATTATTAATCATATCACGAGCTTATATTTAATGAGAGAATATAATGAATTTTTGCAATCTAACCTAACCTAACTTTTGATATACATATTCATATTGTATTAAAACATGGTACTTACGAGTTTTATTTAATATTTCGGAGTTTGAATTATTGTTATTATTTATTTTTATACTCAAAATTAACTGCCAATGTCATAAATAAAGAAAACAAATCCCTTAGTAACGACTATAAATACGGTGTTTATTTCCTTGTTTTTTATCATCGCTGTGATAAACGCGTAGCTAGGGAGATTCTGAATGTTGATTGGCGGAAAACATGTCACGTGACTAAGGAATTATATTCTCGAATATATAGTTTGGTTCACGAAAGATGACAATTCAAGGTCATTTATTAACCGTATGGTATAATATTACTAGCAGATAACTTCACTACATTTCGTATACATAGACGTGCAACATGAAATATTTATGGATACATTTGCACTGAAAAAAATAAGTATAATTTATTTGAAAATTATGTTTCTTTTTAAATAATGCCTTTCTCAAAGATTTATGCTCTTCACCTATGTATTTGCAAAACCCAAAAACATAGACTTGACAAAAACCATGGAATAATAATTTGATTTAAATGTCAACGTCACTAGGTAACTATTAGGACAGAGGGCAGTGCAATTAGATATCTGTAACTGTACAACATACGTCATTATTATTTGTAATGTGTTGAAAAGTAATGTCACCATTTACGTATATCTGTCACACAACATAAACTGTATAGACATACGTCAAATAATCTTTCTCTTTCTAACATGAAATGTTGCTAAGTTACTACTGTATAAAGTGCTGTGTATTCTGTCTTCGAACAAGTGACCATGAATAGTCATCTTTCGTGAACCAAAGTATACCTACCTTCGTATATTCACTTATAAGTGCGTTTGGTTATTTTGTTGTATGTACTCAGAACTGACAATGTCATTTTTAATTATATTTACGGACATGATCTTTTTCATTCGACCACAGTATCGAGTATACGAGTATAAATGAATCTGTAGTTACACTTTAAGGAGGAAAATCGTGCGTTGTATGCTTTAAGTAGACATTTAAAATCACACTGACAACTCCAAGTGCACCGAAACAAATAATTGAACGCATCTATTATTTGACAGCAAGGCATTATGGAAGTAAAAATTTGACAAGTAAACAAATAATTATTTGGATCACAAATATAGAACTGCACTGTTGCTAGTTTATTTGAAATACAAGCATTTATTTTGAAATACGAGCATTTCAATGTAATATTACATACTACTACAACTATATTTAAAAAGATAGGATATGTACCTTACAGTTTGACGTTTCTGTCAAAATAAAATAGACCACAGGACTATGCTAAAGTTACTATTTATTTTATTTTTTATTCATGATATAGTTTACCTGTATACAACTCGACGATCAAAAATTCTCGACATACTCAACGAGTTGCCTATTGGAAATACCACTCGATCTTCGGTCTCGTGGTGTTTCCAGGCAACACGTTTCGTATAATCGAGAATTTTCAATCGTCTTGTTGTATAATATATGACTATATCATTCATTAAGTTACAAACCAATAATAATGTGTAATTTTCCTTAGTTACCATGTATTACAGCGGTTATTATTGAGTAACCATAATGAACGAATATACGAACCTTGGTATATTCGAATATACCAACATTCGTATATTCTTATACGCACGGTTTGGTTATTTTGTTTTATATACTCAGAACTGTCAAAGTAATTTTTAATTATATTTACGGGGCATAACATATGAACTTTTCCTTCGAACACAGTATCGAGTATATATAAATGAATCTGTAGTTCGACTTTGAGGAGAAAAATCGTGCTTTGTATGCTTTAAGTAGACATCTGAAATGACAATGATAGCTCCAAATGCACCGAAACAAATAAGGCACTTGCAAAGATTCTCTTTAACGAATAAAGATTTCTTCCGCAGTCTCAGCAATAAATACGGGCATTTATTTTGCAATGCGAGCATTTCAATGCAATATTACATACTACTACAGCTATATTTAAAAGATAGGCTACGAAGCATACAATTTGGCGTTTCTGTCAAAAGAAAATAGACTACAGGCCTACGTTAAATTTACTAACTTTTTATTTATTTTTTATTCATGATATAGTCTATCTGTATACAACTCGACAATAGAAAATTTTCGACATACTCAACGAGTTGCCTATTGGAAATACCACTCGACCTTCGGTCTCGTGGTATTTCCAGGCAACACGTTTTGTATAATCGAGAATTTTCAATCGTCTTGTTGTATAATATATGAATACAACGCTAAATTAGAACACAAATAAGAATATAAATTAAACATTACTCAAATCTGCGTACAGATCAGAATGGCACACCAAGCAATGGGTAATATGCCGTGATGATATATTTATTTTATTTATAATTAATTACTTAAAATAATTCAATTTTAATGGTAATAACAAGAGTAACCTAAAACTGTCAAATATGACGGCTCGTAGTATGATCACGGTTTTAACTAAAACGCTGTTTTCAGAAATGTCAAATTCAAATTTCAATATTTAATTTCGCCCTTATGTTTAAAGAACGATGTTTTTTAAATATTTGTTTGAATACAAACTGTGTTCTGTTTTAAAATCATATTTTGACAAATTTGATATTATTTATTACTGTTATTAAATAATGAAATTTGACATTTCTTAAAACAGCGTTTTAGTTAAAACCGTGATTATACACGAGTGGACAAGTAAAGGAAATTTGACAACAAATCAGAATTATGTATCTCAGCCGATCTAGCCGGGTACAACTTGCTCTATCCAGTAGTTAACAAATCCCTGGTGGTTTAAAAATATAAATCTGGTATAAACAAGTATTTACATGTGTTAAGGTTATTTAAAAAAAATGTTCTGTAGAGTTCATTTTATTAATATTGATATTTATTATGATTAAAGATCGCAACGGCAAATAAGTCATGTTCATCTGGGCGACAAACAACTAGACGATGGTCAATTGGATGATAGCCAAGTGGTCGCTAAACATGTGGGCTATAAAATAAAAGATATGTAGCATTATAAAACTGTGCGTGAACTTGTTTAGAAAAAATAGTAATAATGATGAGGAAATTGCGGAAAGTGGTGACATTCAAAAGGGTAAAAGGCGTTTCTGCGGAAATTTCCAGTGTTATTTTAAAAATCGCAAACACCGGAAACAATAAAAAATAAAAATTCTGGTATGGAATCTTTAAAAACTTATATGAGGAAAACTTCGGACATTTCAGTTTGTCCGTATTAGATACGGCAGCACCTTTTCTTTCTCGCTTTTCTTTGCCCAAAACACGTAGTTGTAATGAACTCAACGTCTTCTTCGAAGAATCGGTATAACGCCTTGAAATCGCGAAAAATACTACTACTAAGTAGGTATAACGTTTTCGTGCACGTAGATTCATCATTAATTCCGCTATTCGGTTGAATTGTAGGATTTTAAAAGGCCTCTCTGAACAGTCTAGGTCCGGTCACTAGTACACTCCATTTTTTTCAAATATATACTTCATCATGGTGGTAGGGACTATTTTTTATTCATACCAAACTTTAGTTCATTATTAACTGGTTTATAAATAGGAGTAGATACTCAAAAGAATAAATACTTTCTACATTTTTATTCTTACAAAAGTTTACATTTAGTATACGAGTATACTCATTTTTATTCATATCACCCATGTAAATTGTATTTGACACTGACATCTGTCAATTAGTAATATTGAATTATTGAAACTCTTTCCATGGTGATGAAGCAAATATTGCAAGATTTATGAAAATTAATTAATATTTTTTTCTCTAAATACATTGAATATGAAGAATTGCAATCAAATCGTATAGAGAATAACATATTCTTTAATATTAATAATAACATAAAATGTCAAAAAAGATATTTAACTGCGTTTTTTAAGAAAAAAAGGTAAGAGGTTCAAATTAAAGTACTTCCGGTTGATTGTAACCAAAATCTAAACAAGTCTTCATTAGGATGTAAGAATGAGAAATAAGAAAAAAATGTAATTTTTGGAATTTATAGGATTGGAGTTATCGCGGCCAAAACAATCGTCACACGCGCATACACACACATACATGCATGCATACACATACACACATACAAACATCATCGTAAAAATAATAAATTCGTATTCTAGGGATCCCAAAACGTGTTTATTTATTAAAAACTCATCATAAATTTTTTTAACTAAAGACAATATTTTCCTTACCTAAAGGTAACGAAAGGTAAAATATACAAATTAGTCAAAATGAATAGTAATTTAATGGTACATATATTATTCCGACAAAAAATATAGATATCACTAGATATATAGAAACAAATGAAAAACAATGTTATAGAATTATAATTTACAAGCAACCAGAAACCATAAATAAATATTTTGGTCCTTGCTAATGATCCACATTAGCTTCATCTAGAGCGTTTTTAAATTCACCGCCAAAATCTTTTCTGTGATGTTACAGTGAAACCAGGAAATTCAATGACTATTAGCATTCATTAATACACATGGGCGCCATCAGGAATTTTCGTAAGATGGAGCTGAAATAGTTATTTACATAACCAGTTATGAAAAGAGCGATATTGTTCGTTGAACATAATATTTGCCAAAACAAGCAAAATGAGTTTTGCAAATTACGTGAGTCAACAAATATCACGTTTTCGTAACGTATTATGTACAAAAAATTATCTAATTCTGCTAAATTTAAAATACTCAAAATTCTAAGATTTCTATGACAGTACAATATACATATTTCAAAATCAACTTACCAAAGCGTTGCCGTGAAAATAAATGAATTTCATTTTTATCTTCCGCTACCTGAGATATCGAGATTTTGGTAAATAAGTACGTTTTAAGGTCTCTAGAATCCAATTTTAACATTTTCACGATGTCTGTGTGTTTGTGTGTGTGTGTGTGTGTGTGTGTGTGTGTGTGTATGTATATGTGTGTGTGTGTGTGTGTGTGTGTGTGTATGTGTGTATGTTTGTTCTTGTTTTATTCTAATATGAAAGGAGTCCATTAGATTTTGGTGCAAATCGGTTAACCGGAAGTGACACTTTCCTCGAAGTCACAAAATATTTTTTCTTTGCAAAATACCTATAAATGTCATATTTTAACGATATGTTGCAATAAAAATTAAAGATTATTAAATTTTCTACAGATATGCGTTGATCCTTTTCCAATTTATTTTATAAATAAATTTATTAAATTATATATTTTAATACATCCTGCAGCATATGATTTATATATAAACACATCTCCTTCATTACACTGTCAAAAAACTAATCTTCTCAAATTACAAAAAATAAACGTCACTGTCTAAATATAAATTTGAATTAATATAACGGTAAGATTTTCGCACAGAAAATATGAACTATAATTATATTATTATTAAATTTAATACATTTGTATTATTGGTAAATATGTAAGTATTTACTAAAATAAATAAAAATTGCAATCCGGGAGACAATGTGCTGGTCACATCAGATTTTTTAATTTAATGCTTGTCACTGCATACACATCATCATTGAAAATGAATTCTGATTGTGTTCTGAATCCGATATAAATCTTCCTTCTGATGTAGAGGAACTGGGTGTGATTCAATAATTCATAAATTGGTATTATGATATTATAGAAATCTCTTTTATTATCAGTTGTTAGTTGTGTAATATTCTTTTTCTACTACCACTACTGTAAAAGGGTCATTACTGAACAGACTACTAACAATGTAAGTTCGTGCTTATGAATAGTGTTACGTAATGAACAGCAAATTTAAGTTGGCAGGACTGATTGTCAAACTGTAAGAAATGATTAAAATTTGATAAATAAAATTTAAGATGTAAATATAATAGAATGAAATTTATCTGACATATACATATAAATACATATTTTTTTGAGTTATTATATTAATATTATATTATGTCAACAATACATATTTCATTTCAATCAAATTTGCAGTGAGGAACTATTTTTCATCGTATATCCCTATGCTTAGCAGTAACCATGGTAATATTGTTGCGCAGTTTTATTTTTGTAAATAAAACCCACCACACTTTTTGACGTTTCGAACTGCTGCTTTTTTGTGTGATTACAAATACATATACTGAGGTAATAATTATTATTATAAACAAAATTAGTTGATAATATTATTTGTAATTTGTAAGTAATGCAATAAAAAAATAATTAATTTATAACTATGTATCTGAATTTTGCTTCAATTTAGAAATATTAATGAGTGGTCGTAGAAAAAGTATAGTACATAATTCGAGATGTAAAGCAATTACTCACTCGTAAAATTACAAACTCGACGCTACGCGTCTCGTGTGTCAATCATTTTACTCGTACGTAATCTGCTTCTTACATTTCTCATTACGTAATATACTATTACGTAACTGAGTTACTTAAAGATTTTTGCAGAACTCATTTCGTATCATTTATGTAAAAAGTGGCATTTCATAAAATTCTGTTTAGAAATAATTATCATTTTTCTATTAATTGTTAATTGTTTAGTCTAGATGTCAGTGATCTTAAAGTTATTGTAAGCTTGTGCCCCCTCAGATATCCTTTCACGAAGATGATAAAGGTTTTAATTTTGAGGCTGTCGGTATTTCATACTCAAGTGGAAGTCATGTAATCTCGGGTTTTTAGTTTTCGGCGCGTGCAACCCGCCCGCATGCAGAGTTACAATAATAATAATTTATCAGTTTAGTTTGATCAGTTATACTTATTTAAATTGTTAATAATAAGTTAGTTTAAATGTTCCCGAATGGTGCGATTCGAATAAAATGGAATTTATTTTATTCTTATAGGATTCAGTTTATGTTTTTGAATGTGAATAAGAGTACCCTTTTTGAAAGTCTCTACTGTTCTGTTTAAGTAATGACATTATTTTATGGGAAAACCTACATAAAATCGACACTGAGTAGTTCACTAATATTTTGGTAATAAGCTGTCGCATGATTAAATAATCATTTATAGTAATCTTATATGAATATATGAGCATTATTAGAATACGCAAAATAGAATTTTATTCTATTTAGGACTTTGCTTTATGAACAAACCGTACGATGCAAGATATAAGATTCCATGTTGAATTAGAATAATGGGATTCACTAGACGTCAAGCATATACCGAGCCCAATTAGATTACAATAAATGTTATTAACTGAATAAAATGGTAGAGCATATGCGCAATGACATGACTCAAAGGTTTTAGGGTCAGCCAGTGACGTTATCGAATCGTCATATATCAAATTAAGCATGGGATATGAATGTGGAATACATGTACGGTTATTCCAAAAAGGCCAGAATAGATTATAATTAAACTTGTTATTTTTAACTGTATTTAAAATAACCTTCCATAACATTTCCAGATTTGGATTTTATATTTTTGTATTCCACATTCCACCATTCATTACAAATATATGTCGCTAGAAAACAGCTACTTTTAAAAACGCCGTATGTACATATATTCTACCCTGCCTGCAGGTATTACTTGACGGACTCGATTTAAATTAATATTCAGTTAAATAATACGCATTACTTTGACAAACACAATTTATCCTTGTATTCCTACTCTAAATTAATTCTAAGGTGTAATAACAAGGCTTGTATAGTCCACGTATGATGTACATTTATTAAGGACATTTCGGGCCTAAGCCAGGCCCGTCTTCAGTTAATAGAGTATATATAATAATTCTGATTACATTTTACAAAAAACTTGTATTAGACACATGATTCTAATTTAGCTATGTTTATCAATTCGGAGTTGGTGAAATACTAAAAACCTGAAAACATTAGTTTTTATACATTCAAGGAAGTAAATATTAAAAAATCGACTCTGAATAACATTTTTTAAAAAATCTTCATTTAAAAGCCTATAAGATACAGTTGACTCAAAAATTAAAGCCAACGGATCACTTATCACGTCGTACATTTGTTAATTAGACCTTAGAAGAAAAAACAAGAAAAAGATTTGACGAAGTCTATTTTGAACTTACAGGGTACGTAAATAAGCAAAACTGCAGAATATGGAACGAGGAAAATCGACGAGAAATACTGAAGAAACCATAGTATTCACAAAAAGTTACTGTTTAGTGTGGTTTATAGGCTGGAGGAATGATTGATCCTTATTTATGGAAAAGAAGTTTAGCATACCAAAGGAGTACAGGAGGTCACTTGCATAATATTTTTTTTTATTTAGTAACCGCAAAATTGTACTTTAAAATAAAATAAAAATATTATAACATTTAAAGTATTTTGTTTTATTATTAAATAAAAGGTCAAATTTTGACACCTAGTAGTTAATCAGATAGTTGAGTGGTGTGAAATAAATAGTGATATAAATAAATAGTATGCAAGTTAATCGATGGCAGTCTAGTGGATAACAAGTGAAATAAATAGTGATATAAATATCGCGTAGAGTCTACAACAGTCGGTAACCAACCGGCAGTCTGAAATTGGAACACGTGGTGATAAAAATATAGTATAATAAATATTGTTTAAATAAATAATCTTACACGCCTATTCAGAAACAAAAATTTAAACAGTGTTTAGCTTACACACTGTTTAAATTTTGACATTTCGTTCATTTTTGTATTCACAGACTACTTTTTTTAGACACTGTTTAAATATTTAAACACTGTTTCAATTTATACAGTGTTTATCCTTGTAACCCTGTTTAAACGCATTTTACTCATTCAGAGACACTTTTTCTTCGTAGTCATCGTAATTAAACAGCAATTTAAACATGCAAATTTAAACAAGGTGGGGTAATTTATATTTTTCAAAATGAGTGGAATTGACAAGAATTAGAATATTGAAGACGATAGGGACGTCGTTGAACGTAAATTAGATTCCAGTTTATACAATATAGTTAAATTATTGAATGAAGAAGAGAACTGGAATGATGGAGAACACTCAGAAGTAAATCGTGTTAGAAATGCACCACAACGACCAAATTTAAGAGACGATATTTTTAGAACACAGTATATTAATTTAGCTTTAATGAATGTTAGAAATAAATGTTATTTAAAGTTTTATTAATTATTATTCTTATCTTCCTGTTATATATTTTTTTAAAATAAAAATCTGATGTGGCCAGCACATAACCTCTCGCCGTATATTTTACCTGGCTGTATGCATAAAGCAAAGGATATTTTTAGAAATACAATTAATATACTCAGATAAGTCTATGACGTATAAACTTCTTTATTATTCAATAAGAGCATGTCTCAACATAAAACAATTTTCACATATATTTACAAAATCTATAGGATATTATATCATAAATTATGTACAATAAATTACAAAGTAGAGTTTACCATATATAAATTTTATGCTGGTAACAGGAATTTTCAATTCGAACAATGTTCTTGTTTACTTTCTCTTCAAATTCTTCTAGAAAAAACATTAATTTTGGGCGGTCTAAAATGTATACTCCTATATCACACAAAATTACAAATTAATATTACAATGCTTCTTTACGTAAGGTATTTCAGATGATATTAATTTCGAATAAATTTGAACATGGGTCATTTATATGTATTAAAACTAGACATTAAAATTGTAATGGACTATCAAAATTTAAAAAAAAAAGTTATTAGTTTTTAAAATATTCGAGTTTTTCAAAACATATACATTTACGTCTATTCCAAATTCTTACTATTTTCAAGACTTCTGCTATTGTCTTTTTGAAAAACGGAATCCATTCTGAAGTAAATGAATGCAGAAAATGACGAAAGTAAACTAAATACTAGTTGTTTGAATTTATGATGCCACGCCAGATAAAAAACATGTGCGTTTGTATAAAAGTTAAAGATATGTTGAATGACATAGACTGCCAGTTTCTACGAATATTTTATGAAACTAACACAATTTATATCTCTCTTATAACGACTATGTATACTTATTTATAGGTACTACACACAAATAACAAAAAGTATATAGACAATAAGAATAGGTATAGCTAAAGTTTGAATTGTTAGAATTACTTTTTATTTAGTTATGTAGGTATTGTAATTGGTAGGTGCTATTGAAACCAAATTATTTTCCAATATAAATATATAAATATATCATCACAGTATATTACCCACTTCTGGGTGTGCCAATCTGCTTTGTACACAAATATCGGTAATGATGAAATATTTGTACCGTGCGGGCGCTTACCAGGCGTATCCTCACGAGCACTCAATGCTGGCGTGGAGAGTGCAGCACAGGGGTCAATTTTGTGCCATTAAAATTTGAAGTAATTTTTGGCGTCGGTCGGGATCGAACCCGGGTTCCCAGATTCGCAACCAGACACTCAGGAACACGGCCACGAGACTCCATAATATTAGTTTCAATAAAATGTTTGTTTGCGTTTCTTTCTTTTTCTCTATTATATTTTCAATGTATTCAAAATTATAAATAAGGACATTGAGAAGCCGAATGATGGACAAATGGATTCTTGCTAAAAATTCTATTCTGGTTATTTCCGGTTATCTGGTTTACACCAAAATGTAATGGCTTCTTTCCATATTCGAATAAGGTACAAATACAAGGTTTCAAAATTTTCTTAACGATAGTATTTGTGTAAACGGTAAAATATCAAACAACCAAATTATTAAAACAATCAAGCATAGATAAAGATATTATCAAGAAACTTATTCCTTAAGACCCATGTGTTTCAAGATTTTATGGTTTACTGAAAGTACCCCTACGCCCGATTGTGAATTGTATTAATTCTTGCACTTACGATTTATCTAAATATTTAGATAATCTTATAAGACCATACATTGGAAATTCATCATCTTATGCGAAGAATTCCAAACATTTTATTGAAATTATAAAGAACAAACATATCTCATCAGAAGATTTTCTAAAAAAAATAATTTTTCAGAAGATATTGTGAAACTTTTTCGACATTGTTTAACGTTCATTTTTAACAACGAATTCTAAAACGAGTTGATGGTGTTGCAATGGGCTATCCTCTGTCTCCAGCGTTCAACCAGATTGAACCAGTCAGAAAAATCTTCAGTCGCAGAGCATGCCCTAGAAGAATTCCACCATATAAAATTCGAAGAAACAAAAATACTACCGAGACCAACACGCCTAAACCACAAGGTAATTAGAGAAGCCATTAAGATTTTCAAAACCAAGAATAATAATCTCAATCATTGTAACGGTTTAGATCTTAGTTGAGCATGGCTTCCTATATTAAATAAATTGTAATTTGTCACTATGGTTACCTGTTGCTAATGTTTTTGTTATAATTTATTTATATATTTCTTGATTTGTTGTTTATACCCTGAAGAAGGCAGTAGTTCATATACTGCCGAAACGTCGGTTTTTATAAAAATAAAGAGAAGTAAAACTAAAAAGGTTGTATTATTTTAAATAAATGATTTATCTCATGTGTACTTTGATTAAAATTATTTCAATCGTAAAGATCGGAAAATAGTATAATATGTATCTATATAATTACGTAGTGTGTTTCAATTTACATAAATTCATATTTTTTATAATTTAATAATTCTACACATACAAAATATTCTTATACGTACATACATGGTAACTTTACGTAAATCCATAAAGTTTTTTCAACCTGTAGAATCTACAATATAAGCAAGAAACATGAACTACAGAAAACAGCATCAGGTCAGGTTGTTTTACAGAGAACCTGATATTCTTAACATAATAGAAATAATATGAGAGGCGACAAATTAATTATAGTCTCCTGTATTGTGTACAATACAGAACCGTGTACTTACGTTTGCCACGTAGTAAGGTACATGAAGGTACAGCGTTCTTACTTTATATTTAATTGTTCTCTTTTTATTCAACCAACTTACACGATACACCTTTGTTCTTCGTTCCGATATAAAATTTAATTAACTCTGTACTTTTATTCTTCTTTTTAGTCTAACTACATTTCATTAATAATAAAAATTACAACATTATTTGAATAAATACGAATAATAAATAATAGTAATCAATCCATTTTTGTACTAATATATATATACGAGTATAATATGTATTTCCACAAAAAAAAAACGAAATTCTATAGTACCTACTCTTAAATTCCATTGTAGTTATTTTTATCTTTGATTTACAGATAGAGCATTCATTTGTATTCGGATCATTTTATTTTTAGTTTAATAGTCATAACTCTAAAAATAAAATTAATTTTAAATATTTTTTTAAAATAATGTAGGATATATATCGACTGTAGTATTCCCAGCTATTTTGAAAGTTATTCTGTTGTCGATTTTGAGAGCAAATTGATGTGTATGCGACCTTTATGATTATTAAGAACGAATGAATTTTGTGTGCATGATACGTAATATTTTGTAAGATCTTACTGTGTGATGTCCATGTTATTTTTTATTTTGTATGTACTATTTTGTATTTTATTGAGTGTTATAGACCATGAAGAAGGTACAAGTGTACACAGAAACCTCGATGTTGTAAGAATAAATGCTGTTTAATTGCGATTTAGAGTAATTATTAACACCTTTTAAAATAATTTTAATGTACTATTACGTTCAAATTTAATATCATTTACATTTAATTTTATAAATAGAAATATTTTTTTAATACATGTGTCCCAAAAAAACGCGCCCAGCATGCTCATCTCGAAAACTATAAGAAAAGTTGATTAGATAAAAGTTGGCCCATTAGAAGACCATTTTACTGGTGAATCGTTATTTAAGAAAAAAAAAATGAATTGGCTACTAGGTATAGCCGAAAATGTTATTTTATTTATTTGTGAATAACTTTGATTTGCATTTCTTTATGACACTTTTGATGTTCTTTCGAATGGAAAAAATTTGATCAATGTTGAATTCGAATTTTAATTCTAATGTTATATGAACGCCATATACAAAAATTATACCATTGAAAAGAGAAAATTCTTAGATTTCCAGCGATGTATAACTTATCTATGTTCATTTGTTACAAACAGCAAAAATTCAAGAATTCGTTATAGGTATTAAATTTATAGGTTAAAAACAATGGTTTCTGCAATGAAACAATTGAGAAACATAATTTATTAAAGAAAATAATTTGGTTATTTTCATTGCTAATTCTTTAATTTAGTTCTCAATATTGTATAAAGTTTTGTAGATTTCAATTAATTTTAATATTTTTGTCTGGACACCATAGTAGGCTTTGGCATGTTTAAACCAAATTTGAAAAATGTTAGTCAGTCCTACCTATTGTTAAAAATATTAATAAAAATTAAGAAAATAGGCTTAAAGATATCCAAATTATTGTCTTTAATTAATATAAAATTTAAAGTTAAGTCCGAAATTGCTTACAATAGGCTTTTCTAATCCATAATCTAATAAGGATACATTGGGCAATATTGATATTATTAAATAAATTAAAAAATATGTAACGAAACTATGTAAATGTAACCATCAAACAAGAAAAGAAAAATATTTAGAACTGATGAATCCAACCCTGTCTCGAATTAAAACTAATATTTTTATGCGTTATAAACCTGACAATATTTCACCTAAAACCCACAAAAGTATTTCAAAAATCAAGCCCCATAATTCAAACTTCGTTTAGGCCGTTCGTGCATTCAAACATGCCATCAACACACCCTCAACTTTTGCTATAACCTTACAACTTCCTTGCTTGATTCTAATCCTTATCGTAATGAGCTTTAGGGGTAGTTTTCCCTCGCCGCGAGATGTATTATTAATGGGAGAGTGGTGAGTCACCCTGAAGCAAGCAACGCAGGGGGAAAGACGAAGGGTGAAGTCGTGATACGGAATTTAAATGGGGTCGTTAGGATTTTATGTTTTGCTAAATATAGATGATTTGTTGGGCATATTTTTGAAAATAAATATATTTATTAGAGAGGTACAGGTTTGTGGGTTTAAATGTTGACACGCTAAGTCTGGAATGGCAAGAGTTATTGTTATAGCTATTGGTTAGGTTAGGGAACAATAGGGGTTCAAGTGTGCAGGTGTTTTGGGAGTAATAATATTCTTCAAAAACACTTTTTTAAGAATGGATCAGTTGGTGATTTTTAAAAAGATTATTTTAATCAATCTCTATTTAACTCATAAATATAGCACTAAAAATATGTAGTTATGTGATCAGGGATAATACGTTATATAAACGTGCTATTGTTTGACTCAGATAATTTTCAAAACTCGCTTCGCTAGGAGTTTTATAGAAAAGACTAATTTTACAATATGGAAGTCGGTAATGACGATATATCTATACAGTTGGGGGGGGGGCTTTATCAGACGTCACACCATCCCATAGGGTTTCAAATTTCAAAGCTATTGTGAAACGAGCACCATAAGGTTCAATTTTGTGTTATTTTTGAATTGGAAATTTTTGTGCGCTATTAAAAAACTGAATATAAAAACAAAAGTATATAGGAGAATATGTAACCTTACTTACCCAGATGAAGGTACAAGAATGTACCGAATGTCGGTTGTGTAAGGAAAAATAAATGCTGTGTGACAGAGATTTTGAGTAAATGTTAACACTTGGAGAAATATTATAGTATCATATTTGACGTCAGTCAGAATCGTAAAGAAATTTCGCACGTTTTAAGATTCCTGAAATCAGATTTTAACATTTTTAAATGTGGGTGTATGTACATTGTGTACGCTGTAACCAAAATTCCATCAAACATAATTTACAAAACCGATACCTATTTCTACTCTCTACTAAAATGGAATAAACCTGTCAGATTTTTAAATCAACGGCAAACACTTACTTTATGCTTTATATATATACCTGTCAAGAAAATACCGAGAATTGTATGTTAAAAAAGCCAGAGTGTCGAAATTATTTTTGTCGATACGTTGGCACAACTACTCTCTGTGCTCACGCGGAGTTTGAGCGTCATCTGTCATTTAGTTTGTTTATAGTGCTCCATTTGTCAGTTCATCTCAAGTGTGTTTTGCGATGTTTACAATGGATAAAAATATCGAACAAAGAATCTGTCTCAAATTGGAATTTCGTGTGCCGAAGCGCTGAAAATGTTACATAAGACTTACGGTGAATCGACTTTATCAAATCACATGCGTATGAGTGGTACAATGCATTCAAAAGCGGTCGAAACGTGGTAGAAGATTTGCCTCGCTCAGGTCGGCCATCAACGTCTTGAACTGAACTTAACATCGTCGTTTAAGTCTGAGAGAGATAGCCGCTGAAATTTCTGTGTCTCACGAATCAATTCGTACCATTTTAAACGATTGTTTGGGCATGAAACGCGTTGCCGCTCGACTAGTGCAGAAAGACCTGAATTTTCTGCAAAAACTCAATCGCGTAAGGGTCGCTGAAGACATGCTAGAACGAGTCAATTCCGACCCCACATTCATAAAACGCATTGTAACTGGTGATGAGACATGGGTTTACGAGTTTGACATGCAAACCAGTCAACAAGCTTCGGAATGGCGCCTTCCAACTGAGCCGACCGAAAAAAGTACGTCAAAGTCAATCAAAAATGAAGGTGATGTTGACAGTTTTTTTTCGATCATGGCAGTGCATTTCACTCGGAATTCTTGCCAGAAGGTGAGACAGTAACTAAAGAATATTATCTGAGCGTTATGTGGAGTTTGAGAAAGCAAATTCGTCGAAAAAACCAGATTTGTGGAAAGAAAACTCATGGATTTTGCACCACGATAACGCACCATCTTATAAGACTATCATTATGAATGAATTTCTGGCCAAAAACTCAACAAATCTTATCAAACAACCACCGTATTCCCCTGATATGGCTCCGGCCGACTTTTTTCTCTTTCCAAAACTCAAATTACCACTTCGAGATACCCGTTTTCAGTCTATAGAAGACATAAAAGAGAATTCGCGACGAGGACTGAAGTCGATTCGTGAAAATGCGTTTAAAAATGTTTTGATGATTGGATTATTCGTTGGCATAAGTGTATTATTTCGAAAGGGGCTTACTTTGAAGGCGATAAAATAAATTTGGATGAATAATGCATATTTTGTGTTTTATTGACCAATTTCCGGTACTTTTTTGACATAGTAGTATATTTGAAAAAATATCAATTTTATACATAACAATTATTACCAGGGTGTTAAATTTTATAGTATAATTAAGGATCATAAACTTCACTGAAATTAAGCTCGTATCCTAATAAAATAATTGTCATCTATTTTCATGAATAAAATGTATCAACCATAGAAATACACATACAAGAATCCAATTATACTCAAATGTATTAATGTAAAGGATGTCAGTACATAATAATCAAAGTTATATATAGAAACTGATTTCTAATTATATCCACTTCTAAATATAACATACATACAACATGAATGTCACATAATTCTGTATTATTTATTATGTAAATTACAAACAATTTGTAACTTATAATTTGCTGATAAAACACAAAATTAATACTTGCCTGGATAATTGCTGATTTCAAAAACTGTAACTTTATTTTTATTCTTAAATCAAATATAAAACAACAATAATTTCACTTCCATTATCTAAATATTATTTAATTTATACTTTATGTATTACTGAATCTTCAACATGATATCTATAAGAGAAATATGGTATTATAAAGTATGTGATGTACATACTTTTATATTTTATTTGAAATTTACAGACATATATGTACATACACAATATATTCGTATTTCTAGTTTATATATTTTTGTGTCCTCCGTCCGGTATAACTAGATTTACTTATCTTTAAATCATCCAGAAACTCTTTATTAGTAGAGAAAAAGTAGCGACTTTTATGGGTATATTTGTAAGTTGACATTACCACATTACTAATGTAGTGAGCTGTTAATTTTCGAATATTTTCAACACAAGAATTATCAAAATGTTTACAAATTTTAAGACTAAATGGTTAATTGCAACTTAAATGGAAACATTTTAAGCAAAATATAATTTCACTTCTTGTATTATTTCATATAAAAATATAATAAAAAAAATAAATAAATAAATAAAAAAAATAAAAAAAATATATAGGTAATAATAATAATTAGTTATATCTGAATTTGAAATTCAAAACCCAAGGAAAAACCGACAAAAAATGTTTGATGATTTTCAGGTTAGGTATATTAATAAATCTATCATTTGATATTCAAATCTTCTCACGTTACCTATATAAAAAATCTCTACTATTTACATATCATTTGAACAATAAATCACATTTATTTAATAAATATGTGAAGAAATCGACACATTTTTTTATTTATTACATGTCCAGAAACTGTTTTGCGAGTGCTCGTATTTAAAATATACACACACTCGTAAAAGTGCAGTTTCTAAAATAGTGATACAAATAACTCTGAAAAGCATTTACCTTTCACATGGAGGTTAAATACATACTCATCATTTATATACACTGTAGTTTTCACAAAAAAATAAACACAATTATTTATCATAATACTGCTAGAATATTATACCAATGTGCACAAACCACAAAATAAAATAATTGAAAAATTTCAAATAGTTATTTATGATGTAAGTATGATAAAAGTGGCATTTTATTTTTTCTACAGTCTACATAGAAAGTAGCCATTTGCGCTATCTTTTGTCAACGCAAAATGTCACTTTGCCGCTCTAGCGCGACAAAGTAGAAAAAACGCTCGCTGTCCAAATTTCTAACTATACAATGGTGAGAAATGTCACTTGTCTACATTATTAATGGAAACGTTTAGTCAAGGAACTAATGGCACTGTAGTGACACGTTTACCACCTTTACAAATAAATCTGGCATAACTGCTCTGCCGGTATATTACATAACAAAAAAAAAAATGCCGCACTATTGTGAAAATAAAATATGGCATTCATTTACAAAAACGAAAGTATAAAATGTTTAAGATTCGATTGAAGCAATAGATCAAGAAGAATGGGAAATAACGATAAATTAAAATTAATATAAAATACGTTTTTTCTTTATATTAATCCTTATTAATTGAATAGTAGTGTAAGTACAAAGTGTACATTTTATTATTTTTGTTATGGTAGTGACTGTAGAAAAAAACCTTGTGTGTGTTTCGAGCACAAATGACATTGTCGATTTCGAAAGAATGCCGCGCGACGCAGGAGCGCGGCAACAACCTCTCAATCGACAATGTCCTATTTTGCGCTCTTAATACACAAATAGCTATTGCGCGAAAGAGGTTTGAAACACGACGCGAAGAGGAGTATATCATACATTATTTTTTCTACAAACACAATTTTTACCTTCCGTCACCTTTAGGTAAGGAAGGTATTGTCTTTGGTCAAAAAATTCAATGATGAGTTTTTAGTGAATAAGCATGTTTTAGGGTCACTATAATACGATTTTACCATTTTTACGATGATGTCTGTATGTATGTATATGTGTGTGTGTATGATCGCATAACTTCAATACCACGATTCCAAAAATTAGATTTTTTTCGTATTCCTCAAGTTTACATCCAAAAGAACAACTTACTAGATTTTGGTTAAAATTGGTGAACCGGAAGTAGCCTCATTTGAATATATAACAGTTAAATTTGATTTATTGTTATTTAACGTTATTATAACTTAAAGAATATATTATTCTCTATACGATTTGATTGCATTTTATACTTCATATTCAATAGATATAGAGTTAAAGAACTTTAAAGAAATTAAATTTTATAAATCAGCCAGCTATGCTAAACATGGAAACTACTAATATATTTATATAATTCAATTAGACAGATGTCAGTATAAATAAAAAGCTAATTAATGTGGTAGAGATGAGGATGTTGAAGTAGATGTTGCGGAAGACACGGAAAGATTGGTAAGGAACTAACTCTAGTGTTACAAGTTTCTAGAAAGGTACAAGCGAGATTATTATATTGGTTTGAAAATGTCATGAGGAGAAATGAAGTATATATTGGATGAAGAATAGCTTAGTAATAGAAGGTTAAAGAAACAGAGGAAGACCAAAGATAAGATGGAAGGATTGTATTGCGGAAGACTTGAGAGAAAAGGAACTGAATGAGAACGACACGTAAAACAGAAATGAGTGGAAGAAGAAAATAAAAAATAGCGACCCCTAACGAATGGGGTAGGCTAAAGAAGAAGAAGATGTTAGTGTCAAGTACAATTTGCATAGTTTGTTTATGAAATAATTTTACTGGAAATTTAGAATCTTTTGCAAGAAAATTTATGTATGGAATTTATACATAATACACAGGATTGACGGAAGGTATTGTGCTGGCAACAACAGATTTTTTTATTTAAATTTATAATTCTAATAATTTTGCGACATATGCTAAAAATATCGATTTATTATTCTAATCGTCATTACCAAGGTACTAACTAATTCAATTTTCTAGTGTTAAATGTAACAATGATCTGTCACTTTTTAATCCTAAAAACAAACGCTAAGAAGGCTACTTTTAATAGATTTGTGGAAAAAAAATTATTGAAATATTCTAGGTGAAAATAATATAGCAATGAGAAAAACAAAATAAAATAGACATTTAATTGCTACTTGTTTAACGATTTTTTTTTTAATTACTAAATTATTGCAATTACCTTATTTTCCTCGATTTTTTTTCATATTTTTGATATACAATACATCGTTGAAAAGAAAAAAAAATCTGATATGGCCAGCACAATACCTTCCGTCAATCCTGTGTATTATGTACAAATTCCATACATAAATTTTCTTACAAAAGATTCTAAATTTCCAGTAATATTATTTCATACAAATGGCACTTGACATGGACATCTTCTTCTTCTTTAGATTTTCCCATTCGTTAGTGGTCGCTATTTTTTATTTTCTTCTTCCATTCATTTCTATTTTGTGAGTCATTCTCACGTCAGCATAGCTGGCTAATTTATGAAATTTATTATCTTTTTAAGTCTTTAACTCTATATCTGTTGAATATGAAATATAAAATGCAATCAAATGGTATAGAAAATAATATATTCATTAAGTTATAATAAAATTTAACTGAGTTTTTCAAGAAAAACTGTTAAAATTTTCAAATGAGGACACTTCCGGTTGACCAATTATAACCAAAATCTAATCAAGTCTGCATGTGGTTGTAAGGAAGAGGAATACGCAAGAATTGTAATTTTTGGAATTCTAGTATTGGAGATATCGTGCACGAAACCGCGGTCACATACATACACACACATACACACACACGCACACACGAACACACACATACACATACAGATATCATCATAAAAATAGTAAATCGTATTGTAAAGACCCTAAAACGTGCTTATTCAATGAAAACTCACTACCGAATTTTTTGACCAAAGACAATACGTTCTATACCTAGAGGTGACGGAAGGTAAAAAATGGCGGTTAAAATTTTAGTAAAATAATTATAGGTTGCTATTTAAAAGATATTTATACACCAAGTGAGGTAAGATAATGTTTATCCATGAAAAGAAAGTTTCAATTTGTGTCGTGAAAAATAATGGCTGATCTGTCTATAATAAAGTTTTATTTTCGTGCCTTATGTTATTTTAAATGCATAATTTGTTGCAGAATGAGTTAAAATTCTGTGAGAGTGACTTAAAAAAATTGTAGTTTTGTAGCAAATAAACAGTTACTTATAGTTGTTACTATGGAGTTAATAATGACAGTTTAAAACGTCAAAATTGAATAAAAAATAAAAGTTGATTGTATCATATCTTGTAAATCTGATTTTATAAAAAATATCTACATCTGTCATCAAATAGTATATTTAAAATAATAAAACTTTTATATGGCCATTTTTTTTATTACATTTACATCTTCCCAGACTCACCCTGTTATATTATCACGGCATATTACCCATTACTGGATACGCCAATCTGCTTTGTACACAGATATCGGTAATGATAAAATATTTGTACAAGGGTTCGAAAATATCATGATATTTATATATGTATACAGTAAAATATCCAATATTTGTTGATACATATCTGAAATAAATCAAAATATGGATATTTATTTTTATAATTATTATTTTTAATCCTATACAAGGGAAATGATAAATCAAACATATCATTATGTATTTTTATTTTAATAATTAGAATGTACAAAAGTTCTGAATTAAAAATTTGATCACGAATATAAATGTATGATATGTATATATCAATATATACATATCGGGATATATGTCGTATAATGATATACATTAACGACAGGGCTGGTTTTATTTTCCCCAAACCAAAAAACCAACCAGTGTTTTAAAAAAAAACTCACTTAAAAAACCCAGATTAGCTATTTATGTGTTTAATTGCTCAACCATCAGTACTATATAATATCCTTCGAATTCTGATTTGTACCGTGCAATCGTAACCTCACGTGCACTCATTGCTGGCGTGGAGAGTGCACCATAGGTATCAATTTTGTGCCATTTAAAACTTGAAATAATTTTTGGCGTCGGTCGGAATCGAATCCAAGTCCCTAGACCCATAATCACGAAGTTATGTAAATAGAAATGTATATGCATTCTATAAATATAAAATTTCATATCATTATTTTCAATTATTATAACTATAATCACTTTCAAGGAAACAATATCTAGAACGTTTATTCGATATTGATTTTAATTTTGTAGAAATATTACAATTACCATCAAATTTCATAGCTATACGTATAATAAATATAATAGCCCCAATGAATCACACTGGTTACACTATAAAAATTGTTTATTAATTTTTTAAACTATAAACAAGCAAGAGTAGGAAGTTTTTATATCCGAGTCACGTAAAAAAATCTGGCTTCTTGCTTTTATGTTTTAAAAAGGGAAATACGCAAATGAAAAAATATGTTATTTAATAAAAGTACAACAGTACAATTACAATGGGCGCTAGTATTAACAGTGATTACGGGTGATTAGCGAGCATTTGACTAGCATTGTTTTATCTCTGTCAATCGTTTCTAAATTATTTTAGAGAAAAATACTTCAAATAAGAGTTATAGAAAAATTAATTGTACGCATTTTTTATTTGAAGTATTTTTCTCTAAAATAATCCAGAACGGATTGAGAGAGATAAAACAATGCTAATCAAATGCTCGCTAATCACCCTTAATCGCTTGTTCATACTAGCGGCCATTGTGTTTCAATTTACATGACGACACCTAAATATTTTTTTATTAATAACGCAATTATTATAAAACTTTTACCGGTGATTACGATTAATATTTTTGTAGGAATGAATTTTTTTGAGTATAAATCCGGCCAACTATGATTAAAATAAAAACTAGTGTTTTAAGCAGAGACCATTTAATAAGTAATACTTATTAAATGCAGAGTCCTGAAACTGAACCCGAACATGAACAAAAAACCCGAATTAACCCGAATTTTTGATGAACCTGAACCCAAACCGAACCTTTATTTGTCAAACCTGACCCGAATTTGAACCCTTTTAAATTCAGATTCGGTTCAGGTGTATTAAATATATGTGGATAATTAAAAATGGCAAATTCAAATTAAATTTAACCGAATTGAACCGAAATTAAACCTGAACCGACATTTATTTCCTGAACCTGAACTGAATATGAACCATAAATAAATTTTGGTTTAGGTCCCTGGTTTTAAGTAGTCATAGTAGCGATGAAGATAGAGCAAAAAAAGTATTTAAAAAAAGTTATTGCTACTTACTAACATACTCCAGATATGAAGTTTCGCTGAAAAATTTTAATTTTGTAATTTTTCAACATTTTTGTGTAAACTCATTGAAAAAATTCTTATCTCAAATATTAAGTGTGCAACACACTATCAAAACAATGGAACATTGTTTGAAACGTCAGCTATAAAAAGAATTTACTTATGTGGCATGAAATTTTTGAGTTGTTTTATTAGTGATGATAGAACAACGATTAAATAATCCTGAAAAGGTAGAAATTATGGGAACACACGTATTATCCTAATGTTCATACATCGCCATGTTCATTTCTTGTTTCGCCCAGTTTCATAACGTTCAAATTTTGACCAGGAAGTTGGCGCAGATGAACTTCGCGCGCTCACAATTTAAAAAGTACACTCCGGAGTACAAAATGTACTCGTTAATTATTTATTGAATCAGAATACGTAGAGTTATTGTTAGTATTTTTTTTTGTATTGCGGAGTGTACTTTTTAAATTGTGACTGTGCGAAGTTCATCTGCGCTAACTTCATGGTCAAGATTTGAACGTTAGGAAACTGAACGAAACAACAAATGAACAGGGCGATGTATAAACATTATGACGCTACATACCTATCCGAAATTATTCAACTTCAGCCGAGCGAATGCTTTAGAGTTTAACACGAGACATCCTGAACGTCCACCTATCCATCATGGGGTAGTTGCACACTTGCATCGCCTTTTCAACGCTACTGGAATTGTCAATAAGTCAGCACCACGGCAATTTAATAATCGATGGCACTCTGATGATGCAGTAATATTAGCAGCATATAATAAAAATCCTCGCACAAGTTTATGAGATATGAGTACAAATTTAAGTATCTCTTAGTTTGGTTCACGAAAGATGACTATTCAAGGTCATTATAAACCGTCTGATATATTACTTGCAGATAACTTCACTGCATTTCGTATGCATAGCCGTGCACCATGAAATATTTTTGGATACATTTGAACTGAAAAAAATTAGTGTAATTTATTTGAAAATTATGTTTCTTTTAAATATTGCTTTTATCAAACATTTATGCTCTTCACCTATGTTTCTGCAAAACACAAAAACATGAACTTGACATAAAACATAGAACAATAATTTCATTTAAATGTCAATGTCACTGGGTAAACAGGGTAGTGTAGTAGATAATTAGATATCTGTAACTCTACGACATGTCATTATTATTTGTAATATGATAGAAAGTAATGTCACCATTTACGTATATCTGTCATTCAACATAAATTACCTAGACATACGTTAAATAATTTTTCTCTTTCTAACATAAAATGTTGCCAAGCTACTGCTGTATAAAGTTCTGTGTATTCTTTCTCCGAATAAGTGACCTTGAATAGTCATCTTTCGTGAACCAAACTATACTAAAATTTGGAGTTGTCTTCGTCCACATAAATTAAAACCCTACATGCCAAAATTCTTGCACACGCTTGAAGGAAATTTGCATAGAAGAATGGAGTATTGCCTCTGGTTCCAAGGTAATTTTTTAAACGACAGAGAATTTTTGAAAAAAAAATATGTTTACTAATGAAACACCATTCATACTAACGGTGTAGTTTCATCACATAACTGCAGAAACTGGGCAGCAAAGAATCCAAGTTTTGTAATAAATTTGTAATGTGCTTCGCGCAACGCGATGAATTACATAACGCACCCTACGATGTTCTGGTGTGCGGCCGCCAGCTTTTTTACAGTGGAGACGGTCAGGGTTGAAACCGCATAAGGGTTAAAAAGGGATGAAGAGCGCCACGTAATTTTTATCCGAAAAATTACGAAAAGGACGGTACCAAAACGATATGTAAAGATAAGTTACCTACCGTAATATTGTTGCCTGAAAACCTACTGAGGGATCAAAAAATAAAAAGGAAATTTAATAAAACAGAATTTAATGAAAGTAAAATTTGTAAAATAAAGTAAGCAAGAATGTAAAATGGTAAATACACAAAAAGAAATATATACTGTTATACCCGGAGTCGTATAACTCAGTTTCGGGCGCAAGCATTACATCTACGCAGCGTGAAATTGATCAACTTCGTAGCGCGGGCAGGTACATGTCAGTTGGAGCGCACGCACGTTCCAGAGTTACAAGTCCGGACAATGGGCAACAATGCAACAAAATAAAATATCGAAAAATACTTTACATAAAACAATACTTACAATGAGCTGAAGGCTCAAATTTACATCCGCAATAATACGAAATATTGAAATTCTCAATTGGCTAATAAAAAAAAAAACATGAATACAATAAATCAAGGAATTATATAAAACAATATTACTTCAACAATGAAGCGCCAAGTTTTACAGTGAGGATACTGTAACAACAGTCCTCCTAAGCAACAATTAAACTTTAAGTTCTTTCCTCGCAACACAAAATAAGCCAAAAAAGAGGAAGAACGATATTAAATAATGGTACTTATCTATACGGCATGTTTGGGGGAATTGTAGGCGGCGATGAAGTAGGGCGATGGTGACGGCGGAGGGACACCAACTGGGCACAATGTAGAAGGTGTCCACAATAATGGTGACGCTGACGGCAGAGTCGCAAATCCTCCGAAGAGAGATGACTTCCAGAACTCGAAAAAGATGCTCGTGACACCACACGAAGCACCCACCAAAATACACAACACTGGAAAGTCATTCGAGCACCCCCGATGTCGTACAAATCCGCAACAATGGCGAAACCAAAAACTGGTCCAAAACAACAATCGGGTACTCCACTCGCGTCAAAACTAAATCACGCCAACCAACAACCACGTGCCAAAATACTCGTCAAAAAGAAAACACGTCTACCCCATAACAAAGCCTGTACCAGAATCCACGATGCTCAAAACTTTTTCCGGAACCAAGAAGTTTTTGCTGGATGAAGATGGCGCAAAAAAAACAATTACAAAATAAAAAGAAGAAATACAATAAAAACAATTCACCCACGCCACTGGTGCAATTCTACAACTAAAAACATGTCAAGCGACGTAAACAAATAACCTCGTGGATCGCCAAACAAACTATTGAAACAAATACGAAATAGATTAGAAATAGGTCGAAAATAATCAGAAAAACGGATTTATGTAAGTTACTAATTCGAAGTGAAACATATTTTACATAAATAAACACTATAGGAACATTTGAAATATAATTACAATAAGAAGGTAGAGAAATGAAACAGCAGAGAATTTATTGGACGAAACGCTATAAAAATATAAAGATACACGAAGGATGGACAGAATAATAATAACAATGCGACAAGGGAAACCAGATTTAGACGATAGGAAGTACGTATACATAGGGCAATAAGATTCTGGAGCAAAATGTTCTAAAGTGAATTTTAGACCGTAACAAATTGTAAAAGACAATATTCACAAAGAATTAATGTATGGTGTGGAATTTTAAATACAAAAATCATTTTCAACACGTTAAACACGCAAAGATTTTTAAATTTTTCAAATACCGGATTAATGGATTCGATTGATTATTTGCCACTCACTGTAACGCAAGAACTGTATTTACAGCTTGATGAAGCCTCAGTTCATAACGCAAGAATTAGTACGAGCATGGTTGGACGAGTATTTTCCTTTAAAATGGATAGGTCGTAATAGTCCTTTAATCGAATGGCCACCGAAATCGCCCGATATTACACCATTAGACTCTGTTCTTTGGGAAACTATTAAAAATATTATATATGCATCTAGACCTCGAAACAGAGAATACCTATGCGAGAGGATCCGACAAGCTCGTCGCGAAATTTTATCAGAAATGTTACGATGCATTGTATTGAATAACAGTAGACGAGTAGATAAATGCATTCTACTTTAAGACGATTTAGTTGAAAAATCTCCTATTTTGATTCGTGTTGCACATTTGATATTTGAGATAAGAATGTTTTCACTGAGTTTATACAATAATGTAGAATTACAAAATTAAAAAAAATTAATTCCTGCAAAATTAATATTCGTAATGGCCTCTATCACTGGTAACAGTTTTATAGTAATTGTGTTATTAACAACAAAAAAAATATATGTGTCTTCATGTAAAGTGAAACACACTGTATAATGGTGTACTAGTAATGTAAAATAAAACAATAGAATATTACATTTAAAATATGTGTATGTAGCATTATTTGACAGCACTTTTTATTTTAGCTAAAATATTTTAATAACTACAACTAAATAAAAAAATTTAAGTTCGAAATGAAATTAAATGAAAAGTCGCAAATTTTTACTTATTTAATCATTCCTCTAATCTATTAAATCGTAAATCTAAAACACCCTGCATTTCACATATACAGTCTGCCAATAATTAAAAACTGGCTATAACATGGGAAATCAGTTTGTCCTTGCATAAAACTTCCAATTTTAATTAATATTAATAAATATTGCTCATACAATAAATAGGAATTTAATATTTACGAATTCTCTTTATATAGGTAACACAATTGTGCTCGCAATTATTTAGAAAACAGTAGTAACAAAGCTATTGACCTAATTTTTCTGACAGTTCGACCGTTAGGCATTTGTTTGTAATTATTTTTCAGTTCCATAGCTGTCACTACAAATGAGCAACGTTTTTAAAATTTCCAACACAATTTTTCAGGTAACAAAACAAAACACGCAAATTAAAATTTGATTTATGATTTAGATGTAATATTTATATGAAACACTTTTGTCTAAAATTAATTGAGAAGTTTTGCGCAAAGATAAACTGATTTTAATCGCTAATGGCCCGTTTTTTTATTAATACACTGCAAAAAGTTAAAAAATGATTTATTTCCAAAGAAATATTTAAATTGCAAACCTAAATATTTCCATTTTTACCAGTTTAAACATAATTTACAACAAATATTTTTTTTATTTCAATGAATTGTTGAATATTATATCTATTAATAGAAAACAGTTTTATCGTTGAACGCTTTAACGGGCAAATAAAATTTGCATTACTATCAATATTCAGTGACCCAAATCCATGATTTTGTTTCACATTATATAAATAAGGGCAGAACATAGTGCGTACTAATGTGATTACAAGTTACAATTATTCCAGTAATCTAACAATTTATTTAGAAGAAGCACTTAAGAATGTAGGTCGTCAAAAGGGTGGAAACCCTCTGACTAGCAAGATTGCTCGCTCGTAAGTTTGTAATCGCAATACTAGACAGAGATAGCAAATGAAAACAGTATATGATGGTTAGATGTTTCAACACCCGTCTTTCATAATCATAAATAATAATTAAACCTAAACCTTATTTTGTGTCGCCATCATACTGTCATATGTAGCAATGAGGGAGTTTTCATATTTTTGATATTTTTATATGTTAAAATATTTTTTAAATCTAGTGTTTTTACTTTTAAATTTTGAAAAATTATAAAAAATACCGGAAAAAAAATGTTAAAATTTTATATTTTTATATGTTTATCGTATTTTCTATGTTGTTTATATTTTTAAAAAATCAAATATTTTTTTTTTTTTAAATGATATTGACGTTTCAATATCAAATATACAAGACATCAGACATCCGTTCATGTTTTCATTCTAAACTAACACTCGTAGCGGACAACTACGGCGAACCAAAAATGCCACATACTACATCTTATTGCGGGCGATTTAACTAAGAAAAATTTAATATCGTTTGTACAAAAAAAACTAAGTTTTATTACTTGTATTAATTGTAATATTGCATGTATAGTATTGCAATAATGTGGAAAAATCATAACATTTCAACAGGACTAAGTCCCCCATTCTCTTATCTTATCTCTATGGAGTATTGAGTGTGAATTATACTTCTTTATTAATGAATTAACTGATATTAATTAATTCACGCAGTATTTTAATTAAGAAGGAATGCGTGAAAATAATCTTTTCACCTTCCGTCACCTTTAGGTAAGGAAGGTATTGTCTTTAGTCAAAAAATTCAATGATGAGTTTTTTAGTGTATAAGTTTGTTTTAGGGTCCCTATAATACGATTTTACCATTTTTACGATGATGCCTGTATGTATGTATGTGTGTATGTGTCTGTGTGTGTGTGTGTGTGCGTGTGTGTGTGTGTGTCTGTGTGTGTGTGACAAGAGTTCCAGATCGCATAACTTCAATACCACGGTTCCAAAAATTATAATTTTTTCGTATTCCTCAAGTTTACATCCAGAAGAACAAGTGGTTGGTTATAATTGGTGAACCGGAAGCTGCCTCATTTGCAGATTTAACAGTTAAATTTGATTTATTGGCATTTAACGTTAATATAACTTAAAGAATATATTATTCTCTATACGATTTGATTACATTTTATACTTCATATTCAATATATACAGAGTTAAAGATTTTAAAGAAATTAAATTTTATAAATCAGCCAGCTATGCTAACCATGAAAATTGTTAATATATTCAGATTGACAGATGCCAGTATCAATAAAAAGTAAATTAATGTGGCAGAGATGAGGATGTTGAAGTAGATGTTGGGGAAGACACGGAAAGATAGGTAAGGAAATAACTCTAGTGTTACAAGATTCTAGTAAGATACAAGAAAGACGATTACATTGGTTTGAACATGTCATTAATTGAATAGTAGTGTAAGTACAAAGTGTACATTTTATTATTTTTGTTATGGTAGCGACTGTAGAAAAAACCTTGTGTGTGTTTCGAGCACAAATGGACATTGTCGATTTCGAGAGAAATCCTGCGTCGCGCGGCAACAACCTCTCAATCGACAATGTCCTATTTTGCGCTCTTAATACACAAATAGCTATTGTGCGAAAGAGGTTTGAAACACGACGCGAAGAGGAGTATATCATACATTATTTTTTCTACAAACACAATTTTTACCTTCCGTCACCTTTAGGTAAGGAAGGTATTGTCTTTGGTCAAAAAATTCAATGATGAGTTTTTTAGTGTATAAGTTTGTTTTAGGGTCCCTATAATACGATTTTACCATTTTTACGATGATGCCTGTATGTATGTATGTGTGTATGTGTCTGTGTGTGTGATCGCATAACTTCAATACCACGATTCCAAAAATTAGATTTTTTTCGTATTCCTCAAGTTTACATCCAAAAGAACAACTTACTAGATTTTGGTTAAAATTGGTGAACCGGAAGTAGCCTCATTTGCAGATTTAACAGTTAAATTTGATTTATTGTTATTTAACGTTATTATAACTTAAAGAATATATTATTCTCTATACGATTTGATTGCATTTTATACTTCATATTCAATAGATATAGAGTTAAAGAACTTTAAAGAAATTAAATTTTATAAATCAGCCAGCTATGCTAAACATGGAAACTACTAATATATTCATATAATTCAATTAGACAGATGTCAGTATAAATAAAAAGCAAATTAATGTGGCAGAGATGAGGATGTTGAAGTAGATGTTGGGGAAGACACGGAAAGATAGGTAAGGAAATAACTCTAGTGTTACAAGTTTCTAGTAAGATACAAGAAAGACGATTACATTGGTTTGAACATGTCATGAGGAGAAATGAAGAATTATATTGGAACACGAATGAATAGTTTAGTAATAGGAGGTTGAAGAAACAGAGGAATACCAAAGATAAGATGGAAGGACTGTATTGCGGAAGACTTGAAAGGAAAGGAACTGAATGAGAACGACACGCAAAAATAGCGACCCCTAACGAATGGGAAAAGCTAAAGAAGAAGATGTCAGTGTCAAGTGCAATTTGAATAGTTTGCTTATGAAATAATTTTACTGGAAATTTAGAATCTTTTGCAAGAAAAATTATGTATGGAATTTATACATTATATACAGAATTGACGGAAGATATTGTGCTGGCCACAACAGATTTTTTCTATTTTGTAACAGCACCCAAAAGAGTTCGTTAATAGCTCAGTCGAGTGCTGTAATATACTACAACTTATTTTCTTTTAAGGTTGGAGGCTACAATGTCAAAAAAAAATTCAAATTACGATAATAAACGAACACAAACAATTGTTAAGAATATTATTTTTAAATAATTATGAATTCAAAGTAGTAATAATTAAAAGAGAAGAAATAGTGTCTCGTGGCCGCGTGACTGAGTGTCTGATCACGAATCTGGGGAACCGAGTGAGAACCCGATCGACGCCAAATATTTCGAATTTTACATGGCACAATCCATGTGGTGCATTCTACTCGCCAACAATGAGTGCCCGTCATCATTATTACCGAAATCTGTGTACAAAGCAGATTGACACATCCAGCAATGGTTAATATGCCGTGATGATATATTTATTTATACACGTTTCACAATTTTTAATTTAAAAATCTGTTGTGGCCAGCACAATACCTCTCGCCACTTCCTTTTTTGGTTACATAAGTATAGGGTGCGAACAGTCATGTTACATTGTTGGCCTTGACAAGCAGATGTGGGGGCCCGTTTCAGAATGATAATTAGTCAGTATGTTTCATTCAGAATTTCAAGATTTTCTAAATACATGTAGTTAATTTGTCACCAGGAGTGTGGAATTTACTTGTCGAGGAAAATAAACCATATGGAATTGGAAAATCACTAAATTTAGAATGAGAAATTATGATACATCTATATACATAATTACTAGCTATCATTCTGACATGAGTCCCCATATCTGCTTGTCAAGGCGCCCTATTGTATTTAACATTTCTTGTATACCTACATTCTACACCAAAAATTGTACTTACATATTACATATATCTATTCCTTATATTTAGATTGTTTAATTTTAAATTCATTATATGAAGAAATTTTGTCCTCTTCTAATTTTTCGAAATGTTTCCAATTCATTGTCAGGATTGACTGTATTTTTGAAGGATATATGTAATAGACCTATAATCTTAAATATTTAACTACTAATACATTAAGAAATAATATAATGTATATGTACTTCCCAGAAAAACTCTTTAGTAATATCTATGAATTTCTGACACTGACATTTATCTGTCAGTTACAAACAGTTCAACTGGTCAACTATTTTCCATGGCATCCTTTCGGCTGTAAAATTTATTATAACGTTATTTTATTTATTATATTTCTTTTATCTCTAAATCCATAGAATATATAATAAAATGTTTAAATGTATCAGATAGAGAATTTAATTTTCTTTAATATTACCAAGAAAAATTTTCAAAAAATATTATTTTGAAGATTTTTTTTCAAGAATCTTCTACTTCCGGTTGTCCAATTGTTACCAAAACCTTTTCAGATCTTCCCATGAATGTCCGATTGGAAAATACGTAATTAAACAATTTTTAAGTCTTATAGTTTTTGAGTAATCGTCCTTCCAACATCCTACATACATACACACACACACACATACATCCACACACACACACACACAGACATCATCGTAAAAATGTTAAAATCGGATTGTAGGGACCTTAAAACGTGCTTATTCAATAAAATATGGATATGTGATTTTTAGCATGAATGCAATACCTCTCTTAGCGAGAGGTAAAAAGTGCACAAAAGGCTCAGAATATATTACTATTCATGAAAAGTTACACGTATTAGGATAAATAAAACATTTTTATTATACCAGGTTTATTGTAAAAAAAAAAAATTGAAAACAGTATTTTTAACCGGCCAATTTTTACCACCATGACAAACCGACTGATGCGATCCTAATAGCGCCATCGTCAATTGTCTGTTCACTTTCACTAACACTCTTTTATTACAGTTTTCTTTAACTAACATGGAGACGACATAAAAATGCACATAATAGAGCTAATCCCTTTAATACGCTGATGGATAGGATTTACCAAATACCTTACAAATATATAATCCACGAAATACAAAAAAATCTAATACTGTAAACTACTCCCATGTTGATAGGTAAAAGAAAACTGTAAAAACCGAGCCGGCCTGTAATGTCACAGGTCGGCTGCGTTGTAAGCGCAGTATAATGTTTTCATGCATTTAAAAATAATCTGTTGTGGCCAGCACAATACCTCTCGCCACTTCCTTTTTTTTGGTTACATAAGTATAGGGCACGAACAGTCATGTTACATTGTTGGCCGTAACAAGCAGATGTGGGGGCCCGTTTTAGAATGATAATTAGTAATTATGTACATAGATGTCAAATATCAGAATTTTTCATTAAAAATTTCAAGATTTTCTAAATTCACGTAGGTAGTTAATTTGTAACCAGGAGTGTGGAATTTACTTGTCGAGGAAAATAAACCACATGGAATTTGAAAATCTGACATGGGCCCCATATCTGCTTGTCAAGTCACATGACTGCTCGCGCGCTAATGTATTTAACATTTCTTGTATACCTACACTCTACAGTCTACACCAAAAATTCTACTTACATCTATTCCATATATTTAGATTATTTTAAATTTAAATTCATTCTATGAAGAAATTTTGTCCTATAGTCTTCCAATATTTCGAGATGTTTCCAATTCATTGTCGGAAGTAACAGTATTTCTGAAGGGTATGTGTAATATACCTATAATTTTAAATATTTAACTATTATTACAATAAGAAATAATATAATGTATGTACTTCCCAGAAAAAATCTTCAGTAATGTCTCCGGATTTCTGACACTGACATTTATCTGTCAGTTTCAAACATTCAAATTTTCAACTATTTTCCATGGCAATCTTTCGGCTGTAAAATTTATTAAAACAGATTAATTTATATATTATATTTCTTTTATCTCTAAATCTATAGAATATATAATAAAATAATTAAATGTATCAGATAGAGAATGTAATTTTATTTAATATTACCAAAAAAAAATTTAAAAAAAAAAGTTTTTTTAAGAATCTTCTACTTCCGGTTGTCCAATTGTTACCAAAACCTTTTCAGATCTTCCCATGAATGTCCGATTGGGAAATACGTAGTTAAACAAATATAAAGTCTTATAGTTTTTGAGTAATCGTCCTTCCAAATCACACACACACACACACACACACACACACACATACACACACACATCCACACACACACATAGACATCATCGTAAAAATGTTAAAATCGGAATGTAGGCACCTTAAAACGTGCTTATTCAATAAAATCTGGATATGCGATTTTTAGCATGAATGCAACACCTCTCTTAGCGAGAGGTAAAAAATGGAAAAATATTTAAGCATTTAGTTTCATAAAAATTGTTTTATAATACATTTTAGTGTAATAACGTTATTTTTCACTATTATGGTGGAAACTCCCATTGTCGATTATTTTAAATTATTAAAAAATCTTTCAGTACTCATAATACAACAATAAAAATACAACCTTTTAGTTTATTACTATTGTCTCGATTATTTTGTTCGAAGGGTATGGCAACTCCGTTGTGCGTCGTTACTCAAACTTCCTTCTCACAAAATAAAATGACAATTATTACATTCGTTCTTTAACATACTATTTTGTAAATTTTAAAATCACATAATTCTAATCGTAAATACACCTTCGTATAGACAATTTTCATTAAGTGTAAATTAAATTAAAGCAATCAAAATATCTTAGTATGTATAAAAGCAGTGGCGGCGTTAGCATTATTTTTTTAGTTGGGAGGAAGGTATCAAGAATTTTTTAAGGTTGAGAATGTATACCTATGATTTTAAGGACGTTGGGATGGTGAATTTTACATTTTTTAATTATTCCAGCAACTAATAAAATATTAATTAAAATAAGAAAATAAATAAACGAGAATAAAATAATATATTTCTATTAAAATTAAAAAAGTATTATTCCTTCTATTATTATCTTCTGTAGCAAAATAATCAACAACTAATTTTAAATTTATATTTTTACAAAAAAATAAATCAATAAACAATATTCCTAGATCAGTAATTCTATCTTAGGACATTGGTCTAATAAATAAATTTTGTTCTTTGATTGGTCATAATGCAAACCTAGTTCACAAAAACGAAATAAATATCAGTTGTCAAATAAAATATACATAATTAATTTAATGACTAAGTTTGGTTTCACGAATTTAATTATTTATTTAATGCATGTAAAAACGTCGGCTTTCAAACGGCATCTACTATTTTATTATGTGAAATGAACTATAGTTTTTAAATTTTAGACTACTAACAGATCTCTCACAACTTGCGCTGGAAGACTGTACTGTCTGCGATATTACACAATTTATGAATTTCGTTATAGACTAAACTAAATTAATGTGAAAGAACCGCAAGATCAAAGTTTTTATTTCATATCTCTCAGTGGTTTTTGGTAATACTTTTAATTCGTTGGCTAAATGAATTAATTGTTCCAAATTTAAAAAATAGAACTAGATGGATTCAAAGTACTGAATCCCAAATAATTGACGTTGGTCGATGACTCGCATGTCGTATGCCGTACCTTTCCTTGACCTTTTGTCGATTTCGTATACTTACCTTACCGTCACATTAATATAAGGTTGGGCGATTAATTGGGCGAGAAGAATTTTAGTTGGGCTCCCGTTGAACCGTGCCCACCCCTAGCGCCGCCACTGTATAAAAAAATCTGATGTGGCCAACACAACACCTCCCATCATTTAATTTTTGTTAACTTAAATACATACATACTTACATATTTATATAATGCTAGCAATTGCATTAAGTGCCTTTGCATAATACGAGTATAATAATAACGATTGTTCCAATTTATTATGTGTATCATCCCTATTTTCTTCTCCAGAATCTAACCACCATTTTATTTTGTGATGTGACGTTAATTTCTTTTCAATTACAAAATGAAAATTAATTTATTGATTAGATGTTTTATAAATTCATATTTTAACATTTTCTTCTTAAAACACTACCATTATTAATTTGAAATGATTATCTGTCAGTTTTATAAATTCGAAATCTGAATTGTTTAACAAAGGAAATACATTTATCTTTAAAGCATAGACTCTGGGATATTTTTATATAAATTATTTTATAAATTTATTCATAAAATAAATAGAAAAAATATTAATACATATCTGTAGAAAATTTAATAACCTTTATTTTTTTATAATAACATAAATTGCAAAAAAAGTAATTTAAATGAATTTATCGAAGAAAAACTGTTTTCAGCTTCAAGTAAAGTGTCATTTCCGGTTTTCTGATTTACACCAAAATCTAATGGCTTCTTTCCATAGCAGAATAATTTATAAATACAAGGTTTCAAAATTTCGTGAATGATAATATTTCAGTTAGAGCGTAAAGAGGATCCACACGCACACACACCTGCGCGCACACTCACACACACACACACACAGGCGCGCGCGCGCTTGCGCTCGCCCAGACAGACATCATCATGAAAATATTAAAATTTGATTCTTAAACCTTAAAACGTGCTCATTTACCAAAATCGCGATATGCGATTTATAGCACGATCCCTATACCTCCCTTACCAAGGGTAGAGGGAGATAAAAAGAGCACTTTCGGATTACCACAGTGATCGAATTATAGTATACTATGTAGTAATTTTTTATGTCGAAGATTAAATAAATCCAAACGTTGAAGTTTAATATTTTATTGATATAATGAGTTCATAACACAACTTATGTACCGAAAGGTTCCAGCAGCAGCAGCGATAGTGTACATCGAGTGAACATATTGAAATAAGAAAAGTATAAGGACTTAAGCGTTCGAATTGCAGAAGAATCCGAATTAAAATATCTTATCATTACCAAGGCTCTATCGCACTTATAGTTTATTCCGAAATTGAACCACGGTACCCACTGAAAATGGTTACGGTTTAACCGCGATTACAACGTTACCAACACCGGGCTTGAAAAACAGAACGCTTTTCTCCTAACGTTTGATAACCAGCTAACAACTAAAATCAGCTCGTCATCTTAAGATTGTTGAAATCTATGGAGACAACCTAATCTAAACATGCGATATGTGTACGTAAGTGCTCATCTGTCATGCGCCAAAATGTAATCGCACCACTACCGCCGATCTAGCGCAGTTAGCTTGGATACGGAAAAGTCACTAGATCTTTCAGTAACTGTGTTCCGAAAGTACAACCGGTTACTGAAAAAGTAACCGTGGTTAGCGTGGTTCAATTTCGAAACACATAGTATTAATCGTGTTACTTTAAAACTCCCTATCGGAAAAGATAAGTCCTCAGAATGTTTTTGTCCAACAGAAACGCTCAAAAACTGGCACTGGTGGCACATTAGATAGAAGGACTTACTAAGAACCAAGTGGGTGCAATTAAAAATACCACTCTGTCTCGAGTGTAATGTCTAATAAACTAAATTTGTAAAATATTTCATAGTGAATAATTTATAGAACATGAATACTTAGCAATGTTATTGTTGCATATATTGCAAGCTTTCAATTAAGTTTTATGTACGTGTATGTCAACTTTGGAATCTAAATGAGGTACACATATGTTTATTGATAAATGTCAAGATAATTACTCTACATGTTTTCAATGTATGGATAGGAAAATAAATATTATGGAAGTATCAACGGTAACTGTAAAACTGCAAATATTAGTTTTATCATTAAATGATTAGTCATCGTATCAGGAATATTTAGCAAATATTTGCTTATGAAAATAAATTATTTAGCTGAATTTTACAATTCATAATCAACTCATATTATCAACACTTCAATAGCATATTTTAAAATACAATTTTGTTTTCGATAAGGAGTAGATAATATATATAATTTTACTACTACATTATATTTTACTGTCCCATTACTCCTTAACTTATTTATTCGGTAAAACTCAGAAGCGAACAAGTCAATTTAGAAATATCTGTTATCTATTTTAAATAAAAACCTTTCGACAAATCGTTAAATAGGTACCAACATTAAATTTTTACAATATTTATCCTATATAATAATAGTCAGCCTAGGAAAAGTAAGCCTCATGCATAAAAACTAAAAAAAACTTATTTAGGAACTTCAATAACAAAAAATCTGTTGTGGCCAGCACAATACCTCTCGCCACTTCCTTTTTTTGGTTAAGTATAGGGCGCGAACAGTCATGTTACATTGTTGGTCTTGACAAGCAGATGTGGGGGCCCGTTTCAGAATGATAATTAGTAATTATGTACATAAATGTCAGAATTTTTCATTAAAAATTTCAGGATTTTCTAAATTCACGTAGTTAATTTGTCACCAGGAGTGTGGAATTGACTTGTCGAGGAAAATAAATCACATGAAATTGGAAAATCACTAAATTTAGAATGAGAAATTATGATATATGACATCTATATACATAATTACTAGCTATAATTCTGACATTGGCCCCCATATCTGCTTGTCAAGGCCAAAAAGTCACATAACTACTCGCGCCTTAATGTATTTAACATTTCTTGTATACTTACACTCTACACCAAAAATTCTACTTATATCTATTCCATATATTTAGATTTTTTAAATTTAAATTCATTCTATGAAGAAATTTTTCGTGATGTTTCCAATTCATTGTCGGAAGTAACAGCATATATGAAGGGTATGTGTAATATACCTATAATATTAAACTATTAATGCAATAAGAAATAATATAATGTATATACTTCCCAGAAAAAATCTTCAGTAATGTCTCCGGATTTCTGACACTGACATTTTTTGACAATTTAAATCCATGGCATTCTTTCGGTTGTAAAATTAATTACAACATTATTTTATATATTATATTCCTTTTATCTCTAAATCTATAAAATATGTATAAAAATATTTAAATGTATCAGAAAGAGAATTTATTTTTCTTTAATATTATCAAGAAAAATTTTCAAAAAATAATATTTAGAAGATTTTTTTTCAAGAATCTTCTACTTCCGGTTGTCCAATTGTTACCAAAACCTTTTCAGATCTTCCCGGGAATGTCCGATTGGGAAATACGTTGTTAAACAAATTTTAAGTCTTATAGTTTTTGAGTAACCGTCCTTCCAACATCCCACACACACACACACACACACACACACACACATCCACACACACACACACACACACACACAGACATCATCGTAAAAATGTTAAAATCGGATTGTAAGGACCTTAAAACGTGCTTATTCAATAAAATCTGGATATGCGATTTTTAGCATGAATGCAATACCTCTCTTAGCGAGAGGTAAAAAGTTGAGATTATTTAGTTGAACGAATTATGTTGTATATGTTGAGTTTACACAAAGAAATTAATATATTTCCTATTACAAAATTAGAATTAATATTAATTTCAGTGTTAATAAAGATTTTTGAAAATAAATTATTGTTTTTTGTTCAGAATTTTTGTTTTTGTAAATAAAAAATATTATTATAAAAATTATAATAATACACTATTTTTTGAGATTTACTATTATATTTATAACATTTTTTTTATACATAAAACATTTTTTTGGCAAATTCAAATAGCGGAGGCGTGGCCATCAGTTCAGTAGGTACTACAGTTCTCAAGCAGTTTTTATTTGAATATAAATGTATTAAATACAATAATTTAAATACACTTCCAATTATAATGTACGTAAAACTTATGCAGTGTTATAATATTCATTTAGTTTTTATAAATATAATTTAGAAATAGAATATACTTGAGAAACATTTAGGTTCACAAAGAAAACAATTTGATATGAAAACTTATATTCGTTACGTCACATCTATTTTTTTCAAATTTTGGTGTAACATAACTCCCTTATTAATACAAATTTTTCACCGGATTTTTACTAACTTTCAAAAGAAATTATAAAAAAGTGATGAAATCCCCCATTGGAATATTAAACTTATCCTATTGATGTAACCGAGGGAATAACACAAAACCCATAATTAATTTCATTTTTGTCCCTTCATAATACAAGGAGAATAGCACTCACCAGATAAGGTGCATAGTGAATAGGAAGACCCCTGGCACGACGAGATCGTCCGACCCCACGGACCAGCGGCGTCGGAACACCACGATGCCCGGCATGATGCTCTCGGTCCTAGCGTCACAAACACTGATACATACTCCACTACGATGTCTAAAATACTATGGAGGCGTGCTGGTTAGCGAAGATGAGGTTATGTCATAATAAACCTGGAAAGAGAATGATTTTCAGATAAATAATGTAGGTACATGCAAAAATAAATAAAACACATTATTTATGGCACCTATTTATTCTGGACATAAATTAGATTTATGTGCTAACAGCTGATGTAGTATATGTAGTAATAAGTAGATACATATCTACCGTGACAGAGACATAATGAATTATATATTCATTAAAAATATTACAAAAATTTGATGTGGTCAATACATCAACAGATATTTTACTTTTTATTTTTCTCACATATTGTACTAGCAAACATATAATTTAATTTCATATTCACCTATCTAATAAATTACCAATATTTTTTATCATAACTACTATTTATTTAAAAATATATAAAAAAATATTTGACAATTACATAAATATGAATATTTAAAACTGAGAGTCAAACGGCTTGTTTGACGATATATCGTTCGATCCCTTTAAATAACTTTAAATGTTATTTTTTCGAGATTTGTTATTATTAAAGTTTTTTAAATTTGCTACAAGTATGCATTAATACTTTTTGTATATATTTTATGGATAAATTGATAAAACTTTCTATAATTTTAATTCCGAATCCTATTCTTTAAATACAACTCCATGGTTACACAGTTCAGATCTTAAATGTATGTAACTGACAGATATATGTTACTGTCAACAAACTAATGTCACTGTCAACAAACTAATCATTTCAAATAATAATATTAACGTTTTAAGAAGAAAATAGTAAATAGGAAACAATAATTATATGGAAAGGAACTTAATACAATTTCGAGCATAAGTAAATATGTAAAAATATAGGTAAGATAATAAAAATATATATTGTAACGTTTTTATTTATATGGGTGAAGTGTATAACATAGACAATTATTATTAACTAAAAGAATACGTTTATTAAACGGTAAATAAATATTAGAAATATAATTAAAAGATTATAAAAGTAACTAACACTATGATGAACAAATATTAACACTAATTTAAAGACTAAGATTATTATAAGACAATTAAACACTAGGATTATTTATTTAAACAATTAACACAACTCTTTATGTCACTAATTTATGTTTATTTATGTTCACTTGTCGACTGTTCTTTATATCACTAACTATTCACTACACTTATTTATATTAGACTTCTGCACTCGTTGCTTGTATATTACAGAGTGTGTCCCCTGGCTTTGGCGGTGGGTTATATATACCTGGCTAGATTATTTCCAGGCTTTTCTGGAAGCTACTAGGGAACATCTAGAGGTAAACAACATCACACAATAGATTACTGCCGTCCAGTCCTAACGAGTGAGTGGCGGCCAGACACTGAGGCGCCTGGTAGCGCGGCGGCGGCGGCCGCGGGGGTTACGTTACACTGCCCCCTCCTTAAGACTGTTTCGTCCCGGAACAGTCCGTGGTGGCGAAACCTGCATGTACTACCCTTGGTGCATTTCGAGTTCTTAAAGAAGTGACAGTCGATGGTCCGCTCGACTTCTTCTTTCTGTCCGTTAGGGTTAAAGCTGCAGACGAGAATTTCAACGCCGGTGAAACGGAAGAGGATCTCTAACATGTTCCTTACAATCCTCCAATCCAAACCGTCTAGACCACAACCCAACTTCGGTACTGCTAGCTTCAAAATGTCATTCTCCAGTATATGATCCCTCAAATCGCACAGCGAGTTCCATAGGCTTTGATACGACGGCTTCTGGTACGAGCGTGGTTTTGTAACAAAATAGTAGATGTACCGCTGATGGTCTGAATTGCTATCTCTCAGTCGTAGCGTTTTCCCAACAGATGGACGTTGGTTGGCCAGTTCTTGTAGTCGTCCATATTTCGCCTTAAAGACTGAGGCTATGCCGCGGGACATCTTTAAGTCTTCTGATACGCAGTGGCCGAGGGAATAATCTGAAGACACGGTAAACAGATCTCGATGTTCTTCTTTTATCACGCCGTACCGCGCCTTGCGCCCAAAGGAATAGTTCTCCATGAAATCTTCAAAAGTCGGTTCTTGAGCTATGATCCGACGAACTGCTGCTCCATTATGGTCTTCGTGGTTGTCTCCAGCAAAAGGGGCTAGCCGATTAAAGTGTACCACCCTCGGCTTCCCGGTAGGTCGTTTCTTAATTCTATATACCACGTCGTTTATTCTTTTGACTACCTCATAGGGGCCCTCCCAATTCTTTTGCAGCTTTGGTGATAATCCGCGGCGCCTTTGTGGGTTGTAAAGCCACACTAAATCCCCAGGTTGATATCCACCTTTTTCGGCTTTGATGTCATACCGGTCCTTCATTCGGTCGCTGGCAGTTTGAATGTTCGTACGGACTTGTTCATGAATGTCATCCATTCTTCTCCGTAAGCCCGTAACGTAATCTTCTCCGGCCAGGTCTTCCCCAGGTTTGCTGCCGAACACTAAGTCGCATGGTAAACGCAACTCACGTCCGAATAAGATGTTCGCAGGAGTTTGCCCTGTTGTCTCATGCACGGATGAACGATAAGCCATCAGGAACAGATGAAGATGTCGGTCCCAGTCTCTTTGGTGGTTGGAGACTACCTTCGACAAATATCGGTTGATCGTTCTGTTCATTCGTTCAACCATGCCATCGGACTGCGGATGTAATGCAGTTGTCCTTGTTTTATTAATTCCTAATATCTTACAGATATTTTGGAAAACGGCAGACTCGAAATTTCTTCCCTGGTCGGAGTGAAGTTCACGTGGTACCCCGAATCGACATATACATTCTTTAACTAAGGTTTCAGCGACCGTGGTGGCTTCTTGATTGGGTAATGGATAAGCTTCAACCCACTTGGTGAAGTAGTCCATCACAACCACGATATATTTATTTGCGTCGTTACTTTCTGGGAATGGCCCGGCCACATCAATCGCAATGCGCTCAAATGGACTGCCAACGTTGTATTGACGCATTGGAGCTTTTCGTCGTCTATGAGGGCCGTTACTTCCCGCGCAAACCACACATTTCTTGCACCAGTCTTTAGCATCTTCAGTGAAGTTAACCCAGTAAAACCGCTGGCGCAATCTTTCTAGGGTTTTGGTGACTCCAAAATGGCCTCCAGACCCGTCATGGATCTCTTTCAACACGTCTGGTATTCTACTCTTAGGAATGACCAACTGAGCTTTCTTCTCAGTTCCATCGGCATTCTCTACCACACGCTTCAACAGGCCATCCTCAATCACCATGGAGTCCCATTGCGCCCAGTACGCTTTTACACTCTGTGAGTGTGGTGCAACGTCTTCCCATATTGGTTTGCATTCTTCTGCTTTCCATTTTAATAAGATTTTCAAAGTCGGGTCATTTTCTTGGTCCTTGCGTAGTCCATCGGGCTGCCAACTATCATCGACTACTGTTGTCCTGGCGACGGTAAACTGTTTCTCTTCAAGTCGACTACAATGTTTGCAGTCATCTTGGCAAGGCCTTCTGGACAATGCATCGGCATTACGATGGCTGGTACCTATCCTGTGTTCGATTTTGAAATCGTATTCCTGTAGTCTTTCTATCCATCTAGCCACCTGACCTTCGGGATTCTTGAATTGTAGCAGCCATTTTAATGCAGCATGGTCAGTTCTAATCAAAAATTTTCTTCCGTACAAATATTTGTAGAAATGTTCCACGGATTTCACGACTGCCAAGAGTTCTTTTCTGGTCACACAGTAATTCCTTTCTGGTTTTGACAAGGTCTTACTAAAGTAGGCAATAACCTTCTCATGCCCATCTTGTATCTGGGAAAGAACGCCACCAATTCCGACGTTGCTGGCATCTGTGTCTAGAATGAATTCTCCTTCAGGTAAAGGATAACTCAAGACGGGTGCGCTTGTCAAAGCATGTTTTACTTCTTTAAATGCAACTGTACAGTCCGTTTCCCAGATAAGCCTTGTCAGTGGCTTGGCTATGTTGGCAAATCCAGGTACATATCGTCGATAATAGGTACACAAACCAAGGAAACTTCTGAGTTCGTGTTTGTCCCTAGGTGCTGGCCAGTCTCTCACAGCCTTTATCTTCTCCTGGTCAACTGCAATACCCTTACCGGAAACCACGTGTCCAAGGTAATGAACTTCTCTTTGAAACAGGTGACACTTCTTCGGGCTAAGTTTCAGGTTAGCCTTCCTCAATCTCTGGAAAACCTCTTCCAAATTCTTCATGTGGTCCTCGAATGTCTTACCTACCACAATAATATCGTCGAGGTACACTAAACAGGTTTTCCAAGATAGCCCAGCCAATACTGTTTCCATGAGTCGTTCAAACGTTGCAGGAGCATTGCAGAGCCCAAACGGCATTACGGTAAATTGCCAGAGTCCTGTACCAATGGTGAAGGCTGTCTTCTCCTTGTCTTTTGGATCCAAATCCACTTGCCAGTAGCCGCTCTTTAGATCCAAAGTGGAGAACATTTTTGAGCCAGCCAAAGTGTCTAATGTGTCGTCTATTCGAGGTAGCGGGTAGCTATCCTTCTTCGTCACGTTGTTAAGTTGACGATAATCGACGCAAAATCGTGTAGAGCCATCCTTCTTCTTCACTAACACCACTGGTGAAGCCCATGGACTGCTTGAAGGTTCAATCACACCTTCCATCTTCATGTCCTCGATTATTCTTTCTGCTTCCTCACGCTTCGCCAGTGGTAGTCTTCTTGCTGGTTGACGGATGGGTCTTGCGTCTCCGGTGTCTACTTTATGGTGAACTACATTAGTTCTCCCTTTGGTTTTCTCATCAAATTGGAACACATCTTTAAAATTTCCAATTAGATTCTTTGCCTTTGTTCTCTGGTCGGCGGTCAATTCTTCAAATGATGTTGTCAATTGATTGATTAACGTGTCCGGAACTTTCTGTGATGTGTTCCCTTTGGCCTTTACAGTTCGGATAATCGAGGATACTGCCATGCATTCTCCTACAATTGTTCCTCTCTTCAGAACAACAGGATAAAAATTTACGTTCATTATCCGAACTGGTATTACCTGGCTGGCTTTGACCAGTGATTTTCCGACAACAACTCCAGTGCCGGTTTTGGCATCATCATTCTTGGGCTCCAGCATAACGATACTTCCCTCACAGAAACTACCATCTAAATGTGCTTCCAGGATAGTTTCACTTCGTTCAGGGAGAGTAACGTCCTTAGCCATTAGTACGCGCACAGCTTTGTCATCTCGTGGATTTAATACGAGTTCTTCTTCATTGACCATCATCACGCCCTTCTTCAGGTCAAGTTTAAAACCATGCTTTGTCATTGCGTCCATCCCAAGTATTAATTCATCTTCAACTTCAGCTACCAGCGCACGATGTTTGAATGAGGTTTTTCCGATAGTGATGGTGACATCTACTTCTCCTAACGCGGTAGCTTGTTCTCCCGTTGCTGTGCGTAATCGCCACTTAGTTGGTTGAAGATGCGTCTTGCCAGTTTTCCTTATCAAGTCGGGTCTGATTATAGTTTTTGTCGCACCCGTATCCAGTAGCATTTTCAATGGCCTTCCGTTAATAGAACCATCCACATAGATGCTATTGGCTTTATGATGAAGAGATGCGACATAACTGATGGATTGTGGAGCTACTAGATTACGGGTCGACAGTTGCCCCTTCGCATCAACCCGATTTAGTTTTCCGACTCCTTTTCTTCCTTTGTCGATTCCGTCTTCTTTCGAGGGTTTCTTTCTTCCAGCAAACACTTCACTTGCAATTCTTCGCATTGTCTCTTCCAGATCTCCAGAGTTTTCCTTTCTCTCAGCATCGATATTTCGCACTCGTGATTGGTTACGTGAAGCTTGTTTGGCAGCTTCATGCTCTAATGCATATGAAAGTGCGTCAATTAGAGTTTTAGGACGGGCCAATCGCAGTGCTTGTTGAGTTTCGCTGTCTCGAACCCCGTAAATGAATGATTGAGTGGCCAGGCACTCCAAAACGCTGTCAGGAGCTGTAGGATGTGCGAGATGAACCAAACGAGCTACGTCAACTTCAAACTCTTGAAGGCTTTCTTTTGAACTCTGATACCGGTTCCTCAGTTGCGTCTGGTACACCTGCTCCAGATGCGCATTTCCATACCGCATATCCAATCGCTTGACTAGCTGGTCGTAGTCTTCTTGTTCTTCTTCTTCTTTCAGCGTTTGCAGGATGTCGATAGCTTCTCCGCGCAACGAGACAGTCAACGCCGTAGCCTTCTCCTCGGGCGTCCAATTATTCGCTTTTGCGGCCGCTTCAAATTGTTTTAAATAATTCGGCCACGAAGACTTCCCGTCAAATTCCGGTGTTTTTATGTGCATTTTTGAAATAGTATCAGATTTTACTAATTTCCTTTCTTCTAGTAGTCCTGTCCTTACTACATCGGAATTTGACATTGACGATGATGTAATTTTAGTGAATTTTTCTCGTAGTTCTTCGATCTTCTTGTCATACTTATCTTCTAAATTTTTGAAGCCTTCTTCGGTATTTTCCATTAATTTTTGTTCTAAATTTTTAGAATTTTCTTCCAATTTTTCTTCTAATTTTTCTTCTAAACTTCTAGAACTTTCTTCTAATTTTTCTTTTAATTTTTGTTCTAATGCTCCTGTCAATTCTTCTTTTAATGTTCGAGAATTTTGTTCTAATTTTTCTGTCAATTCTTCTTTTAACGTTCGAGAATTTTCTTCTGCCTTTGTAGAACTTTCTATTAATTTTTCTTCTAATGTTCTAGTATTTTCTTCGGCTTTTCTAGAACTTTCTACCATCTCCTTTTTTAATTCTTCTTTTAATGTTCTAGAAGTTTCATCTAATTTTTGTTGTATCTGTTTACCAATGTCGGATACGTCATCTGGAATTTCGAATAGGTAATCTTCAGGATTTTCACCAGCATCGGTTAATGCCTGCCGCAGTCTTTCTTGAAGTGTTGATTTCCTTCCTGTTGTTTCCACATCCCGTTCTTCTAGTTCTCTTTTGAGATCACCTACTTTTAATTCACTTAATTTTAATTGTTTAGTCGCCATTTTATTTATTTTTATTTATTTACACTTCACAGTTTAACCACCCCACACCTGACACCAATTGTAACGTTTTTATTTATATGGGTGAAGTGTAAAACAGACAATTATTATTAACTAAAAGAATACGTTTATTAAACGGTAAATAAATATTAGAAATATAATTAAAAGATTATAAAAGTAACTAACACTATGATGAACAAATATTGACACTAATTTAAAGACTAAGATTATTATAAGACAATTAAACACTAGGATTATTTATTTAAACAATTAACACAACTCTTTATGTCACTAATTTATGTTTATTTATGTTCACTTGTCGACTGTTCTTTATATCACTAACTATTCACTACACTTATTTATAATAGACTTCTGCACTCGTTGCTTGTATATTACAGAGTGTGTCCCCTGGCTTTGGCGGTGGGTTATATATACCTGGCTAGATTATTTCCAGGCTTTTCTGGAAGCTACTAGGGAACATCTAGAGGTAAACAACATCACACAATAGATTACTGCCGTCCAGTCCTAACGAGTGAGTGGCGGCCAGGCACTGAGGCGCCTGGTAGCGCGGCGGCGGCGGCCGCGGGGGTTACGTTACAATATCATCACGGAATATTACACATTGCTGGGTGAGCCAATCTGATTTGTACACAGATGTCGGTAATAATGATGACATACTTGTATCGTGCGGGCGTTTACCAAGCGTCACATCACGAGAATCTGGGGAACCCAGTTCAATCCCAACCGACGCCAAATATTTTACAATTTTAAATGGCACAAATGATATGGTAACAATTAGACATCCGGAAGTAGTAGTCTACATGACACAGTATACAATTTTTCTTAAAAATACGACCAAATATAAATTTTCTCTAATTTATGTTATTAAAATTAATAAAAAACCTGAAATTCTTCTCATTTACATTCTTTATTAAAACTTCTATAAATACGAGTTTACATGGGAGGAACCAAGTGGAGAAATTATAGTATATTATATGAAGGAGGGAATATTATAGTCATTATTCACGAAGATGACGTTTGTGTCACGAGCCGTAAGCGAGCGATGCAAATCACCCGAGTGATTAGTGCCCATAATCCCGAATATAATACAATAGTTTTTATTACCTCTCGTTAAGAGAGGTGTGTGGATGTGTGTGTGTGTGTGTGTGTGTGTGTGTGTGTGTGTGTGGATGTGTGTGTGTGTGTGTGTGTGTGTGTGTGTGTGTGAGGTTGCTGGAGACACGATTTCTCAAATTCTATAAGAGTAAAGACCTGTTTGACTACGGATTCCTCAATCTTAAAGTAATGGGAAGAGTTGAATAGGTTCTGGTAACAATTGGACAACCGGAAGTGGTAGTTTCTAAAAAAAAAATTCTAAATATTATTTTTTGAAAATTTGTTACTACAAATATTAAAGATAATTAAATTCTCAATCTGACACATTTAAATTTTTTATCATATCTCGTATAGGTTTGGAGATATAGTATATAATAATATAGAATAATCTATTGCAATAAATCTCGTTGCCAGAAAAACAGTTGCGATATTAAAAATTTTGTAATTGACAAACAAATGCAAAAAGTCAGTGTCAGTTCTGGGAGGTATGAGTACATTTAATATATATTATTGTATTATTAATTAAATATTTATTTAAATTGCAGGTATGTCAATATCACATATATCCTTAAGAAATACCGCTAATACCGTCAATGAATTTGAAGTATTTTGAACATATTAGAATAGTAGAATAAAATTTCTCATAGAACGAAAGAAGAGAAATAATTTCAATTATTTGTATGTACAAGAAATGTTACATTCGTTACTTATAGGGCGCGAGCAGCCATGTGACTTTGTTGGCCTTGGCAAGCAGATATGAGGATCCGTGTCAGGATGACGGCTGGTAGTTATTTACATAGATGTCACAATTGTCATATGTCATAATTTTTCATTCAAAATTTCATAATATTCTGTTTATTTGTCATCCATTAGTATGGAATATACTTATCGAGGAAAATAATCCACATGGATTTGGAAAATCATAATGTTTCGAATGAAAACTTATGATACTTGACACCTATGTATATTACCAGCTGTCATTCTGACACGGGCCCCCATATCTGTTTGCTAAGGCCAATAAAGTCACATAACTGCTCGCGCCCTATGCGAGATAAAATGAAAATGGCGAGAGGTTTTATGCTGGCCACAACAGATTTTTTTCTACTCCTGTATATTTGGAATAAATATTTTAGAAACAAGTTTACAAATTCACAATTTATTCAAACAATATTTAACAAACTGAACATTAAATTGATTTTGGATTATTATTTATTTAAATTTGCTTCACAATGATACCAAATTATCATAGTTTTACTTTCACCATTTCAAAATGGCAACCATCTATTCTCAAAATATGTATTAATAAAATTCCATACAAAATAAAACATAGCAAGCTATGAAAACAATTTTATTATCTTATAACAAAAGAAAAGAAGAAATTAAAAAAAAATTAGGCGTGAGGTATTATTTTATTTTTTAGCATGTTCACAACGATACCAAAACAGACACAGTAAATGTGAAAAACTACAAATGCTCAATATGGCCGCCGTTATTTTCTATACATTTTCTTATACGTAATAAAAACTCTTTCATTACATTTTCTATAGGATATTCTTATTAATTTCTCTAACAGTCGCTCTAATTTTTATTTCTAAATTTTCCAAAGTAGTTGGAGGTGTTCGGTATACTTTATGTTTCAAATAACCCCAAAGAAAGTAGTCCAGTGGCGTAAGATCAGGAGATCGTGCCGGCCAAGGCTTTGGAGAATTTGTTCCAATCCAATTATCTTCATATCTTATTTTGTATGGAATTTTATAAATACATATTTTAAGAATAAATGGTCGCCATTTTAAAATGGTTAAAGTAAAACTATGATAATTTGGTATCATTGTGAAGCTAATTTTATGTATATTCTGAAAAAAAATATAAAAATACCGATTCCCTATGCTAGATTTAAAGTTGTACCCATTTCCGCTAAAACCGGAAGTGATACAAAATTTCTGCTATGATCATCTTATGAGCCCCTTTGTCTAGTTTACCTTTGCTTATTAACATTTTTTTGTATCTCTCAAAATAAACGAAATATTCGTGGTGCCGGACTTACGCCAAACACCCTGTATAAATGTACTGTAAAATTTGTACAATTGGTAAGATTCAGAGACGTGGTGGTAATATCAATTGTTAAATTCTCACTGAAATAAGACATTTATAAAATCCTTAAACTTAATTTTCTTGTTTAATGGCAGCAAGCCTACTTTGTTTTAAATGATTGTTGTAATTCAATTTGAATAAAAACTTTTTTTGGACAGATCGAAAACAATGTTTCAGACAAATGTTATAGTAGATAGTTTAAGGATTTTATAAATGTTTTATTTTCAAAAATCGATCGAGTGGTTTTCAAAATATCTGAAATTTTGGTCGGTCGCCATTTTGTTATTTGATAAAATAGAAAATAATTGTAAATACAAATGTTTTAGAGAAGCGAAAGCAAATGCTGAAAGTTTTTGTATTTTTTAAATATTCCTTAAAATAAGGGAGTAATGACGATTTTTCGAAAAACAAAAAAACGCCAATAACTATGAACTGGGGCTTCAAATCAAAAATTTGAACTAAAACAAGTTGTTTGTTTCAATGAGTTCTAACTGTCATTTTCGGGTGTTACAATTTAGTATTAACACCCTGTACACTTATATTCATTATAGAGGATAATTTGTTTAAACCATGGCGTCTAACCATTTTATATGTAACCACCTTTTTAAAAGATATCGTTTATAAAGAAGGCATGTTAGATTAGAACATATATAGATCTCCCTTTTGTGAAACACTGTGTATATGTTCAATCTATGCAAATACTGTAATTTTTTTAAAAATCGGCTACATTTTGCTATATAGACATTGACATTATTTTAATAAGTTCAATACCATATGTAAATTCTTAACAAAGTGAAAGTATATATGTATGTATATGTAGTACTGTAACAATGGCTTTGCATAAAGTTTACCAAAGGAATTATACAGAATTTATACTTTTTTTACAGCTCTAAAACAAAAAAAAATATTATGTTTTACTGTTCTGTTTTCTACATACTATATGTAACACTTCCAAATTATTTATTGAAATACGTATAGATCGTTTAAATTAATGCAAAATTCACTTATTCAATTTAATGATCTAATTAATATTTTTTGTGTAATTTTATTAACATTAAATTGTTTGTTTCATAAAACTGGAATAAAACCATTTTAATGAATTTTAAGATTCCTAAAATCAGATTTTATCACATTTAGGATTTGTATACGGTATTGTGTGAGTGTGAGTATATACGGAATTCACAAACACAAAATTTGGATAATCCGCAAACAGGAAGTGGTACTTTATCTCTCAAGAATTTAACTTGGAATAGTACTTTTAAAAACATTTTTTGTAGTTTATTTTATAAAATATTTTAAAAATATTTTATTTTCTTTATTATTGTTTCTACATTTGCATATTTTTTGTATTTGCAAATAAAAATCATTAAAGTAATTTATCTTTAACTCTTGCTCATGTGTTAAAAATTTTTTTTTGTCTGGATAATACATTTTGGAGAAAGAATTAATCGCAATACCTTTCGTATGTTAGATATTGAAATATACATATATGATCGAAATTTTTATATTGACATGACAAGATAATGTTATACTCATATACCATTTTTCTTTTTGGCAATTGAGTAATTAAGTATGATAAAATATAAAATGATTTTTATCTGTAGATAGCTAAATTGCGGTAGATAAAATAATCGCATGTTATATCTCAAGGGAATATAATTTTTCGGACAATATTATTATTACAGAAGAGTGTAACCTTAATACCATACGAAGAAAAATGGCATGATCAAAATGCCAAAAAGAATGCGATGGGTTTTATCCTAGGTTTTATTATTCAATTAGTCGAGGTATCTCAGTTTCAGTTATAAGTAAAAATCTAATGAAAATGTTCTTTTACTATTTAAACGACTAAATTTTATGTTAAAGCAGTATTTCTATATTTTCTTAGGGCCACTTTTACACTTGATTGATAAAGTATGGTATAGCTATCGCCGGTATAACTTTATTGTAGCAAATAGCAGCTGTACTGTACCTCCATCTGAGATCTAAGGCTTATCCTAGGTTTTTAAAACACAATTTTCATTTCTATACCTGGTACAGCGTTAGACGAGGTTTATCATATGATTGTAAAAGTGGCCCTTAGACGTATTACATATTTAGAATTTCTTCGCACGATCGGACTGGCCATTGTGCAAAGGAGGACTTTTTCCTCGAGGGTCAAATTGGGCATATATTAAAAAATGCTACGGAAAAAGTAGAAATATCCAAGATTATATTTTCCACCGGGGTTAATTGCTCCCAGTTCGACCCTGTTGCTTAGCCCAAAAAAAAATCATTTAGTGTTACAAAACGTCGATTTACAAAAATATAAAACAATTTTTACATGATGTACCTATGTATGTATTAAACAGCAATATGTAAAACTGGAGCAATTTTAATTATAAATTGTACGTTACTGGCGAGGTTATTGGTAAAAATTTGGTTGAAACTGCAGAATTGCTTTCCACCTCAAAATTAATTAAATAAATCTGTTTGTATATGCTACTCATGTTTACATTCAATCGAACAGGAATATGTAATACAGAAAAACAGATACAAAATTTTTAAATGGCCCTAAACTAAACATACATTAGCACAATCTAGCAAGCACACAAAACTCCCGTCCATAAAACTCAGAACTGGATATAGCTGTGCTCGGCCCTAGTTTTACTGGCGTGAATTTTGTATAAGTATTTAATACGTAATAGCAATAATTGCAACCGAAGGGCTTAAAAGAAGTTTGTCAAAAAATGTACTTAGCGATGCAGAGCCATCTATCAGTAATTATATGAATTAAAGTCGATATTAAATGGTTAAGTTATATTAAGGTATGTTAGAAAAGTCAGAGTGCTACAGTTAACTATTATTCCCGTAAAGTAAAATAAGTCTATTGCAATACGCCCATTTTGAAAGGCATAGATCATAGCACCGCTTACTTTTGACTATCTTTCCTGTTGATTGAATGTGAAAATGAATAAGATGTAAAAGATCTTATTACATTTTGAGATGATAGCTATCGGATTTCCAAAATTTGAATAATATTATTGGTTAATTTTAATACCTTATGTACGAAATAATAATTCAATCATTTTTAACAAAATGCTTTTTCCAATAATAGTAATTTACGTTATAAGTTAGGAAAGTAATCTTTTGCAGGACGAGTAGTTATATTTCAGTCCTCGTCCACGGCGCAGACTATTTTAAGTTGGCAACCTATTGTGTAATAACCAGAAAGGGAGGTGCACAACTAGATGTTATAGGAATCCTAAATACAAAAATTCAACTTTCTTGCTGGATGTGCCAATCTGCTTCGTACACAGATATTATATTTTATTGTGAAATTAGTCATATTCATTGTTGTAATCAAATATTTCTTTGTTGTAATCACAACTCTCTTTAAAAAGAACCGGGTTAGATTAATGTTAATTTAAGAATGATAGTAGTAAATGAATTATTTTTTGTTCTATATCAAAATATTTCTCGGGCTTGGCTTAAGCCTGTCAATATTTTGTAATTTAATTATTAAAAAAAATTGTATAGTTTAATAATCGTACAAGGAAGTCCTGTGGTGTCCACACCAGATTTTTTGGTTACATAAGTATAGGGCGCGAACAGTCATGTTACATTGTTGGCCTTGACAAGCAGATGTGGTGGCCCGTTTCAGAATGATAATTATTAATTATGTACATAGATGTCAAATGTCAGATTTTTTCATTAAAAATTTCAAGATTTTCTAAATTCACGTGGTTAATTTGTCACCAGGAGTGTGCAATTTACTTGCTGAGGAAAATAAACCACATGGAATTGGAAAATCACTAAATTTAGAATGAGAAATTATGATATTTGACATCTGAATACATAATTACTACCTATCATTCTGACATGGGCCCCCATATCTGCTTGTCAAGGCCAACAAAGTCACATGACTGCTCGCGCCCTATTGTATTTAACGTTTCTTGTATTCCTACACTCTACACCAAAAATTCTACTTCTATCTATCTTTGTTTAATTTTAAATTCATTTTATGAAGAAATTTTGTCCTCTTCTAATTTTTCGAAATGTTTCCAATCCATTGTCAGGATTGACAGTAATTTTAAAGGATATATGTAATACACCTATAATTTTAAATGTTTAACTATTAATACAATAAGAAATAAAATGTATGTACTTCCCAGAAAAAATCTTCAGTAATATCTCCGAATTTCTGACACTGACATTTATCTGTCAGTTACAAACAATTTAAATTTTCAACTATTTTCCATGGCATTCTTTCGGCTGTAAAATTTATTATAACATTATTTTATATATTATATTTCTTTTATCTCTAAATCTATAGAATATATAATAAAATATTTAAATGTATCAGATAGAGAATTTAATTTTCTTTAATATTACCAAGAACATTTTTCAAAAAATATGATTTAGAAGATTTCTTTTCAAGAATCTTCTACTTCCTACTTGTTACCAAAACCTTTTCAGATCTTCTCAAGAATGTCCGATTGGGAAATACGTAGTTAAACAAATATAAAGTCTTATAGTTTTTGAGTAATCGTCCTTCCCACATTCCACACACATACACACATACACACACACACACATGCACACACACACACACACACACACACACACACACTCACACACAGATATCATCTCTCTTAGCGAGAGGTAAAAAATTCTAGTACATATTTAAGTAATATTTGGAAAATAAATCAAATTCATTTAATAAATTTATGGAAAAATTGGCACAAAAATCTTCTGTATCACAAGTCCACAAACTATTTTGCGAATGCTCGTTTCCAAAATGTCAGAACGTAGCTACTCACATTTGCAAAAGTGTAGTTTCTAAACTAATAATGCAAATAAGTAACTGTTAGTTAACTAAATCTCTGGGCCGTCATAACTGCTTCTTAGCTAAGCATCCGTTTGAAAGAATAATAGGTAACAGCTTCCTAATTATAATAATATTCGTATCGTGGTATTATCTTAACCTTGGACAACATTTGACATAGATATGATAGTGCATATACTACAGAGTCTCCACATGTTTTCATTTCGTTCAAATCATGAGTCACGAGCGTTTGAACTTTTATCAGTACTGGAAATAGAGCCTCTGTGATCTATGCGCCGATTCTCATGACAAATGTAACCGATATCGGAGATAAACGGCCACAGAAATTATTCACTCGATAGAAATACACTTCAGAAAGCTAGAAAGGTATGACTCTAATTTGACGTTGTGAACGATTTTGACATATTTTTGGAAAATTTGATAAAAAGTAAGCAATTGTGACGGCCTGGGTTCAAATTTGAAATTTACAATTTCAAATTGCCCCAAAATGATTTCTGTAGTGCGCTCACCACAATAGTTTTGAGGGCTCCGTAGATGAAAAAAAATAAGTGATCTACAAATAAAAAATGGTAATATGCAGTCATAATTACATCAAAATAAGTATGTTAAAATTTATATTTCTTAAAATTATATTATATTATTAAAGATGATATATTATACAATACATATTGCAAATTTATTTCAGTTCTACGATAATTTTAAAAATTAATATTTTAAAATACTGTATTAATTTTAATTTTGAACTGTGAATTTTTTTAAAATTAAATTTGCCAAATATACTATTTTCTTCGACAAAATCCCCACTCTGAGGTTTTAAAATAAAATAAAATTTATTGAGTACTTAGGTATGGGCAATTTTCTATAGCAAGCGCAATATTTATGACTTTATGACCTAATGGCCATGAATTGCGTATAATTTTGTAGTCTGTTTTAAAATATTATTTTAATATATGCGTAAAGCCAAAAAATCCACTTAAAAACCCATAAAAACAATAAAACCCACAATGGCTATTTATGCGTTTAGTTGTAAAATGGTGATTTTCGCACTAGATGTGAAGATGCCATGTGCAAAAAACATGATTTTGCACTTATCACATACTAGGTTTTTTTCTAATTCTGTTTAAATTTAACAAGAATCAAATAATGAATTATTTTAAATTAAAACTGTCGCTTTTTGCATTAGTACGAAAAAGTGACGAGAAGCTATCGCTCGGGCTTATTCACATGTACCTTGTTATGCGATCTTTATTGCTACGTAACAATTTATTGCTATTTTTAAGATGATTGTTTAAATTCGTATTCACGTGTCAAGAAACTGTTGTTATTTTAACAATAATTGTTATCAGCCAGGCAAGAGCATCTGACCACTTGCCAATGTGTCAATAATTATTGTTAGAGTAAAATAAAATGGAAAACTCTGAGAAATGCTTTAGAAAATAATCATGAAAAGTACATTTATTGTATTTAAACTTAAATCAGTACACAAATATATATTTCTTGTTATTTCTTTATTTGAAATTAATATGTAGTCGTTTATTTAAATTGCAAACTGGCATGCCGAACAATTTCTATTTTAAATAAGTTATATACTTAAATTAGAGGGATATTTTGCAGATAATTTATTAATTTTCTACCCCGTCAGGCAATAATTACGAATAAATATGCAGCAATTGATGAATTAAAGTGATCCGCTTTCGTTACCTGAAAAGAAAATATATTTCACTGAATATTCCGTATGTCATGATAGACTACAATTATTGACCTAATTGCTGAACACCATTCCTTTCGGCAACGTCCTGAATATTGAATATACCTAATATAAAATACAAAACAAAGTAATAAACAATAAAAAAACGTACTATAAAAAATACTTTCAGATTTTCGCTGCAATTTTTTTTTTGCTCTTTTCGCCATATCATATATTGTGAATTTGAAGTAAATTTGAAACAACTCTACTTGTCATGTCACACATAAACAAAAAGTAAAAGTAAACAAATCTTACAGCATTTCTACCACCCTTGCAATACCAATGGGAAAATTAATAGTTTTTATAACTAGATATTTATTAGTTAAAAATAATTTGATGTCAATTTTGAATATTATCCTATAATAAATGTAACATTAATAGCCTAGAAGAATTAAATAAAATAATTATTTTAAATATGATATATTTTAATTTTAATATCCTAATAGTTGTGACATTGTAATTTTAAAAATTGACAGCTGTACTGTACACAATGATAACAAAATTGTTACTAAACAAGAATTGTTCCGACTTGTCTAACAATAAGACATGTGAATACGAAATTTTAAAAATATTGTTATCAATTCTTGTAAGTAACAAATTCTTGTTTGATAACAATGTACACGTGAATAAGCCCGGCTGATTGGCTGATTTGGTCACTTTTTCACATTAATTTGAAAACGTCATTTTGAATATCAAATTTAATTTATAATGTATACTTAATATTTAAAAATACTGTAACATTAAGTTCATAATAAATATCTAATGAAGCCCAAATTAACCCAATAAAACCCAAAAAAGTAAAACAAAACCAAAGAAAAAATCATTGGATTGCAACAAATTTTGGCAAATCAAATGATTTTCATAATAATAAAACTTAACCTTATTTAAAGAAATTCTAAAAATAGATTTCAACTAAATGATATACTTATTATACCTTTCGAAAATATTATCTAATAATAGTAAGATATTATTTAATATAATTAATATTAATATTGTTAAGTATTTTTATCAATTATCCATACTTCTATCAATATAAGTATTATATGATTAGATAATCATTCGAAGAAAAAAGTTAACTTAATTTATAGTCTTTATCGACGTTTTTATAGACGTTTGAAAATTAAAAATGATTAGTTATAAAGTACGAGGAAGTTATATAATTTCAAAACCATCTCGAAAAACATATTAATTCCACTTTGATAAAATAAATATTTTATATATCTTAAATTAGTATGTACCTACACATAATTTAGCGAATTATCTTGATCCTGAATTATGCATAGTTTAAAAACTATTATGTGCAAAACTGCTAAAGAAATATTCATATTAAAGCGAGCGCGCGGCCGACGCTCTGAGTGACCGAAATCTGTCGGTAACTTAATTGTTGTGCGTCCGAAGACGGCTAATGTGTCTAAACATGTGCGCAGCGTGACCTTATACTCGAACCTACTCGAATATTATAAAATAATGAAATACCGTCTATAAAGGGGAGCGGCTCTGAACGACTTAGTCTAGTCTATAACAGTCGATAACCTACAATGAGTCTGATATTGAAACGCGCGATGAACATAAATACAGTGAAATATCGTGTAAATATATAATGGTTCGTGTTATTGATTAAATAAATAATCTTAATGTTTATTTTTTTTAATATTATTCTTAGTCTTTAATTAGTGTTTTTATTTATTTATTTATTTATTTTTAGTGTTCGTTATTTTTATTACAAATATTTCTCTGATTTTTACACTTCACCCAAATAAATAAACGTTACTCATCTATGAACTAACCGTACTTATCCTTGCTTAACTTCATGCACAGAAATCACCCCAATTGTCTAAGAAGTTGCTAAGTCTTAGCAACCTTACTAAAATTTGTAACCAATAGAAAAAAATTCAAAGCCTGGTCATTTTTTGTTTTATTCTATGTTTGCAATTATTATTGCTTATTTGCTATAGCAATCTTGCCAAAATTTTAACTATGTTACAAACTTGGGGTGACTGTTTACGTTTGAATCTACATAAATAACGTATATGTTACGGGTAAAATGTACAAGATGGGCAGATTGCTCTATTGAGCAAAGCTACATTTTGTTTCATTTATAATAGTGAAATAAATAAACAGTTGATGAAATAAATATCGTATAAATACTAGTGCGTTTTGTTAATTGTTTAAATAAATAAATAACCTTAATGTTTATGTATTTAATAATATTCTTAGTCTTAATTTAGTCTGAATTCAAATGGTCCATGGTATACATGAACCTTTTACTATCAACAACAGGTATAGTTTATTCACAGCAGGGGGTCAAAGAAGTTGTGTATTTATTTTAAACCTATACGTATTTTCACCTGGCATGATATATGAGATAAATATTAGCAATTTTTTTTTTTATTAAAATAAAATAAATTATTTTCATATATTTTTTATTTCATGAAATTTATATCTTATTAATAATAATTACAGAAGAATTAAAGAAAATATAGTTTACTTTAAGTACCTATGAGTCATATCTTTTTATATTACCTTAAACATGTTACGCCTAATTTTTTTTTTAAGCTATTTGAAATTGTATTTAAATCGAGCTCATATTTAATTTTTGCATGACAATTAAGTATAACGGCATGATTTAACCTGTCTAGTGTCATTATCGAATGTGAAACTAAAAATGAAAATTGTGGATTTAGTGACCATCCATCGAATAAGTTCCAAATGAAACTTGACCATTGATGCAAATGCCATGATTAATATATTTTTTAATTAATGAGATTGAAGTAAAAACGCTAAAAGAAATTTATAGAGGCAGGGGGCCAAAACATAGTTTCGCCCCTTCTATATTTTGTCAGGAGGGGCCAACGCCCCCTTTTCCAACCCCCCCTCCCTAAGTCGGCGTCTATGAATATGAGTATGACTAGCTATAACAAATTTATGTTAGTTAAGTATTATTTATATAGAAGCACCATAAATAAAAAGTTAGTAATTCTAAAATTTTCTTTTTTTCTTTTTTTTAACTAAAAGTTTCAACATTAATAAGTAAGAAACTTTACATTCAATATAAAATATATTTAGTTTATCATTTATTATAATAATGATAATTTAACTAAATTTATTTTAACTTATAAAATATATTATATATTTTTTATTTTACAGTTAAATGAGTGCCCGTGAGGTGACGCCTGGTAAGCGCCCGCACGGTACAAATATTCCATCATTACCGACATCTGTATATGAAGCAGATTGGCACACCCAGCAATGGGTAATATGCCGTGATGAAATATTTATTTTATTTTTATTTATATATTTCCCTTTTACTTACCAAAAATACGAGTAACAGCTGTGCGTTACGATAAATTATGTTTAACTATGTTTAGAAAAGTTACAGGTGAAAATGCCCAAATATGTATCGACAAAAACAGTAAATGAAAATTATATATCTTGCCCCCTAAAACTGATTCAAAATAATTCTATATGTTATGTTTTATTCAAGATATGTTTAAAAAAGTTGCCCGTAACGCCGTAACCTAATGAGTAATCGAGTGAGTAATGGTTCTTATGGTTCGAATCCGACCGAGATCAAAACTTAAATGAATTCCTATTCTCTAATCGAGAACAAAGAAGTCCTGCAGCCCGTAACGTATCTCCACAGCATCCTTCAGTGCAACATATTGTCACTACAGATATCCATGAATTAAAACTTTAAAGCTTTAACAAATTAGCCTAAAATATAATAAATTTAGAACTAAATTTTTTAAAAATTATTAAATAAAAGTTATTATAGCTTAACAATAGTATAATATAATAGGATGAAAATTTATAAATGCATAGGTATTTAAATATTATAATAAATTTTAAAATGTTTATACTTTTGTTTTTACCCAAATGTTTTGGTTTCATATTTAACGTACTGCTCATGTAAATGCATTTTAATTAATAAAAAATGTTAAGTATTATTAACAGACTACATAGTTCACCTAGCAGTGATGATACGAGCATATTTACTTACTAAATTTTGTAAAAATAGTTATTTTTAAAGATGACTTAATGAAGGTCACTATCACTAGAAAAATGTGACTTTGGCACGATATTTAAATTCGGTTCGGTACACCTGTAACTTATATTGAAATAATTGTCAGACCAGACACATAAATTAATAACAAATAAAGTAGATCACATAATCATTATATAATTAATGGTACGTACTTAAATTTTAATACATGAAAAATTTGTAATTTTTTATGCACATATGAAAATGTTCAAATTGAAATAAAAGACATAAGATAAAACAAATAACAGAAATAAAAATGCTAAGCTAAATTTAATACATTTACTCAAGAAAATGTAGCAAAGCAAGACCCGAGGCAAATGCATTTACATTTGGTAGAATAAATATTTTCTAATCCAAGATGTTACATTTTACATGAAATAAGCAGACAAGGTATATAAACACTGTGGATAAATATGCCAATTTTCCGCACTGTAAACTCCTGACAGTAAAATACAAATACGAGTACACCACTATATGAAGCAGATAATGCGAAGAGATTTTTCAATATGATATTCAACAGGCAAATTCAATTATTGAACCACGGACAGTGGCGTACTTAAACAGTTTTACAGACGAACCCATTTTATTCATACCTTACATTTTACCCTCGAATTAACCCATGGGGTCTCGTGGCCTCAGCCAGTGTCTGTTCGCGAATCTGGGAAACCGAGTTCGATCCTGCCCGACGCCGAAAGAAATATTTCGAATTACAAATGGCATAAAATTAACCCCAGTGGTGCACTCTCCACGATGAATGTCCGTGAGGTGACGCCTAGTAAACGCCCGCACGTTACAAATATGTCATCACCATTACCGATATCTGTGTACAAAGCATTAGTGCACCCAGCGGATAATATGCCGTGAGCCGTGAGAATATATTTTTAGTCAAGTGTATTATAATATTCATATTATGCTACTGTACACACACTATAGAAGATATTTATTTTCTTACTAGTACAATAATGTTCATTATTGTACTAGCAAAAAAATATTAGCTTCTTAGTTCACCGCTGGCGGCAGCAGTCGTCACAGCAACACAGACCATCTTGAAAATTGTTATTTGACAGTTGTATCGTTTGTGTTTTGTAGTGTACACAGCCAACTTTGGCTGAAATTGCGAACTCTACAATTTAAAAAATTCCAAAAAAATATAAAAAATCCCTCGTTTTCTTTGAAACACTTGAAGAAAAAATAGTACATGGTATTCGGAGCAGAACGCCCTTTTTGTGTTTTACCCAGCTTGCCTGGCCTCAGCTGGCGCCTCAGCCGCAATAGATGGGTTCAACACAAAAAGACTGTTTTCTACTCCTTATAACATAATATACTATTATTTATTTAAAAATATTACTATTTAATTGTACATATTACCGAAATCTGTGCAGAAATCAGATTGGCATACCCAGCAATGGGTAATATGCGAGGTAATATGCCGTGATGATATATTATTATTATTATTTATTTACAATTTTCACACCTACCTATTTACATACAACGGACATTGTTCGAAAAGTATAAGATTCATTATTAACTGTAGGTTGCTTGCAAAATTCATATGTAAACAAACATCATTAAAATAAATTTAAATATCAAAACGCATAATATGAATCTACCACTTGGTCATATGTATCAGGATTATTTATTATATATAGGCTGAATAAAATAATAGGGACACATAGCTATTTTCTTTATTATTAATTTTAGACCTATAGTTTAAATTTCAAAGTTGGGGCGAGCTAAAATGTCACTTTTTAGTGGGAAAAAGGTCCTGAATTCTACTTTTGATTTACCCAGAAACGAAATCATTGGTGATTTTTTAAATGAAATTGTACTTATATTTTTTTTATATTTTCGGAAAGTATTTTAAATTATTTTTACACTGATACCAAATACTTGCATTTTCATTCAAAAAAATAACCTAGTTATTCATTTTTCAAAATAATGATAGTCGTAGTTATGACATTTGTGATTCTTTGTTTGAGGAAATATTTTAACATTTATCTGACGTATCATTTGTTTCTGATTATTTAACATAACCTAATCTAACGCACAAATATTACGTATTTTCGATCTTCCTTCATTTAAATTAACCCACAGTGCTTTGTGGTCACGTGTTTCACTTACCGAGCATTTTCGATCTTGAAATCTGACATAATGCATAAAATTGTGCCATGCTTTATCATCTGGGTTGAAATGAACCTTCAATTTATTTAAATTATACATATACTTCCATACATACATATATTTTCACTTCTGTTACACTTATTACAAATTTTTAATTACAAGAAGATGCAATAAAATAATATTAATATAATCACAGAAGCAATCCGTGCAAGTAGACAATTTTCTGGATTCGAAGTTTTGTACGCCAAAATTTGCCCAATGGAAAATTTACACCAACTCATGTGTTCATGCATAAAACTCGGGCCGTTATACTCGGTTTATAATTTTTTTGATTAAACTTTTGTAAACAAAACATAACGTAACTTAACACACAAAACCCAGACCATACTTGTTTCGTTGATCAAGAAGATCGTCATTTATAATTTTATTTTAGGTAAATCAAAGTATATAAAATGTATTGTAGTAGAGTGATACCTTGACATACGAACTTTATCCCGGTTCGCGGTTCGTAACTTGAAAATTTCCTCTCGAAACTCAGTTTTCTATTTTATTTTATAAGAAATCAATTAATGACGCGTCCGTTGCATACTAGATAAAAACATTAAAACTAACAGCTAGAGATGGTTTAGCGTTGAACGTATGCTACAGCGACATTACTCTGCATTAGAAACAGAGGAGGCAAGTGAGGCTAAGCCTCCTCATAACTTATCAGGATAAAAACTTTTTCAAATCATTTTGTTTCATGTTTATTCTTCTTTCTATTTTCAGTAATTTTGTATTAGTTATGTAGGTGTAAAATGGTCTTAACTCATAATTTGTATGTATTAATCATGTTACGCCTATTTTTTAGACCGCTATGCATACAACAAAGGCTAAGCTCCTCTGTACCTTAAAATCATAGTTATTAAAGGCATGCTCCACACTTGTGTTGCATACACGATACGTAAATCAAGCCATATACCAGCGTATAAGTTAGCACAGGAGGCTGCCTTCCAGGGAGCATATCGTAATCCCAAAGTCTCTAAGAATTATCATAAGTTCTACGCATATCGGGTCCTTCGAGCGAAGTTCGATTTACACAGGGAAAAAATACATATGCAGTAGAAAGATAGATTCAACATTGAAGAATAGATTCTTCACCTGTTTCTTAAAAGAAATTTATCTAGCGATATGTCAGATATTCAAATATAGTAATAAAATATTTACTAGTTACAGGATCCAACAGAACTAATTTTTGTCCAACATTAAATTCCAGCCCCACCTGCATCCGGTTCAAACCACGGTTAATGTAGTTCTTGTCATTCCTGAAAAGTTAGAGATGTTATATTTAAGCATCGATTGGAGTCAACACGGTTGAAAAAAAATATTTGTAATTTATTTCACAAAACAATTTTAAATAAGACGAAGACGTTCACAATAGTCATGTCACAAAATTTTAGTTGAGTAATGCGAATTTCAAAAGTTTCTCCAATAGAAAACAAAGCATGTTCGGCTGTCGTCGTTTTCGGACTTATGAAAAATTGAAGTTATATGAATTCTGATTTGCCATATTTACTCGCCTTCCATTGAGCTTCGTGAACCATCAACATGATTCCTGACCGCTACTGCTATATACCACAGTCCATTTCTATACTATATAATTCTACACGATAGGCAACTGTGGCGGCGGCCAGGACGTGCGGCGCAGAATTAGAGGTATTCCAGTAAAGTCATGCAGAGTAGGTTATTTTTATTTTTTAAGGGTATATTTTAACAATTTCAACGCTTCCCTTTCCCTGAGGTGAGCCTCCCATCCGATAAATGTTACGAGTCGCCTGATTAGAAATGCATCACAGTTCATGTTTCGAGAATAAGTTCGTATCTACAGACAAAACTGGATTATAAAAAAAGTTCGTATCTCGAAAAGTTCGCATGTAGGGTGGTTTGTAAGCAGAGATACCACTTTATTTATAAAGTACATAGTCGTACAAATACTTGTCGCATAAATTATTGGGCGTATAATTTTTCACTCACACAAATGTTTTCGTGTATAAATGTTAGCGTAGAAAATTCTGCACATGAAATCTTTGTGTAGATCGACGTCCATAGATGAAATCTATTAATCGTGAAGAGATTATTGATATTTATTATTTCTAAGGAATTTAAATAAGGAAAGTTAATAGTGCACCAATTTATTTTATACTTATTAATATTATAAGAAATAAAAATATAAAAATTACTGCAACAAAAGAAAAACTCGTTTGTTACAAATCTAACAAAAAAAATGATGTAAGTATAGACATTTATTTTCTGCTTCTAACAATAAGTTTTTATTTCAAATAAATATTTGTCATGAGCATAATAGATTGAACAATTTTCATCAAATTTCCAATAGGAAAATAAAAGTAATGACGATTGCTATTGTGTTCAAATTGGAGTTCAAATTAGAAATATGTATAAATAGTTGGAAAAAAATCTGAAGAATTTCTTGGTTACAATCATAATTCAGAGCATCACGTATCTTGTATTTATTTTTTTAAATTATCGTTGTTTACGGAAAAATTAATGTTAAGAAAAAAAATGTAATATGTGTGGCTATTTATTAATAAATAATTTAATTTTCTGAGATTAAAATTAATCCCATCGTACTATATTTGCCAAATAAGTAGTATTTTATATGTTGAATAGTTTTTAAGGATTCTATGAATGAAGAAACCACACTAACAATATATTATATAGATAGAATTTGACAGTATATGTATAAAAGATTATTTTTTGTATGATAATAAATTAATAAATTCTTCGAATAAAGACTATTTCAGAAGAAAAAAAATTAACTTGTTTCTTGATTTATTATTTAATTGATCAGATTTAAAAAATAGTAAATTTGTTATTTATATATTTCATTATATTTTTTTTAATACATATCTAACACATATTTTAAGTACATTTTCCTTATCTTATATTTTTCATATTTCTGTATATTGTCATTTCTCGTAATCACAAATCATAGTCTGAGATAAAAATAACCGCAGAATATAATGTAGACTAAATAGACATCTCCACATCCGTTTTAAAAATCACTAAATTTTATCTAAAATATGTAACATTCATTCCCAAAAACAAAATAATCAATTACATATCTTATAAATTAAATTGATTTCCATTTAAGTTTAAAGTTTACATTATCATTTACTGACTCATAAATGATAACTATTATTTTTATTAATCCATGTCTCGCGTTAACATTGTAATTATGCTTATTTTTAAAATAAGATATAACAACTTTAGAAAATTATCGATTGTATTTATCTGTGCAATTATACCGGGTGTTAAAAAAGAAAAAAAATGAGGGTGTATACATTTCGATGTGCTGATTCTCAATTGAAAAGGCTTTTTCAAAATTCAGAAAATTATTTCTTATGTTTCATTTAATTCTTTTTCAGTGCGCCACTGTCGGCATGAATTTTTTATAAAAATAATGAATTTCTAATCACGTAAGAGACATTGAATAGGAAATAAATTAATACGTAATTATTTCCTATTCATTATTTTGAATAAAAATGTCATATTGGCAGGGGCGCAGTAAAAAAGAATTAAATGAAAAATAAGAAATAATTGAGAATCAGCACATCGAAATGTATATACCCTCAATTTTTTTACCATTTTTAACACCATGTATATTTATGTAATAAAATAAATAAATAAATTCATTTAGTAATAACAATGTACTAAAATTATGTACCTTCAATCTGATTGTCATTTATATGCAATATATAATTCATAAGTTAACAAAAAGACGAACTACACATTATACAGTAAAAATAAATTGATATTTTTAAATTATAATAATAATACAGGTAAAATGCCGTTCCGATAAAACATATAATATTTCGAATTACTTATATTAGGATTATTGTGTATAAATAGATTATATATTAGTAAATAATTAATAATATATTTTTTATCAGTTATTTTTTATTTTCGTCATGCATTTATTTGAATTAATGAATAAAACATATATTTTATATTGGTCATTTTTAACTTTAACAAATATGTTATAATTTTTACTTACATATACATATTTAGAACACAAATGTTATTAAATATAGCATTAGATGTAGTTAGTAGGATATTTATACATATATTATAATTATATTCAAATAATAATATTACTGGCAATAATTATATGCAAAATAAAATTGATATAGATACAGTTTTTATTTATAAAATCTCAAAACTATAGTTTCTAAACGTTCAAACAAATTTCGCATTCACTTTTAAACAACTTTTATACAAAAAACAACATGTTCTGTCCATCACAACAATAAAAACATATTTAAAAAGGTCTATTCTCTCATATTTACCTCAAATTTCACTAGATCACTTCTCACTGAATCTCACTACACTAAAAATCCATGTTAACGTTCGAAAACTATAGTCCACTTGCACTTGTCGCGGCACACACTCACGATCTCAACGCAGTAGCCTATGAACTGAGGCAGCAGCGAGACATTTGCTATCTGGGCCGCAGGATGTTTGTGTGCGTGCGCCTAGTTCTCGGCGTCGCCGCTACAGTGGCGCCAGAACGCCACTACAGTACAGTACAGGGTACAAAGCAAGACAAAGGGATTGATTTTTTCAATGTAGGATTTTTTCTAAGATTAAGGGGAGAAATCGTTAGAGATATTGAGTTTTTTTTTTTGAGGGTTGAAAATCGAGGGTGGAAATGAGGGGTTGATTGTTATAAAACTTTTAATGGAAAAAAATTGATATAGATTAATATATTATATTTTTTGTGTTAATGGGACTAATGCCTCTTACAGCAAAAACTTCAACTTAATTTCATTTTCATCTCTGCTACACGTACCTTTATTACGTAGTAAAAAATATTTTTGTTGTAATTTTAAAAGTTATTGAAAAAAAAATTATCAACCCTTTACCTCTAGTGCGATTCTTTCGGATCCAAGAATGTTTTCTTTTGTAATTAATATAAATACATCTACCAAATGTAATGTAATAAATGAAATGTATTATATTTTATACCTTACACCTACGGGTAAGCATCCTACATAAAAAAATCTGATGTGGCCAGCACATAACCTCTCGCCGTATATTTTACCTGGCTGTATGCATAAAGCAAAGAATATTTTTAGAAATACAAATAATATATTCATATAAGTCTATGACGTATAAACTTCTTTATTATTCAATAAGAGTATGTCTCAACACAAAACAATTTTCACATATATTTACAAAATCTATAGGATATTTTGCCATCAATTATGTACAATAAATTACAAAGTAGAGTTTACCTTATATAAATTTTAGGCTGGTAACAGGGATTTTCAATTTGAACAACGTTCTTGTTTACTTTCTTTTCGTATTCTTCTAGTAAAAACATTAATTTCGGGAGGTCTAAAATGTACACATCTAGATATGTACATCTATTCTTACATATCTTCTTTTACATTTTATTTTTTCATACATGTTGAATATAAATAACACATTGATTTCCTTTAATAAAGTAATGGATAGATTGCACTCCGATTATTCTTATATCGATGTTTGTCAATATTTACAACTTACTTGAGAAGAATTTGATAGCTTTTTTGCAGTTCAATGTTACTCTAGTCTACAGTGCTCGTGTACATTGTCCCATAATGTTTGAAACAAAGTTAAGTCCTTCAACGTAGACTTATCACCTCCATAATAGTCACAGATCAAGAATTAAGAGATTCTCCAAGTAAATTTTTTTTTTTCATTACTCATTATTTCGATGACATACAATTTTTCTGTATTTTACGTTGCAGAGTGGAGACTATCTTCACTTTCATCTTGTGTGTATAATGGTATAACATTTAAATATCGTCTTCCTTCGGGCTGTATTCTCGCTTATATCTATTCTTTATATTTAGATTTTTTAAATTCTTTCTATGAAGAAATTTTGTCCTATTCTTCTAATTTTTCGAGATGTTTCCAATTTATTGTCGGGATTAACAGTATTTCTGAATGGTATGTGTAATATACCTATAATTTTAAATATTTAACTATTAATACAATAATAAATAATATAATATATTTATTACAAGTAATCTCGATTTTTTTTTTTCATATTTTTGATATACAAACATTTACATCGTTGAAAAGAGAAAAAATGGCGGTTTATATTTTAGTAAAATAATTATAGGTTGCTATTTAAAAATAAAAGTTGATAGTCGTATTTTGTAAACGTGACTTTATAAAAAATATCCACATCTGCCATCAAATAGTATATTTAAATAAAAAATAAAACTTTTATATGAGTATTTTTTCTATTACTTATAATTAAGAACTTAAATGGCGGGAGGGGGTGGGCATCTTCCCAGACTCAGCATTTATATAGGTAACTTGTGTTACGGAAATTCCAAATCAACATTTGCATCCCACTATATGAAGGGTCACTTTCGTGTCTACCTGGGAGTATCCTAAACAGATATTCGTACATCGGCCTTCTAAAAAGGAATAATTATTCAACCTTCGAGTTGCATATAATTTCAATCCAAAAAAGTAGCTACAACTACGTCAAAATTTTACAAAGTTGGCAATTCTTCATAAATTTGTTTTATTACTCTTATTATTTTTATTTATGTTGTATTTCATTTTAAACAGTGTAGTATTATTTTTTGTTTTATTTAATGTAAGGTAAAAGATTTTTTTAGTAAAGTAATTGAAAAAGTAATTAAAATGTCAATTACAATGCAAAAGTAATTGGTAATTTAATTACATTTTGGTTAAAGTAATTGTATTCAATTACTTTTTGAAAGCAATTTGCCCAACTCTGGTAAACGCCCGCACGATACAAATAGGTCATCATCATTACCGAAATCTGTGTACAAAGCAGATTAGCACTCCCATCAATGGGTAAAATGCCGTGATAATATATTTATTTATTTTCTTATTTATGTACATACCTGCATATTTACTAATACTAGAAATTATGTATCTTAAGTTCCTTTCCACTTAACTATTGTTCTATTTACAATTTTCATTTAAAAACGTTATTATTATTAATTTGAAATTATGTATATCAAGTTCCTTCCATGTAACTATTGTTCTATTTACAATTTTCTTTTGAAAACGTTACTGTTATTAATTTGAAATGATTATTTTTTTGACAATGACATTTATCTGTCAGTTACATACATTTGAGCTGAACTGTGTAACCATGAAGTTGTGTGCATAAGCTCCGAGATATAATTTTTATATTATTTTATAAATTTATCCATAAAATATATAGAAAAAGTATTAATGCAAACCTGTAGAAATTGAAATAATCTTTAAGTTTTACAATAACAAATTGCGAAAAAATAACATTTAAAGGTATTTTTTGAAGAAAAACTAATTTGAGCTTCAAGTAAACTCCCATTTCAGGTTATCCGATTGACACCAAAATCTAATGGCTTCTTTCCATATTAGAATAAGGTAGAAATACAAGATTTCAAAATTTTCTGAACTATAGTATTTGAGTTAGAGCGTAAAGAGGATTCACACATACATACACACATACACACAGACATCATCGTGAAAATGTTAAAAATGGAATCTAAGGACCTTAAAACGTGGTCATTTACCAAAATCTCGATATGCGATTTTTAGCACGATCCCTATACCTCCCTTACCAAGGGTAGCGGGAGGTAAAAATGTAAATTTACAAAAAGTAAAGAAAAAACTGTATCACCACTTATATACATCAAATGTATCAAAAAGTGTGTAACAATAAATAAAAATTGTGATCTCAGAATATTACGATCTACTGTTACAGTATTACACCTGACATTAAGTAGCTAGTGACATGCAGCTTCACAGTTCCAACTTTTTTTTTGTGAACCATTTGTATTTTATAATTATTTTATTGCTACAGTAGTTTTGTCTTTTTTAAAATAAATCACATGTTTTAATAAGTAAAACATTACAGACGAAACCATCGTTTTTTAATAATTTCGCTCTTCATTTCTCCTTCTTTAAGTTCTATTGCCACACTACTAGTGATTTTAATGGTTTAATTTTGAAGGGGTCTGTTATCTCAAATGGTAATACAATGAGGTTCGCGGTAAGAAAAGGTTAAGAAACGGTTACTAAATTACTAAAATATAGTAGTTCTGATTTACTAACTGGAAAAAAATCATCTCTTATCCAAGATTTATTTATGGCTTTCATTATTCTAATCTTGCATCTAGATGAAGAAATATTAGGTTAACAATTCAAAGTTCCTTACTTCAAGTCCCGGATTTCAAATATGTATTTGTCCAACATGAGGATGTCTCGAACTAAAAGAGATATGAATTAAGTTAAATTAGACGAAAGTTGCCCTAGGGCTAGGGAGTATATTTTAATGGTGTTTCGTTATTGGAGAAAAATACATAGGTCACTAGATATAGAATAAAATGTAAATTTTGCATGACATAATACAGAATTTTGGTTGGTAGAACCTTTAGGGCAGTTTTTATGTTCTTTCAATGACATTGCTCAATTTTTTATCAGTTAGATTTCCCGTATGATTACATTTTTTAAATTTTTATATAGACGCTATATTACACTAATGAAATAGGATTTTTTTTTGCTTTCCAACGATGTATAATTTATCTATGTTCATTTATTTTAAACAGCAAAAAATGAAACATTTATTAAATTTAAACAACTGGTTGTGACAACCAAACAAATGAAATCAGTCAGATGTTATCATTAGTTTATTTTTAAATTTATTCTTTAATATTTTTAATATGCATAGTATTTAAGCATTTTTCAATTTTTGTTTGAAATACCTGTCATATTACGTTCATATAAAAATATTAAAATTAATTAAAATACACACGACTTTACAAAATTTTGAGAAATAAATAAGGAAACTAATGATAAAAATAACCAAATTTTTATGTTTAATTATGCTTGTCCTTTGTTCATTGCAACAACTATTGTGTTTAACCTATAAATTTAATAATTGCTCGATTTTTTATATTTGAAACAAATGAATATAGGTAAATTATATGTCGGAGCACTAAAAATATTATATTTTCAAGGGTTTAACTTAGCAATATAGCGTCCATATAAAAATGTTGTTATTACCTATGCTGTTTAAATTTGTACTACTGATGATGAGACTTAGTTCCCGAAATACGTATATAGTTTACATTGTAATTTTAAAGCTAAGGGGTCATTGTATTAGTCTTAGTTGGAGCCGTATATACTAGTGAAATATTAACAAAATCGTTAACTGATGAACTGAATGAACAAGTGCCTAATCAACTACTTTTCTGAAAATGAGCCAAAATACTTCAGTATTCGTTAGGAATGCAACGGACATGACAATTATCCGGCCGGGTAATTGCATATTTAAAATTTGAATTTATTTAATTACTTTTTAATAAACTTAAACAGTACAATTATTTTATTTCAATAAACTTTATTCTAGTTATGAAATGAAACAATTAAAAGTGATACAAAATAGTATAACTTTCAGATTATTTATAAATAGAATACACTGTAAAGTGTAGGGGTAGAAACAGGGAAGATGAATTTTCAATTGAGTTTCTGATCCTTCCTTGGAGTTAATTTAGGGTAGAAAGGTCGACAGATGGTAAGGAAAAGGTAGGAAATTTTGGTAGGGTAGATTCAAGTCACTTGCAGGCATCTCTGTTGCACTGTATGTTAGGTAGGTGCTACTACCTTTGTAACATGTTTAGGCCTATAGGGTTGATTCGAGCTATATATTCTGCGTTCAATTATTTGAGGTACAGTACCTATTATAAAAAATATGTACTTGACATTAATAACACAATGTCATATATCTGAAATTTAAAAGAAATCATAGGTAAACAGTGACAAAAATAATACAAAATATTCAGTTTTACTGCATTTTGTAACTTATTCTACTTATATTGTTAATATAAATCAAATTTGTTAATATATACTTATATTTTTTAGAATTTCGTAGTATATTCACACATGCATCGTTTTCTCCGTTACTTATTCTAATATAGTGGGATGCAAATTATTTAAAGTGATTTGGAATTTTCGTAAGACAAGTTACCTATATACAGTATGAGTCTGGGAAGATGTTCCCCTCCTCCCCCTCCCACCATTTTCCTTTTTAATTATAAGTATTAGAAAAAAAACACTCATATAAAAGTTATATTTTTTATTTAAATATATAGTATTTGATGGCAGATGTAGATATTTTTTATAAAGTCAGGTTTACAAGATACGAGTATCAACTTTTATCGACAAAAATAAGAATTGAAAAATAACAGAAATTATTTTTATTCAAATATTCTAGGTGGCTATGTGAAAATAAGCAAAATATGATAATGGGAAACAACAATATAAAATAGACATTTAATTGTAACTTGTTGAACAAGTTTTTTTCAATTAATAAATTAACTTTTAAATTAAATGTTCACGCATAGCCAGCTCGAATATTTGAATAAAAATAATTTCTAATATTTTTCAATAACAGGTTTGTTCCAACATACAATGAAATCAGTACAGAACTGTCAGACGCATGCGCAGTATTCAAATGAGAACATCATTTTAATACTGCGCATACTTCGGTAAGTTCCGTACTGATTTGATTGTATGTTGAAACACACCTTATATCATTTTTCTCGATTTTTTTCATATTTTAATAAAATAATTATAGGTTGTATTTAAAAAATAAAAGTGGATCTCACAAACCTGACTTTATAAAAAATATCTACATCTGCCATCAAATAGTATATTTAAGTAAAAATAAAACTTTTATATGAGTCTTTTTCTATTACTTATAATAAATATGTTGAAAGTGTAAGCATCTTCCCACACTCATCCTGTATATATGTCTATATGGTTATTAAAAATACTTTATAGTGATTTATGTAAAACCATATATGAAGGCATTGCAAATTCCCTGAAAAGTATATTATTACTATTAAGATTCAAAAAAAAAAAAATTATAAGTAAAAGTCCAACGTACGTCGTACGTCCCAACGCGCATTGCAAGTTGCATTTGTAAATTCTTGTCTTACATGTTATTTTGATGTCAACATGAAATGTTGAAACTCATGTAAAAATATGTTATTTTAATTATAAAAACTAATTTCCTTCTATTTTTAACTCCTTTTTGATTTAGTGCGATACAAAATAACATACGTGTAGATTTGTTCACACTATTTTCTACAAAAATATAAAGAAGGTTGTTTCGATTGTAGTGAAACGTGGCATTTTGACTAACCATGTTCGACGTATAAAAATCAGAACTTTAAAGATAATTTTCTTTATTTTATTTCATTTTCTTTTGATTTACATACTTTCGAAAATAATGTATATTTATTTTTCCATATGCTACACCTACACCTAATGTTATTTTATTTCATTTCATGTATTATCATTTAATAATTTAATATGATTTATTATCGTGTTAATAAAATATTATTATTTAATTACAAGAATATAAACATTGAAAAACTAGCAAAGGTTTTGAATGAACTTTTGTAAATAACACAGCAATACTAATTTTGCCTTATCTGCTACAACAGAATCCAAAGAAACTGAAGATATTCCGCCACGACATGCAAAAATCTGTTGTGGCCAGCACAATACCTCTCGCCATTTTCATTTTATGTAGCATGGGGCGCGAGCAGTTATGTGACTTTGTTGGTCTTGGCAAGCAGATGTGGGAGCCCGTGTCAGAATGAGAGCTAGTAATATACATAGGTGTCAAGTATCATAAGTTTTAATTCGAAACATTATGATTTTCGAAATCCATGTGGATTATTTTCCTCGACAAGTATATTCCATACTAATGGATGACAAATAAACATCAGAACATTTTGAAATTTTGAATGAAAAATTATGACATATGACAATTGTGACATCTATGTAAAAACTACTAGCCGTCATTCTGACACGGATCCTCATCTGCTTGCCAAGGCCAACAAAGTCACATGTCTGCTCGCGCCACACACAACACACAAATAATTAAAATTGTTTCTCTTCTTTCGTTCTATAAGAAATTTTATCCTACTATTCTATTATGTTCAAAATTCTTCAAATTCATTGACTTTTTCGTATTCCTCTTCCTTGCATATGCAGACGTGATTAGATTTTGGTTATAATTGGTCAACCGGAAGTACTCCCATTTGGAGGTTTTAACAGTTTTTTTTTTTTTTGATAAAACGCTGTTAAGTATCGTTTTTACACATTTAATGTTATTATAAATATTGAAGAATATTTTATTCTCTATACGATTTGATTGCAGTATATGCTTCATATTAAATGGATTTAGAGTTAAATCATTATAAATTAAATTTCATAAAGCAGCCAACTATGTTAACCATGGAAACAGCTAGGTACTAATTTAAGAAAATTCTGATTGACAAATGTCAATATCAAGTGCAATTGATATACGAGCCCAATCTCATAATAATTCGGCTAGTTTACATTTTCAACAAATTATAAAATCGACACAAAAAATTCTACAAAATTCTTTTGGCTCCTTTGCATATAGACTTAATCTTTTAAAAAACTGTGGGCCAAATGGCTGGTGATAATAGTTCAACCGGCATTTTGTGGATCATCTTCCATTCCAGATTTAGCTTGTACCGCGACCCTTTACTTTTAGCGCAATGAAAAACAACTTCGTAAAAATCCAGTGTGTACAATAAAACCTACCTGGCAAGACATATAGGACAATACTCACAGCAAAATATGCAGGGCTTAGGGATACAATGTCTAATAGAATTAAAGCTGGTATTAAAGGCAATGTAACCTAATATTAAATGGCTTAATACTTGAATAGCATATTGAGTTTTGGTAAGCTTAAAATCTATATTTGAAACTAGTAGAAAGAAATTTGTAAAAATTTCTCACCATTTGCGTAGGTTTTATAATTTGTTTGTTGAAAGTGTTTACCGACCGAACTAATACGAGTTTGGGCTCGTACAGTAAGTTTGTGTTATAATACTACTGGAAATATAGAACTTTCTATATGGAATTTGTACAAAGTACATAGAACTGACGGAAGGTAATGTGCTGGTTACATCAGATTTTTTGAATACATACTTTATTTAATAAAAAAAAAATAATTAAAGTTATCATCACGGCATATTACCCTTTGCTGGATGTGCCAATCAGCTTTGTTCACAAATATCGTTAATGATGCTCATATTCGTACCGTGTGGCCATTTACCAGGACCAGGCGTCACATAAAACGTTTATGTAACTCACAATTGTACAATATACCTTATCTCATTTTATTTATGTATATTTTGCTTAATTAAGCAAATAAATTTATTATTGTATAATTTATAATTTTTCCTGAATCCTAATAGTAAATAGGCAAATTTACAATGTCCTCATATAGGGGTTCATATAAATAAGGTGCGTTAACAATTACTCGTAAGTTCAGTCAAATAGCATTTATCCTATAGGTTATCCTACCTTAAACAGAGATTGGTGTATCGACCTTTTAAAAAGGAAGAATTGTTCAACCCTGGGGTTGCATAGTTTCAACCCAAAAAGGTAGTTGCAACTACGTCAAAACTTTACAGTGTTTGTTCAAATGCCATGCATATTGCTATTCATACGAAACTGAACAAATTTAATAATTAATTTATGGTCCTAAAATCACATAATTTACATGGATTTGGTATCGTTTTATGCAAAAAAATATCTTTCTATTGATACCACAATCATCGTTTCCAGTTACATACACCTTAAAAAAAAAAACAACCTGTATATGTTGATTAGCGACTACTCAGCTATACTTGGCACAAAAAAAAATCCTTTTTGATATTTACTCATTATCCCATAACCTCTTTTATTCAAAAAACAAACAGTTCTTACCTCAGACCAAACATAAATTAGACTCTAACGTACATACTACCATTTGTTGTGCAGCATTTAAATGGGCGTGCCGAGCTAGCTAGCGGCATTAGTGAAATACGAGTCGCATTTGCAATAGTTTCAAAGTGATAGCAGCAGTATAGCTGTCATTTAGTATCCTTTTAAGGATTAAGCAATTTTGTTTTAAATAGAAAAAATATATTTACAACGATATTTTCAAATATTTATAAAAAAATGTCTGAAGAAAATTTAAATGTTGTTCTATAATATAACAGATACATAGATATTTATATATTTTTATAATTTTGAAAAACGAAGCATTGAGCAACACAATAGTTATTTGTATACTAAGTGCTGAAAGTATTCTGTATTTGTTTCCTTATTGAAGAAAAATTTGGTAAATGAAAGATACTTGAAACCGCATCTTTCTTAATCGACTACCAAGGAAACAAGATTATTCAAAATGTCGAGAACACGAGAACAAACAAAAGAATACCTATTTTGATGAAACCCGTTTCAAAATTGTGCCTTGATATAATGCATTCAAGCATTCGACTTTTTAACTGTATTCTTTGGCAATCTATACAACCTTTTGTAATAATTAACACTAACAGATTTATTTTTATAGGAAAACTTACAGATGAAAGCGTCTATTTAGCTTTTTTTACATTTGATGGTTCATTGCATATTAAGCAGCGATGAACCATGCTGAATAATTTACAGTTCAAACAAAATGTGAAACAAAAAGTATACACAAAAAAAACCATAAATACCGCACATAACCTTACAAAATCACATTCGAACGTAGAATAATAATAACATACTAAGTATAGGCAACACGCTGTACAAAACAAAAGTCTCGTTCCCTCCTATCCCATCTAGCCCCTAACCTGACTGAAAGTTCAATAATTTATATAATATATATTTTATCTAGTTTTTTTGTTGCTTGTAACCTTAAATTGGATTGATGAGTCACGATACTCCACCTGGTTGTTCGGTTGGGAGGCCGCCAGATTTTAAACAGTGGAGACGGGCGGGGTTGAAACCAGAGGAATGGCACAAACGAAATGTAATGTTATATTTACCTACCGAGACTGTTTCCTGAAAACGACTGAAGTTCGAGAAATAAAAAAAAAGATTTAATAAAACAAAATTTAATATTTGTGAATTTAAATGGTGCAGAAGGCACTATAAAAATTGCAAAGTATAAAAAAATGTAAAATGAAAATAATCAGAAAAACCAATATGTAGTAATAATAAATGGAAAAAAAAAGGTAAAATATATTGTTGTACCTGGAGTCTCAACCCAGTTTCAGGTGCAGACATAACATCTACGCAGCGTGAAATTGATCGACTTCGTAGCGCGGGCCAGTACAAGCCAGTTGGAGTGCACGCACATTCCAGAGTTACAAGTCACGGCATTGGGCAGCAATGTAACCAATATAAATATCAGAAATACTATTTTACGTAAAATAATTTTTGCAAAACTAACGCTAACGAGCTGAAGGCTCAAATTTACATACACAATAATACGAAATACTGAAATTATGATTAACTCAATGGTGAACTTCCAATAAATCATCAAATTACGCAAAATAGTAATAAATACACTAATTCGAAGAATGAATTACCAACAGCGAGGACACTGTAACCACAGTCTTCCTAGGCAACAATATAACTCTTAGTTCTTTGCTCGCAGCAATAAACCCAACAAAAGAGGAAAAACGATATTGAAAAATCTGATGTGGTCAACACAATACCTCCCGCCATTTAATTTTTATTCATTTAATTACATCGAATTATATCGAATTTTAATGGCACAAAATTGACCCCTGTGATTCATTCTCTACGCCAGCAATGCCAATGAATGCCCGTGAAATGACGCCCGGTAAGTGCGTGCACAGTACAAATATTTTATCATTACCGAAATATGTGTACAAAGCAGATTGGTACTCCCAGCAGTGAGTAATATGCCATGATAATATATTTATTTTATTTATTAAACACATACCTACATTTCTACATATTTACTTATGCTGGAAACTGTATTAAATTCCTTTTCATATAATTATTGTTACTATTTTCTTTTTAAAACGTTACTAGTATTAATTTGAAATAATTAGTTTTTTGATAGTGACATTTATCTGTCAGTGACATACATTTGAGATCTGAAATATGTAACCATGGAGCTGTGTTTAAAGCGTAGGCTCTGGGATTTAAATTATAGATAATTTGTGACGATGTGGATCTGTCACAAGTTTTACGGGTTATATAGTTCAAAGCCGTGTAGCTCAGCCCTTATAAATCCGCGAACCATGAAAACTTTTCTTCCCGACAATTAGAATAAGGCGGGAAATTGGGCGGAAAATAAACCACATAAAGGATCGTCAACATCGTGTTCCATTTTAAAGCTTTTTGCCCTGTTCTTTTATGCAGTTCTTGCTATCAGTAAACAAACTTAAGCTGGTTTAATTAGCAGGGCTGTATAAATGCAGGGCGCGCGCTTGTAGAAGAGAGTTGTTGACTGCGAGTATTCCTCTCAACTAATAAGCCGATTGCGAGTATTCCATCGACTCTTGATTGCGAGTAATCCGTCAAGACATCGAAGCCGACCTCCAGGTGAGCAAAGTTTCCGTTTTTTTGAAACCCGTACCGTGAGCTCTCCGTTCGAGTTGTTTAGTTGTTTACTGAAAGTCAGTCTTAGTGTCTCGTAGTGAGATTCATACGCCGGACGTCGCAACGCTTGTTGAGCGTAGGCCAAAGCATCTGCGAAAGGCGTATTTGTAAACATCCAGAGACACTACGACTGACACCGGCCGTGATCATCCCCGTAGATTAAATTCACCAAGTTGCGCGTGTCTAGCCATTTTACAGTAACTCGTTGCGAGTTTTACCGACTTGAAGTTTCGACGCCGCCGGCGTATAAACCCGGGCGTTACAAACGTCAAGTCCGCGTGTTTATCCAGAGACTCTGCGCCGCGACACCCCAGTGCGTAAGCCGGGGCACTCAAGGCCTAGACTCTGGGTCGACTTTCTCGTCGTGCGCCGTATATACCATCGATCTCCACGTACTTGAAGTTTCGACGCCGCCGGCGTATAAACCCGGGTGTTACAAACGTCAAGTCCGCGTGTTTATCCAGAGACTCTGCGCCGCGACACCCCAGTGCGTAAGCCGGGGCACTCAAGGCCTAGACTCTGGGTCGACTTTCTCGTCGTGCGCCGTATATACCATCTATCTCCACGTACTTCGCGAACATCCGGGTACGAGCGACACCGTCGCGACGCCCGGCGTCGATCTGCCGATTACAGCAGAAACGTGTAGCTACACCTCTTGCGTCATTACTGCTGTTAGACGCGACATCAGCGTCGCTACGCCTGGCGTCGATTACTCGAAAACCTCCGAACACGTTTCTATACGGATCCTTAAGATCACCGTATCTACCGCTTGCCCGCCGCCGTAACCGCCGTCCCGACGCCTAGCGTCGGTCACGCCAAAACCGTCCAAAAACATTTCTATCCATATTTTTGGATATCGGTGCATCTACCGTTCATCCGCCGCCATCACCGCCGTCGCGGCGTGCAATTTTTGCACGATTCTATACCTTCCTTACCAAGGGTAGCGGAAAGACACCCCCGATGTCGTACAAATCCGCAACAACGGCGAGACCAAATACTGGTACCAAAATAACAATCGAGTATTCCACTAGCCACTTAGTTTGCTAAGTCACGCCGACAATCGGCCACGCGCCATCACACTAGTTAAAATATAGTCTACCCCGTAACATGACTATTATAAGAGTTCCATGATGCTGAAAACTTTTTCCGGAACCCAGAAGTTTTGCGGATGAAGATGGTGCTTAAATATTCAACAACAAAATAAAAAGAAGAAATACATTGAAAAAATAACGATGTGCCACGCCACTGACGCAATTCAACAGCTAAAAAAAGTGAAAAACTGGTAAACAATTACCTCGTGTTGTCGCCAATGAATAAAATATTGAAAAATAGGAAATAACACATAAATAAGACTACAGGAGCCAAGATAAATATAAAGGTAAGTTACAGAATATAATTACAACGCATATTATTATATGGGGTATCGTGGCATTGTGGCCGTGTGCCTGAGTGTCTGGTCGTGAATCTGGGAACCCGGGTTCGATCCCGACCGATGCCAAAAAATACTTCGAATTGTAATGGCACAAAATTGACCCCTGTGCTGTACTCTCCACGCCATCAATGAGTGCCAGTGAGGTGACGCCTGGAAAGCGCCCGCACGGCACGGTACAAATATTTCATCATTGCCGATATCTGTGTACAAAGCAGATTGGCACATCCAGCATTGGGTAATATGCCGTGATGATATATTTATTTTATTTATTTAGTTATTTATTTTATATTACATAATCAAACGCTGATAGAAACGCTAAAACACACACCTAACTAACAAACAAACGAGTTTAACAACAAAAAAGTAATTTATTGGACAACGTACTAGTATAAGAAAGCATAACCATTGAAAAATACAATAATACACGAAGAATAAACAGAATAGAAGAAAATAAGACCATGCAGGATAGCCAAATTTAGATTAAGAAAGGTAAGTAAGTCAGAAAATTGGCAATTTGGGCCATAGCGTCTTGTGGGAATTTAGACTGTAATACTGTAAACCTGATTTTTACTCCTAATTTAAAAACAGGGTATACCTGGTAAAAATACACTCGTGGCAAAAAATAAATAAAACCGGACACTTAAAAAAAGTTTTTTTTTTCGACTTGTAACAAACGAAATATGGGTTTATATGTTATTTTTATGTTAAAATATAAATAACTGACCTATAAAATAAGATTAGAAAACAAAAAAGTGTAGGAAACATTTTTTTATTAAGAAAAAAGAAGAGAAACTAAATGTGTGCAAAATTGCCTGTTTTGAAAAATTCAATAATAATAAATTCTTCAATTATCGTTGGTTAATTACTCTTAACGTGTAGTTTCCTGTACTCTTTGTACTTACAGTACTCAATGTGAATAAATAATTCAATCGGAAAATATAGTCTGAGCAGAAACTTCAGGTGAAAATGATAACATTATACAATACATCGCTGTGGCCTTGATTATTCCAAAAGTACTGCCTTTGAATATATAATACATATAAGAATGGCAACGTAATGTATTTAGATTAAATATTTCGAGAGCAGGTGCCATCTATCCCCCCCTATACGAATTATTTCTGAGTTAGTTCAAAAAAATACATAATAGGTGGATGTTGCACAGTATTGCCACGTAGCTAGAACAGCAAGTTAAGATTTTATAAAGGTTTTTAAGTTTGCTACTATAAAACAAGTATACATGTACATTGAAGATTCAAAATATATTATCTGGTTATTATGAAACAATATTTTTGAATTATTGATTATTGAATACCTCTAACAAATAGTATCTGGCAATGCTGTCAGCACGATTTACCGTAGTTCATAGTTTTATGGTAGGAGTCACTAGCTATCTATAATAATTTTGTGAATAAAAAGAGACAGATATAGTATGTTGCTAGGCCATATGCGTTGCCATTCTTATATGTATTATATATTCAAAGGTACTGCCCAAAATGTAACTCGGCGTTATCAAGCTAGGGAATACATCCGATGACGAATATCAGAAACACTATGCATTTAAACATCGATTTCTAGCAATATTTGTACCACAAGAATGGGGCGCACTATCAACTGTTGTCTGTTTTCGTGAAAATGCACCGTTCGCCAAATATTATGCGAACATTGTTTAAGCCCTTGGGTGCCCGTTGCTTGCCCAGCTTTGCTCATAACACATCGAATATAGCGGCTATGTTTTGCGCTAGCAATGGAGCAATGAAGCTCCTTATTTTTCATATTATATGAATCCCATTTCTGCCCGTGTACATCAGATGAACAAGAATGCGCGTGAAGGTCAGGAGAACCGTTTTCAGAATATTGCATTTCCTGAAAAACACCATTTGACAGTAGTAGTAAGATGGTATGAGTTGGTATTTCGATGTATTGAAATATTGAGCTTGTTTTGATTAAATATGGTAGGTTGGCGGCAGTTATGTAAGTAGAAAATGCTTAACTGACCCTGTAGTATCCTTTGCTCCATTTGTTCCCGATAACTTCAAATCAAAAATTGAGACCATGCGTTCTATCTTTGCACGTATAACAAAGCAGTATGTAAAATAAGTCAATACTCGATTGTTACGATGGTCAGATCGTAGCCCTGACTTAAATTCCTGCGAAAAATATGGGATTACTTTAAAACCTAATTAATAATGAAAAATAATTTTACTACTTTCGTTCATTTTTCTGTTTCAGGACTTTTTCTTAATAAATTAAGTATATGCTAAACTTTTTTTATTTTCTTATCTTACTGTACAGATCAATTATGTATATTTTAACAAAAAATAACAAATAAACTCATATTTCGTTTGTCGATAAAAACTTTCTTTTAAGTGTCCGGTTTTTTGCCACGAGTATAGATTTGTATTATAAAAAGCTACAACCTTATATGATTTGTTTCACATTAAATTATTTTACATTTTTATAATTCCTGTAAAATCATTTCACAAAGACATTATGTAAATTTTATTTGACACTGACATCTGTCAATTAGTAATATTTGAATATTCTGTTTCCATGGTGGTGCTTTTAGCAGCATAGGTTGTAAGTTATTCCTTTATAATTCTTTGTCTCTAAATTCATTGAATATTAAGAAAAAAATATAATTAAATCGAATAGAGACTATTTTATATTTTAATATTTATTATAACATAAAAGGTCAAAAAATGATATTTAACAGCGTTTTAAACTGTTAAAAAAATTCAAATTATGGTACTTCCGGTTATCCAATCCTAACCAAAATCTAATCAACACACACTGACACACACACATACCCATATACAAACATATTGTCTTAAAAACTGTAAATTCATATTCTAGGGACTCTAAAATATGCTTACTTATTAAAAACTCACCATCTTTACCTATGTGACGGAAGGTAAAAAAGAGAAAAAAAATTAAGAAGTTCGCTAGTATCGAACCCACTACAATTCTTCACATAAGAAGCAAAAGCGGTACGTTCGGCGTTACCATTGTGCTAGAGTACTCTTTACTCATAGCGTAGATAATAATTATTAAATTACTTTAAATTTGCTATAATATTTTTTTATTTTCTTTAATTTTTCTTTCTTAAATTTAAACAATTAATTATTAAAATGATGCAATACGTGTTCACAAATATATGTATATACAAAGTTTTATATCAATCAGATTTAATGAGAAACAAATATTAAAAAAATAATAATTTCCTATGTTAAATATTTAAGTAACGGATGTAGGCGTAAGCTGCGCCACTGATAATTGACGAATGACGACCAGAGTGAAATCAGCAGCAAAAGAGAAGTGCGTAGGAGACAACGCAGAATTGATTAGTTGACGTAACGCGAGATATTTTGTTAAATTTTAAACCATTTGTGGATATATCAAATAGAATTCCACATTAAATATCAATCCTTATGGAATTGATTATATTATTATCGTATTTGAAATAAAATACATAAAAATGACACATTTATTCTAAAAACTAAAAACTCTCATTACCGAAGTAAAATATCATATTTTTACCTCTCGCTAAGAGAGGTATTAGATTCACGCTAAAAATCGCATATCCATAATTTAGTGAATAAGCACGTTTTAAGGTCCCTAGAATCCGATTATAACCGACGATGTCTGTGTGTGTGTGTGTGTGTGTGTGTATGTGTGTGTGTGTGTATGTGTATGTGGGGTTGTTGGAGGTACGATTTCTCAAATTCTATAAGACTAAAAACCTATGTAACTAAGGATACCGCAATCTAACAGTAATGGGAAGAGTTGAATAGGTTCTGGTAACAATTGGATAACCGGAAGTAGTAGTATTTTAACAAAAATCTTTTAAATATTATTTTTTGAAACTTTAAGTTATTACAAATATTAAAAATCAAAATTCTCTATCCGAGAGTTAGTCTGTGATATAGAAGCTGAACCACGGCTTCCACCCACTGCTTGGACTGCTGTTTCGTTTCTGGCGTGTAGTGGTGGACCTATGTCTCATCCATGGTGATAAATCGCCGCACAAAATCGGTCGGATCCTTATTGAATCGGTGCAAACATTGCTGCGAATGTCGTTTGCGCATTTGCTTTTGATTGACATCCAGCAAATGCGGCACCCATCTTGCAAGATGTTTCGTACCCTTTCTTCCGATATTCCCACAGCCTCAGCTATCTCACTCACCTTCACTCGCCTATCGTCCAACACGATATCATGCACCTTCGATGGTTTCCGGTGTGGTGGCGGTTTTTGGCCGTCCTTCACGTGGGTCATCTTCGAGGGACGTGCGACCACGGTTAAATTCAGCTGCCCACTTTTTAACGGCTGACATGGAAGCAGCAGAGTCCCCGTAAACTTTTGTCAACTTCGGATGAATTTCCTTAGGGGTTAATCCATATGTAATAGTCCGGCGTAGCGACTATTACGTATTTGTTTCGTAGGAATTTTTCCGTTAAAACTTGTAGTTTTGGGTTTCTTTAGGATGAAGTATTTATGAGACAGGGTAAAATTATGTTTCTGGACGGATGTTAAAAAAGTCTCCAGGGTAGAGCTTTGTGCAGAGCTATTGAGTTCTTAGAAGTATTTGTCCGTTACTTGGTGTCCCAGTGAACACTAATAAGTTTTCATAAGAAACTAGAAAATGTCTCGAGTTTTCTAGATGAGATGAACCGAATTAAGGGTTTGAGAGTCACTGGTTTCTACCCTCACAGTGTATAAAGTCAGAGTTTTGACTCTGGCTCCTTCTTGTTGTCTGATTGTTCTTGTTGTTCATGTCTATGACTGTGTGTCTTAGACTGAGCTTGGTATTTCTGTGTGAAATAACCAATTAAATTGTACTGTGGGCTCTCTCATCGTGGTGTGATTTGGTATAACTGTGTGTTTACTCATGTAAGTAATTGTATTTGATTTTGTTATTATTCTTTGTGAATCAACTTTGAAATATTTGTAGATCGATGTAAAAGGCTTGAGATTGATTTTGTAAATTAGAGATTAAGAACTTAGAGTTTATATAGATTCAATTGATTGCGTTGTAGTTTTATTTGGCTTATATAATTTTATTTGTTCGCGGAGAATTATTAAAGATTATATAATTTTGTTATTGTTGGAAATACGTGTTTGTTCTGTCTCATACCCATTTCCAGCGTGTGTCTTAGTGACCCGTAGAATAACGCGTGAGTATCAATTGAATTATTTAGTGACACTACCCAAATTTTGATCGATTGTTTTCTTTAACCCGTTTTGGCCGTGTCCTTCTATTCGAGCACTTTTAAAATACGGATAGTGGTGGCAGCGTTTCCGCTACCTTTGACCTTAATAGTTTTTACATTAATAAAATTAGTGTTTTACTCTCGGGTCAAATAAATTTTCCTATTGTGCAGGACTAAGCAGTGTTAAATGCAACCCATCTCCATCACCTATTTCTGTTGTCCCTACCGTACCTGGTACAACTTATAGTAGTTACCGATGAGATGTATAAATATAGTTTGTAATTGTGTTACAACTTTTGGTAGCTAGCGGGGTGATATAAAAATATTGCTAGTATTCCTGTTACACATACAAAACGAAGAATTTTATGATCGCACGATATTCAAGTTTATCCATTTTAACGAAAAACACGCAAGACGTCCACTGCAAAAATTCGTGTAAACAAACTACTTGGGAGAACAAGTTGAAACTTGTCATACGAACTAATGACACGTGCACCCAGACAGGAAACAAATTTTTGCTGATTGGAACGCTATCTCTGGGTCAGGCCGAGAACTTTTCACCCTCGTATAGAAGGTTCAGAGCGCCCCGCACTGAATTGTCTCGTAGGTATACGTGTTTGCAGAAAGCTACGTTTTACAATACAAAGTTGTTAGTATTGCAATGACGAGACGCAGAACTAGGCGAAGTTGTGATATTTGCTGGCATAGTCGCACAACGAAATTAAATGCGTCTTCATGTCTTTCAAATTAGGAAAGATCTAGTAATGCACCAGGAAGAATGGATTCACCGTAAACAAGTCCGGCAGACGATGCTTTCAGATCTGATACCAAGTGTCATTCCTACATCTCGGAGTAATGCTTATTCAAACTTACAACCTCAGTCAATCATTCTTTTGGCGTGAGATCCAACAGATTGTCAAGACCGGCACTTTTTCCGTTTCAATGGTTCATAGTGGCCAAATTTCTGGCCATCAGGAGAATCTGTCTATGGCTGTAAAACAATAACGGTAAGGGCCAACAGAATGAAGAGGGCCAATAATGTCCAAATGATCATGCTGGAAGCGAGATGAGTGAAACATGAAGGTTCCTAATCGGACGTGCACATGACAGGTGATTTTTGACAGGGATGACAGGAGCGGGCCCAAGTACTGCAGTTTTTCCATACTTGTGGTCAAACGAAACGTAAAATAAGTTGAGATGATGCTTTGATTCCAGGATGAATGAGGCCATGTAGACTATCAAATACTTGACGTCGCATGGGTGCAGAAACAAGGTCGGGGTCCTCGACGAGTCGAGGAGATATTGAAGCTGTGTCACAGTAGAGGTTTATATTAGTACGAAGCACGTTTACATGCTGGAGTTGAAGGGATGAGTCGCTGACCAATAATTCTCGAAGTGCAGCATAATATTAGGAGCGTGCAATTTCTTTTACATTGACTGAAGAAACATCTGTGAGTGCGTCGACTCAAGCAAATTAAAACAGACCTAAGGGAGTGGTGATAGCTGTTTTGGGTATGTTTTCTGGAATTTGAGTGTAAGGTTTCACCAAATCATTGACAGAATAGTATATTCTATAACTAGGATGGAATAAATATTTTTCGTGCGAGCGAAAAGTTTGTAGGCGAGATCTTCGGTTTCGCGAGTGACGGAAATACTATTCCATACGAGTTTTAGAATGAACTTTCTGTAACACTATTTAAAAAATAAGTTTTCCGACGACCACTATGAAAAGTATATAAATTCACACGCTAAACTATAACTGAAAGTTGGTCATTGCACATCACTAGCAATGCTGTGTGATATGAAAGCTCGTTAGCCAATCAGATGCGTCCGCAACTGTGTGATATGATTTTATCACACGCTAGGATAACTGAGCGAAATAATCTAAAAATTTGTATTTAAAAGTTTGACAGTTGCAGATGTCTATCTGTTTGTCTCTGTCTGTTTGTCTGTCTCTGTCTATCTGTCTCTGTCTGTCTGTCTGGCTCTGTCTGTCTGTCTGTCTGTCTCTGTCTATTTGTCTGTCTCTGTCTATCTGTCTCTGTCTATCTGTCTCTGTCTGTCTGTCTGTCTCTGTCTGTCTCTGTCTGTGTGTCTCTGTCTGTCTGTGTCTGTCAGTCTGTGTCTGTCTGTCTGTGTCTGTCTGTCTGTGTCTGTCTGTGTCTGTCTGTCTGTGTCTGTCTGTCTGTGTCTGTCTGTCTGTGTCTGTCTGTCTGTGTCTGTCTGTCTGTGTCTGTCTGTCTGTCTGTCTGTGTCTGTCTGTCTGTCTGTGTCTGTCTGTCTGTCTGTGTCTGTCTGTCTGTGTCTGTCTGTCTGTGTCTGTCTGTCTGTGTCTGTCTGTCTGTGTCTGTCTGTCTGTGTCTGTCTGTCTGTGTCTGTCTGTCTGTGTCTGTCTGTGTCTGTCTGTGTCTGTCTGTCTGTTTGTGTCTGTCTGTCTGTCTGTCTGTCTGTGTCTGTCTGTCTGTGTCTGTCTGTGTCTGTCTGTGTCTGTCTGTGTCTGTCTGTGTCTGTCTGTGTCTGTCTGTGTCTGTCTGTGTCTGTCTGTCTGTGTCTGTATGTCTGTGTCTGTCTGTGTCTGTCTGTGTCTGTCTGTTTGTCTGTCTGTATTACTGTTTTATTAGCTCCTTATTCTTGATTACTTTTTGAATTTAACATTTTTCTCTTAAGTCGTTAGTTTACCCAAAAAAACGCTGATTGTTTTAAAGAATATGTATATAAAGTCAATGTAAATTCAACAAATTGTGGTCGTAGGAAAAGTATCGTGTACAACACGTGCTGAAAGGGTATTTCACACTCGTGTGATTAAACCACTCGCCTCCGGCTCGTGGCTCAAACTTCACACTCGTATGAAATATCCAACTTTCAGCACTAGTTATACAATATACTATTTCCACATCACTTGATCATTTTTGCTAAAAATAATAAAATATTATTGATGTTGATGACAAAACCAATAATTTCTTATTTAACATACCCTGCAAAAAAAACTTCAAAAAGCATAATACAAGGTGTATAATTAGTGTTTGTAAAAATTTCTTTTACAATTTGACAGATGAGGTGACAAAATCAAAGAAACAACGCGCCAAATAAATCTGGCTTGATTTTCAAAACAATTACGTGTTCCCGAATTAATTTTTTTATTGAACACACTGTTGTCATACATGCACGCCATCTGTGAATACAATGATATAATATGTAGAAGGAGAGGTTGTCAGCACTGACAGACCCGAGGTTGGGAACACAGAATGTATAAGATAAATGTATAGTGTTAACTAAATAAATACAAGATATATATAAAACGTAAAGGGTTTAATATTAAAGACACCCCGAATACATTACATGGTGGCAGCGAGGTAAAGAACTCACAAAACGAAAATGAAACATGGAATTTCATGGTCCAGGGACACTTAACCTACAAAACGGGAATGTTGCTGAAAATTGGAAACAATGGCGCCAAAAGTTCGAGTTGTACATGCTTGCAAGTGATAAAAATGGCAAAGCTGAGAAAGTAAAGGTAGCAATCCTTTAATAGGAGATGAAGGGCTTGGTGCGTATAATACGTTTGAGTTCCAAAACCCAGAAGACAAAGATAAGTTAAGTACAGTACTTGATCAATTTGAAGCATATTGTGCCCCCATAAAAAACGTAGTGTTTGAAAGATTTAAATTTTTAAGTCGAGACCAGACACAAACTGAAACGTTTGACCAGTTTGTCACAGATTTAAAGAGACTGGCAGCGAATTGTGAATTCAAAGAAAAGGATGAGCTAATACGTGACAGGATAGTATTAGGGATGAGATAAAACAATACAGGAAAGGTTGCTTAGAGAACCGAATCTGAAACTAGACAAAGCAATGTTATACTGTCGTGCAGCTGAATCTAGTAGAATACAACAGAAAGAAATAGAAAAAGCAGCAACAGTATCTGCAGACGCTATTAACTCGAAAAAAGATTACAAGGAGAAATCTTTTAAGAAAAATAAACAAACCATAGCATGTACTAAATGCGGAACAAAACATAACTATGGGGAATGCCCAGCGTATGGTAAAGTTTGCCACAAGTGCAAAAAGAAAAACCACTTTTCAAAGTACTGCAGGAGCAAACATGTACATACAGTTGATGATGAAGGTTGGGCCACAGAAACAGAAACAACTGAGGAAGGTGACAATAAATTAATATGGTCTGTAAAACAACAGAATAATGTCGACAGTATAGAATGGAGAGAAACATTAAAAGTGAATGGTAAAAATGTTACATTTAAACTAGATTCGGGAGCGGAAGTAAATATAATAAATGTAAAATAATACAAACGGTTAAATTGTAAACTTAGTAATACGTGTAAGCAACTAATTTCGTACTCGGGACATAAGATTAATGTAAATGGAGTGACTAAATTACAGTGCACACATAAAAGTAATACGGAAACTTTAGAATTTTATATAATAAATAGCCCGGATGCTCAAAATATACTAGGACTAGAAGCGTGTGAGAGTCTACAACTAATTAAACGAACTGATAATATAATTATAAACAATCATAAAAATGTTAGTAATACAGGCACAAACAGTATAATAAAAGAATACGAGGATGTATTTACGGGTGTCGGTAAATTAAAAACTGAACACTCAATTAAGCTAAAATCAAATGCGGTTCCTAAAGTTAGTGCGGCACGGAAAATACCACTGGCGTTAAAAGATTCCGTTAAAAATAAACTGAATGAAATGGTCGATCAAGGACTTTTAGTTCCGGTAAATGAACCAACCGAGTGGGTACATCCGATAGTCATAGTGTCAAAACCGAATAAAGACATCCGAATATGCATGGACCCGCGGTCTTTAAATGAATATATCAAACGCGAACACTACCAGTTACCAACGACGGAAGCAATCTTCGCGGAGCTAAGTGGTTCATCTGTCTTTTCAGTTTTAGATGCATCCACAGCCTTTCTGCAAGTGCCTCTAACGGAAGACAGCTCTAAATTATGCACGATTGCCACACCATTCGGACGGTTTAGATTTACAAGAATGCCGTATGGTATCAGCTCAGCTCCGGAGATATTCCAGAAAGCAATAAATAAAGTCGTCGATGGATTGCCAGGTGTCCTCACTTACATGGATGATATATTGATATATGGATCAAACAAGGAAGAGCACGATGAGAGATTAAAATCAGTTCTACAACGAGCCCGAGAACAGAACTTAAAGCTAAGTAAGTCAAAAATTCAGCTAGCAGTAGATAAAATAACCTACTTAGGTCATAATATATCAAAACATGGTATATCGATTGACCAAAGAAAAGTTAAAGCTATTGAGAATTTAAAAGCCCCACAAAATAAAACAGAGCTCCATAGATTCTTAGGATTAATTACCTATCTTGGAAAATTCATTCCCAACCTGTCAGAAAAAACAAGCCATTTAAGAAAATTGTTAAGCAAAAACACGGAATGGATATGGGATGATAATGGGCCAGAACAAGAAAGTTTTGAAATATTGAAAAATCTGATTAGTACAGCACCGGTACTATCATATTTCAATCCAAAAAAGAAAACTACAATCTCGGTAGATGCAAGCCAACATGGTTTAGGCGCGGTCCTGCTTCAAGAGGGACATCCAATTGCCTTTTCATCTGTCTCGTTAAACCCCACGCAACAGAGATACAATCAAATCGAGAAGGAACTTCTTGCTATAGTACATGGATGCGAACACTTTCATTACTATGTATATGGGCAAGAGGTAGAAGTGGAAACCGATCATCGACCATTATTAGCCATAGTTCGGAAGCAAATTGAAGAACTTACACCCCGATTACAGAGATTAGTATTGAGGCTAATGAGATATCGTGTTAATTTGAAGTATGTTCCAGGAAAAGAAATATTAGCAGCTGACTGTTTAAGCAGAGATCCACAAAAGGAGAAAATTGATACTAGCTATTTAGATGGAGAAAATGCTGTTGTACATCTTATTCTAAGTACTTCAGAAAGTAAGCTAAACAGATTAAAGAAAGAAACGCAAGAAGATAAAACCCTTAGTCAACTAAAGGAATATTGTGAAAAAGGTTGGCCAAAACACATAAAATCTGTAAAACCTGAACTAAAAGCTTATTGGAATATCAGAAACTACATCTATCCTAGAGAAGATCTATTGTTTGTTGGCACTAGAATAATTATACCAGGAAGTTTACGCCAAGACATACTGAAATGTATTCATTCCGCTCACCAAGGGATAAACTCGTGCAAGGCAAAAGCTAGAGATGCCGTTTACTGGCCGAAAATAACCAAAGATATTGAAGACTTGGTAATGAACTGTAAAATCTGTCAAGCATATGCCAGAACAAATACAAAAACACCACTAAGACCACATGATGTTCCTGAATTACCCTGGGACAAAGTAGGAATTGATTTTAAATCATTCCATGGCCAAGACTTTTTAGTAGTAGTGGATTACCTATCAAAATTCGCTATAGTGAATAAATTACCAAATAAAGTAGCACTGACGGTAATATCATGCTTGAAAAACATATTCACAACTCATGGCTTACCGTTAATGATTTATTCCGACAATGGACCACCTTTTAACTCAAAGGAATTTCACGAATTCGCTGAAAAGTACGACATTGAACTAGTAGCCCATCTTACCCGAAATCAAACGGTATGATAGAGAGGCATATCCAAACAGTGAAAGGTCTGTTAACCAAAGCAGGGGAAGCCAATTTAGATCCACTTTTGGCTATACTAGAGTACAATACAACACCCAAAAATAATATTCCAGCCCCATGTGAGATACTTATGGGCAGGAAATTAAGAACCTTACTTCCTGTATCTAGACAATTATCTAGACCTAAATTTGAAATTGAAGAAACAAGACGAATATTACTAAAGAATCAAGAGATTCACAAGAAATATTACGATTATAACGCACATATCCTGAAACCTCTTAAAGAAAACCAACCTGTTTTAATTCAAGAAGGAATTCGTGAATGGAGACAAGGAAGAGTAAAGAAAATAGAAGACTTTGATTCGTACGTAGTGGAGACACAAAATGGGAACCATTATAGAAGAAACAGAACTCATATACGTCCAGTACCAACTGATAATGAACGAGTAGAAAGAATAAAAACACCGGAGAGAATCAAAACGCCAGAGAAAAACAGAGAAGCAGAAAAGATGTTGGAAGCAGAGTCCAGCATTACGAATCCAGTCTCGTCAAACACCCCCAAAACGCCCGCGCCAGTTGTTGGACCTACAGACGCAACAACACCTAAAAGATGGATAAGGACAAGACCAATTAGGAAACCTGAAAAACTAGATTTGTAATTTCATTGAATGAATGCAATAAGTACCTTTTTGTTTTTATAAAAAGGGCATGTCATACATGCACGCCATCTGTGAATACAATGATATAATATGTAGAAGGAGAGGTTGTCAGCACTGACAGACCCGTGGTGGGGAACACAGAATGTATAAGATAAATGTATAGTGTTAACTAAATAAATACAAGATATATATAAAACGTAAAGGGTTTAATATTAAAGACACCCCGAATACATTACAACTGTATTTTAAATGGGCTTTGACTACCTGTAACAATGTGACAGAATATGCTAAATCTGTTCCCATTTTCAGTTACAGAATGTGTGGTTTCCATAGCATGCGAAGTCGTGCATGTGACGAACAGGTGTAACAACTACCACTTTTTTACTTCCTTGTACGTAAGTAAAGGAAGTATTGTAATCGCGAAAAATTTCGGTTTTCAGATTTCAGCGGAAATATCCATTTTGATCATCCCTGAATTCATTTTGACTAATTTCGTCGTGACGTCTGTACGTACGTACGTCCGTACATATCTCGCATAACTCAAAAACGGTAAGCCGTAGAAAGTTGAAATTTTGTATTTAGGACTACTATAACATCTAGTTGTGCACCTATCTTTCTGGTTTTTACACAATTTCCAGAAGTGGCACTTTACATGAAGCCTATAATAGTTTTTAATGAAAAACTGTTTTAAAATATAATCCAAAACATTTCAAATTTGGTATACAAGACTTTTATGTCAATCGAAATAACATAATAGATTTTGGTTAAAATAGGCTAACCGCAAGTGGTACATTACTTGAAGTTGTTAACAGTTTTTCTTGAATAAAATGATTTTAATTTGATTTTAGAAATAAATGCTTCAAATAAAAGTTTTAGAGAATTAATTTCTGCATCTAGCACATTAAGTATTATTAAATTAGCCCTTTGTATAAGCGAGATATGTAAATTTAAAAATTATATACTTTTTTGTTTTTGTAATAAAGCTTGCTATGGATTAAGACAAAAAAATAAAAAAAAATGTTCATGTCAAATTACGTTAATTTTATGATTCATACAATGACAAATATTATATTTTTATTGTGAAATTAGTCATATTCATTGTTGTAATCAAATATTTCTTTGTTGTAATCAAAACTTTCTTTAAAAAGAACGGGTTAGATTAATGTTAATTTAAGAATGATAGTAGTAAATGAATTATTTTTTGTTCTATATCAAAATATTTCTCGGGCTTGGCTTAAGCCTGTCAATATTTTGTAATTTAATTATTTAAAAAATATGTATAGGTTAATAGGCGCACAAAGAAGTCGTGTGGTATCCACATCACTCATGACATGTTATTAAAAAAATATGTATAGTTTAATAATCGTACAAGGAAGGAAGTCGTGTGGTGTCCACATCAGATTTTTTCATATTGCACATCCCTGTTTGTCTTACTGAGCTTCAAGGTAGACGTCGTTCTTGTGTGCTGATTAGACAAGTTTATTCGAGGAGAGCTCACTTGGTTAGCGACTGTGAAAGAGTACGAAGGCCACGTCGTTTTGTCCATTTTTGGTTATTCTAAATTATACGATTTTGGTCTATTACCTCTCTTGCAGTTATTGTAGCATGTTTTATACTGTTCTGTAAGTATTTAATTATTTGTTTTCTTAATACTATACTGTTCTGTAAGTATTTAATTATTTGGTTTCTTAATACTAGCATATTTTTGGAATAATTTGTTGGTAAATATAACTTTTGCACATGGTAGTTCTGTTTAATTTCCATATTTATTAGCGAACTTTACCTCGCTCGCTAAGACCCCCGTGTCATAAAAAAGACACTTCAGTCTTGTTTAATATCCTTATTACTTGTAGTTTTGTTTTACTTTTACTAATAAAGTACCTTTGTTTGCTACGGATCCACATGCCCCAGAAAGGCATATTATGTTTTTGAGTATAATTTGCTAATTTTAATAATATTGGCACAGTGATTTAATACCGAAGGTCAAATGGCGCTGCAGTAGTTTCGTCTTCTGCAATATGACAACTATGTACACCAACCGGCAACATTGTTACTCAAATGACATATTTGGTTTTTAATTCTTGTCACTCGATTAAACAACATTTTGCAAATACTTAGCACAAATTATGTATAAACGTATTAACTATAGCTAACAATGTTTATAAAAATAAAGTTTCAACTTAAAAAAAATTATAACCTTCAAACATAACACTTAACAAATGTCAACAATTAGCATTCAATATTCAAAATGGCTGCAGAAGGAAATTTTAGTTCCACATTGGCGGCGTTTCGTTAACTAACTTTAAATCGTAGAAATGGGCTAAATTGGATCGAGAAGAATTTAAATAAACGAAGAAAGAAATAGTGAAAAATTCATGGACCTCGCTGGGATTTGAACCCTTCCTGGGCCTTCCTATATCTAGTAAGACGCTCTAACCAACTGAGCTACGAGTTCCCATCGAAGTCAACTAACTTTACGAATAGTAATTCTGCTTAAATTCCCTATTTATTAGCGAACTTTACCTTGCTCATTAAGGTCCCCCTGTCACAAAAGAGACATTTCAATTTTGCTTAAAATCCGTGTTATTAGTAACTATGTTTAAACCTTCTTGTAGTGAGGCCAACCTTTGCTTACTACGGACTACGGATGTTCGTTTCGTACAGAGACACTTCAACTTTTGATAAAAAAATTGCTTTTATGAATTTAATTAATAATTCTGCTTAACATATTTATTTTTGTAACCTCACTCAATCATTAGATTATTTTATCATTTCTTTTACTCATTTTCCATTTGGAATCATCACCATTATCAGTTTTTAGAGATAATACATTTTACTCAATTTCTAAACACAGACGTACAGACCGACCTCCACTTACCTTTACTAGTCGCGTTCTTATTTTCTATGTGCTATTTCAGTCACATCATCATCTCACTTTAGCTAAATTTTGTATTAGACAGTCTCGTACTACATACATCTTTCATCTTTATTTTCATTGACAATTATAAACAAATTGATAACGTTTGTTGTTGCTTAGCTACTTTAAAGCACTGGAGTATTTTATTTTGCGATTTTTCACGCCTTTTAATTTGCCAATCAGTGATTATGATGCCGGTATAATAATGTTTACGCACTCGAAGAAATTAACCCACTTGAATTCATTAATAAACTTTATCTTAACTCATTTGGTGTACAAATATCTATTATATCTCTATTAGTATTCACTCTTAAGCATATACTTTCGTTTTTTACTAATTTATCTCAATTCAATTGAAATGGAATAGCCTATTTCTAGAAAATTACCTAATTTAACTATTTTATTCCAGATATCTTTATAGTTACTCGACTAGAGTAGAGGTCTAAATACATATCAACGTCCTCTGGAAAGCAATAATATATTTATATGGAAAATGATGACTGAATTCTTGCAAGGTTCGTAGTTACACTGATTGATTGTATATTCATCAATATCATTTTTATTTGTTTATACTTGGTGTTGGTTTCTACTTTTTTCCGGGCCATAAGAAATATAATGGTAACATTTTCAAAGGACTGTAATTTCTGCCTTATTTATTTTAAAACAAATGTGTACATGCAATAAATGTTCAGAATTAAAAATTACATCTAATAAGTTCAAAATGATTGTTTACATGCTTTTCGGTTGCGACAGAGAAGCAAAATAAAAGTTGTAATTTTTAACTATTTCCAGACTGCCATGACAAATAGAACAAAATATTTTTTTTTTTTTTGAGTTGTTATATGACATGTCTTAAAGTTTTAATAATGAATGATTTTATTAAATTATTTATCAATAACCATGGATCCATTTACGCTTCAAAAAATATAATTAATTGTTATTTACAATATAAGTGAAATATAGACATTATTTATACACGTACTGTGAATTGCCCTACGAATCCGCAGGGCGAGTTAGGGTAATCATATAGTGCGTTAATAATGTGTATCACGAAGAACATACAACATTTTATCTATCACCGTATACCATAGTGCACTCATTTGATATGTAATAGCCTTGTTATCCCATTGAGTGCAATAATGAAATTATTACCATACTAGACATTATCGCATTCATTGGGATAACAAAAGATTATATCAATAGTTAGGTTTTATGACATATGTCATCTGTCAAACTCAAACATTAGGTACAACTATTTAACATAGTTGGTCTATTTCTCATGGCAGTCTGTAAAGAGTCAAAAATTACAACTTTTACTTTACCTCTCTTACGAACTTAAAGCATGTAAACAATAATTTCGACTTATTGGATGCAGTTTTTAATACTAAACATTTTTTGTATTTACATTTTTGTTCTAAAATAAACAGGGCAGAAATTACAGCTATATGAAAATTTTACCATTGTATTTCCTGTGGTCCGGAAAAAAGTAGCCACCCGGTATATAACTTGTAAGATTATATCGGACTTTTTCAAACATCATAATCATAAATATAAGTGAAACAATATGACATTTATTATTATTTTATTCCATAGTTCTATCATTGCAATAAATTTAATTTATAAAACAAATATTTATCAAATTTAAATAACAAACAATTTAATTAGCGTAGACAATTTTCAAAATTTATGGTTCGAGTTCTCTGTCGGTGAGTGAATCTATTATTCTGTTATCGGATATTCTTATAACCTGCAATAAAATATTGACAAATTATTATTTATAACGATAAAAGTTATGTTTTACAATACTTACTTTCTGTATAGGTCGTTTACAAAAGAAACACAGGCGGTTTTTTGTTATGTAGTACGAAATGCAAGACCTAAAACAAAAGAAATTTCATACAAAATGTTATTTTTTACTGTGGTTGTAATTTTGAAGACAAAAGTTCAGATTACGTCGACTGATCTAGATCAACTGATTTAAGTCAGTTATCCATAGATCAATTCGTATGATCTTTGATCTAATCTAATTTATATTATTTTTTACCTCTCGCCTATCGTCACCATAGTACAGTACTCGTCACGAGTGATGACAAGAGGATGATATGCGCTACTGAAATTTTTCACACCAATCGTGTTTTAAAATATCTAATGCGTGACGTGGAATACGCGGCCAGTGTTGCCACTTTGGAGTTTTTATCGCTAGATCTAGAGTTTTCATCAATTAAAAAGAGTTTTACTTTTTTAATTGAGTCGTCGACAAAATCTGGAGTTTTTAAAATATGGTCCATGATTTTTTATAATTTAAAGAAACAAAGATAAATGCGATGCTGTAATTATTATGATTTAGTCATTTGGTTTGGCGACGAGCACTATGAGGTATAGTATAAGACATAGGCGCCGGCCGACTACGTGGGGGCTCCGGGGTTACCCCCCCCCCCGAGAATCGTGGTCAAATTTGTGTTTTGTATTTATTAATTAAATAAAATTATTTGTAAAAAAAGTTACTTGACTACCATAGTCAAGTATTTCAGCCAATCAGCGTCAAGAGTAAGTAATACTTTTATTATACTTGTTATTTAGAACAATACATAATTATTGTACCTCCCGGCTGGCAAGAACTCACATTAAATATTATTTGTTAATTCATCCCTTAATGCGGGTTACAAAGTGGTTGCATTAGTTTACAATAACCTATCTTAGGGGGTAGTTACAGCAGCATGGCTAGAATCGTTAGGGTGGTGACCTCCTGAGCTGGAATCCCAAGACAACGCTATGATAACGTAGCGAAAAAAATCCCACTACGTTTCACCTTCCTTTCCATATCAACTTTCACGGTTATTAGTTATTAGGGAAACGAAGTGTTATTTGTCACATTGTCACTGCGCTTTTTTGTTAAAAGTCCATGGGTGTAACTATTTTTAGGTCAACTTTAATTTTGTTTACTGATTCAAATATAAAAATTTATACTGCACAATTTTTATTTGAAGATTTTTTAACCTAAAAAATTAGGGAAGCAGGAAATTACGAAAGTATAATTTTACATGTTAAAATCCTGTTAGGCTGTGACGGTCATCACCTATATAGTTTTATTATGTTTTGCGTATAATTATAATAATAAATCTAGCCCTTTTAAAGTCGGCGCCTACGGTATAGGAACCATGCAAGAATAGTATATTGAGATTTTAGTGAATAAGCACGTTTTATGGTAATCGTAAGGTATGTGTTTGTTGTGTATCTATGTAGGTGGGTGTGTTGCATATGCGCCTGAGTGAGTGCATTCGTGCGTGCCTGCGCGAATGCATTCGTGCGAGTGTGGTTTTAGGTATGCGTATGATATGTGTGTGAATGTCGATCAAAAAATAATATTTAATAGAATTATAACATAAATCATCTATTCACAAGAAATTTTGGTGCCAGAAAAGATCTTTCAGATATAAATTTTCTTCTAGATAAAATAAATATGATGAACTAATAATACATTAAGGATTAAGGCCCGGTATATTCATCACCGGTTAAACATACTCTTAACTATCAGCAAAAAGAAAAACATCAATATTATAGCATAAGTTATAATAATTACACATGTGTCAACTTTTCATGGAGTCTCATGGCCGTGTGCCTGAGTGTCTGGTCGCGAACCTGGGGACCCGGGTTCGATCCCGACCGACGCCAAAAATTACGTCGCATTTTAATGGCACAAAATTGACCCCTGTGGCGCACTCTCCACGCCAGCAATGAGTGCCCGTGAGGTGACGCCTGGTAAGCGCCCACACGGTACAAATATTCCATCATTACCGATATCTGTGTACGAAACAGATATTTTATTTATTTTGTGTCAACTTTTCGATGCCATATTGTTCTTATGACCGACAGTAAAATTAACAACAAATTATTGTAAATAATACAGAAACTTCGTACGAAAAAACTTTTGCAGAATCAATTGATCAGATAGTATTCATCACGTGACAGACCATGTACTGTCCTGCACTTTCTTGTTTTTTGACACAGAAGTAACATTTTTCACTGGTGCTAACATTGCATTACACTGTACTAACACGATTTTTTAACGAACAAAGCAATATGGGATCTACAAGAATCTTATATTACCGGACAAGAAATAGTAGTCTCTCTTAACGTCGTTAATGGTACAACAGAACGTTCAATTCAGTTAATGCAAGATTACCATGGTCTATTAACAAAGGATGAAGAACAAAAGCAATACATTCTGCGGTGTTCAAGAACATAGAAAAATTTAGCCAAACCGTAAGAAGGGTATCTTAAGAAAACCATACTATCCATTTTTACATTCTTTTTCTATTTTTAATAAATCACGTACAGTAAAAAAATTAAAGATGTCCGATCAAGGTCATCTACGAATTGTATGAATTAAGATTTTAGCCCCGCCCATTTTGTCAAAGCCAGTAGTGTCGTTTACTTAGTTTTTATGAGCGTACGTAAGATACTACTGTTATTTTATTATTATAAAAATATATGTTACGGTAAAAGCATTCAAAATTCAAAAATAAGTCAATTGGTAAGTGTATTAGCAAATGTAAAACAGAGTGTAAAACCAAATATGTGAAAAATAAGATACTGATACGTACGGCTATGACGCAAGGTAATATATCTGAATTAATAAAATACACTTACGTTATAGCGAAAGTATTGTTAAAAATGAGCGTCGTTTTTAAATGAAATGTCCTAACTTGTGGAAACAATATGAATTTTTGAAAGATATGCTTGTTATATCCATCCTTATTGCACACGCTTGTAGTCTTTGCAAAATGACAGAGGTAAATGTATGCCAATTTGTTAATTCGTTTATAATACAGATGACCTTGATCGAACATCTTTGAAAATTTTTACTGTATGTGATTAGTTTTGTAAATTTTGTAATCCTCTTCAGTTTAAGGAAAAAATGTGACAAACACTGCGAAATCTAAATGTAAAAAATGTCATTTCTCAAGACAATGCTGATATCGGAAACGGTAAGGAATCAAGCTACGTATTGGGATTTTCAAGTATCAAGATCGCTGATCGCATTAAGACGAAATATTGAACCAATGGTACACATTTGTTGACTTTCGTAAGCGTAGCATTGCTGTCAATTATGTTTCTATATTTTTGTATATTTTTCTCAATTATTTGTAATTTTTATTAATAATTCAAGTAAAATATAGTTTTTGTAGTCATATAGTTGTAATTTCACGTATTGTTTAATAATTTATTTAGAATTTAGTTCTAAAGTAAATACGTAACTTGTAGGTTAGTTTAATAAAACAGTATTTTCCTTAGTAATAAAAGTTCATATATCTTACAATTAGTCAGAATTAGTAAATAGAAATCCTATTAGATTAGAATTAGTTCTTTTAGTTTACTTAGTGTCTTTATTAATTCAATTAATCTTATATTTTCTTCACTTTTTGTCAATTTCCTCTTTTATTATTCTTTACATGGATAAATTCATTTCTGTAGATTCACTATGTAAATTTGCTTGTTGTGCAGTACTGCAGTATCTTCGAGGAATATTTACTTAAGTATAACGTTATTAATAAATATTTGTTTCATTTTAATTTAAGTTCAATTGTTTTTCATACATAGCCTACTGAATAATGACTATAAAAATGAAATATATTTAAATTTCAATTGAATGTTTCTCAAAAATTTTGCTATGTAAGGATATAAAACAGTCACATGGCTCAATTCAGAAAAAAATACTCTATCGAATAGGCCTAAAAAAATTGTATCATCCCATTTAAAAATATATAACTTTGTATTGTAACTTGAGAACCACTGGTTTAAAAAAATATTTTCTTCTCAAATCGGATGTCCCCCTTTGTCTTCTATAAGTTTGTCTTATAGTATGTTATTGTATCTTTAATAATATAGATATTATCTGAGTTCGTTTAACTGTTACACCCTGTATACGATCGTTATGTTCAATCAAGAATCAAGTGCCCTTAGTGAACCACCACACACAATCACTGATATTATTTTAATTAATACTGATAAAACAAATCAAAGAAAATCCTTGTTGTTAAATGTTGATGCTGGTGATGTTAACTTAACATAAATTATTTTTGTTTTGAATGAAACATTCACAATATACTTTTAAATTCAATACTTGTTAAGAAAACTATATAATACACTTTTGTGTTAGATATAATGTTTATAAAAAACACATTAGAAAATAATAATAAACCTGTCTTGTCCATAACTGTAATGTAAAACAAGCAAATGTGTACCATTGTTGAAGTTCTAAAATTCGCCGCTTGTTAGCGTTTTCTTATTTGAAAATGCCAATTGATGCAATTTTTTTGTGCTGTTCTTTTGTCAAATGTAAACTTTTAAGGGGGTGAGACATCAAGATATCGAAAGTTGGGAAATAAGGAACACCCTAACCTACATGTACCGGGTATCTATTTTTTATGAATCATAGGAAATGCAGTGGTCAAATTTTAATGTGTGCAATTTATGCCCCATTAATTTTAGAAGAAAAGTGTAAATGCAAAAAATGTTTATAATAAAAAACTTCATCACATGAGTCTAACTTTAATTAAAATTAAAATTTCCGCCTTTAAGCTGTTACAGAGTACCATGCAAATTATAACATACAATTCAAACAATCGTATTGTTTGAATTTTGCAAATAATAGTTATTTATATTACTAGTGAGATAAAAGCATTTTATTGCAGCACTACGAGTGTGAAGAATTGCATACTACGAGGTCGTTTTTATGATATTTACAGAGTGCCATATGCATTATTAAATTTAGCACATGTTAGTTATGTTACTAATGATATAGAAGCATTATTACAACATTACGAGTGTGTAATCACATAATTGCTGTAATATGCTCAAACTCACGTATGATATACAAAATTATATCTACGACTACTTAAAATCAATAAAAATTATGGCCTTTTTAATAAGTTCATTACATCACGCATTTTTTCATTACACACTTTAATATGGTATCAAACACCTAACTCAAATAACTCAATGAATTACATAATGAGTCCATAATCAAGCAGTGCAGATAATAATAATAATTATTATTATTATTTAAAGAAGACGATAAAATTGTATTTTATGAGCGAAAAATGTGAATTCACGTCTCAATAATTAAATTTTATCGTCGTATATAAAATTCTATTTTTTTTATATTGCAGATTTTAAATAATAAGAAAAATTAATTACAATAAATTAAATTATTATTTAAACAAAAATATATATTTCTGTTAACGTTAATTGCACAAATAAATAAAGTTTTAACACAAATCGTCAAAGTTTAATTTAATTTAAATAAAAATTAAAGCACTTTATCTATCCTTGCTGTTAAAATATTATTTTATCTACCCTTGCGGATAAAGCGTTATGTACTTGATCCACTATTTTGAGTGGGTAGACAAATCCGCACTTTAAAATCTGCTATAGAAAAACGTCTACAATTGACATTTAATTGTTAATATTATTCCTTTAAATTTTTTGAGACGATAAATGTATCCATGATTACTGATAAATAATTTAATGAAATCAATAATAATTATTAAAACTTTATATGTATCTACCAAACTTAAACTGTTAATATTTCTATTTTATTTCAATAGTAGAAAACTGTACAATGTACAATTTGCGACACTTGGTGAAGTTGTTCTAAATATTTAATTATTTTGTGAACACTTGGCATACTTCACAAGATTTCAGGCTCTGAATCAACCTCTCGGTCATTTATCGGAGACTGGCCCACTCAACCAGAACCACAGACGCGTTTAGCTGTAATTGCAGCTCATCAGTGTGGTGTACTGACGCCTCTTTCGAGACCTCGAAAGAGGCGTCATTGTACATTGTACAGTTTTCTACTATTATTATTCTGCTAGCCAAGCTCGCGGTTTTCCTGATAGATGGCTCTGCATGTGGTTAGTTACCTCTGCTGGCTTGAAATCTTTTTGGGATGTTTATCATCCGTCCACTCAACTAGTCTCAGTGCCTCGAAAGAGGCGTCAGTACACCACACTGATGAGCTGCAATTACAGCGAATCGCGTCTATGGTTCTGGTTGAGTGGGCCAGTCTCTGATAAATGACCGAGAGGTTGATTCAGAGACTGAAATCTTGTGAAGTGTGCCAAGTGTTCACAAAATATTTAAATATTTTATTTCATGTCATTGTAAATAGCTAAATATTAATACTTTTATATTGCCTCTCTCTCGCGAACGAAACGCTTATAATAAACATTTTGGATTTATTAAATGCAATTTTTAATTCTTTACTTTTCTGTATTTGCACTTTTATTCTTGTTCATAGGACAGAAATCACAGCCATATAAAAAAATTACCATTGTATTTCCTGTGGTGATTCATAAAAAGGTAAATACCCGGTATGTAGTAAATAATAAAACTTAAAATATATAGAACTTAACAATATTGAACTTACAAGCACGAATTATGCCCACAAGGATCAAACTTCACATCAAACGGGGCAGAGTAACAAATTGTACACAATTCATCCTCTGGTATAACCATCGCTGATGATAATTTCGGCGAGAAGACCTCCAACATCTTCAACATAGTTCTTGCTTCTTGTAACTCTTTTTCTAGCATCACCTCGTGTTCATAATCATGTAGTGACACTACCACGTTGTTCCTGGTGTCTGGTGAACCTATCAGGTTAGTGAGGTTCTCGAAGTCGTAGCTGGGATCAGTAAGCACCATCCGACAGAAAAGCGGGATAGTGATATCTTCTTCGGTGTAGCGGGCGACCTCGTGGTGGAGAATGCCAACCAAAATGCCGATGCTAGCGGACTCGATAGGGAAATACTCGACGTTTTCAAGGACAGCGATACGAGAGTTCATAACTGTGCGGAAGCAGCCTTGTTTACTGGAGATTCTGTGGATGATGAGAAGGACAATCTAGAAAATTAAAACACATTAAAAATGTAACATTTAAAAATTTCACTACTATGCTCCTTGTGGTTTAAAAATGCAGCGTAGAGTGGCATAGATAGAATATTTCTCGAGACGCGAGACAGGTTAACTATTCCAACATTATGTACGTATTGCAAATGCTTGTGTTTAATGAGTGAGACTAGCTAAATTTAATGTAACTGAAATAAACAATTTTTTGGTGTCTCCGTCCAGCTTAAGTGATTTTACATTACTTAATCGTCCAGAAACACCTTTCGTCTTTATAGTTATAATTAAAGTATTATTCTGGTGAAATCTCAATTTATAAGTATATTCAACGCAGGAATTAGCAAATTTTTTACAACTTTTAATACTAAAAATTGTTAATTTTAACTTAAATGAACACATTTTAAGCTAAACATAAATAATTATTTTTGCACTTGCAATGCCAAACCGATAAAAAACGTTTGTTGATTTTTCAGCTTGTTTGTACGTCCATATCATTTGAAATTATTCAAATCTTTTGATGTTGCCATTATAAAAAAAACCCCAGTATTTTATATTTGGACAATAAATCAAACTCATTTAATAAATTTTTCATAAAAATTCAATGATAAATTGAAAAAAAATTCAACCAGTGGTTCTCAAAATATGAATACCAACTTTTTTATTTTAATTAGAAACATATATTTGTTATTTGCTCTATCAATAGAGCTCTTTATTCTGTATCCAACGAAATACAATTTTCATACCCTTACATAACAAAATTATCGAAAAGAAAAATTAATAGTCTTTATTTAATTCCCCCAAAATATGATATTAATGAGTATCATGACAGAAATAGTTAAAGGTTACTTAAAAGATAAAGTTCACGGCACTGTGCATCCCGACGTACAACATTTAAGAGATTGTATTGAAGAAACATTAAGAAGTACAGATAGAAAAAAAAATTAAAAAGTTAGGAAATTTAAAAATGGAGAATTCAGTTATGTATTGATTTTGAGTAGTTTTTATAAATAATAAATATTTTATTTGAAAATAAAGTTCTTTTTTAAATATATTCACTTTTTTCAGTCATGGCACATGGCACTCTTATCATATTTTGGGGGAATTAATTCAAAACTTTATTATTTTTCGAAAAATTTATTATGTAAGGGTATGAAAATTGTATTTCGTTGGATTCAGAATAAAGAACTCCATTGAATGAGCAAATAAAAAGTAAATGTTTATATTTAAAATAAAAAGTTGATATCCATACTTTGAGAACCACTAATTAATTTTTTTTCAGGTTATGTTTGAAATACCCATGTAAAATAGAGATTCTTTGCTAATTTAACGAACAACGTATCTCTTATAGTACTCGAGATCGCAATGGTGGTAGCCACTTAAAATGAACACCTGTATACTTTTTTGATACTATTATTTTTTTCTTCTTTTTTAAAAAAATAAATAACGCCCAATAATTTCTACAAGTTATAATTCATTTTATAAGCTTTTTTTCAGGTGCGTCTTCTGCCCATTCATTTTTACTATAATTGCTACATGGGAATCAATTAACCGTAAGAGTTACGAGATTAGTTAAATTAGACAAAAGTTGCCCCATTAGTGGGCTATTTTAGTGGTGTTTCGTTTGTTCGGAAAAATGCATAGGTCTCTAGATATGGGCAAAAATGTAAATTTTTCCATTTTCGTTTTTGCTTGTAACTTATTTATGTGAATTCAAACTAAATTTTAACTTGCACTTTCTACAGGCACTGTTGTACGTGGAATTCACAGGCGTCCTCAAAAAAATTATCTCTTACCTCTTTCGAAAAATTCATATTAACTTTCAATTTTCATATGGAGCTCAGAATACGCTGTGATACCATTAAATATGCATTTTTTCTCTCTTTTCCACGATGTAAAACACATGTACATTAATTTTTAAATTATGTAAGAAATTACAAAATTAATGATATTTTACAACTTTTTCATGTATTTTATTCAAGGAGGCTATGGAAAACAATGTTTATTCACACTTTAAATTTTTATCTACACTTTATAAAAATAATAATAATGCATACCTAATATAAAGAAAAGTTGTAATTTATAATTTTGACAAACCCACGTAAAGTTAGTGATAGTAAGTTTATAAACAAAGTTGGGCGTGACATTTTAATACCGAAAACATCAGGTACAAAATAAAATAATATATAATTATACACGACGATAAAGAGTCTTTATCGACTCGTGAACTAACACCTTCCATTTATCGATTAAGTATCTCTTTATCGTGTTGTATAATAAATAACTATTACCTGTATAATTCTCCTAGTGAAAGCAGTACTTTCTGGGTAATATGACTCAAGAAAAACTTCTGGAGCTAGAGAAATAAACATATCCAACACTCGCATTAAACCTATTGTCTTATCAAAATAATTGGAACACATCTTATACAAACGACCCATCATCAGTAATTGTTCATTTTTTTCGATCGCTCTTTGCAACTGAAAAGTAAATAAGCTCGATTTAAATTTCTATTAAAAGACATTTGGCGAAATTCAGCACTCTTCTTTAGTTTAGTAATAATTTCATACCGTGAAAATTGCTTGCATCTTTTTCTCATTAATGCGTAATTGGATAAGTATCTCTTTATGTTGTTATTTTTTAGATAAGCTTCTTTAGTTAATGAAGAGTGCTAAATTTTACCCATTGAAAATAATTATTAATTACTTCTTGCATCGGAGTTAAAAATTCTCCAAAACTCCAATGTAATTCACTTATAATAGAATCCAATAAAATTGGTATTTGAGCATTGTTATCCAGCAATCTTTCACGTATTATGTTTTGGTAGAGGGCTGAAGGACAACTCACTAAAAATATATAAAAATAACAAATTTGTTACTGAAGAAATAATTTTCTAGTTTGGTTGAAATGAAAAATATGTCTAATCGCCAAAATCTAGTAAGCTATAAAAAAAGAAATCTGGAAAATTATAAAATATAATAAATTTGTTCATTCCGCTATCCTGCGTCTACCATTCTAGCCGCGGCTGTTAAATTTGCTGTTCTTTTCAGTTTGTGGTTAACTGTAAAAATGTAAAGTCACTAGATTCTGTTCGTTCAGCTTTTCTAGGAATAGTTAAAAATTACTGAAACAGAATGCCACTTTTGTAAATTCCAAAATAGTTATGCCACTCCAACAAAAAAAATGTAATTTACTATTTCTGCAAGCACTATCAAAATATAAAATAATTTTTAACTTTTGTGTATGTTTTTGTAGGATACTGATACTGTTAGTTACACTTTCATTTGAATTACGGTTGGCAATTTTTAACACAGATTTTGAATTGTGGCATAAATAACAATTTTTATAGGTATAAGCGTCATAGAAAAAATATTTTTTCTTCAAGTGTACAATAATATTCATATCATGCTACTATACACACACTGTAGAAGATATTCATTTTATTACTAGTACAACAATGTTGTTCATTATTGTACTAGTAAAAAAATGTTAGCTTCTTAGTTCACCGCTGGCGGCAGCAGTCGTCACAGCAACACAGACCATATTGAAAAATTGTTATTTGACAATTGTATCGTTAGTGTTTTGTAGTGTTCACAGCCAACTATGGCTGAAATTGCAAACGCTATAATTAAAACAATTCTAGAATAATATGTAAAAAATCTCCAGTTTTCTTTGAAACACTTGAAGAAAAAATAGTATATGTTACTCGGAGCAGAATGCCCTTTTTTTGTTTTACCCAGCTTGCCTGGACTCGGCTACCGCCTCGGCCGCAATAGCTGGGTTCAACACAAAAAGACCGCATTCTACTCCTAATAACTATTTTGCTTTTTAATAATGTTTTACTTCTAATAACACAATATACTATTATTTTTTTGTACAATAGAAAAAATACATCAAATTAGTAAATTATGGCACAAGAGTTCCACACCCAAATAAAATTTATGATTAATTTATTTAGCCAATAAATAATATTTGGAACAAGATAGATACCCGCCTCACCCGAATAGTTCCACACAGAGGGCACCACCGCACGTAAAGTGTGGCGTCCTCAAGAACTATAAAAAATGATTGTGTGAGACCAGAGATATTATCTCTGTGTGAGACACGTAAAAACGACTAGCCATGTTCCTTCGGTCTGTGTTTTGTGAGTCCTGATTAGTTTAATCGTGACCCTTTTGAATCATGATTTAAAAATTATATCAAGAAAACAACTTGAATATAAACACCACCTAGCGTCAAATATCATATGCAGACCAATACAAACTAGTTTATTTTATCTTATAAAATAATCTATTGTCGAGTGTTATAGTCAGCATATTAAAAATAGATCATATAGAAGTAAAAAAATGTTCTTGGTAACATATGAAGTATGTTTACTTTAAGTAACATTTTCTTTGCTTTCAAAAGTATGGTGGGTTATTACATGCTTTTATATGAAAATCATATTTCCTTTGCACCAAATCCCACATTGATATATTTTTACGCTCGAAAACCTATTTTCGATAACCATTTTCAAATTTGCTCTGAAACTGAAATGAATCTGTGTGATCACTCAAAAAGGATGATTCAGAAGTGAAAGGGGAAGGTTGTCCAATGATCACAAAAAGAGAAAAGTGGGGATAACGAATATAAAACGAAAGAACATACTTCTTCTTAATCAAAATCACTTTGATGATTTAGATTGTGAATCACAGCCCGAAGGAACACGGCTGTAGTTTTTGTACGAGTTATGCTCAGAAGTTCCTTTTTAAATAAAGTATAGCGATATTGTCGGAGTCGGAAGACTGAACATAAACAAGAATAGAGCGGACAACGAAATGAGAATGAACAAAAGAAACAAACAGTACAACATACTGAAACGAAGGAAGTTAGTATCCATCAGCAGGTACAATAAATAATTTGGAGTTACATGTTGCTAATATGCAAGAAAAGCCCCAAACCAGGCCAATTTTACTTATCCAAGTGGACGGAGTTAATGGAAGCGCACTTACTGATTCAAATTCACAAGCGTGCATTACAAGTCACTCGCAGTCGACTGTATGGATCTTCCAAGGTGAGCCAAACTCAATAAAAGTCGTTCGTGCTCGAAGCACTTCGAAGCAAATGGTCGCCTGTTTTTTTTCGGAAAAACTGGATATGTCTAACCGTACCAATGGTGCAACGTAGAACGGTCAATTCTGGATGGTACACAACCATTTGTTTGCCACAAGTCTGCGGAGAAATAAGGAAGACGTATCATTCTCACCACGACAATGCGAGCTCTCACACATCAACTCGAACAAGTGACTTTTTGAGCCCTCAAAGCGTCGATTTGATGAGTCATGCGCCGTATTGTCCTGATTTAGCACCCAATGACTTCTTCCTAAACATAAAAAAAAATGCTAGGTCAACGTTTTTCGACACCTGAAGAAGCGATTGATGCGTTCAAAATACATGTTTTGGAGATACCTCAATTGGAGTGGAAAAGTGCTTCGAAAATTGGTTCACACGCTTGCAAAGTATATTGATCTTCATGGAGAATATTTTGAAAAACAATAAAGCCATTTTCGATGATAAATATTTGATTTCGTTCTCTAATCCCGAAATATAAAAGGCAACCCTCGTATAATCGAGGCATGTGAATCACCTTGGACCGCACTCATCATATTGGTCCCCAAGCACAGTGGTAAACTAAGATTATGCGTCGACTACCGCCGCCAGAATGCTGTTACTAAAGAGAGATTCATATCTGATGCCGCGAATCGACGATATTCTGCACTCTGCGAAGAAGTCAAACAACAAATCCACTGTGGACCAACAAGCTGAATATTGACAGGTATCACTACGTGAAAGTGACTGCGACAAGACTTAATTTATCAGGTGTTTCGGAACATATCGATTTACATTGGCGACTTGAACTAAGTGTTCACAAGACAAATATTTCAAACTGACAGCGCGATGCAATAAATGTGATTTCGTGCATAGCAAAATTGAGTTTGTCGAACATGTACTCACCCGCGATGGTGTAAGTTTTGATATGGACAAGGTGTATGTTATACGGGACATGCCACGCCCACAGAACCTTAAACCTTAACATTTTTCTAAAGTTTCATAACCACTCTCTAGGCTCACCCGGAAGAATGTCCAGTGAACCTGGAGCGAAAAGGAACAATCTGCCTACAACACGCTGAAGAAGATCCTGGCAACCGCACCGATCCTAGGCCAAGCAGATCCTTCTAGCCCGTACACGCTGCAAACCGATGCTACTGACTTTGCACTTGGCGCAGTTCTCCTCCAGCAAGAGGCCCTGGCCGTGGTCTTTGCAGTCAAGAAGTTCCGAGGGTACATTTAAGGTTGAAGGCAGTATAGTCAGAGTCTGCACACATTCCCAACCTCTCCGTGAGTTATTATCATTAAAATCTCCAATATGACGCATTGGGCGCTATGTTTACAGCCTTATAACCTGCAAATTGACTACACTCCAGATAAACTTAACGTTGTTGGGAATTGTACAACTCTAGCAGCCTGTTTGATTTGTACGGTGATTGTCAACCTCCTTTCACGCTGAACATATACGTTGTGAACAATTAAAAGATACAGAAGTCAAGGAAGTTATCACTGCATTAAATGATATTACCTCTAACGATGTTGTCTGAAAGAGGCTGGCTATACAATGTCAAATGGTGTGCTTTATCGATATATCGCTGATCATGAAGAAGCTCAACTCATTGTACCACGACATGAACAAATTCACGACAAACAAAATTTCTGCATTTGAATCAATCAGTAAAATGAATCAATAAACAACATTAATTTTGTATGTCTTGTAACGGCAGAATTAGGTATGAAAATGTCGAAAATCACCCAAAAATAGCAATATCCATGGAATTGAGACAAAATAAATAACAAATGTCTAATGGTTTCTCTGTCACGTTAGGGTAATTTATTTTTATTAGATATTATTTTTGTTTCAATTAACAATTATCTGTTAATTTAAATTGATATTTGTTCACTTGAACAGATTTTACAAATAATAATTAAATTAAATTAACCTAGTTTGACAGATAAATCGTTAACATTTGTTAATTTTTTGTTTCAATTCCAGGGCTATAGCTATTTATGCGGTGATTTTCAACATTTTCATACCTAATTTTTGACGTTACAAGGCATACAAAATTAATTTTGTTTAATGATTCAGATGAAGAATTTTATGTCCTACAACTTTTATTTGAAGCTTTTTTACCTAAAATTATTAGGGAAGCAGGAAATTACGAAAATCTGATTTTACATGTTAAAGTCCTATGTTCCGGGGTCGCCGTCACTGTCCTGAATATGTTTAGTTTTTACTTTTGCCCCGATATCATGGGGAGGGGATATAATATCCCCTCTACCGTAAATACGCCACTGTGCTGATGTAATGCATGATTTGAAAACTGTTGTGGAAAGTGAAAACTATGTGCCACAAATTTCGCCGTACCAAAAACAATTTTCAAGCTCTCTGATTGAGGCTCAAGAGAAAATTGAACAGACCCAAGATAAACGTAAGGAAGTAGCTGATAAAAATAGACAAGATGTTCCTAGGTTTCAGCCTGAAGATCTTGTATTGGTTACTACCCACACAGTATAAAAATACTTGAACCAGTAGCGACACTTCGCATATTTCATGATACCAAAATTTGGGTAGGCGTGGTCAGTTCTGCTGACGAGAAGATGGCCGCTCGCTCACAGCCACTTGTCTGATTGTTGTTGTTATTGTCATTTTCACGTATAAAATGAGTAGAAAAAAGAGAGGTAAAGTTATGTGTGCTATGAAAAACTGTAAAAACTTTTACAGTGTCGGTGGAATGAGTTTTTTTGGATTTCCTACAGACCCAGAAAGGTAATATTTAAGTTTTACATTAATAACCAAGCTTACATTATTTGTATTTCCTCATAAATATTTGATAAAATTGTATTGCCGTATGCGATTATTTTATGCACTAATTTTTATAAATAGAAATTTAAAATCATCCAAAGGGAAACGGAAGCAAATTATAGTAAAACATTTGTAATATTATACAAAATAAAAATATTTGTATTTATAAAATATAGTTTTATTACATTTAATATAATTAAACTTATTTGTAACCAATGAAATAATAAATACCGTACTAATATATCATTCACAAATGACATTTGTTCAAATTCCCGCCACGTACCGCTTATACCAAGATGGCCGCTTACTCCATTCGATGCGACATGAAGATCAAAGGTGCCGACAACAAGTGTCGCTACTGGTTAAGTATTTTTATACTGTGCTACCCATGTACTTAGCAATAACACTAAAGCATATACTTCAAAATTCCCCACCAAGAGAGACGGACCGTATATTATTGTCCGAAAGGTGTCTGCAACGGCTTATAAAATTGCCGCCAAACCTAACGAAGAGGTTTTAAGCACAGTAAACTTTTTTGAAGATGTCCGATCAAGGTCATCTGTATCATGAATTAACAAATTGGCATACATTTATTTCTCTCCTTTGCGAAGGCTATAAACGTGTGCAATAAGGAAGAATATAAAACTCTCATTGTCTTTCAAAAATTCATATTGTTTCGACTAAGTTAGGACATTCCACTTTAAAACGATGCTCGTTGTTGATAATACTTTCGCTGTAACGTAAGTTTATTTATTAATTCAGAAACATTACATTGATTCATAGCCGTACGAATAACGTTATTTTCTGTCAGTGTCACTGACATTGACACTGTGTTAGTAATCTAATCAGTATCTTATTTTTTACATATTTGGTTTTACATTTGCTAATAAACTTACCAGTTGACGTTTTTTTTTTTTGAATTTCGAATGCTTTTACTGTAACATATATTTTTATTATAATAAAATAACAGTAGTATCTTATTTACCCTCATCAAAACTAAGCAAACGACACTACTGAATTTGAATGGGCGAAACAAAAATCTTAATTCATATAATTAATAGATTACCTTGATCGGACATCTTTCAATATTTTTACTGTAAATATATTTTTGATTTATGTCTTTACAAACAAAATAAGGACTTAGTGCCACTCACACTTGTCCGCAACCTAAAAAAGAGAGGACATTCTCAGAAGGAGCCAGCCGTTTCTACGAGTGTGCACACCTCGCCAAAGAGGTGGACCAAGAAACAACGTTATTTAATTAATACTGGGACGGTCTGATAATTAAAAGGTGGAGAGTGTAACAAGCTACAATCCCGCCTCACCCGAATAGTTCCAGACAGACGGCACCACAGCACGGGAAGTGTGGCATCTTCAAGATATAAAAAATGGTTGAGTGAGACACGTTATAAAAACGTCGTTAGTATTGTACGAGTTATGCTCAGAAACACGATTCTTTGTAAATAAAGTTGAATTATACTAATTGCTTTGTTTAATTCGGCTTACGAAAACAGCCCTGACTTATTTTAAAGTTCTCAGGGCACAACAAGAAAATAAACTGTCACATATCTAAATAGATTCTCCTCCTAATTTTTACTATGTAGCTTACAAATACGTTTATTTGACATATAAACTATTAGCTAGTTGAAGTTACTAACAAAATTTATTTACCAAGGGCCTAATAAATAGAATTTATTTGCCAAATAGCTATTACCTTAGGTAGTTTATTATGAGCTGGAAATCGTAAGCCTAAAACTGTAAAAATAATTATATTATGAAACAAAAAAATCACTATTGATTATCATTTTTGAGTTTTGTATTTTGTTTGATATTTGTAATTATTTATTTCGGAAAAACAGTGGCATACCCAAAGAGGGAGTAAAGTTGTCAAAGTGTAATTTCTACTCAAAATTTTATATTTGCTACGTCTACGATTAAAAGAATGTTTAATATCTTACCAATGTTGTACATAATATAATTCAACTGATTATAAGATTGTGTACTAGTTGGATTATGATGGGGTAGATTCGTATATCGAAATCCAAACCCAGATCCATGCCAAAACCTAACTAATATCCAATTACTTGCTTTCCAATGTCTGTCATTATATGGTACCATCAACTTTTCTATAAGCTCCAAAGCTTTATCTGAATGAACTGACTCCATGATTTTCATTCCGTCTTTACAAGTTGTAAATGACGCCAAAATATTTATAGGGGTCTTTTTGCAATCAATATGTTTAATTCTTTTATCCCCAATGAGTGTAATCATCAGTTCGACTAGTTTAATTACCGTTGGCAGAAATTCTGGGGGTCTGCTACTTGCGACAAAGTTAAAATCTTTAAGTAAAACATCAGTAAAGATATCAGAAGCTTCTAAATAAAAGTCAGGTAAAAAGACAAAGAGATCCCCTTGTTTTTCACTTGCAACAATAATGTTAACCAAAGTTTCGAACATGAAAACAAAATATTGGAAACGGATGGGGTTAAGAAGGACATGTTCCACCCAAGCGTTTTTCTTTGCACGTTTTCCTAAATCTTCCTAGAAATAAAATAAAAGGTAATAGTTATACAACATTTATTAACATAATATGGCCAAATGGATGGAACAAATATATAAAACAGATAAAACAAATTAAAATTCACTTGATTATCTGCTTTTGATTATATTTACAAAAAATAAATAACATATGAATATCAGAACTCAATTGATTTTACACATTTACATGGTTAAATGCATGTTTTTGTGTTAATATTCGTATATAAGTCTACCTAAAGTTGGCTATGAACATGAACATTTTATTTTATAGTAATTTAAAAATGTCCGATCAAGATCATCTGTACCATGAACGAATTAACAAATTGGCATACATTTATCTCTCTCATTTGCAAAGACTACAAGCGTGTGCAATACGGATGGATATAACACGCCTGTCTTTTAAAAATATGGTTATGAACTTAATGTCATAAATTTAAGGGTAAGTAGTATGACATGTGTAGATTACAAAACAGAAAGATTTTTTTAAAAATTCGCATATTTAAGGGTAGTTTTCATGAAACTAACATTTTTAGTACCACTGGCAACGCATTGCATTACTTTATCTATTACACAATTATTTTCGTTAAAATTGCTATTTAATTTCATTATTGAAAATATCTTATACAACTAATTTTGAATGTATTTTTGATAACCATATTTTTAATGAAATATTAATTAAAACAGCAGTAAAAAAAAGTTTCCTTAAGAAAAGTCGAATTTTCTTTTTTCAAATTTAAAAAAATCTTTCTGTTTTGTAATCTACACATGTCATACTACTTACCCTTCAATTTATGACATTAAGTTCATAACCACTATGTGTATTATTTAAGTAAATTACCATTTGTAAGTCCATCGTATTTTCCATAACAGCAATAACATGTTCATTCTTCGGTTTCATATTTTTCAACTTCTTTATATTAGTATACATATCATTATACTCCGTAGCACATTGTTCCAAATTAAACTGCACCTTAGAAATCTTGTACCGAACATTACTATTTATTTCTTTTTAATACCATACTGCAAATAATTACCTTCTTACAATGTTTGGCCACTGCCGACATGAAAAACATCAACAAATCTTCATACAGTTCTAGAAGAGAAACCTTACTATCCACATTCCCAATGGTTTGATCTTCTGGTTGTTGACGAAAGAATGGAGCGAAAAGTGATTGGTAAAAAGGGCCACTGGAAGTCGTAGGCATGATGAAATTCTCTATGACACTCTCGTTGCTTTCCAGGATGTTAACTGCGTCGGAAATATCTGGCGATAGAAAAATATCACAAAGAAACGTCTAAATAATTACTCGTTTACCTATAGTACGAAGTTCTTGTATAGGAAGCGAAGGGTTACGATTAGTTTCAGCAGTGAATATGGCGTGGTCTTCTCCTAAAACAGTAGCTAGGTCATCGTGAAATGTGTGAAGAAGAAATTGCTGGAAGAAAGATATTTTTCTATAAATAAAACAAATATTACAATACTAAACATCGAATCCGAACCAAAAACTAATTCTAACTGTACTTTTTACATTAATTTCATTTGAAATTTATCCGAAACCATAAATATTCAAATATTCTATTAAAATTCGAAATCATTGTTCAAATCCAGTTTCGATTCATTTTCGACTCGAAACTATTAACTACTCAAATATATTTGTGTGCAATAAATTTATAATTTATATTCTCACATTATAACAATTACGTGTTTTACGTTATAACTTGTACATAATGAGTGTTTATTTTCAAGGTGTACGTAGCTACATAAGAGATTAACATGGTAAATCCTTTGTTTGCATACTTAATTATTAGATTAATTATAAGAAACAAATGTTAATATGTATATGATTCGGAATTTGAACTTATTTCGAATTATGTCCCTAGGGTTATTTTATGGCACGGCATACAATCACTGAATACATAATACATATATATATATATATATATATATATATATATATATATATATATATATATATATATATATACATATAATAATACATATATATATATATATATATATATATATATATATATATACATATAATAATACATATATATATATATATATATATATATATATATATATATATATATATATATATATATATATATATATATATATATATATATATATATACAGTGTGTTAATTAAAAACCTGGCCATAGGCGTTTAACATGAGAAATCAGTTTTTACTTGCGCAAAAGTTCCCAAATTATTTTAGACAAAAATACTTCAAATAAATGTTGTAGAGAATTAAATTCTGCATCCAGATTAGTAATAAGATTTTATTTTCGACGTTTCATAACCGAGAAAATCAATTTCAAAGTTTATCGAAAATTGCTGATTTATAGCGATAGCCATGGAAGTCAAACAAAATTACAAACAATTGTATGACATCTTAACTGTCAAAGAAAGTTTGTGTTTTGTGATTTTCGTTCAGTAACATATTTTTTTGGAAGTATGGAACAGTTTTCTCATGAAGAAAAGCTTCAGATTATAAAATGGTGTTACTGTGGACAAAGCTATAGAAAAATACGTGATTTAATAAGTGTAATGTGGTCACATCGACAAATTCCAAGTAAAACCACAATAGAATCTTTTATTAAAAAAACTTAAAGCTGTAATTTCCAATGAATGTAGAAAAATAAATGCCAGACAGCTGCATAATGTTCGACATGGCTTTTATAATAGACTTGGGTATTGCTTAGCGCAAAATGGAGGGTTATTTGAACATTTAATATAAAATTATATTCATTCTAGTTTTCTGTTTTTCTTTTTAAATAAATACATTATTCTTGTTTTCATTTTTATTTTATTTTGTATATGTTGACAGCTATGTATTCTAAAATTAAACCATGTATTTAAGAAACATATTTGTTTTATACATTAAGTTAGGCTAATTCATTGTGTCAATGTCATACAATTGTTTGTAATTTTGTTTGAGTTTCATGGCTATCGCTATAAATCAGCAATTTTCGAAAAACTTTGAAATTGATTTTCTCGGTTATGAAACGTCGAAAATAAAATCTTATTACTAATCTGGATGCAGAATTTAATTCTCTACAACATTTATTTGAAGTATTTTTGTCTAAAATAATTTGGGAACTTTTGCGCAAGTAAAAACTGATTTCTCATGTTAAACGCCTATGGCCAGGTTTTTAATTAACACACTGTATATATATATATATATATATATATATATATATATATATATATATATATATATATATATATATATATATATATATATATATATATATATATAGTACATTATGTATTCAGTGACACAGTACTGTATTTTATTTATGCTTTGCCATGAGGTTTACATTACTACCATGTGAGTTGCCAACCCGGCGCAGGCATTTGTTACAGCCCCTAACCGGGTGCCCAATAGATATATTTCAAACAAAATTTGAAATGGCGGAAAGTAAAAACGGAGCTATATTAAATAAATTCACATAAAGCGTTTGTGATGATAAATATTTTAAAACCAAAGGGTGAGTAGATGAGAATCAGAAACGTGGTTATATGCTCTACACCACACACCACATAAAGCAAAGTGAATGATAATTGCACAGTTGCCAATTTTTTATGAAGAAAGTACAAACAAAAATAAAACTGTTGTTTTTTAAAACTAGATTGTTTTGTCTTTTAATAATTTCTTTATAATCTAATGGCCGGTTGCACCAACGTAACTTAAATATTAAACGTGGCTTAAATTGACAAAATTGCATCGAAATGAAATGTCAAATGAATTATAATATATTCTGTCAAAATTTCGATTTGCATTTTTTTGTTTAAGCCTAGATTAAAATTTAAGCCTTGTTGGCGCAACTGGGCATAAGTCAAAATAATTTAAGCTTCTGTATTGTTAAATTTTTTTTTTTTATCAAAAATAAATGCTTGTCCTTTTAATCATTTTACTTTACCTCCTCATATCTAGATCATAAGAATTTTACTACGTGGCGTATTGAAAAATAACATCACGGTGCAATAAAAATGTAAAAGGTCCGTAAAAGTTGTCAAGTTCTATTCTAATTTTGAAATGTAACGGCAGTTTATAGCAATCAAGGCTAGCCGAAAAAAATCCCGATCCGAATACGATGGTGTGCGTCGATCATTCAAAAAACGTAATAAACATTGCGGTCAGTAAGTGCTCTACCGGTATCGGATGTATCATCCTTAATAGGGAGGAAGCACTTGCTGGCCTTAAACCTTAAATAACTATCATGCTTATAATGATTACGAACTTACCTCTAATCCACCAATACGATCACAGTTTGTATACTTGAAAGTATGATCGTAAAAACAATGTGGTGGTATATTAAGGTCGACATCACCTATTTCTTCTTCCCATAGTTCATACAACGTTCTGGATAATCTTAGAAAACTAGCATAGGCGATAGAAGTTGGTAGCTTAGAACTTAGATCATTTCTATGGCATTCCAATTCATGCCAACAATATTTCCTCCATTTTTTCAAAAACATGAACCGCGAACAAGGTTCAAACTCATCACCATCATTGTTGGTAAGTATCAACTTCAATATCGCACACTGTCTTATTTCTATCTCATTGTATGATTTTTCAATTTTACCGAAGGAACTTTTAAATGATTTTTTATGTCGTTCTACTTCACTTATTTGTCCTTTTGTGTCCCACCACGAATTTCCTATTAGTTCCTAATTACAAATATGTTAAAAATAAAGAAAGATATAAGTAAATAAATATTTACATTGAAGTATTGTTCATCCAAAGGTTTATGATGCATAAAAGCAAATAAATCCATTCTCTCAAACAACAGATTTTTAATAATGTATTTTCGAGTAATTTTATGTGACAGTAGGGCAAGAAGTATATTTAAAATCTGATTTTTTGTTGGACAATTTAATGTTTCCGAAACTTGTTTGAAAGAGTTTGTTGAATAGTTCATGATTTGCTACAAATATTAAAAAATATTTAATTGGTATAAAAATAAATAAGCTACATTAAAATGTATTGTGGGAAAGAATATTATTATTACCTTATATACAGAATGTAATAGCTAAACGAGGTACCTCAAATAATTTCTATATTATTAAAGATAAAATAAAATACTATAAGACAATCTTAGAGAAGACTAAGGGGGACATCCGATTAAGAAAGTATTTTTTTTTTAATCAGTGGTTCTCAAGTTACAATACAAAGTTATATTTTTTTAAACTGGATGATATATATTTTTTAAGCCCATTCGATAGAGTATTTTAACCAGTATAATAAATAGAATTTTGGAAGTCGTTATTTTTACGACATATTAGGAAGGTTCCCAAAATTTAAACTTAACACTTTGATAATGACGTGTTTTGTACTGTAGACCAAGCCCTCTACTTACTTGCTAGGTGCCAGTCATCTCTCTGGCACTCAAAATTGTCTGTAAGGGAATTTTCACACCAAGCCAGTCCAATTCAGTCACGTCCAGTCGCGTCAGACGCTGCTGGAGTCAACCGAGTAATTTATTATTAAAATAAAGCAAATGTAAAAATTCACACCGAATGCGTCACGTCAAGTCCAGTTGCGTCAAGTCAAGTCATGACTGGATTTGTTTCCGAATTTGTACAACTGTTACATTTCTTAAGTAAGTCTTGACTCATTCTAAAGTAGTTGTAATTTTTTTTTTTGATCGTCCAATGAGTCAGGAAACAAATGACTAAATGATCAGAAAACAAATCATCTTTTTTCTTATTCTATATAAATTTATTTCCATTCTCAATCAATTCTTTCATAAATTGATACAATGCGACACCCAATGATTTAACGTGATTTAACTGGACTTACTTGAATGGACGTGACTGGATTGGAATGGTGCGAAATGGCCCTTACTCAACGCACTAAGCCAGGTACGTCGTGAATATGTAATGTATATGAAATTAAATCGTACGTACACATAAAGATCTCTCCATGTTTCTTTCCTTCATATACAACCACATCTCATCCATAATTCGATGGAATTTATCCAAATTAATTTTGGTCTTCTCATTTTTCAATCCAGTTACTTCCAAAATAAACGGTACAAAATTATTAAACAAACAATATCTATTAACTAACAGAGCATTTAGGTGGTAACACATTGAACTATAGAACCTATTCCAGAACAATCTATCTGATATATCTCCACTTAGGGTACAATTCAACACTTCTGGTTCATTAGATACAACCAAGTTAGTTAAGTTGTGCAACCATTTAAGGACATATTCAGTTTGTTTTATCTTCATATATGGTTTTTGCTGTAAGGGAAGATAATTATCGAGAGGGTAGCGGAATGGACGAGCACCAAAATTAGCGTAAACTGATTCTCCTTCAACAAGAGAAACACAAGGAATGTAGATGATTCCAGAACCAACTGCTATGTTCCTAAAAGCTATGCCCATTGAACGACCATTTCTAAAAATGTATTTAATTAAATTAAATATACCCAAACCAAAACAATGGAATTTAATATGGGAAATATTTTTTTTACCCCATCCACATTATTTATCGCTTAATTTTAGAGCAACATTAACATGGGCAATGTTATATATAGAAGTATGATCGAATATAGCGGTCGAACGCTTCACTTGCTTCAAACATCGATACGTTAGTATATATAATCAATACAAGTAATGTAATTTGTTTTATAACAACACTCATTACATCGGAAGTCAGAAGCGTATTTATCGCGACCCATAGAATTCTGCTACCACCACGCTGTATCATCAGTCGGAAGAACGTAGGAAAGAACTCCTAGAGTAAACAGACATCAATCGAACTGCATGTAGGATTATGTATATCAATAATCTTATGTACTTTGTCTATTATATTGTATGGCTTGGACATGAAATAAATAAATAAATACATAAATCAATGCTTCTAACAAGAACAAGAAGCAAGCGAATCGTTCGACCGCTGTACTGTGGTATGATTTTACAATTTTATAAACGTAAATTCATTACACATAAATACATGAATGAATGCTTAAAAGAATGTATTTATGTGTACATGAATTTCTGTTAATGAAATTGTAAGATCTTATCAGTGTGATAATGATCATGTTAATATTATATGTATTAACAGGGCCGGCCCTAGGTTAACCGGCGCCTTGTACAAATTTTCGATGCGCCCTTATTTATATATGTATATGAAATATTTTTCCCCGTTCCGACTCACAGTCGCCCCCAAAATCTTGTTCGAACTGTTCGGGGGAACAGTTCGAACACCCTATTCGTGTCGGCCCTGTGTATTAACTTCGGGCATGGAAAAAGTAACGTAACGATACCTGATAACGTTATAACAACGTATTATTTATTACTTTTTTAATAACATTATAATTACAAAATAACGTTATGTAACCGTAACATAACAAATAACGTTTCACTATAACGTTACCCAAGTTTACAAATTTTGCAAGATTTTAGTCGTTTAAAAGTATAATTTTCTAATAATTTTTTTCGTGTTTTATAATAAATAGATGTCATTAGTGGTCAAATACAAATGTTGAACACTTTATTTTATTTCTAGAATAAGATGTGTGTGTGTTTTTTAGTACATTGTTTTTAATTTTTAATGATTTTTATTACAAACTTAAGAAAAATATGGTTATTGTAACGTTATAACAACGAAACAAAAATAACGTTACATAACGTTATCTTATTTTTTATTAAGTTATTTATGTTTTATTAAGTGCAGTACAATTTTTTTAAAAAAATACTAACAACTCTACCTACTCCAATTCAATAAATAATTTTCATATACATTTTATACTCCGGAGTGTACTTTTTAAATTGTGAGCGCGCCAAGTTCATCTGCGCTAACTTCATGGTCAAGATTTGAACGTTAGGAAACTACGAAACAAGAAACGAACGGGGCGATGTATGAACCATAGATTAAGGAAAATATATAGTAGAAGATTGGGTATCTCCCTTATAAACCATGATAACAAGTTTATTGCCATCTATGAAAAGGTCAGAGAACTAAATTTGACGGCCGATAAGGTGGCGGGAAATATAAATTCATTTCGAATTGTTCTAAACTTTAAATTTTATTTCTTCATAATGTAATTAATAAAAAATCTATCGAAAATAGATAATTTATTAAAGACATTATCAAGAAATGTGAAATATATCGCACTATAAAAAATAATGAATATGTTAATGTGTTTATTTAAAAATCTATTCATTACACTATTTAAATCAAATAAATAATTACAAATCTCAAACAACGCGGCAACAACTACTAAAATTTAAGCTTATACTACCCAAGGAACCAAAAATTTGAAATATTATTATTACAAGACATATATTTTTATTTCAAAAAAGGGATGTTAATTTAAATGTCTGCCAGAAATGCACTGTTTCTTTGACTCGTCATCGATGTTCGTTCACTTTTTAACTAATTATCCTATTTTACACTCTTTTTTATGAAAACTGGCAACACCATACTATTCCAACATTCTCTGATGAATCTTATGAAGGTTTATGTCATTTTGCCAAAGAATCGTGATATCTTGCTAGTCTCTTACAACCAAACTTCTAAGAGCACCGCCATGATGTACATTCTCCTAGTCCACTTATACACACCATTTCTTCTACTCGGCACTATCAACTTCTTCTGCAGGAATGTCTCTTCACTACACAGAAGTTACAAATATTTCATGTGATCTTTTTTCTGAAACATTGTTAATTTGTCTTTAAGTTTTTATATCACCCCCCGTATAATAATGCTAATATGAAAGATAATACACTTACCGAAAATATGTATGATAAAGTACTGTATTGCTATGGCCGTTTCCTCATCAATCACCCTGTATATCTATATCTTTAAATCTATAGAAAGTATAATAAAAGTTTTAAATGTGTCGAATAGAGAATTTTGTTTTTTATTATTAATAACATAAATATTCAAAAAATAATATTTAAAAGCTTTTTGTTAAAATACTAACTACTTCCGGTTGTCCAGTTGTTACCAGAATCTATTCAACTCTTCCCATTACTGTTAGATTGAGGAATCCGTAGTTACACAGGTCTTTAGTCTTATAGATACCAATTCACAAATAATAGTTTTAAATGTCAAAGTATTTCGAACGATGTAATAGAGAATTGTGGGAAATTTACAGCAGTTCTCAAACATTATGTTACCTTTTTATAGTATTTTGACATTAAAGTTTGAGAATCACTGTAAAAACTGTACTACTTATGACATCTATGAAAGGGTCAGGAAGTATTTCCAAACGCTACTAGATTGAAACTTGTTATCACGTTTCTGAATTCAGTTTCATCCCCCTGGTATGAACATACGACGATGTGTGTGTTCCCGTTAGTGGCATTGGCTGGTAGCACAAGCGTGATTCTAACACCGATGTCAACTAAAACCATATCAACAACTTGTCACACACTTCAGGGTTATCAACAAAATAAGTGTTGCCACTATACTGATTAAGCCAAAAATGTACTAACAACCATATTCAATAGATTTAGCAGCATTATTTAAAATAGTTTAATATGATTTGTTTCTTGACTTGTTTGTAGGATAAACAATTTAAAATAATGAAACCACATTTATTGAATATGGCTGTCAGTATAGTTTTAGTTTAATCAGTTTATTGGCAACATTGATTTTGTTAACAACCCTGAAAATGTGCCAAGTCGTTGACATGGTTCTAGTTAACACCGGTGTTAGAACCACGTTAGAACCGAGCTCGTGCTACCAACCATTGGAGTCACATTATTTTATAGTTTTTTTATTGCATTCAATTAACATTTATTACAGCAAAGTTCTTAGTTTGTCGCCAATTCATAAGTAATACATAAATATTTTTTTAAGATAGCTTGAAATTAATATTTTACGCCTTATCATTGCCCAAAACCATAAATATATTTTTATCAATTTTTTTTCCGACTGCACAAAAAGTAGATTTTTTAAAGGCCATAACGCTGCTCTAAAAGTATTGGCTATTTATGTAGGTATCAATCGTAATCGTACTCATTTTTTATAACTATCTATTTTTTGAACAAATGTATGTAGCAACGATCACAAAAAGTTTCTACCTACCTATAAAATTCTATAGTAGCCTCATCCAAGTCTATACAAATTCCTAACACATCTCCAGTTTTCCACAACTCTCCATATTCTCTTGACAACATATTCCAAGTTTTGATTCTAGATCCGTCAAAAGCATAAGAATTTTGAGTGTCACCTGACAGAGTTAAACATTTCATCATTTGTATCTTAATAATAAAAAGAATCTTTACCACATCCTCTGTCTATGGTAAAAACGCATAAATTCGAACACCACCCAATTTGCATAATGCCTTTACTTCCGAGATGGAGTTCATACATCCATTTTCCTTCATATATCCCACAGCTGGCAGAAACACTGGCAAATCTACACGCAGCAACTACATTTAGACCTTCTTGGTTGATTGCAACAATACCGAAACTTCTATCTAGAGTGAAATACACATTATTGCCTCCTATTCTACCAGGACGGTTATCTTCGTTTTCAGAAGTGGAATGAAATGAAGCAGTAGATATGTCTGTTAGGAATTCTTGCATCCATTCTTTTGCTTCGATAAGGAATATCTTTTTACTGAAATTTTGATTTGTACAGTTTATTTTTATTGCCATAAAATTTGCAATACCTCGTTTTACAAACAATTCTACTGGTTGTACCATCAAAATAATCTTTTCCAAATATTCGTTTAGCTATATCCGGCAATTCCATTACAAAAAAATTTAATTTATTTCTGAATCTGACAATGACATTTTTTTCATGTACAATTTTCCGTTGAAATATCAATTTTTTAGAAAAATGTTTTAGAACTACTAAAATTAGAACCAATAAAATTAGATATAATCATGGTGCCCAACCTGGTTATTTTGACGTTTGCGTTTGACATATGCCACTTATCTCCTAACCACGTTAGCAAAATATTATCGCAAACATATATGCTCAGTAAAGTGCTTTAGATATATTTTTATTATAATATGTCTTGTGATCGAAATATTATTATTGTAACTGGAGGAACTGGATTAGTAGGTAGAGCAATACAAGCAGTTGTGAAAGATGATAAAAAACCGAATGAAGCATGGATTTTTGTTGGAAGTAAAGATGCCGACTTAACGTAAAATATTTAAAATATCAGTAATTGTACGATAAAAATGTTTATCAATGTTTTAGTAATTTGAATGACGTGAAAAACCTGTTTGCGAAACACAAACCAACCCATGTTATCCATCTAGCAGCTATGGTTGGAGGTTTATTTCATAATATGAATAACAATTTATCTTTTTTGGTAAGTTAGGTAATAAGTAGGTTATTTGTATTATAGTTTATCTGTTATAGAGGAAAAATATGCATATGAACGATAATATACTACAAACAAGTTATGAGTACAACGTAAAGAAGGTTATTTCTTGTCTTTCTACATGTATTTTCCCTGATAAAACGACATATCCTATAGATGAGACTATGGTATGAATTATACAATCTTATAAAGTAGTTTTATAATTTAAAATTACATTGTAGGTCCATAATGGACCACCACATCCATCTAATTTTGGATACAGTTATGCTAAAAGACTTATTGATATTTCAAATCATGCGTACAACCAACAGTATGGTTGTATGTTTACTTCAGTAGTTCCTTGTAACGTATTTGGGCCTTACGATAATTTTAATTTAGAGTCTAGTCATGTTATTCCAGGATTAGTGAGAAAACTACACGATATTATCCAAGAAGGTAAATATAACCATTTCAAAACACAATTTCTTTGTTTTAATAAACAATGAATAATTATTTGTTTAATTTAAAACAATCAAATATAAATGGTTATTGGAATAAATGAAATAGTAGCTGAATGAAATAAATTAATTTAAGTACTTGTTTCAAACAAATGAATAACTGAATATTTGAAATAAACAAATAAATCCTATGTTTTTATAGATACAGCTCCAGAAGACAAAATCTTCACTGTTCTTGGTTCTGGAAAACCTTTACGTCAATTTATTTATTCTCTGGATTTAGCCAAACTATTTGTTTGGGTACTAAGAGATTATAACGAAATCGAGCCAATTATCTTATCAGTTGATGAAAAAGACGAAGTTACTATTAAAGAATTGGCTGAAGAAATCGCAAATGCGTTTGATTTTAAGGGAAAAATTGTGTTTGATTCTACTAAGGCAGATGGACAATATAAGAAAACTGCAAGTAATGCGAAATTAAGGAAATATCTTCCTGATTATCAGTTCACACCTTTTAAGCAAGCAATTAAAGATACTGTGAGCTGGTATCAGGAAAATTATCAGAATGCTAGAAATTAAATATTCTTATAAGTATTGTTATTTTATTGGGGTTGTTATTCGATATATGTATTATACAAAATAAAATTTAATAAAAATATTTTTTATCAAATCTAATTTTATTTTCTCTGCCCTATGCTGAAAAAATTAAATATTTAGAAATGCATGTAGAATGAAAGTTAACATAACATGAGTGACACATACAAAAATGAAAAACAACCAACTAGAAAAAAAAATCTAAAAAATATACTGGATGCTGAATAGAAATTCTAAATTATCAACTAAAAACAAATTACTGTTATTATTATTATTATTAGCTTTTAAATCTCTTTTACCCTTTCGGGTGTCGAGATTATTATTACGTCTTTTTATTCAATATTATTTATAAAGGCCTTACATCTGACTTTAATATTGACAAAATTCAACGTTTTCCAAACTTTAAAAACAACATAGACACCTACTCTATAGACCCAAAACAAAGACATAACACATTATTACAATAATAATAGTTTATTTATACTGCACATATCCAGGATATACCCAATTACAAATTTGCAGTTACATTTTACAGTGTGATTCAGGACTAGTCTAATAAAATTTAGCAGCTTATTCTTGAGGTCATTTTGAACAAACATGGTGTGAAGGTGAAGGTATGTCCGAAAAATTTTCGTTACAGAGTTATAGCCCTTTAGAAGTACAACTCATTAGGCACATTTTTATTAATAACTAGTACTAGTTGCACTAAAAAAATTAAACTTGGTATGAGGATACTACTTATTTAGATGCATATTTATACTTTTGTTTCTGTATCTCATCCAAAGACGTGACGTCATTGTTTCTCCATATGAGACATATGGGGAAAACAATGAACGTCTTTTCTTATCTATTCATTTTTTTTTCATTTTTATTTATAAATTCTAAATTATACAAAAAGGTACTCTTGCTAAAACTTGATAAATGTGTTTTTGAGATATTTTAATTTTTAGAAAAAATCAAGTATCCAGAAAAAAATTGGTAACAATTAAGAAACAACGAAATTCATTCTTGGATATTTACGTTAATATTCTCTGAACGTACGATAACAATTACCGTCACAATATCCATTAAATATCTGCATATTCACTAGCACTATTATTTTCCATTTTTTTAATTTAAAAAAATCCCATAATAGAAATAAAGTATACAGGTGTCCAGGATAACTTGTGCAACATGAGGATCACGAGAAATATAAGAGATACGAAGTCAATGGGGTAGTTACCATATTTTAAAATTTAATGAAATTCTTATTTGTTTACAATATATGACTCATAATAAGATATATAAAGTAATAAAATTCGCCATTTATTATGTAAATATTTCAAAAAAGTTATTTAAAATATTACATGATTCAAATCGACCTTTTCTTTGTGACGTCACGCTTACATATTTAAAGCCGCAAATGTCGCTAGTGTCGTTTTACAGCGATGGGATGTGACATGTCAAAGTGGCAGTTGATGGTGATACTGACGCCGTAGACACAACCTTGTTTCTATTTGTTTCTTAGGCATTTATTCTATCTTTCTCGTAAGTAAAAAAATATACATGATTAAGGATTGTTTTTAAAATTAAATAAATAAAAATGTGCTAACTTGACAGCAATCTAACCTAACAAACAAGTTTCCCTTACCCACAAGACACGTCGCAAAATATCTTTGTCATACATGGAGCAGTACGTCGGAACTAAGTTGCAACGGAAGCGGCAAGGGTAACGTCACAGTGGCGGGAATAGATTTGTCCGGTATTTTCAATAATATTTTTTGTCATTTAAAAACAAAAATTGTGCAAAATAAAAAAAATAAGGCAAATTTAAGTTTAATAATACTTGCTTCTAATAAAAAAATTAAAAAGGCGATACTACCCCAGAAACCATTTTAATGGTGTTTTGTTATTTGTGAAAAAATGCATAGGTCACTAGATAAGGCGAAAAGGTAAATTTTGCAGCTTTTTATTTTTGTAAATAACTTTGAAGTGTGAAATAATACTGGATTTTAGTTTTACATCATTAAGGCCTTTTTATGTTCTTTCGAATGGCGATGCTTTTTTATCACTGTTGATTTTCGAGTTATACTGACAACATGTATGTTCAATTGTTTCAAACTGTAAAAATGAAACAATTATTCAATTTATGGGTTTAAAACAATGATTGTTGCAATGAAACAATTGAAAAACAAAATTAAAAATAATAATTTTGTGATTTTCATTGATAATTTCCATATTTAGTTCTCAAAATTTTATAGTCTTAATATTCTTATAACTACGGCATAGTAGGCAATAAAATATTTATAACGAAATTTTAAAAAATGTTTCAATGCTATACATGTTAAAAATATTGCAGAAAATGAACAATATAAACTTAAAATGAAACAAATGATAATACATGACTGATTATTTCATTTGTTTCATTGCAACAATCTATTGTTTTTAACCTATAAATTTAATAATTTTGGCATTTTGAAACATAGGAACATAAATACATTGGTGAGCTAAAAAAAATTATCTTTTCATTGGTATAACTTTCCAATATGACGTCCATATAAAAATTAAAACTTAGACATCATAACTCGAAAATCAACAGTGATAAATAAAATTGAGCAACATCATTCGAAAGATCATAAAAAAGTGCCTTAAAGATGTGCAAATTAAAATCCAGTATTATTTCACACTTGAAAGTTATTTGCAAAAATACAAAAACTGCAAAATTTACATTTTCATCTATATCTATCTATACCTATGCATTTTTCTCGAAAATAACGAAATACCATTAAAATGATATCCTAATGGGGTAACTTTTGTCTAATTTAACTGACTTCTCGAGATTCCCATGTTGGACAAGTTATCCTGGACATTCTGTTATAACAATAGTTATAAACAGATTTTAATTTTTTACTTTGTGAATAAGGCTTTAAAACGAAATATTTCAACGTTTAAAATGACATAAAGCTCTATTTTGTACATAATACTACAAAAATACTATTAAAAACTGTCTTCTGCAATCTACACTATACAAATGCTTAAAGAAACAGCGATCCACACTGCAGCAAAATTAGCTTACCATGCACATTTCCACAGCATAGCATCCTATGGAATACTTGTATGGGGAACGTCGACAGAAGCGAACAGTTTTAATCCTACAAAAGTTGTAGAGGACATTTTAAACGAGAACAAATCCGAACAATTCCTTCTGCATAAACCTTTACCTTTAACCAAAACATTTTATACATAATTTCTTCTTTAATCAAACTAAACTAAACTGTTACATTGTAACTACGTACGTACTAGCGTCTAGCACGCGCTCAAACTAAAATTCGGCTGCATGACTTTTTAACATGAGTTTCTTGATTTATGATCTCAAGGGTGCAGGGTATCATATGACATCTATCAACTTTACATGTAGGCTTGCAATAATTTATAGACTTAATTGTCAACATTCTAAATGTCTAGACCGCTGACTCCTAGACTAAACAGAGACAGTTATAGAAAAAATGATAATTATGATAATGGGGTTATTTAAAAAAAAATATGTTTTTTTATAAAATCGTGAAATCCGTCTCATTTAATAAATATAGTAATATAAAATAACATGAAATATGCGACTTTTCATTCATAAATTTGCTAATAAACGCGGCTGTAAAATTCGTGACGTCACGGTTTGTTACACAAAGACATTCCTCTCATACACACATTCACGGTACATATGTGATTTCCGTTTGCTGTTGTGAACAACCTAACCTAAAATTGTGGCAGGTGACAACAAAGTTAAGAGTAAAGGTATGTAAATAAAAAAATTATTAATATAAATACCAAAAATTGTATGAAATATGTTTTTTGTTAACAATATGTTGCTGTCACAAAATCAAACTGACAAGTGATAACCCAAACAATCATAGTTCCAAACACAACCGGTAGAGAGCTATTGCCGCATCCGCCAAGCCGTGACGTCAGCGTCCAAATATTGTAAGGTGTAAAACATACACCTACATATTTAATTTGACCTATTCTTTCAAGAAAAAAATAAATTAGAAAATGTGAAATGACCCCATTGTTTCTAAACAGAATTTTGACTTACAAAAATAGAGTTGAAATATTGTTACTGAAAGACTTATGGTCGGTTTCATAAACGTTCAGTTAAATTTACATTCAAAGTAAATTTAATTATGTGGACAAGTTCGAATCAGTTTCCATGTTCTTAAATAAATAAATATATCATCACGGCATATTAATCCTATTACTGGGAGTGCCAATCTGCTTTGTTCACAGATATCTTTAATGACATATTCGTACCGTGCGGGTAATATTTGTAATTTAAATAGATTTATTTTATTTTGGAATCATAAACTGGTTTAGTCTCCCTCAAAAGCGGGCGCAATTTGGCTTTTATTGCCCGAGGGCCTAGTAAGTTGCCAAACAAGAGCTATTCAAACATTTCTAAATCGTGATTTATGGATAAATGTCAGGCAACATAATAAATTCAATAAATCACATTTTTTTAACACCGCCCTTCGCAAAACTTTCGTATTCTTTCTCGTATACGAGTACGTCTTTTGACTTCAATGGAACCTACTTGCCCTGTGCAGCTTCAAATTTTTCCGATATTTTTTTGGAATAGTCGATATGTCATTTTCATTAGACACTATAATTTTATAAAATACAATACATAGGCAATACACTCTTTAAACTCATGTGTACTTGAACTGAACATTACACCTGGTGATTGGAATACAACTAAAATGTAAATTAGGCTATCTGCTTTTAATTTTATTCAAAATATTTTAGTTTTGTTAGTTAATATAAATGTATTTTGATATTAAAATATATGTGCACAAATGTAATAAATTATATTTTTTTTCAATAATATGCATAATAAAATTTTAATTTCAAAATACAATCGACAACTTATTTCATTGAAATAATTATAACTGGGTTGAAAATAAAACACGAATTATCTTATATGAACACATAAACTCGTTCAGTAGAAACAATTAATAATCAAAGCAAATTAAATAGAATCAAAAACACAAATATTTTCAAATGTCAAATTCACGTCACCTTCAAATGTTTCTCATGCACTCTTATTTTCCACTTCAGAAAAACACGTGGACCAATAGCTGCGTCGATATTAAATATGTAGATTCTAAACGCGACTTTAGCGACATCTATTGACCGGAATTGAGTACTACTGGCAAATGCCTGGCACATGTTTCCATAGGTTGATACAATTGTTTATAACAAACAACATAGAAATCATAACATGCTTAAAATTTACAATACCAGTACAACGATAACGAATATACAAATATCCATTGAATTCTTGAATTTCGAGAACCAAAATGAAATAAAACGTTATATGTATGATTGGTATAATCAAAATTAAAACTCGCCGCTACGCGTCGAGCTGTGAACATCCCCTGTATTACAATCTTTTAATTATGCCCTTAATACATAAATAACTATTAAACTTTCAAAATAAATTAATCGATTTATAATTTTATGTAAAAGTCGAAAAAGTTAAATATAATTAAAATTTGTTTTAGTTTAGACTTTTTATTAACTGAATCCAGAATTCTGAGCTCCTGGCCAATTAGAATCTAGCTAGTTATTTGACTAAAGACAAATGGGTGGTAGCATGAACATGTGATTAATAATGACTATAGCAGCGTTTTAACTCTGTCAATTGATTATGGATTATTATAGAAAAAAACTTCAAATAACAGTTATAGAAGAATGAATTGTACTCAATTTTTATTTGAAGTATTTTTCTCTAAAATAATTCATAAACGATTGACAGGGATAAAACACCGCTAGTCAACTCTTCGCTAATCACTCTTACACTTGTTCATGCTACCACTCAATTACAACATTCGTGTCACATATTTAGTGAGAAACTCATAATATCAATTAATATGTTTTCAAATGCTAACAAACGCATGAACGTTAAAGAATATTTTGTCAGTTATGAGTATGAGTCAATTATTTTCAAAGTGCATGCAAAAATTTGCATACCTATTTAAAAAACCAGTTTTTCTAACATATGTCGCACATTTTGTACAGTCTGAGACAGGAAAAAATTATATGCATATATTTAATTACAATAATTATGCGTGCTACTTTCCCATGATAATACAACTAATATAAGAAAATATATGAAATAATAATCATTAAGTAATTTCTTCCAAGTAAAGAATATATAACAATACAATAGTATCTTTTCAATGCCAACATTGACTTCTAAGTCAGTTTCTTGCGAAATGTTGCTATTATTCTTCAAATAGACATGTTATGAAAATATTATTACAGATTTCATTTATGTTTCGTAATTATTCTAAATATAGCCAATTTAAATGTCCCAATACCATGAAATACTCTGACGCATAATTAAAATAAAATCATTAGATCTAATTTTCTAGCCGATTGCTCATTTAATGCGGCGATATTCATTTTTCCATGTGTAAAAAATTGGTATTTCACCTGGTGAAGTCATATAACCAAGATCTTTGAGATAAAGCTTTTTGAAAACGAAAACAGAGGATCTCGTTACTCTTGGTTCTACTCCAGTGTAGTAGAAATTTCGTACTATTGTTGTAAAACAATACAAAATTTATTAAATGATGATATTAATTTATTTTACTTTTGTAAATATTGTAAAATTAGTAGTATATTCAAAAAAAGGTTCGATTGGAACTATTTTAAGAAGCTTTTATTTAACAACTTCACTTATTGTTAGTTATAGTTGGGGCCAAATCTTGTAATTAAATTTTAACCCATTTTCATATACAGGGTGTATCACGGAAAGTGAAACATAGGCATTTAACAAATGGATGTTGTAAAGCAAAAATTTCTACATCGGAATCAAAAAAAATAATTAAATTTGGCTACTTCATAACTGCAGAAATAAAATTTGAAAATTCACGGAATTACAATTTAATAGTATTAGCCATAAAATTAGAAACAAGAGACGAACTAAAGCGTAACGTATTATTACGTCAGTGTCAGAATAAAAATTGTCAAAATAAATACTAATAATTTGACGTATAAAACGTTACGCTTTTGTTTATCTCTTGTTTCTAATTCCATAGCTAATACTATCAAATTGTAATTCCGTGAATTTTCAAATTTTACTTCTGCTATGCTGTATTAGCCTCGCACGACGATCCACAAACAGCCTCAATTATACTGCAGGCACATCTATATGAAATAGAAGAGTGGCTACGAAAGTGGAAAATCAAAGTTAACGCAACAAAATCAGTTCACATCACCTTCACAAATCGAAGAGATACATGCCCAACAGTCACATTAAATAACCAACCATTGCCACAAGTTAGAGAAGTCAAATATCTGGGGCTACATATCGACAGACGATTAACGTGGACCAACCATATTAAAACGAAAAGAAAGCAACTCAATATAAAAGCGAAACAGCTGTACTGGTTACTGGGCCGAAATTCTAAGCTCTCAATTGAGAATAAGCTTTTAATCTATAAAGCAGTATTAAAGCCAATATGGACATATGGTGTTCAACTCTGGGGTTCCGCCAGCAACTCGAATATTAAAATAATTGAAAGATTTGAAACCAAAACCCTAAGAACGATACTCAACGCTCCCTGGTATGTGAGAAATACTACCATATATAATGACCTAAAGCTAAAAACCGTCAAAGAAGAAGTCATGAACTACAGTGAAAAATATATCCGACGCCTTGAAATTCATCCAAACCCGAGTGCAACAAACATACTGGACAGAGCTACGGAAACCAACAGACTAAAACGACATAACCCACTAGATCTACAAAATAGATATAAATAAAATATAATTGTATGTAACTATTGAAGGAAGCGTCAATGGGCGCTAACTTCCTCATGTTATTTGTAATATATATACTATTTACTTATTGTTATTTCTTAACAGATTGTAAATATGCGAAGGCACAATAAAAAAAAAAAAAAAAAAAAAAAAAAAAAAACTTCTGCTATGAAGTAGCCAAAATGATTTTTTTTTACTGATTCGGATGTAGAAATTTTTGCTTTACAACATCCATTTGAAACTTTTTGTCTAAAATAATTAGGGGAGCAATGCGCACGGAAAAACTGATTTCTCATTTTAAACGCCTATGTTTCACTTTCCTTAATACACCCTGTATGTCCGCTCGACTTTTGCACACATACACAAGTCCGTTGATAATTAAATTAGTTAATTATATCCGATCGACTTGAAACTTTGCACACAAAATTCCGATTACAATACAATAAGTTTGTTTTTAAAAACAATATTAATATGCCGTGATGAAATATATATGTACTTATTTTAATATTTAATAATTTTTTGACATGTCAAAAATGATTTGTTGTTCTATTCGTCATTACCAAGGTAACTAATTCATTTTTAACACTAGTTTTAAAAGTAACAATGATTTGTCACCGAGTCTGTCACTTTTAACATTGGTGTCATAAAATGGCATTTTAAGTCTAAAAACAAACGCTAAAAAACGTACTTTTAATAGGTTTGTTCGTTCCGCTACGCTGCGTTTTACCGTATAACGCGGCGGTAATTGTCGTTGCGTTTTTCGATTTACTGCTTATCGCCGCGGTAATAATTTAAGTTACTATACTTCATTTCACGTAAGAAAGTAGCGTTGGTTTAGATGCAGACATGAATTCTACTATTTGATTGGTCAGAATACAAACCTAGTTTACAAAAACGGAAAAAATATAACCTGCCAGTTGTCAGTTATCAAATAAAATCTACAGAATTAAGTATTGTTTAAATATGGTTTGTTGTAATTTTTAGTATTCAGGTTTTGCACATTTTTACAAATAAAAATATTTATTATTGACAAAGTCTGGTTTCACGAATTTAAATTATTTATTTAATGCATGCAAAAACGGTCGGCTCTCAAGTGCCATCTACTATTTTATTACGTGAAACGAAATATAAAAAAATATTTTTTTCTACTCCTGCTCTGAAAATACAATTATCTGGTTTGTTTTTCATGTTGAAAGTAACTCTTTGAAACACTAGTGCTGCAAAATTTTGCAGCACGCTTCGGTATCTTAGCAACGAATTTTACTTACAAATGATGTATAGAATGTTTGTTGTCATAGATACGCATCACAAATACAAAAATTGAAAATAAATGTCAAATTATTTTTAAAAAATAATTCTTTATTTCCTTATTTTTCTTGCAGTAGTAGAAAAAATAGTGTGTATAACACGTGTTGAAAGTCTTTTGTCGAATACAAAAGATTGCAACCTTCGCTTCGCTCAGGCTGCAACTTTCGTTTTGGTTCGACAAAGATAGACTTTCAGTACTTGATATACAAATAACTATTTTACCATCGAGTCATGGAGTCACTGTAAAAATTATCACCGCCAGCTACCGCGGCGTTTTACCGCATCTTACTAGAAAAACGGAACGAACAGATTCGTGATTTTACAGTGAACCGGGAACTAAATAGAACAGCAATTTTCGAACAAACCTAATGTTTGTTTTTAGGGTTAAAATGTCATTTTATGACATCAGTGTTAAAAAGTGACAGATCATTGTTATTTTTAACACTAGTGAAACGTGTGAATTAGTTACCTTGATAATGACAAATGGATCAACAAATCGACATTTTTGGCACATATCAAAAAAATGTTAGAAATACAAATTTAAATGAAAAAAAATAGTGTTCGTAAAATAAATAGTGTATGATATACGTGTTAAAAGTAATAAAATCATACACTATTTTAGGCTTTCTGCTTCCATAAATAAAAATAAATATACAGGGTGCCCATTTTATCTGTTCCCGCCTGAAAGTTTAAGAATAGTGCAACACAGAATATATGTCACTAGCCACTTCGTTTAAATTATTATAGTTGCCGTCAAATGAGTATGGAATGGAAATTTCTACACTGTTGTCAATTCAGGGGCAATGTTGAAAATGCTAAGTTATGAAGAAGCGGCATCACCTCGGGGCAAGGGACAGGGTGCCTAGAAGGGAATAAGTTGAGCATCACTCCATACTTATTTGACGCCGAGTATCGAATATACTTTAAATCGAATAATCACAGCAGGAAAGGGCAAATCAAAATAAAAAAATCTGATGGGGCCAACACAATACCTCCCGTTTAATTTAATTTTTATTCATGCAAATACTTAAAATTAAATTAAATTTAAATACCGGATTCGATCCCGACCAACGCCAAATATTTGGAATATTAAATGGCACAAAAATGACCCCTGTGGTGCACTCTCCACCGTTACTATTATTATTTGAAATGATTAGTTTGTTGACAGTGACATATATCAGTCAGTTACAAATATTTGAGATTTGAACTGTGTAACCATGAACTTATGTTTAAAGCGTAGGCTCCGGGATTAAAATTATAGATAATTTTATAAATTTATCCATAAAAAATATATAAAAAGTATTATTGCAAATCTGTATAAAATTTTAAAAACTTTAATTTTTATAATAACAAATCTTGAAAAAATAACATTTAGAGGTATTTTTCGAAGAAAAATTATTTTGAACTTCCAGTAAAGTGCCATTTTGCGGTTATCTGATTTACATCAAAATCTAATGACTTCTTTCCATATAAGAGTAAGACAGAAATAGAAGGTTTCAAAATTTTCTGAACGATAGTATTTGAGTTAGAGCGTAAAGAGGATCCACACACATACACACAGACATCATCGTGAAAATGTTAAAATTGGATTCTAGGGCCTTAAAACGTGGTCATTTACCAAAATCTCGATATGCGATTTTTAGCACGATCCCTATACCTCCCTTACCAAGTGTAGCGGGTGATAAAAAGTAACTTATGAGAAGTAGCATGGGTTGCCTATTTATTAATTTTCAGGCGGGAACAGATAAAATGGGCATATGTACATAAACATTACGGTATATTACCCGCTGCCGAGTGTGCCAAACTGCTTTACACGCAGATATCGGTCCTAATGATAATGGCATATTTGAACCGTGCGGGCGTTTATCAAGCGTCACTGCTGGCATGGAGAGTGCACCAGCGTGGGCATAAATATTGGAACGTTCCTTTTTACCTCTCGCTAAGAGAGGTATTGGATTCATGCTAAAAATCGCATATCCAGATTTTATTGAATAAGCACGTTTTAAGGTCCATACAATCCGATTTTAACATTTTTATGATGATGTCTGTGTGGGTGTGTGTGTGTGTGTGTGGATGTGTGTGTGTGTATGCGTGTGTGTGTGTGTGTGTGGATGTGTGTGTGTGGATGTGTGTGTGTGTATGTGGGATATTGGAAGGACGATTACTCGAAAACTATAAGACTTTATATTTGTTTAACTACGTATTTCCCAATCGGACATTCATGGGAAGATCTGAAAAGGTTTTGGCAACAATTGGACAACCGGAAGTAGAAGATTCTTGAAAAAAAATCTTCTAAATAATATTTTGTGAAATTTTTTCTTGGTAATATTAAAGAAAATTAAATTCTCTATCTGATACATTTAAATATTTTATTATATATTCTATAGATTTATAGATAAAAGAAATATAATATAGAAAATAATCTGTTATAATAAATTTTACAGCCGAAAGAATGCCATGGAAAATAGTTGAAAATTTAAAATGTTTGTAACTTACAGATAAATGTCAGTGTCAGAAATCCGGAGACATTACTGAAGATTTTTTCTGGGAAGTACATACATTTTATTTGTTATTGTATTAATAGTTAAATATTGAAAATTACAGGTATATTACATATATCCTTCAAAAATACTGTCAATCCTGACAAGGAATTGGAATATTTCGAAAAATTAGAAGAGGACAAAATTTCTTCATAAAATTAATTTAAAATTAAACAATCTAAATATATGAAATAGATATAAATAGAATTTTTGGTGTAGAGTGTAAGTATACAAGAAATGTTAAATACAATAGGGCGCGAGCAGTCATGTGACTTTGTTGGCCTTGACAAGCAGATATGGGGGGCCATGTCAGAATGATAGCTAGTAATTATGTATATAGATGTCAAATATCATAATTTCTCATTCTAAATTTAGTGATTTTCCAATTCCATGTGGTTTATTTTCCTCGACAAGTAAATTCCACACTCCCTGGCGACAAATTAACCAAGTGAATTTAGAAAATCTGAACATTGACATTTGACAACTAAGTACATAATTACTAAGTATCATTCTGGAACGGGCCCCCACATCTGCTTGTCAAGGCAAACAATGTAACATGACTGTTCGCGCCATTTACTTATGTAACCAAAAAAGAAAGTGGCGAGAGGTATTGTGCTGGCCACAACAGATTTTTTTATATATACGTTGTACGTACCTATCCGATATTCACACCTACGCTTTTATTTACCGAGGAAGAACGCCTAAGATTTTTTTTTCCTTTTTGGTGCTTTTTAAAAGTTTGTTTTTAAAAAAGTTATATTTATTTTAAAAAAAGGAAACAGATTGTGAAATATCTTTCAAAACAAATAAACAATAATGTCATATTATTATTCATAAACCACAAATATTTATTATTATGATTAAAACCAATTTTTCGCAGATGAAAGTTGAAAGTAAAAATAATATATAATTTTATTGAATATCAAATTATCTAATAAAGGCAGTTTCATTCTTTTATTGAATTTCGCAATAAAACATAATTCTGCTACTTGCATAAATGCCCAATAAAAATAATATCTTTACCTTTCGTGTGTCAATATTTATTTTCGCAAAATGTACGTAATTAAATTATATATTTCTGGGTTGATGAACTGTCACCATTTATTAAAGTTATAGTAGTTATACATTTACCAAAAAAGTTTTATTCATTAAACGAAAGTACTATTAATATCGTATACTTTTATTACAACATATTCGTAAAGTTAAAATACATAAATTATGTTTTGGCCAACTCATTAAACATATTAAATATAGTTACTTTCATTTTCTATCGAAATTAGTTTTGGAAAATTTTGTTGTAAATTACAATTAATTGTTAATAATTTAGTTTTGTAATAAAATTTTGGTACCTACCTAATGTATTATTTTTCACATTACATATTTAGAATTTGGAAGGAAACTATTTTTTTGTAATATTTCTAATATTGAATAAAAACAGCAAAATATACTAATATAAAATATAATGAAATTATATCATAATTTAAAAACGAATAATCAATCATTTTCAACAAACAAGCAATTATTGTGTTTATAAAATGAATATTTACAATTTGTAATTGTTTAATTAACACATTTCTTCAAAAACAACCAATTTTATAAACATAAATCACATTAATACGTCACAAATTACAATATTTAAACTATTTTTCTCTATTTTCAACATTCTTTGGAAATATTTTCAAATTGCTGCTCCCTCCCAGAAAATAACCTTTCCCCCGCCAATGGACTATTCTTCCTCAGTCGCGCGCGAGTTTGTAGGCGAATAGCAGTTAACTGTTAACTCAGTGTCCTCACCCTCAGTGTTACAAGAAGTCTTTTGAAGACAGCAACTCTTTACGAATACATTTTCGCTTCCGTTTATCATGTTAAAATACGTGGCAGTGTTTCTTTTGGTTTGCTTCACCCAAAGGGCGTTAGCTGTAGACAAGGTAGGAGGAATATTTTCTATTTTTTCAACGTAAGAAATGAAAATTGGAACATTTTGGAATTTAGAAAGTTGATGTTATGCATTTATGCACAGGTAAATGGGATAATGTGTGGAATTGGTATTTATAATTATTTGTTGTGATGCGGACCTAGGCTTCTTTGTTTTGTTTTACTTTTTATTTAATTTCGGTTTTAATGGTTTTACTTTTACATGTATGTACTACTTTCCTTTTTTGAGTTTGCGGTATATATAATTAAAAATATATTAACAGTTTCTCGTATAACTTTTTATTATTGCATATTATCTGTATTTTAATTTAATACTAAGAACATCATTATTTATTGTGTGGAATGGAATACTTGACAATAAGAGGAAAATGATAAAATTATCATTTAAATATCTCTCAAGTTCATTAACATTTTTTCCCAGTTAGTAACAATTTTAATACGAGTTATTACGTTTCTAAGTTGCACAATTTTTTTGTAGTATTTAACATTTACAATATTTTTATATAGGTATATACTTCAAGGGTTTTTTAAATCATTTTTGAGTCTGGCCGCCTGTTAATGCATCGAGTTGAGTTCAGTATTATTTATTACCTCAGAAGTTATTTATATTTAACATAGTTTTTAACTATTGTGGAATCGTAGAAGTTACTCTGAGATATAAATCTAATTTAACTTGACTGAAATATGATTCACATTTTCTGCACCATTACTAATTTTATTTAAATATAATTTTGCTTGTTTGATTATAAACGTAAAACTCTCTAAAATTTCTCTTTACAATTTTCTGTTCATTGCAATATTTGTTTGATCAACTTGAAAGTTATTATGGTCAATTAGTATTTCTCTAGTAATTGCAGTACTAAGGTGACATAAAAAAGCAACATAAGTTAATGACAATTTAAAATACTTCGTGGATGTTATATTAAAGCTAGAGAAAATTAACGTAATGCGAAAATAATAACTCAAGAATTATAACTGTTTCTTGAATATTTAGTAGAAAATGAGATAGTTTTCTGCCCACTTGCACGCCTATGCCGAAATTAACTCAAACATGTGCTGAACACGGACCATTTTTTGTTAACTTTTATTTTAATCTTGTTCTAAGAACACTATTTTAACTTGCGAACTATAAATTATTATTACAACTTTTTAATAATAAATCATACCCAAAATTAAAAAAATGACTGATATTTGCAATAAAAATTAATAGGATGCACTTAAATTTGTTTTAGTAACTAGCACACTTTCGTTTTTTCAAACAAGTTGTTTATATAAGTATAATAAATCTAGAAAGCTATTTCCACAAGATTTGTGTTTCTGTTTACTAATGGTATTTAATTTAAATAAACAACAACGTAAAAGTTTTCTACCTTAAAGCAGCCCCGAGACGTATTGAACAAATCTCTTTTCACAATATTTGAAATATTTTTTTTCCGATTGTAATATTAGTGGACTATTGTAAGTCGTAATAGGATAGTGTGCATTTTCAAAAATAACTGTAGATATAGTGAAGGAATGAACTGCATTATTCCACAGTAATATTGCATGTCCAGTAGCTAACAAGTTGTATTGATGTAAATTGCAAAAATAAATCACAGAAAGAAAGAAATAATGACGTAATTAATATGAGTATAACATTTTAAGTATTTTATCCTTCAAGAGTGTATTAATGAAATAGGTATTTTAAAATTGCATGTTTTTCGCCTTCGCCTGATTTCAAAGCTAATTGGATGTTTATAAATATGTTTAGAAAATTTTTAATTAAAGTAACATATTCCTATTCTAACGCCTTCCATATTCACATTTTTTGTTGTGGCAACGGCAACTTAAATGCATATTTACCTGCAATTAATTTTATGTATATTTAAGAAATAAAATACTGTTACTGTCAAGTACAAAATGAGGATAATGTTCCTTTTTATATGCAAGAAACAAATACGACGTATTTATTCAGCACAGTGATAACATTTTGTGCATATCTTGTAGGCACATACATATAAATATACGGTTCTTTACTTTATCAGTTTTATTGTGGTATGAAGAACATGAAAAAGTGTGTAGAACAGATAAAAGTATGAAAAGAAATACATTTCATGACGTATTTAATCGAACAGGTGGACGACAGATCATAGGAATAGTATTTTCCTTGAATAAAATAAATAAGTTATTATGCAAATAACTATTATTTGATTCATTGTAATGACATATTGGCTCGTAAAATATAAAAATTAATTACGATAGCTTGTCATTATAATAATAAAAATTAAACATTATTTCGTATAACCGGGGTATTGATATAGTTATTTGCTACAACAATATATTTATTTTTTTGTGTGAAATACAGTTCGCAGAATCTTATGTTATTATTAGTCAATGGTAACTCATAAAAAATGAGATATTTTCTATTTCACAGTGTGACTAATGCTTGTTTCTAGTAGTCGTGTCTATACATTATAACATTGTTTTGTAAATCTCTTCTCTTGTACTTTTTTTTAATCTATTAATAACATGAGATTTGCATAATTTGCAATCATTGTACATTAAACAGATTACTGTTTGCATCATGCATTTCATAAATTCAAATTCGTTTAAGTAAAATTTACCTATATGATTTTAAAAAGCACATGGTCGTATCTAAAAACTAGAATATTATTCACTATATTCAATGAATTATGATAAATAATCTTCCATGACTAATAAATTATTCATCTTATAATTGCATTTTAATTTGTTTGTTTGACAATTAATTGTTTTTGTCTTTTACAGGTTAAAGTCAGCGTATATTATGAATCATTGTGTCCAGACAGTATCAAGTTCTTTACAAAACAGTTGTATCCTTCTCTACAGAAAAATATTTCACAATACATTGATTTAACTTTGGTTCCCTATGGAAAAACTACTGTAAATATTCTAAGTAATTTGATAAAATTTGTATCTGAATTCCCAAAATAACCGAACAATTTCTAGTAGCGCGTTAGATTAGTAAATGAATGATTATATTTTAAATTTATAGTTCACTATATCGGTAATCACTATATTCGAGTTATTCAAAATTCAATATGAACAAGACTTTTGTAGAGATTGCATTTAAAATGAATACCTAGAACATTAAAATTCTAATAGAATCAGGGGAAACCAGGCCTCAAGTTTCTTTAAGAAAAATAATTAAATTATATTAGGTTCATTTAAAATTTTTGTAATGTGACTGACTGCCTGCATGGTCGCGAGCGACATCAAAATTACCTCTGTGGTGCACCGTCCACTCCAGCAGTGAATGCCTGCGAGGTATGCCTAGTAATCGCCCGCACAGTACGAATATATCATCATTACCGATATTTGTGTACAAAACAGATCAGCACACCCAGGAATGGGTAATATGCCGTGAGCCGTGATGATATATTTATTTATTTAAAAATATTACTGTTTAGTTGTACATATTCAGAATACAAATTATAAACTCTGATGTAGAAACAAAGATAAAAAGTAAAGGTTCCAAATTTTTATCATGTGTTTACTGATAGGCTTACCTATTTGATAAAAATATCTCTAACTGTTTTCAACAAAACTAAAGTTTCTTATTTTCAAACTTATTTCCTCGTTTTATTGTGTAACATTGAGTTTGTATCATACTAGATATTTTATTTGGTGATATTCAAATACAAATTTATCATCTTTTTATTTATTTATAAAAAAAAATTACAAAACTCTCTTTTAGCGAAAGTACAACTCAAATTTAAACCAATGGGAATTCTCGTGCCATCATGGTCCGGATGAGTGCTATGGTAATAAAGTACAAGCCTGTGCTATTGGCCATCCACCCACAGATACCGACCCTAACATGGGATACAACAAAATCACTGTAGCGTTTATCAACTGCTTGATGGATCAAGTTAAAAGGGAGCCTTTCAATTTGCCCATCAGAGATGTAAGTTGATTAGAGTTTGAATATTTTATACATTGTGGCCCTTACAAGATGATCAACTATTGAATACTGAATTTGGTTCAGAGTTCTGACTACCGGCCGAGATTGTAATAGATTATAAAAATGTTTCAATGTAGCTTCGGTCTCTTAAAATATATAGTTCTTATGACTTTTATTGTTGATGTTGGCTTATTTACAAATCTAATAAAAACCTGTCGTATGGTTTAAGATTCTGACTACTGAAATTTGAAATATTGTACATCGTAAAACAAACTTTTCGAATCTTATTGTAAAATTCATAATAGTACAATGAAATTAAATATACAGGCTGTAAAATTTAAAACGGGTATAGACAACAGTTCTTTAGTTGCCAAATTTTCTATATTAATTTGTAGAAGAAAGAATTGATGCATATTATAGAGAATAAATTACCAAACGTTACTTTCTGTTTCATATAAAGCTACAAAATAAATTAAAAAAATTGTGAAACTAAGAAAATATATCATTCACCATGAAACTGACAATAACAAAACAGTGGTTGACTAATGGCGTATTGCACAGCTTATAGTTCAAGTTTTAACGACAGGTTAACAAAAAAAGTGCGTATCGTAATTTTAGCAGTAATATTAAACAACTCCTTTGACATTTCGTTTCGATACGATATTGTCAATTTAAACAATAGTTAAAAATTAACAATAAGCTGTGCAACTGGCCATTTGTCAGCTCATTGATAAACGTTTATTTGCATTTTATTTGTTATATTTATTATTATTTTGGTTTTTCTTCATGTTAGTAAAAAAAGACAATGTTTTGTTACTGTCAGTTTCATCATGGTTATTGAGATTTTATGTTAAATTCGAAAAATTTTAAAATCATGTTATGGCTTTATATGAAACATAAATGTAACGTGTTTCGTATAAAAAAAAATCGTTTTCTTCTATAATATGTACCAATTCTTTTTTCTATACATATAAAAACTTTTGGCAGCTAAAAAACTGTTTTGCTATGTTATAGCCCGATGACCTGTGTATATATTTTGTTTATATTGATAGAAAGGATACCCATATGTGATGAAATGATAATCGTATAATGAGCCGGTTTCACATTTTTAAAAAAATATTTTAAATGAAAGTTTATGCAATATTTTTCATAGTAAATAAAAAAAAGTGATATTTTATTATTTTCGTAAATAATATTAACACCGGTGACGTCGGAATACATACAGCACGTCATTCATAGCCAATTGGAACACATTTTGTCCTTCACCTACGCTATTTATATAAATAAAGGTAGGCGATAGTTTGTTACATGTTAAACTATATGTACTCTGACGTCACATTCTGTTTCAGATCACGTGACTTTCAAAATATTACACAAATTTCTATAATTATAAAATATCTAATGGATATTTCGTGATATTTTCAAATATGAGGCTCTTTAAAGTACTCAGAATATAAAAATTCTTGCAACAGCCCTATTATATAGATTCTTGTAGATTCATTGTTCTACTGCTCTGCTGATGACTATATAAATTGTTAAAACCAGTCACTATTAATTAAACAAGTTTTGAACAGTGTGATAAATGTTTTGGTTTTCTCAAAACCTTCTGTTTTTCCTGTTAATATATTTTATTTATTCGACAAAAAAAAATCCTAATTTTCAGTTTCCGACTAAACATATGTACGATAGTTGAGTCACAAGCGACTCAATTATCGTATCGTAAAGCAATATATTCGTTAGTATGACTAATTAATCGTTTGTTTAGTTGGGAGTTCTAAATATCAGTTAATGATTTCAAAGAACCTAAATTGTATATTAACTATGTTCTTGTTATCATCTAGTAATATGGACGTCATTAAATAAATATATTGATAATTTATTCATATATGCAAACAACAATGTTACCTGTCTATCTGTATATAAAAATGACGCCATACATACAAAAATAATTATTTCCTGTCAAATAACGGTCCTAGGGACTTCCTTATTTAAGGATTCCTTAAAAATCTCTCACTTAGAGTTCGAGTTTCTTAACAAAATTAGTAGTTATAAATGATCCTAGCACATAAATGTTTCTAAAAAATTCTAAGTAATTCCTTAAATTAATTATAACGTTTATTTATTTGAGATAACTACTAAATATAAAATAGTATAAATACTGTCAATGTTGTTTTTATAGAGTAAATAATTATTTATTTAAATTGTTGCTATATATTCAATGTCTGCTTAAGAATATTTTAAAATAACATGAAACCGGAAATAGAATATACTTTAACTGACAACTTTCACACACTCTAAATTTCATTTCTTTCAATATTAAGTTGAACTACTTCTTCAATCTATAATAGTTTCTTTAAATTATAAAAATTCTAATAAACATTGCCCTTGAGTTAATTGCTTTGCACTATTTTTGCCCAACATAACTGAGTGACTTATTCCTTACATTACTTGAATTCCAGACATTCTAATATTCAAACGAATGACTACTACTGCTTCTAAATTCATGATTTGCGAGCTTCGGTGCGAATATGTGAAATTAAGTTTTACGGTGCTGGCAGTTTTCATATAAATGACCTAATAAACTTTATCACAGTCATTGACATTTTCACTGAAATATTTCCTTCGTAGCACTTCATTTGTATTCAAGGGTTATCAATTAACATTTCCTGTTAGAATCCTATTGTTTGATAATCGGAAACATAGATCAGAATAGAAAATGCTTACAAGAATAAGAAATGTTGGTTATAATGGGTTCACATATTTAAATATTAATAAGTAATATTATATAAATTAAAAAACTATAATTGTTATTTATAAAAAAATGTTAGTTTAAAATTACAATTAGTAACCTTAAGCATAGAATTAAATTAATTAGTGAACAATTAATTTTATTTTTTACATAATATTTAATACACCTATTTTTATGTAACCTAGGTTAATTAATTATTTTCTATGTATATTAATTCTTTATTTATTTTCAGTGTGCCACATTAAACAAAGTACCAAATGTGGTAGCTATTGAAAATTGTTCAAACCATACTGATGGTGTTAGTTTTTTGTCAAACTTGGGTGAAATTACTGAAAATTTATCTCCAAAACTTACATCTGTACCAACTATTGTCTTCAATAACGTAAGTATAAAACGTTCTATACGAGATATGTTATGAAAAATGTAATTCGGTATAAACGCAAGACCTAATTAAAATTATACATATTACATATGTGGTTATTCATCGCCAATAAGATTCGAATGTGATGATATCACTAACAATGGAATCTATCAAGGTCAAGCGTCAGAGTATATAAATAAACAAAAGCAATTTTTTACAACAAAAAATGATACTCAACTTTTCCGTATTATATTATATTAATTTATTTTTTGTTAATTAAATTCAATTGTAAACATAATGTACTTCTGAGTTTTTCATTAATAAACAAAGTACAATGTTTTATTTTTTGGGAAAATTGTATTTCAAGATTGTGGAACAAATCATGTTTAGCACATGTGAGCATGTCTTTTTCTCACTTGTCCAGTTGGCGCACTCGATTCTCTCGTGCGGCCAATTTCTGGACGCGTGAGAAAAAGACATACTTTGCTCACTAGTACTAAAAATAGCTATTTCCACACTGTGTCGACAAGTGCTTTTCCTAGCTCATGTACATTGAAATACCTTACTTATTTGCTAAACTAGAGAAAAAAGCGCTTCTTTTTCCCACGCAATCAAGAGTGTAAAAAGTGCTTTCGTTTCGTGTTAGACACAAAAAAATGATGATATGCACAGAAAACGCATCTTATTCTCACTATTTCCCCAAAATAAAGATGTTGTCTATGCATGTCGTGAAAAAAATATAAGGAATATAAATGTTTACGAACTAAAATGAGGACGGGAAATTGTAGTCATGAAAACATTAGCAGATGTCAAAAATTTTGAAAACATTTTGTAATTATTTGTACTTACGTACTTAATGGACTAAGGAAAATATCTTGTATACAAATATATGCGGAAAATATGATTATGAAACTCTATGCAAATTCCAAAACTCGCTACACTCTCGGAAACTTACATTTGTTTCAGAATCACTAATTTCCCGCACTTGTTTGAAAAATAACTATTCCAAAAGGAATTAGGAAAAAATATTTTTGTACTCATGCATTGTTTCGCGTCGCCTAAGCAACGTCCGAAAGGTTAATTTCCCAGGTCTCCACCAGATAAATGACCGGAAAAATAAACATGATAATAGTTGGAATTTAAACATTACTCTGAAATTAGCTACAAAGCAGTGTATATCTAATGAAGTTTTAATAAATAAAATTATTTGTACAAAAATGACTACTTAAGTTTTATACTTTTCGTACAAAAAATATTGTACAAATCGCGTGCGTGAACTTGGTTCGCAGAATCGTTCTATGCGCCGCTAAACACTCATCCGGGAACCCAGCGTTCCCGCACTTGGTATGTAAATAACTATTACATATTGTAATCAGTAGTCCTGCAGGAAAATAAATCATAATAAAAAATTATAAATTATGGGAGTCCCGGGGCCGTGTACCTGGTCGCGAATTTGGTGACACGGGTTCGATCCCGACCAACGCCAAGATTAATTCGAATTTTAAATGGCTCAAAAATGATCTCCTATGGTGCAATCTCCACGTCAGCAATGACACCTGGCAAACGCCCCCACGGTACGAATATGCTATCAATACCGATATATGTGTACAAAGCAGATTTGTACACCTAATAATTAGCAGGAAACCGTGATATGTTTATTTATTTATAAATAATGTGTTGCGATGGCTGTCATTGCCCAAATAACTGGTTAGAGTTTGGATAAACTTTTTTTCAGACAGCTGTAGAAATGTTGGGACAAATGCATTAAACTTAATGGGGATTACGTTGAATAGCTGGGTTCAACACAAAAAGACCGCTTTCTACTCCTAACATTATGCTATTGTCTACCCTTGCTGTTACTGTGATAGCATTATTTTATCTATCCTTAATTCCATATCGATTAGTTCCACTTATTCCAATGTTACAAACGGAAATCATTTCACTTTCTTCATTACTCCTTTATTTTATTCGGAGTTCATTGTTGTACTATGAGATAAAAGCTCAATTTACACATCCACATTAGTGCTTAAATAAAAGCACGATGTACAATTTTACATTACTATTTTTATTGCAAGCTTACCTTGGATTGGAATAAGAGTTAGCAACAAAGAAGTTGCCCTTAATTTTTTTTGAGCAGTGTATTATGAAAATATAACTTTTCTTGTAACCATAAACATTAAAAATGTTCTAAAATATTTCATAGTTGACGTTAACAATGCACCTGAATCCATTCCCTAGCTTTGTGTACTATCTTCGTCTTCTATTGTAACTATCTTTTTCATTCTCGTTCAGGAGTACTGAAGTCACACAGGTTTTTAATTTCGTTTCTCTCGGATTCCATTAATTTTACACAAATTGTGGTTAAACTTTCGTGTTTAATCAAGTGTTTAAGAAGAAAACAATTGGATATAGTAAAAAATATATATTTTTTCTACTCCCATGCGTGAAGTGAGTACTTCACGTATCAATTTTTATGTGTGAAGCTTGTTTTTTTGTACACTGTGCGTGAAGTGTCACTTCACGCATAGTGTGCGTGAAGTAAATAGTTCAGTTTTAACACATACAATGAATATCTTTATATACACGTAAATCATGTGTTGGTAAATGGTCCGTAGAAATAACAACTTCATGAGAAATGTGTTATTAATATATAAAAAATATATATTTTATTGCAAGGTCGTAGAAAAAGTATAGTATGTACCACGTGTGTGAAGCCTATTTTACATTCGGGTGGTTTGCAACACTCGCCTTCGGCTCGTGTCGCAATCTCCACCCTCATGTAAAAATTTCAGCTTCACACACTTGCCACATAATATAATATTATTGTATTGAATTTGTTTTTATAGCGAAATTAGGCTGCGAATTCACCAAAGATACATCAAACATGCAACATAAGGTAAATATCGCGCATAAGCTTGTGCCGCATACATGCTATAGAAATACATAGATATCGTCGAAACCTTCATACACCATTTACCTCATGTTACATGTTGCGAGTTTGATGTATCCTTGGTGTACGACCAGCCTCATGATCAGAGATAGCTTTCTATCTCGCTGGAGATAGAGTAGGTCTAGCTGGCTCCGTAACGTCACGCGATGATGTCATAGCACATTGCAAAACTCTTGCATTTTTCTCTCACTCTACTAATTTTTATGCAAAATACAAAAAAGTATGGGTCTAATATTGTCATCTTTACATTAACATATGTATTAAAAAATAAAAAATCGTGGCAAACCTTTTGGATGAATTTATTTAAGATGATCAAACCATTTGTACTTCTCCAGTTTTATTTTAGCAAAAATTATGTATTAAATATAATCATTATGAGATTATTAATTTTTAATTATGATGTTGTAGATGTACAAACAAGAAGACAACAACTTGGCTCAGACAAACTTCGTGAAAGCTCTGTGCGGTTACATCACAGGTACCAAACCCATGGACTGCCAGAGAGCTGAAAGTGCATCTACCAGTATCTCATCTACATTACTACCAGTATTCGTTGCTATTTCATCATTATTACTTTGCAGAATGTGATTAACTATTTATTTGTTCGTAGATGTACCGTACTTTTTTAACAAATGATTTTATTTGTATATTACTTTAATAAAGGTACAATAGTACAACATTTTATGTATACAATGTTTTTTAATTCAAATAATAGTTATTTATGCAACAAGAGTGTCAATAATTTTCGTGGCTCGCCAAGGCTCGTCACGAAATACTTGACCTCATGTCAAAGATTGTTTACACTTGAATTGCATACAATATTTTTTACATAAATAAAATTCCTGAAACAAATTAGAAATTTGACAAGACGACAATTTGAACACACCAAATACCGAGATCCAATTTAACAGATATGAAGTTGAATACTGCAGTTCTGTCAGTATTACCAACATGAATGTATAGAAAAACTAAATTTAGGTAAGACAATTTAAATGCCACATGTGTATTGATGGTGGTAGCTCTGTAATGTATAAATAAAATACGAAAATCGTTTACTTTACACAATGTCTGCGGTGTGTAAAGTATCAACTTTACACATCGGAGTATAAATAATGCATTTCAGATCATAAGTTTATTTCAATGCAGTTTGCTAAAATGAAATACATGTAAAATAATAAAGGAGACCTCAAATTCTACGCTACTTAAAATATTATCTTAAAGTATCTGCTAGAGCTAGACGAAAGTACAATTTCTGGAAATTTTTGTAATTTAATTTGTTAATTACTTTTTCATCTTACACAAATAATTCAGGGGCAGTAATTTAATATCGTTTTTCATTTTCACAACGCCCTCTTGCAAATCAATAGAGAGTAGTTCTCCAGTAGCTTCTCGTTCTTCACCAAAGATGACTTTAAAAGCGTCTCCTCTTTGTGGAGGCACTGGTTCAAGATGATCGCAGATTATATTAACCGTGCGATCTTCTTCTGGCAGGAATACAGAGCACATTGCACCCTAAAAAGATAAACATGTATTAAGTAAATAAATAAATACAGGATATTCATTTTGAATGGGCTATCATTTCTATCTCGAGAACTATAAGAGCTACAGAGAGAGTTAAATGGGCAAAAAAATCTGTTTTACAAGAAAATTTATATGTACGAGCCCAACCCCAAATGTATTCGACCCTCTGAAAAAAGTATATTAACAGCAACAAGAAATAATTTTTTAAATTACAATAGTTAAGACTATATATTTGGGCAATTTTTTATTTTATGTATTAATAAAGTGTACTGGATTTAAATATAATGTTATTACCTAAAGTTATCATTTTAACAATAATCTACGGGCAAATATATGACAAGAGACACGTGCTATCTATTTTTTTTAGTTCCAACAGTAAATAATACAATATTTATGTTAGTATTATTTATAAAACTGAAGGTAAAGGATACTGACAATATATTCAATTAATTACTATATTAAATTTTTTTTTTTTTTGTAAAATTATTTACAAAGTGATATTTATTTATTAAAATATCATCAACAATTATATTAAAAACAAGAATAAATAAACTTCTGGATGCTATGATTATTACTCCATTTCAACAAATTTTGATAAGGTGTATTAATAGAATGTATAGAACTTGAATACATTGCTTATAATAAAATTTCTTAGGTTTAATAATAATTTATTTGCAAATAAACCATTGTCTGCATACAACAAATATTTTCGTCTTTAATAATTCGCAAATATTTTTTATTAAAGTAATAAAATTTAAGATGGCAATTAATTGAGTATACTGTCAGTTACCTTTACCCTCAGTATAAAACTGATAATACTAACATAAATATTGTATTATTTACTGTTGGAACGAAAATTTTTGGGACGTCTTTTGCCATATATTTGCCCGTAGATTATTGTTTAAATGAGAAATTTAGTTAATAACATTGTATTTAAATCCAGTATACTTTATAAATACATAAAAAATGCCCAAATATAGTCTTAACTATTGTAACCTAAAATTATTTTTTTATTGCTGTTAATATATTTATTTCAGAGGGTAGAAATACATTTGGGGTTAGGCTCGTACAAGTACAACGAGAAATGGTCTTTTTTTTTTAAAGTTAATACCGAATGCATCATAATACAAAAATAACCTACTGATATAATGACGTTAATTAACATTTTCAAAGGTGCATCCGTTGCCATTTAAATTGCAAAATAAAGAATGAAAAGATTACATTAAGTTTAAAAACATACTGATTATATCGTAAAATATTAATTTTCTTTTGCGCATTAGGAAAAAGATTATAGAAACGATACAAAATAATATGTATTTTGAGCATTATATAATAAATGTGATTTTGTTGATATAAGGCGCTTTCCTTTTACATACGGGTGCAACACATTGCAGCATTTATCTCCCCTATCGTTGTTCCATTTAAATGGGGTAGGCTACTCTAATCTATCCGCTTATTTTTCTAGTGAATTGATCTCACCTGCGCATATGCGTGTTTGTTTATGTCATGTATTTAGTTTTGGCGTTTTGTTAGATTAGCGGTTCTTTTGAATTTTTAATTATTAATATTCATTATGTATTCAGCAGAAATTACGCTGTTTGGTTCAGAAATAAATTTTATTGTCTACACGTTAATCCAAATGATAAGGAAAGAGCGGAAAAAGGTAACAGGAATATTTATAACGTAAAATGATGTTAATTTTAAATCCTTTTAGACATGAACTTCATATATAATATATTTCTTGAGCATGAAATAATAATAGAAGTAAAAATAGTGCAGGAAATTCTAATTGTCAATAAAAATAACTTGTCAAAATTATTCGCTAACAGACAACAAACATTTCTTATTGTTCCTTTTATTTTGTTCAGGGGGAGGTGCGGATCAGTTCAGTTGAGTGCTACTAACCCTTTTCATGCATATAAAAGGAAAGCACCTACAACTACAAAACTTAATCTGTAAATACATATTTATTTTTAAAAAAATGTTAGCCAAAAATATAGAGAAAAATATGAAAATATTTGACGACTATCGCATATTTTTAAATATGAGTTTAAATCTCAACTTTAACATCAACTCTATCTTGCGTGTGACGTCAAAATCATAACCCTCCATTAACATAGTTTCAGAGACCTAGTGATCCGTTTTCTTCTAAACGACGAAATATGGTTCTGACTTTCCCATGAGTCGTTGGCGGGTTTTTGGGCGAACTAATGACTTTAGAAAAAAAAATATATGTATATACAAAATGATCAGGAATAAGGGGCTAATTTATCAGTAATAACAAACGGAAAATTCAACCAGGCGTTCTCAAACGGTAGAACAATATATTTTTTCTTCAAACGTCATAAAAGTAGCATCTTTTGTGACTTGATTCACAAGGTAGAAGTTTAATTTCTACGCCGCCGGAGTAGAAATAAAATAAATAAATATCCATAGAAACTATACAGAATCAACGAATAAGAAGTTGTCTCAATAAAAGAAACCTGTAATATCGCCCTAAATGTCACTATAACACGCTTGGTAACCTAAGAATAAAGTTACTAAATACGATTCATAGCTGTCAAATCTAAATATATAACCTGTGAATTGAAATATAAACAGAGTTTACTTTTGAGGAAATAACATTATTAAAGAATAGCAGACTTACAGATTACAATTAGGGACGGTAATCAGCATAAGAATACTTAGAATTAAAGTGATAAGAAAAGATTATATTGATTTGCAGTGATTCGTGGACATATCTTTCAGCCACACTATTAGATTTCCATCCAATTGAACTTCAGGCGACTTACATTACATTATAATCCTTCAAATTCCGACATAATTGCACACAAGGAAGATTTAAAATTGCACAGATTTTATGTAAACGTCAAAACGTGAAAAAATTCATTTCAATGTTTATAACCAAAAGGGAACAAATAAGTATCCATAGCTACAGGGCAATTGAAATCGCAAACGTGTCGCAAACGTAATTTACGTAAAATGTAACGTCAGTAGTAGATATTTTTCTTTAAATATTTACGTTTGAAGAAAAAATATAATGTGTCATTCGGAGTAAAATATACTATATACTATTTTTAAATGATACCCTATATAATTATTTAGCCCATTAGTTAGAGATTTTTTTCTGGTTTCAACTATATAAATATTTTATAGGGTTGTATTTAGAGAAAAATGGTATTCAAAATTAGAAATAATGTAATAAAAAACGGATTTACTATTGTGCAATCTAGATAACAGACCTGTGTATTGCATAGCCTATTGCAATATTGTATCATTAGTTTTAATTTTTAATAAAAAAAATCTCGAAATAATTGTTATACAACCCTATACAATATTTATATCGTTGAAATCAGAAAAAAATCTTTATATAATAGGCTAAAAAAATATGTAGGGTACCATTTATAAAATATAATTTTGTTCTACCGTTTGAGAACCACTTGTTGAATTTTCGGTTTGTTATTACTGATAAATTAGCTCTTTATTCTTGATAATTTTTTGTATATAACATTTTTCTCTAGTCATTCGTTCGCCCAAAAAAGCGTTGGATATTTTAAAGGAAACACCCTGTATATTTTAGGAGTAATATGAATCTTTTTTCTTTAACTCTATAATTATACAGGGGTAACAGCAAAACGGGTTATCTCAAATAATCTCTATATTATTAAAAATACAATAAAATACTATGACAATTTTACAGAAGACCAATCCAAACAGAGAAGAAAATATTTTTATTTACAAATGATTAGTATATGGCGATTTCTGACTTTTAAATGGACCATTTTCATTGAAAATGAGACATCTATTGCAAATTTTTGAAACCTCCAATTGTATTCTCTATAAAGCGACCTCAACATAACCTCTACTGAACTATGGTCTACCGTGTTAGCTGTAATCGGCAACCTGTCAGAACAGGAACAAATGCCAATACATATTTTTGGCATGTCATTTGTTTTTGCATCCCGGAACAAAACAATGTATTCCATCCAACCATGATTTTAGCAGACAGTAACACTTATTTGGCAGTGAGAGATGACAGATTGACATGAACAACTATGAAGTTATCATCCATTCATCAATGATATGTAAATAATTTCACAGGGCAGTTCGGACCTCTCACTCTGATCATGCGCACAACACCAGTGAAAATGGTCCATTATTGTAAAACTGAAAGTTCATGCGATAGATGTATAAGCTCAAAGCATTCGTTTATTTATGTCAGGTTATTATTATTTAAATATTAATTATTAATATCTGATTGTGAATAAAATGGTATATAAACCTCAGTGGAAAGTTTCAAATATGTCTCTGGCTATAGCTAACCTGGGCATTTTCCACCTCGGTTAGTAATATACTATTCTTATACCAGTGGTTCTCAAGTTAGAAAATAGTTATATGTAGTTTTAAATGGGAATGTATATATTTATAGGCCCATTTGATACCTTTTTTTTCTGAATTCAACCATACGAGTATAATCATTTTATATCCTTACATAACAAAAATATTCAGAAAAATTAAATTGTAATTTAAAAGTAATTTTTTAGTGGGTTATACCAATATAAACAACAAATAACAATTTGCAACAATAGAAATTATGCACTAACGGCTAAATTCACCATTAATCCATTAATAATCAGCTGTTTAAGGAATCAAGCTGATCCGTACATCAATGTATGTTCTAATTCACCAACCTAATTTCAAGAAATCATAATCAACAGGTTCACAGTTTTGTTGATTGTTAATTTAACTGTCATGTAATTTTATTCGTGGTAATTGTACTTTACGTTAAAAAGGTATTAATATGTTAAGTTTTTTATATTTTTGCAACAAATAATTATGTGGTAACGTAATTATATTATAAATTTTCTGTATATTTAATATTTGGTACCCTTCCACAGTTTGGTTTACGAATAATGACTATTCAAGGTCATTTATAAACCGTCTGATATAATATTATAGTATGACTAACGAATGAAAGATGGAGTTTAAATTATTTTATAGACGTAGTTTTTTATCATATGTCTTATGATTCGAATTTTAAAGGACTCTGAGCTTATGTATTCCACTATAAGACTAGAATTGTGCCCTATATCACTGGAATACTAGGAGGCATTTAAAATGACAGTAACAAAAGGATTCAAGGATGTATTTAAAAAAAAAAACATACCGTGAATTATCGTTCGTCTCAAGTGCAAGCAACCCTCGAGTCGGAACTACTGTCATATGAAATTAAAAATATTTTATATTTTATAGAATTATCAAACTGAATAATTTAAAATTCAAAATATTTTGTTATAAACAAAATAAACAAAAAATGTTTTTTGTTACTTTGCTATTATGCAGGCACCGTAGTCACCCATCTAATTTCATCAAGACGACTATGTTTATAATGGGTTGAAGAAAGGAGACGCAGAATGTAATAAATATTTTTATTTAAGTGGCAATGTTTATCTTGCTCTAGTTTATTCACTTACATGATAACCCGCTTGAGTTAAGCAGGTTAAACGTGTGAGATAAACAGGTCGGTTTAGTGCCAAGTGAAGTTACTTAAATTGGGTTGAGTTAACTAACCGACTTGAAATTCTGCGGGATAAACGGTTAAGGCTTTGGATTAACCTCATTTTTTAAAAAAACTTGTACATTATTAAAAATATATGTTACTACACTTAAGACTACTAAAAACTGTTTGCTTCGAGATTTGCTACAAGATCGTGAGCCTTTTGGTATTATTAATTAGTAAATTGATGCGAAGTCATCCGCAAAATTTTCTGTCTGCCTTGTTTAACATCAGCGGATAAACGCAAAGTATACTGTAGTTACTTTAAAACGTGCGATATGAACGAAATGGAGTTAGTTTTAAGTCACTACATTTTTAAGCAAGTTATCTTACTCCAGTATTTAAATGGGTACTTGCAAAAATTGTCATACCTGAATATTTCATACAATTCTATTCTTCTCTAACGGAATATATAAACCACACGTATAAAGATATTTATACACCAAGTGCGTTAAGATAATGTTTATTCACGAAAAGAAAGTTTAAGATTAAATTCTTAAGTTCAATTATTCCAATAATGAGTGTTTTTTGTAAACATCAATTTTATTCATTATTGTAATCTATGAGGGAACAATGACTGGTAGCATGAACATGAATGGTGATTATGAGATGACTAGCAGTGTTTTAACTCTGATGTAATCGCACTTAGAAAACTCGAAAAAAATCTCCTCAGTGAACGTGTAAATATAATTATTTGTTACTCACCGATATACTCCTAATGATGCCAGTCTGACCAACCAGTCCCGAATCGTCATGGCTGTCCCGGATGCGGACTTCGATATCCACGGTGTGCCATTCAGCCATGGGTGGGACATCTAATCCAGCCCCAGGTGTCTGTGGATTGTAGGGCAAGTTCGGACTGTAGCCAGTGCTTGGAGTGTTGTATAAGTGTTGGCTAGACGGTGACTGGCTGTATGCTGTTGCTGGTGATGGTGTATTTACCAGGCCAGCTAAAAAAGAGAAATAATCAAATAAATATATACATTACATCGTGAAGGAAATGTTTCATTTTGTATTGAAATATTTTCCTCTCCATATACAAAATATCTTAAAACGTATTGTGCCTATAGTATTATTCTCAATATTTATTGATGCCAAGTTAATAGTTTTTTTTTTTTTTTTTTTTGTTTCCACAATACCTAGATAACAAATTTTCAACTTTTGTAAGTTTACTATTGAAGCTTCTTACCGCTTTAAATGAATTGTTATACCTATAAATGTGTTTTGTTTGTAGTTTTAATATTATTTATAGATTCTTGTACATCCCTCGATAGATTTTCAGTATTGTAAATGCCAGAAAACTAAGCAGGTCATTTAAAAACTATAATTTTATATCTCTGGTGTCATTTTATCGATATAATGAAGAAATCTAACTATTTAGTTTGAAACGCTTTTCTCGATTACTATACTTCATTTCATGTAACAAAATAGCGTTGGTTTAGATAGCGATATGAATTCTGCCCTTTGATTGGTCAGAATACATGCTCTGAAGTCACGCTTGCTACTATACTGTTTTTCAGATAATAATAGAGTTGATGCCAGCCTGTTTTACACACCTAAAACTTATTTGTTTTGTGCATGACATACTTGACAGTTCGAAACGTCAAAATTTGATAATTTTTAATTCATTAGTAAATAAACAGTTACTTAAAGTTGCTAGATAGATTATAAAGTCAAAATGGAATAAATCATATACCTGCTTCCATATTCGCTATTGTAAACTTGGTTTGCGTTTACACCAAACAGAAAGCTGGAATCATAAGGCCTATCTTAACTCCTAACTCTATTCTTATCTGAAATACAGGATAAAGCCGCAATGGGGAAGTTTAGTGGTTTTTTTTTTTATTTTGTTAAGATTGTCTTTAAAAGTGATATTATATACATATTGTATTTTACTCGGAGGCCTAATTTTTTAAAAAATGAAATTTTCTAAAGTAATGACGTCACAGAAATTCATGGAGAACATACAGTCTACCTTTAGACGCGCAGCCATCCACATATTTTAACGTTTTAAGCAGTGACAGTTCTGTGTTGTTCTTCTTGTGCAAACGACTGGTTCAATTTAATTCATTTAATGTATTATTGTATTCATTTGTATGGTCTTTAATTATTAAATATAGAGTATAAGGGAAAAAAGTTTATTAGTGTAAATATTTCAAGAAAATTATTTTTGCTTCTTAAGGGTATCTTTATCCATTATTTATATTTAAAAGTATATTTATCGTAGTCATTTTTTTTAAATAAATAACTTTCAAATTTAATACCTATAAATTCAGTACGGCCCGGTTTTATGTACAAATTTAATGCCCACTTAAATGTATTTGTATTGTAAATTTTCATCAAGTCGTCCAAATGACAATCAAATTATATATAAACAAATACAATTCCAACTAAAAACTCGTAACCTCACTCTGCGAAAATGTAAACAAACCCACGTGAACTGGCCAGAAGTGTGTAGTGTAATGCTTCAATCTACGTTCAAAAAGTCAGGTCCCACCATCCTTTCTACGCATGCACATAAGTCACTTGTGACATCACAAAAGTTCGACGATAAATAATTAATTATAAATAAATGGGAACGTAATTGTAACTTCCAATTATATTTTAAGTTATAATTATTCATATATTTACGATTAAAAAATATTTCACATGTAATTTCAATCACGCTAAACTTCCCCATTGTCGCTAGTTTCGTTGTTTTACAGCTATGGGATGTGAAAGTGACAGTTGGCGGTGATACTGACAGCGTGGATATAATCTTCTTTTCGATTTGTTTTTTTAGGTATTCATTCTCTTTCTCGTTAGTAAAAAAAAAACAAATATAACTGATTATGGATAGTCTTTATTAATACGCATTATGAAGTATTTGTTCCCCTTACCCCGCAAGGCATACGTAGTAAAATATCTTTGTCACACGTCGAAACTAAGTTGCAACGGTAGCAGCAAGTGTGACGTCACAGTGGCGGGAATAGATATGCCTGGTATGTTCAATATATTTTTTTCTCATTTAAAAACAAAAATTATGAAGAATAAAAAATTAGGGAAAAATAAAACTTGACCAGTTGCCGCGTCACGAAAATTATTGACCGTATGTTATAAAGCTTGTTTGCACTTGAGTTGCATCCACGATTTTTTATACGACCTTAAATAACATTTTTGGAACAAATTAAAAATTTGACAGATGAGCAGACGACAGTTTGAACACACCAAATACCGAGTTCACATATGATAGACAACAGATCAGGGGTGGGATCCCAGAACAATGCTATGATAGCTTACCCCTTACGTTTCATCTTCCTTTCCCTATCAACTTCCACGGTTGTTTGGGAAATGAAGTGTTATTTGACATTACGCTATAATAGCGTATTATTGGGATTCCTACCCTGAAGTTGAATACTGCAGTTTTCAGTATTACCAACATGAATGTACACAAAAACCTAAATTTAGGTAAAGCCGATGTCACATTATCAGTCATATGAATGATGGTGAATAAGAAAGAAGTGATGCGTGAAAGATGAAATTTGTACCGAATATATACAATAAAGTGAAGTTAAGTGCTTCTTCTTCTTTATCATTCACTATGAATGATAGTGTAACATCGGCATAAGACAACTTAAATGCCACATATGTATTGATGGTACTAGCTCTATAATGTGTAAAGTAAATAAAATAGAAAATGTTTACTTTACACATCGGAGTATAAAAATAATATTTAACTTACTATTATATCCAGGGCTAGTTTGATAGGGACTGTAATTTGATTCATACATTGTACCCGGAGTTTGTGGCGTAAATGGCCCAGTTATTTGATAACCAGGAGTACCTAAAAAAAAAGTGTAATTATATTTAATTCAGTTAAAGTTTTCAAAATTAATACGGTAACCTAACTTACTTGGATTGTAACCCGGACTGGGATATGTATTGGAGACAGTAGGATCCCATTCTGAATTTGCATTTGGTGTCCTTGATCCATCGTGTAAAGGAGTCTGAGAGCCGTAATGCAGTGGTGTACGTGACCCACTGTCGTGCATGGGAGTTTTGTTTCCAGTATCTTTGTACAATGGAGTTTGAGATCCAGCGTGATGCGGGGTCCTGGAATAGCTGGAAATGCTTCCATCCTAATAAAATAATACAAAATAAAATAATTGCTCCACACTTGGGAAACAAATTGAACCTTTGCAGGAGTTCCGACATCACGAATGTGAGATCTGTCGACTGAAATAGTCTGACAGGAAGTATGTAATTCAATTCTGGCAGTAGATTGAGTAGCGTCTTTAACGATACCAATATTGCCTTTATACGGTCCACGGGTAATTTTGATGGTAGTTCCAATGATGTCTCGATCGCGGGTAACACGGCCTCTTCCTCGGCCACCGCCACCGGCACCTCCACCAGCGCCTCCTACGCCGAAGCCGCCACTGCCGAAACCTCCCCCCATTCCGAATCCTAGCAACAAATATTCCCATTTTCTATTACCATATGTATACAGGCTGTTTGGCCTAAGTTAGACACAAATAATATTTCGTTTATTTTGAGATATAAAAAAATGTTAATAAGCATACTTAAACTAGATTTCCAGTTTTAGCAGAAATGGGTACAACTTTTAAATGTAGCATAGGGAATATATATATATATATATTTTAAAATATACATAAATTTGCTTCATAATGATACCAAAATATCATGGTTTCAAAATAGCAACCATTTATTTTCAAAATATGTAGGTATTAATAAAATTAAATAACATTCAAAATAAAACCTTAACAAGCTATGAAAACAATTTAATTACTGTAATGCTATTTAATAGGGTTAGGGTCATAAAATTGTTTTTCATTGCTTACTGTTTTATTTTATGTGGAATTTTATAAATACATATTTTGAAAATAAATGGTCACCATTTTGAAATGTTTAAAGTAAAACTATAATATTTTGGTATTATTGTGAAGCTAATTTTATGTACGTTCTGAAAACCGGAAGTGATACTATGATCATCTTATGAACCTCTTTGTCTAGTTTAAGTTTGTGTTATTAATATTTTCTTGTATTTTTCAAAATAATAAATATTCTTCGTGCCGGATTTATGCCAAACATCCTGTAGATAGTTTTATACCCAACGACAGAATTTTCCTAAAAGTTTTAATATAGGTATTTTTTAAAATTTTACAAAAATTGAATACAAAATTTATTATTGTTAAACTTTGTTCGTTGATTTTGGAAACGTTTGCAAATACTTCGTGCTCTAATGTAAGAAATACACGTTGCTATGGTAGTAATGCAAAATAGTATATTATTTAATGAGCATATAATATGGCCATTATATGAGAATCAAGTACTATACTTTATCTACAACTATCAATTTTACAGATTATAAATATATAATAAATATATTTGGTATGTCACAGACTGCAATGATATGCCAAATGGCAGATGTTGATGTTATATATTGACATGAGTAACTGATTTCTTTATTAATAAGTTGAATTAAGGGAATATTTTAAATTTATCAATCAATATTTACCTACAGAAGATTATAAAAGTATCAATTGTGCAACAGACTACAAAATTCGGCCCGTGGAATATGAATATGTCATATTCCACTAATGTAATATGACTAGCATAATGTATTTGAAGTTGGCTATATAATAATGCAAAAATTCAAATTTTGCTGATTTTTATTTTTACAAATAATTCCTGAATATGATAGAATTTTGGTTTGAACATCTTTAGGATACTTTTATTTCCATCCGAACGACGATACTCATTTTTTTATCACTATAAGATTTTGAGTTCTAAGATTAAAGTTATGATTTTTTTATATGGAGAAAAGTTTATTTTTCTAGCATTTCAACGAAATATATCTTATTGATATTCATTTGTTTCAAACAGCAAAAATACAAAAGTTATTAATTTTACATGGTAATAACAATAAGTTATACTTCGCTGGAAAGCTGAAAAAAATATCTTTTCAATGGTTTAAATTTTCAATATGGCGTTCATATAAAAATCATACTCAAAATTTAACAGTGATAAAGAAATATGAGCAGTCATTCGAAAAAAAATAAAAAAGTGTTCTATAGAAGTGTAATTCAAAATTCTATATTATTTCACATTTAGAAGTTATTTGTAAAAATATACATTAGCAAAATTTTAATTTTGTAAAATAAATACATCTTTAAAATGGTCTATTAATGAAGTAACTTTCCCCATTTGACCGACTTCCTATATCTTAGTTTCCGAGATCGCAATATTGATGCTCGAAAAACGGGAACTATATATAGGTCAAACAGGGAAACACATTGACAAGTGAAAATTATGATAAACGGTAAAAAGAAATTGTGTTTAATAATATTTAACAATCATGCCCAAGATTTATTGCAGACTATAAAAACTGTGTCAAGTTTAATGTAATTTGTTTTCAATTTTGTAAAAATATCAATAAATAAAAATAAATAAAGATAAATATCAGCTGACAATCTATGATTACATCCAGCTTCTGTTTTAAAATGCCCATGTATGAAATTTATGAGAAACGTCAGAAAAGCAAATTACGTTACAAGTTTTACGCACTAAACACTAAACTATGTTAGACAAAATATCATATTTGTTTTTATTTTTTTTTATTGTAATTTAAATATAATTTTAATAGTTCTTTATTTTGAATAACGTCGGCTAAGAGTGTAAATCTGCTAAGTCCACTTTTGAACGAAAATGACATTTTGGTACCATTTTGTTGCTAGAATATATCGTCTTAATTCGCTGTTATCACCTAATTCCTATGTATCACGAACACTACAGTAATCCAATGCACGTAATTATGCTATATACAAGCGGCCTATAAATGTAAAGAGAATTTGTGCTAAGTTCGTCTGTTTTTATTATAATGTAACTTACTCAAACATATTGTTTTTTATAACTTTTAAAAATTCATTTCATAAAGTTGCTAAGTCCATAAAATGATATTAAATTATTAATTTTTAGTAGAAAAACTGCTAAATCAAAAACAAAGTCTGATATGGCCAGCACCATACTGCCATGAGTTCTATGTACACTGGCTTGCAAAAAAAATCGCGTACATCTATTTTTTACATTGAGTAGGACTTGAATTTTAAGGTGTACGCGATTTTTTTGCAAGCCAGTGTATCTTGTACAAATTCCATACAAAAAGTTTCTTGCAAAAGATTCTATATATTTTCCAGTAAAATTTTAACACAAACATACTATCTAAATTGCAATTGACACTGGCATATGTCAATTAGAATTTTCTTAATATAGTAGTTGTTTCCATGGTTATAGCATTGCTGACTGATTAATTTGTTTTAAATCTTTTAACTCTATATCCATTGAATATGAAGTATAAAATGCAAACAAATCGTGTAGATAAAGAATATTCTTAAAATGTCAAAAAATGATATTTAACGTTTTTTCAAGAAAAACTGTTAAAATCTTTAAATGAGGGTACTTGCGGTTGAGCAATTATAATCAAAATCTAATCAGCTCTTCACATGGATGTAAAGAAAAGGAATACGAAATTATAATTAATTAATAATTATAATTTTTAGAATTGTAGTGTTGGAGTTATCGTCTATGAAAGAATCGTCACACACATATAAACACACACACACACACACACACACACACACACACACAGACATCATCGTAAAAATAGTAAACCCGTAATTCTCGGGACTCTAAAACGTGCTTATTCACTAAAAATTCATCATCGAATTTTTTGAACAAAGACAAATACCTTCCTTAATGGTGACGAAAAGTAAAAATTGTATAAAAAGAGCCTATATTACTTATACGGTTTTTTTGTTCTCCTGTGACTTTCTCGAAAATGGACTTAGCAGATTTACGCTTTTGGTAGAATATATCAATGTAATGTTACACTTAAAATATTTATCTGCATTATAGGTTTTGATTACCATTTTAATCAACGTGCTTGATATAACATTATGATTGTGATATTTAGGGCCGGTATTTTCACTTGCGAATAAAGTTATTGATAAATTTAACCTTCGGATAAATATTTTTGTTGTCTTTTCACTTGCGAATAAATTTATTCGAAAGAATAACATCTGTTATTCGCGGAATAAGTTATTCGGTAGTTGGGTAGCGAATAAAGGGTTTATTCGTAAGTACATTACATTTCTACATGGTGCAGATTTATTAACAAAGTGGATATATTAAATATTTTTAATGATTCTGATGATTGTTTGAATTATGAATGAATAAATAATGCGAGAAATCGAAAACGCACGATCAGATAGCGACCTAACCACACAAATCAAGCAATTTTTTGACAGATTCCGATTATGAAAACAAACTCTTCTTATTTTATTATTACAAATTGGGGTTCGTATTTGATCTCAAACAGTGCATACATAGGTAAATCTCTCCTTGGATAAATCATTATAAAGATCCTGTCATTTGATGCTGGTAAAATATTTTTGGATTTTGAATACTTTTGTACAATATTCATTTACCTCGAAATGAAAGGAATATACAAAATTTATAAGGACAATTTTACAATATACATATTTCGTTTACCGCGTATAGTTACTGCAATAGATTACTGTTAAACTACACTCTCCCGGGGATAAAAATGCAGAAGGATATAATGACATTAAGGATGTCAAACAAAATTTTGACAAGTACAGATTCAAAAAAATTTGACACATTTCATCCTTGTCTGCTTAATGTGGCTACGTAAAACTCCATCCTTCTCCACTGACACAAATTCACTCTGCAAGGTTACCAATTCACGAATGTTAAAATTATTCGACAGATAGCTATTTGTTTTTGTAAAATGTGTGAAAAGACTCAATGGAGTTATTCGTTGGATAAATATATAGAATAAATTTATTTAACGAATAATTATTCGAAACTTTATTCGGAAGTGAAAATACCGGGCCTTAAAAAAAATGTATTTATGCCTAACTGCAACGCTTACGGTTATATTCTTACGATATTGTCAACTTAACAAATAATTAAAATTTAACTGTATGAGGTACAACACAAAAATGAACAATTTTTATATCGAAAGTAATATTTATTTTTCTTACCTCCGCCACCACCACCGGAAGGATGCATCGGGCTGCTACGACGAGGAGACATGTATTCCATCCCTGTAGAAATATCAGCATTTTGGACCGAGTTCTACAAAAATGTCACAATATTAATTACAAATCGCTAGCACCGAAATAATTAAATAATAGTTTACCTTATTGCCACCGGCAAGTTGTAAGTGTTTAGTTTTACATACGAAAATACCACCGTTGCTCAAGAATTTCGTTGAATGTAAGAATGCAAAATTCCTATACAGATGTTTAATTTCACCAGAATGTCCCTAAAACATAAAAATTATTTTATTCGCTTGGTGAATAAGGAGTAAAAAGTCTCTTATCTGTAAGATGTAACCATTTAAAAACAGACATTTTACGACAAATGTTTAAGAGAAAGTAACACTTTATGGGGATAGTTCCCAAAATTATATTTTATTAAGCCTCGTACAGATCTGCGAACCGTTTGGCGAACCACGTCCAGACTGGTACAACAAAACGGCGATACGAACAAAGCAATGCAACAAGTGCAACGTTTGCGCGATCCATCCGTTGTCGGTATTTCAACGAACGATCAAAGGATGTTGCGCGAACGCAGCTAGTCTGGACGCGACGGCGAACGGATACTTGCAACAAAATATTTTTTCTTCAAGTGTACAATAATATTCATATTATGCTACTATACACACACTATAGAAGATATTCATTTTATTACTAGTACAACAATGTTATTCATTATTGTACTAGTAAAAAAATGTTAGTTTCTTAATTCACCGCTGGCGGCAGCAGTCGTCACAGCATTGTGATGCAAATGTTATTTGACAGTTGTATCGTTTGTGTTTTGTAGTATACACAGCCAACTATGGCTGAAATTGCAAAAGCTATAATTAAAACAATTCTAGAAAAATATTTTAAAATCCCCAATTTTCTTTGAAACACTTGAAGAAAAAGTAGTATATGTCATTCGGAGTAGAACGCCCTTTTTTGTGTTTTACCCAGCTTGCCTGGCCTCGGCTAGCGCCTCGGCCGCAATAGCTGGGTTCAACACAAAAAGACCGCTTTCTACTCCTAATAACATAATATACTATTATTACACTTTATTCTTTGGTTCGAAGTAGATGTTTGCTCTTCATTAATACTACATTTACCAAAAATGGAATGGTATAAAGATAATACTTCAAAATTTATCGAAATGTACAGAAATCATGATATTATTTGGAAACATACATATGTATATGTATCTGCAACAATAATGGAAAAGAGACGAACATTCCCCCACCATCATCTGCTAGAGCTCGTCAAACCGTTCGCCTAACGGTTCGGCGACCGGTTCGTCGAACGGTTCGCAGGTCTGTACGAGGCTTAAAGTTAATCTTGTAAAACTCCCAAACTATATGTATTATTAACATAATGATACGTTGAAATAGGTGGATTTTTGACATTTTCTGTATTCACTTGTTTTCCTGCGAATATTATTTCAGTATTTATTTTTTACGGCAATACAGTCATTACATATAACTGATGTAATAATAATTTATTGGCCGAGGTCGCAGATGGAATTGGCGCCTGTTGTGATGGGGTTACCGAGGTCAGTGTATTTCAAAAGACTGAGTTGGTCAAGGTGGTGGAAGGCGCCGTAGAAGATGGTGTAGGAATTAAAGTCCCTAGATTACTAAAGTAGCGCGATGCATTTTTATTAGGCTTATATTCAATTTTAACTTTATAAATATACGGTATTTAACCAATCGTACAGTTATTTGGAAATATTAATTTATGTTATTGTACTTTATTTAAAGCATATTTAGTTAAAGTATGAATGCACGACATAATTTTATAAATAAATTACTAAATATATCTTCACGGCATATTACCCATTGCTGGGTGTGCCAATCTGCTTTTATACACAGATTGAGGTAATAATGATGACATATTTGTACCGTGCGGGCGTTTACCATGCGTCACCTCACGGGTACTCATTGCTGGCGTGAAGTGTGCACCACAGGGGTCAATTTTGTGCCATTTAAAATTCGAAATATTTCGGGATCGAACCCAGTTCCCCAGAATCGCGAACAGACACTCAGGCACGCGGTCACGACACCATAAATTTTATTTTCATTTATTAAAATTCCGTATAAATATTTAGTATTTAAGGTAGGGATCATGAGAGCAATGCCATATATTGTTTCCGTGCCGAAAAATGTACACAAACTCTAGAGTTTCCTGCCTGCTTTAAGTCACATGGCTATATGCATATTATGTTTATTCTGCTAGGTATCGCAACAGCTAATGGATGTAAGTTAACAAAGTAAAGAAAAATGCCAAAAGTTAGAAATCATCGCGGTTGTTTTTCAAAACGTGGGCGACAGTGCTACCAACAATGCGCGTGAAAATTTCAGATTGAAAATATGTGATGAATTTCTAATTTAAATTTGTTATATCTTTGAAACCAGATGGGCTTGCATGTTTTTCTTTAAATAGTGTTTTTCCCCCGACCTTCATTTATCATATTCATCTAGTTTTTGGTCAAATCTTTATGGGTTATCGCTAGGGCATCGAACCTACCCAAAACTGGGTTCGATTCAGGTCCGGGTTAATTAATTTTTTGAGATGGGTTCATGTGAGGTTCTGCTTCAAGCATTAATGAAAATGAATTTTATATATTATCCAAATACAAAATACCAGGGTTTTTTCACGTCGGTAACATTAGAAGATTTGAATGTCAAATGACATGGGTTTATAAACAATCTGAAAAACACATTTTTTTTTATCGATTTTGCAAGTTCAAATATAACTATATATACAAGTAGCTTAAAATGTGTTCATTTAAATTACAATTAACGATTATTTAAAGTGTTTCTGGATATAAAATTACTTATGAGTATACCAGACAGAGGCATAAAAATCAATTCACTGGATTCTAAAGTTTACAAGCTCATCCAAAAAATTGCCTAGCCAGTAAAGTAGTACTTCATTAACTTAATCTTAATTTACCAATTCTATATCCTAAATTATAACAAATTATAATTTTTTAATAGATATTTTTTGCTACTTTATATACTTATGTAAGATAGTTTAGAAACTTGTCTACCTAGGGCTTATAAACAGCTATTGACGTTTACCCTTTCCAACCGGACTCATCGAGCCGCAATGTTTAACTACTGCCGGTTGGATTTCAGCCATTGCTTTGCTACATTTATTTAATGTATAAGTTGCCAGTTTATAGCAGCCGAGTGTGATAAATACGTGTAGTTGTATTTGTTTTTTAATGACAAATCATACACTGTAGGTCAGTTGGATTCAAACGCATGGAACATGGTTCGAATGACGACTCAGCTTGGAGATGTGCACTAACCCGCTTAGCCACCGCGCCGACTTACAAATAATTTATAACTTGTAATATTATTTAGAAAGTTTAACTTACTGAATGTGGTCCATCGATAACTTCCACCATATCTTTCCTGTGCAAGCTATTTCTGAACGAATCTAATGCGGCTGTAAACCTATGCAACCTTCTTTTCTGTAGTGAACTTGGTCTACATTCTACAACTTTTCCATGCATGTTCAACACGTGGAAATTTTCACGTTCCAGTCGTACTATCACACCAACCGTCTCTGAACTAAAATAATGTTTATGAACATACAAAGTTTTTAATATAACATTTCTAAATTTCAACTTACTCCAAGTTTACTAAATCACCCCATTCGAATTTTCCAAGTGAATCTACACCACTGGCCATATCAGTACACAGTTGTAAATCTTTGGGAAGAATCTCCATTTCATGCATAGTTAAATCAGAGATTAAAACAACTCTGAAAGAATGATAATCAGAAATATGTTATAACCAATGAAGGGTGCTACGTAGTGGTGTAATCAAGGGCGTAATGCTAAAAGTAGTATCGGAACGATCATCTCCAACAAAAAAGATAGTCTTCATTAAGTTTCATTTTATTATATAATAATTAAAACATTCTAGTATTTCTTTTATAAGAATTTTGAAAAAGTACATTTTTTAAAAATTGAATTGATATTAAAATCATTTTTTATACTTTTATTCAAAATATTGGGAAAAAAAATTAGGAAACGTTCGGACATTCACAAAAAAGTTTCGGAACAATGTTTATAAAATGTAGCAAAATTAATAATTACATACTACTGTTCATCTTTCAAAAATATACCGACAAACTCCCAAGAGAAGGACATAATAATAATATTCTTTATTGTATTTCAAGTCTTACAACTTATTACAAATGTGATGATTTAATGGGGATGAGTCAGTTTTGCTACATATTTTTGTTACATTGGCGTTGTATACATTGCGATTATGGAGATGAGACGATGAAAGGACTCTGTCGCATCGCAACACGCTGCCTCAACACGCCCGGCCACCGAGGCGGCTAAGAGAAGGACATCAAAACAATCACTTTTTGTCTGCAAATGAGTCGTTTTGGCAGTAACAAGAAAAAAATATATTTTGACATCAATTAACAGAAAGCAATTCAAGTATTGCAAATTGGAAAATAGTTGGTAGTGTTTATAGTTAATAAATCAATTACACTGCAATTTCTGTTCTTGGTGAAGATCTTCTAAGCAAGAGTAATGGCCGCTTGTGCGCAGGTACAAGCTATTCCGGTAATCTTTCGTAGGATCCGTGAATCCATGAAACGACGGTGCAATCTTTATATTGAAGCGAATAGTTTGAACAAATACTGTAAATTTAAAATTCCTTTTCTTGCTCTCCTGCTAAAACGGCTTATTTACGGACATGGGTCTATTAACAAAAAGTTATTTTTTTGATGTCTTCTACAACTCTTGGAAATCTGTCGATATGTTTTTGAAACACCTGTATATACACTCTGTTCAAATAAAAACCTAACTCGGAGTAGGCTATGAAACAGAGAAGCTAGGAAAAACTTTTTTTTTAAATTGTCTAAAGAATATGTAGTTAAAGTAAAAACATCTTTTCGTGAGACATCTTGTAGATAAAATATAAATAATTTCTTAAAATTTCATACCTATTTGGTTGCACCCGCACAATCAACCCTGTATCACCCTCATATCTACCAGCCAAAACCTTTACGTGATCTCCATTTCGAAAATATTTCCTGAGTTCATTTGCTTGAAAGATAAGCGGATCCTATAAAAAATGTGCATTAATACCTATAAAACAAATATATAAAAATCATATTTTATTACTTTTAGATCTTCATGTTTGGGCATAACAGTGATCATAGATCCATCAATAGCGATAATTTTACCCTGCAGATTTATCAATTCACCCTCACACACTTCAACATTATCACCAGTTGAGAAAGAGTGAGTAAGAGCTTTATCTTCCTTAACAACTGGAAGTTCTAAATCGATACCTTTAATAAAAATAATAGGAATTTAATTCAATGATTAAAGTTTTAAAGTATCAAATGAAATAACATAAATAAATTGAAATAAAAGAAACACTAGTATAGTATGATACGTAAGTAAAAGTTCTGAACAAACGAACTATAATCAACAGGTGTTTTGTTTTCATTTGAAGTAATTAAATAGAGAATAATTTCCTAAAAAAAAAACGTTAAAGGCTAGTTTACAGTAGTTATAATGTTCAAATTTAAATTTGTTAATATAAAAAGTACATAATCTCTACTTATTATTAATTCGTCTCAAACTGAGATTACAAATTGTGAATTATATATCCATCCATAAAAGCTGAAATTTAACTTTTAATTATTACGTTTACGTCCAGAAACGTTTTTGTATGTAGACTGTTGTTTCGGAAACTGTAATGTCTTATTCGAATTCAAAGGTTTTCTTTTAATCAAATTCTTCATCCATTTTCCACGCTTTATCTTCCCTGTATTTAAATTTTGAATCCTAACTGAACGCCTCACATTTTCCATTTTACACAAAATACGCGTACTAAAACTACTTTTATAATGAAATCTTTACACCATGTCTGATGTCTGCTAAATTATCACATGTTCACGCACATGTCCATTTTCATTGCGCATGTCCAAGTAGAACAGAACATTTTCGACTTACTGCTACAAATTACATCATAAATATTTTCATTAAAAATACTACAAGAAAATGATATACGTTTTCATGGACCAATATTTTAAGATAAATTTAATGGTATAAATATACAGAATTTGTTCCATCGAAGTCGATTTGTTATCAAAACTATTTTCATGGGAAACAAAGGAGTATCACAAAAATTAAAATTATATCATATTTCAAATAAAAAAATAATAATGAATTTTAAAGTAAAAACATTCATTGAGGATTTTTCTAAAATTTAAATCTCACAAATATTCCCTAAATTCGTCTTGAAGTTTGCTACAATGTTAGTTCCTTTGAAACCTATTAATAATCAAGCTGGCAAAGATAACATATTCAAGTATACGAAAATTATCCTACGAAACAAGTCTCTTAGAAAGATCGTTTCTTAAAATGATAGCCTTTTAGGTAAATTGTTTACATATCATTTTTAGTGTATTCCGGAACTAAACCCCGCTAACCGCGGTTACTTTCTCAGTTACCGATTGTATTTTCGGAACGCAATTACTGAAAGAACTGTTAAGGACGGCGCCACACTTGCGGCAGAGCCGCGCGGCGCTGCCGCTGCGGCGTGGCCGCTCTACGTGCAATCAATGTATTCTTATGAGAGATGACACACTGTTACGCCGCGACGCGCCGCTCTATGACCGCAACATGTAGCGGTCGCGCCGCGTACAGCGGTTCCACCGCAAAGAGTGTGTTGCATTGTTTCTTGTGAACCTCTTCACACTTGCGGCGCGGTCGCTACTCGACTTCACTAGATTCTCTGTTTCCATTTCATTCTGTATTCATCATGTCGTCATGTTTGACACCGAAAAAAATATTTTGGTGGTCCAGAGCCATGAAGTGATTTGGAATGTATCAAGCCGGGACCACAGCAAGAGAGATTATAAAATTAAATGTTGGGAGGAAATATCAAAGTATCTGGGTATTTTCGTAACTCTCCGTACAATAAACTAAATTGCCCAAAACTAATTCATCTCATATTTAAGGGATGTACCCAGTATCGTCTTTTACGTTTAGTTCTTTTATGTAGGGCATAAATTACGCATACAAGCTCCTTCGTACTCATCGACATTTTGTTATCTGAAATTTTTGTCAGAAAATCACATCAGTTTGCGGTTATGCCGCCAAGTGTGAACGAGCAAAATTTTCGACGCGGTCACGCCGCAGCAGCCGCGCCGCGCGGCGGTGCCGCAAGTATGGCGCCGGCCTAACTTTTCCGTAACCAGACTAACCGCGCTAGATCGGCGGTTGTGATGCGGTTACATTTTGGCGCATGATAGATGAGCACATAAAAAATATATACTAATTACTAATGTATGTATAAGCACTTGTGTGCACGTGTCATGTGTTTAGATTTAGTTTGTTTTTATAGATTTCAACTTATCTTAAATTTTACAAGTTGAAGTTAGCTGTTAGCTGGTTACCAAATGTTAAGAGAAAAGCATTTCGTTTTTCCAGGTAACATAGTAACCGCGGTTAAACCATAACCACTTTTAGTGGTTACCGTGGTTCAATTTTGGAATACACTATTTATTACTCATGTTATAATAATTCATGTAGTTTATAATTTTATGGACAACTAAACCGGAAAGTGTTTTTAAGCTGGCCAAATATATGTTTTATTATTTTTATCAAGATATTCATTTAAAATTATAAAGTTTCAATGGGGTATTCAAAGAAGAAAAGTAAAGAAATATAGTTTGGTTCACGAAAGATGACTATTCAAGGTCATTTATAAGCCGTCTGATATAATATTACTTGCAGATAACTTCACTGCATTTCGTACGCAGAGGCGTGCAATATGAAATATGTATGGATAAATTTTAAGTGAAAAAAAAGTATAATTTATTTGAAAATTGTTTCTTTTTAATTAATGCCTTTCTCAAAGAATTATGTTCCTTACCTGTTTTTTTTTTTCAAAACATAAATGCATAGACTTGACAGAAAACCATGGAATAATAAATTGATTTAAACGTGAACGACACTGGGTAAACGTAAGAACAAAGGGTAGTATTGTAGATATTTATCTATCTAGCTCTACAACACACGTCATTATTATTGTAGTGTATTAGAAAGCAATGTCACCATTTACGTATATCTGTCACACAACATAAATTACCTAGACTTACGTCAAATAATCTTTCTCTTTCTAACATGAAATGTTTCCAAGCTACTTCTGTATAAAGTGCTGTGTATTCATTCTTCGAACAAGTGACCTTGAATAGTCACCTTTAGTGGACCGAACTATAGTAAACTTCAATAGTTACAAGCTAACATACGTTAAATTAAAGAGTTTTAATAAAAAGAAAATGATGAAATATTACTTTGTTGTAATAAAAATGCTTAAATTATTGTAAACGTAACGTCATAGTCGCTGATACAGTTACTAGATAATACCTAACTGACTCGTCCGCCATATTGGAGCCAAAATGAACGCAGTAAATTATGAAATAAAAGTAGATTTTTTATAAGTTTATGTATAACTATTTTTCATAATTAAATATATCTTCCATATTTGCTATATTATATTTATTTAAAATAATAAAACAAGAAAAAATACGGTTCGTCAATATTTTTGATGTTGGAGAAAAATATATGTATTGCATAATATTAAAATATTTACTTGTAAAAATTATAACCATTTATGATTTATCAAATGTTTTGCACAATTTGAAGCAGAACAACCCGTCAATGTGGATAATAAACTTAATGCAGGCAATGCAGATACCTCTAGAATTAACTGTTTGAGAAGCATAACCAACTCGGGACTATGACATCACAAATAATCTCATATTTTCAAAAATTCATCTCGCTTATTAATTCGAATTTAAAATCGCGTTTTTATCAATATTCCTAGATCAGTAGGATACCCCATTATATCTTATGGTTTAGTTGTCATTTCCGATGTGTTTTTAGGGTATCTCGTGTAATTTGTAATATATATTAATGATTTAAGGGTTATTTTTTAAAGAAATATTTAATAATCACTTTAGGAATTTTCTAGACTTATATTTTTGGGCTAGACTTGTTTTCCACTTATCTTGAAAATATCTCATATCTATAAAAAAAAACATCTCTTGTAATAAGAGAGATATAATATTTTCAAAATAAGCTAAAAAAAGTTGTAGCCTATAGCTCAAAATAAATAAAAAAAACTATATAGAATTCCTAAAATGACTATTAAATTTGTCTTAAAAAATTGACCCTGGACTGGAATGTGCAAACGGTTTTAGTCTATCATTAATACTACTCAAGATACCCTAAAAACATCGAAAATAAAACATACTGTAATTAATAAAAGACAATAACTATAATATTTATTACCTTCCGGTTGCTCTTCAAATCGTTCTAACTCGGCTAAAGTTGGTTTTACACCATCAACAATTACAGCACTGAGGGTGAAATTCTTGTATAAGAATCCCTTTCTACTGTATCTGTTTCCTTCAAATATTAAGAAATCACCATCTGATGTTACTTCCCCACCAATAGCTCTGTAACATATTTACGTCACCTTTTAAGTTGAAGATGAATGCCACTGAAGTATATTATTGACTGGAATGCGCATACCTACTATGATAGTGAAGGCCTATGAATACCGACTGCTAGAGGAATTGGCAAACATCTAGACAATGCGAGAGGACGAGTATTACTTCGTTTAGTGGCCATGGCGCAGGTTTTAAATGTGAGTAGTGGGAAGAATGAATACGATTATTCGGCTATGTTCGTTTCGACACGAACATGTACGAACAGGACCAGCAATTGTCATTCAAGAGCCTTCAGTTCAGCATATTCTCATAGGTAGAGTATCCGAGTTCCAGTCATTAATATATTTCAGTGATGAATGTACATCTCGACTTAATTTTATATATCAAATTTATTGAATACACGTAAAATTAATTAATGTCATCCTTAGATTTTAAATTTCAAGTACTTCATACCAGATGCCTCAGTATAGATACTCTTAAGTATTATAATCACCCAAAAATTGACATCCACAATTATTGTAAATACAATATGTCAGTGGAAACGTTCATCTCAAATTCTACTTAACGTAAATATATGAAACTTTATATTTTAAGCTCGATTTAATGGTTTATCAAATTACAATATAGCCAATTATTGAAAAATTGTCAATCCAAACTTTTACCGAATTATTTTTATGTAAGAAATTTTATAACAGAACATAAATTTTATTTACACTGTTTTGGAAGATTTTATTTAACTTGTAGTTTTCGGGTATTATACTTCCGTAACTATAACGATTATTGTCCTTATAAAGTCTGCAAAGACTATACTTGAAAACATGCTAATGTACAAAAAATATATAATGATAAATAAATTTTGTGCGATTGTAATAACTTTCTTATATTTACTGAGACTGTCGTTATAGTTAATAAGCAATTCACAAGGAGGATTGTACAATTATCACTGGCAACAAAATATATTTTTTGTATTCATGCAATGAAATGTGTTGCTTCGCGTCGCGTAAGGAACGCCCGAAACGTCAATTTCCCAGATCTTCACCAGATAAGTGTCCGGGAAATTTTAGAAGATAGTAGGAAAGATAACGTGCAAACATGGGAATCTCAAGAACTAAAAATATAAGAAATCAGTTAAATTGGACAAAAGTTAGAACGTTAGAAAACACTTTTAGCGTATTGCGAATAGCCCTACGAGCCCACATAGTGCCTTAATAATGTATTAGCTCGCTCAAATTAAATAAAAATAACTCAAAATTAAATAAAACTACTAGGACACCCCATTGTTGAATTTTTGCCGTTTCCAATCAAAACCCTGTATTATTTCATACTAGGAAGTTATTCGCAAAAATAAAAACCAGCAACATTTTTGGTGACAAACATTATTTTCGGATAAACAATTGGCGATTCAAATTAACTATTCCCGTCGTTATATAAGGCGATTTCGAGCAACAATCGTTCAGTTGCGGCTTGCGGTATGTTTTGTTCACCATTTGGACGCTAGGAACAGCTTATCCGGTATGCTGTATGCTTGGATCAGTCCTGACAGCTGAACGGGTTTGCGAACGTGGTCAGCTCTCTGTTCACTATTCCTATCTCTTTTTAATATAATGTTGTCATTTTCTTTTGAAATGTCAAAAACAGGATATTATTTTTAAATTTTTATAGAATAATGTAAATGATTCATTTATTTTACATTAGAGTATTTAATTCATCTTCCAGTACTAAATATAAACACGATTTGATTATCTTATTTACGTGCATTTTAACTGTCAAAGAAACTGCTTGAGATAGTTGTGATAGTTTAAATTGCTCAGTATGTCATAACCAAAAAGTGAGCCAAACGATTTTTAGCGACACCACTGACCACATCATAGCGTAACTAATCCTACCATGTTGGCATATTTTTCATTTAAAATTTAGCCAGCAGATAGTTTAACTTTAATAGCAAATTAAAATTGCCTTCTCATGGGGCAACTTTTGTAAAATTAACCGACTTCGTAAAGTTCTCGAGATCCCATATTGGACGTTATTCTGGACAGCTTGTATATTTTAGTATGTTGCCCCCTAAAGAAGAATAAATATTCTTGTTTGCTAAATTATTATTATTAAATTTTGATGTAGATGTTTTAATGCTGAAAATAAGATCAGAAGATTTTAATCCATTGTCAGTACAGAATAAGAAAGAGCCATGGAAAGGGTAAGATGTAAAAAGGGTACGTTCATCATTAATTGGTCAAATCACTATGATATGCGAAAATGCCGTGAATAAGTGTTGAATAGTGGTGATGTTCCATACCTTCGTCTTCTTTACTATTGCAATCTGAATTGTAATGCGCGGTGGAAGAAAAAATAAAAAATACCAAAAATAATTGAAACAGCAATAAATAATCCCATAACATAACCATCAATGCACTATTACTTCTATAGGCAATGATTTTTTTCTGCATTAAATTTAGAATTTCGTATTAACAACTAAAAATATTTTAATATCTATTTGTAATGCAAGTATGCATATTATGCAAGTATGCATATTCGCCATTGGTTAGTAATGTATAATGGACCTTTTACATTTTTATTGCACCGTGACGTAATTTTTTAATACACCACGTAGTGAAATTTTTATGAACTAGAGATGAGTAGGCACCATGATGTCAAGTAAAATGATTAAAAAGACAAGCATTTATTTTTGATAAAAAAATATTTAAACAACACAAAAACTGAAATTATTTTGACTTTGATTGTAAAGAAATTATTAATAAAGACAAAAAAAATTATTTAAAAATAATAACAATAGTTTTATTCTTCTTTGTAACTTTTTTAATAACAAACAGGCAACTACGCAATTATCTGTCACTTTATGTGGTGTTTATTTCGCGTCTTTAGAACATATAACCACGTTTCCGATTCCCATTTACCCGTCCTCTCGTCTTGAAATATTTATCATCACAAACGCTTTGTGTGAATTTATTTAATATAGTTATTCTTATTTCCGCCATTTCAAATTTTGTTTGAAATATATCTGACCTCCTCTATGCGCAAACAAACTACTGCGCACTACATATATGTCATTTTGTTCTATCTCTCTTTTCATGTAAAAGGTCCATTGTTGCACGAAATCAACCGAATTACGTCATCAGTGGAAAGTTACTATACTCAAATCGGACAACCAGCCGATACACGTCGTACGTCGTCAGCGCTTTTTTGGGCGAAATGGTTTTAGAGAAAAATGTTATATACAAAAAATGATCAAAAATAAGGGGCTAATTTGTCAGTAATAACAAACCGAATATTCAAGCAGTGGTTCTCTAACGGTAGAACAAAATTATATATTTTTAAATGGTACCCTATATAATTTTTTAGCTCATTATAGAGATTTTTTTCTGATTTCAACGATATAAATATTGTATAGGGTTAATAACAATTATTTCGAGAAAATCATATTCAAAAGAAGTAATGTAATAAACAATGGCTTTACTACTAGTGTAACCTAGGTCACACCTATGTACAGTCCATACGATGTAACTTGGCGAGTTGGGGCAATTCACATTATCACTGCGGTAATGGGAAAGTTATAAAATCCATAGGCGTACCGAAGAAAAATTAACACCCGGTTCCATAATCATATAGAAGTCTCCTTTAAAGCGAAAAGGAGCCTTTTTGTTGTTAAACCTGTTCCATAATCGTTTTTTAAAGAGCACTTTACAAAAAAGTCTCCTTTATTATGAAGTCCCGAATTTTGTTCTTTATGCGTGTAAAAGTCGGCTTTTTTGAAAACGTAACCTAAAATTTCGTTGACAGTTTTGAACTAAAAGTGAAATATGGAAAGTGACACTAGTTCAAGCTCTTCATCAGAAAACGAAGTGTAAATTTTTGTAAGAAGATCAAAAATATATAGGAACAGGGAGGACTGTATTAACAAATACGATGATTTAATTTTTTTTAACAGATTTAGATTAACAAAACCCACTGTTATAGCATTACTAGAAAGAATTGAACCAATGATATCATTATGTTCAAATAGGTAAGTTGTAAACATATTTTATAATATCTTGTCATGATCAGACCATTTTTAACAACAGTAATTTGAGGCGATAGTTTGAGAATGGAAGTTTTGGAAACTACATGTTCACTGGCGATAGTGGATATTCGATCGAACCTTACCTGATGACAAAATTACAACAACCGCATACAGCAGCAGAAGATTTATACAACGAATCCATCATTAGAATCCGAAATGTTGTTGAAAGACAATATGGCGTGTGGAAAAGCGATTTCCGATCTTGTCATTAGGAGTACGATTGAATGTAGATACTAAAATGAATATAATTATAGCAACAGCTATATACAACATTGCTACTGAAATGAACGATTATTTCCCAAATTATTAGTTTATTGATATGGAACAAAATGAGGATGAACCAGAGCAAAATGTACATAATAACAACGTTGTACCTGCCCTAGGACGAAATATGAGAAGATTGCTTATTGGCGAGAATTTTACTAGACTAATATAAATGTAGTTGAAAAAGACATTCGAATAAATCGTAGCAAATATATAATAACTTTATTAAACTATAATATTGTTTTAGTTTTTAATTCTTTCTTCTTAATTTTAATTTCTACGTCTTATAGGCGTTGTCTCTTTTGATGATATTTCTCCATTCTACGATTTTGTTCTCGTCTGGCCCAAGTTTCTACTTATACGTCAGCAGATATTTTCTATCAATTGTAATAATCTTAATTGATCTTCGGAACTCAGAGATCCGCATTTCCGCTTCTTCCCGCGAATTTCCATTTTTAATGAAAGAGCGTTGTCAAATTCAAATTTTGTCACTTTGAATTATTGACACAAATCGCGCTGTTTCAGTTTTGCCAACCAACAAATAATTGATTAAAGGACACTTTATCTAGCAGACTCTTTACAAACTATTATGGAACAGAAGCAATTAAAGTCGACTTTCAAAGTCAACTTTTCGAAAAAGTAAGCTTTAAAAAAAGGAGACTTTTATGTGATATTATGGAACCGGGTGTTAGTTCAACAAAATTACGAATATTACAAAAAAAAAAGAAATTATTTATACAAAAAAATATATTACAAATATTGGAATGAATTATTTATTATATAAATCATATTATAATTATTTTTTAAATTAATAAAGTTAAGAAAATAAAATGTCTATTGCTATTGAGAAAAAATGCACCAACGCTTATGTATGAATATAACTTCTTGGGTTGAAAAGTACCTGACACCCCCAGTTTGAGTGTATTAGGATGAAATTTGCTTTGTGTAAGGCAATAAAACATTGTAAAATCACTATTTCACTTCTGAAGCTGTGCGGCATCGAAGTAAAAGTAAATATTTGACAAAACGCAACTTAGGAATAGTGAACTGAATTACATTCTTTTGGGTCGCCAAGTTAAATCGTATGGACTGTATAGCATAGCCTATTGCAATATTGTATAATTATTATTAATATCATTTTCTCCAAATAATTGTCATACAACCCTATACAATATAAGGTTTGTTCATAGAACGGTTTGAAACCGTCAGCAACCGTCAGAGGCATGCGCAGTTACATAAAAGCGTTCGCAGAGTCACAAATTTCCAACTCTAATTATTAGTTCAATGTTCATAGAAACTTTCTGACTGGTTGCTGATCGGTTGCCAACTATCAGAATAATTTCCAACTCGGGAGGAAATTTTAAATTTGAGGCATGCGCACTTACACTGTTTTGACAAGACATTTGTATTTGTTTTGATTGCAGGTTTTGATTTCATTTAATGTTTGGTTATATACTTACATATAAAATAAATTAGTGAAATAAATATTTTACGGTAAGTAAATAATTGTAAATTAATGTAATAAAATAATAAAAGACTGACTCACTGACAAGTGCACTACAGTGATCGATAATATCGATATATTTACTACCAAAATTAAGCAGAGACATTTATTATTCATTTTAAAAAGTTAAGTGACATAATGCTGTTCACAGAAGAATTCAAACAGTTTGATTTGCAACCAGTTTGAAACCACGCATGCGCACTCAAACTCAAACTCCAACCGTTGGAAATATGTTCTATGAACAAACCTATTTATAACTTTGAAATCAGAAAAAAATTCTCTGTCTAATGGCCTAAAAATATATAGGGGTACCAATTAAAAAATATATAATTTTGTTCTACCGTTTGAGAACCACTTGTTGTATTTTCAGTTTGTTATTACTGATTAATTAGCCACTTATTCTTGAACATTTTTCTCTAGTCATTAGTTCGCCCAAAAAGGCGCTGGTTGTTTTAAAGGAAACACCCTATATAACAACAGTGTTACCTCATTAATACAATGTAGCGGTAAAAAGGGCCATTATGTTTTTATGCGTCAAAGACGCTATCAAATTCGCCACTAATTCCTTACTTTGCCGAGATAACGCCTTCGGCATGGTTCCAGTACTCAAATTATCAAAATTAAAACGAAAATATTACAAAATCTTTTTTTCTTCAAAGACACTGATTTAAATCAAATATAAATGTAAACTTACAATCAAATTATCAGTTGTAAGTCTTACCAACATGAACTTAAAAAAGAAAATTATATTTAAAAGATTCACATCGAATAGTTTTATTTACTGATTTATTACATAACGTAAACGTAAATTTAATTGTCAAGTTTTAAAATAATTCACGTTTATATTATTCGCAAGTTGATGACGTAAATCGGTTGATATCATGGAACGACCATAACATATTATAACGAAAAATGATTAAAAATGTTGAATGAAACAGTGTTCGAATAGCAATGTTTGACGAAGATTGCATAAATGGATTAAGATTTATTGCAACTTTTAAGAAAATGCTTGATAAATATTACCTTATAGCTTCTGGATCAAAAGGTTTGCTAGCTGGTCTACGTTTTTTCTTACGCTTTTCTGCATCAGACTCCTACACATAAAAAAAGAATTGTCTAATTTAATTCAATTCTTTGGCATAATAATCAGTTCACATAAAAGCTTTTAAAATGTTAAATTCTTACGGATTGTGTGGTCCTTAAAGCTCCTCGAAGCCTAGTATAATCAATTCTTGGCAATAATTTCAAATGTACTTGGTTTTGAGCCATGTCAAAATAATCAACTTGTGCGATATCGTCTTTGTACAATCCACGCTTAAGTCTGACCCATTGTTTCGATTTGAGACCGGATTGTTCTTTTACCACACGTAAAACATCTGTCATTTCTTTAATCGGGACCATTTGTTGTTTCCAAACACCCATCCGCAAGTTGCCCACATTTTCTATCGCAGCCTTAACGTGAGGTTGTTTGTAGGCTTCAACATAAATGTAGCCCTTTACACCTAAAAAAGTGTTTGCATAAAAAATGTTTAATGATTTTAAATTAAATTTTGTATAAAACCTTCTGGAGCTATGACGGTTTTTATTTGCAATGGCTCATTCGTATTTGAATAGGCCAAGAATTTTCTCATAAGCAATAACACTGTTGATTTTTCTTCACCTATTCTACATTTCACCATCCATAAGTTTGGATCCCTAAAAAATAATTATATTAATAACATTACTGTTAGAAAATTATAAACATATAATTAGGAAAATATTGAATATAAACTTACTTAACTCCGGGTAAAAGAGTCTGCTGAGTAATTTCATCAGACATTTCTTCGCCCCCGTCACCAAAATGTCGAGCTGCCATGCTCTCATCTGCGTATTTTTTACGCAAGTATTCCTCGATTTCATGTTCTTTTTGTGAGCTGAAAAAAAGCATAGATTATAAATACATTTGCAACAATAAGTTAAGAAAAGCGTTTAATATCAAATATAAAATTAGCGTAAAATAATATTTTTAAGGGTGCGAGCAGTTATATGAATTTGTTCTCCTTCGACCATATAATATGGAGGCCCGTGTCAAAATGAAAATTGGAAATATATTAAATTTACAATGTTAGTACGTTAGTAGAAGAATATATTAAATTGTGAAAATATTATGAACATAATAATGTTTGGCACGCATCCTCAATGGTACGATATACATATATATCATTATCGAAAACTGCGAATAAAAACAGATTGGCACATCTTGAAATGGGTAATAAGCCGTGATGATATATTTATATGAATGATTAAATTAATACTTATATACTCTTCTATTCATTTTTTTCTCATTTTCACATTTCATCCTAAACTTATTTAGTCACGAAACCAGTTTTTCATAAAATAATTTTACATGTACAATATACATAAAATTTTGATTCAATAATTTAAAAAAAACGCGTTTTTAAAAATATTACTTAAAAAAGAAAAAAATTAAAAAATAAATATCGTGCACAAAATGTAAATAACGAAATCATTGTTATCGAACAAAATGAGTACTCCGATTGTTAACAATCCACATGATTAATGAAATATTCTCAAAGAACTAGAAATATGTATAACAATAAATTCACTCAGCAACAATCAAACTCAGTGCAAATCCAGCCAAGATAGATTTACTTTTTATTGTTTAATACTTGTGATATACAATCCATTAGTATTGCGATGTATTATGTAAGTATGTTTAAAATATTTTGCCAAGTATCATCAGTATGTTAAGCAAAACTACCACACACAATCAAATGCAAGACTGCACAATATTAAAATTAGATAATGCAATCATTTCTTTTTATAATGTAAAATGTAATAGGAAGTTGACAAAATAAATGTAAATAAAAAACATTATTCACACTCTACAACCATTTAAAAATTCCGTAGGACATAAACAATAATGAAATTATAAAAATTATTCCAAACTTGGACGATGTTTCCTGTCTAATATTTAAAACCAATCCAATCTATTCAATTAAATATACATATGTTTGTATAACAATATTTACAGATTCTTTAAACCATAATTTTTTACTTGACGGTCTATAATAATATTTAACTGAACTTTCTACCATGAAATTAATTTCATGTGTTCATTATAAACAATCGATTTAAAAATTTACAACGTGCTATCATAAATAAAATAAATTTACAGTTTTAATTATTTCAAACACATCAGCTCAATTACGGAATATTGTTGTATACAAATGTACAATCAAATTACAATATACATCCCAAAGGTTTTCGTAAATTTAGTTGGAGATGCTTGAGTGAAATATTGGCAGATGTATTAGACGTATTCTTATCAAAGATTTTATGAACTCATCAGTATAAAAATGGATAAAATAAGTAAATGTAATATTATTTTCATTAAATTATTTTTGTTTTCTATACCTGGAGACACATGACATTTGTCCATAATATCTATCATTTATATGTCGGAAAAGTAAGAATTTTATATATTTCACAAATATTATAAATTCTAGTTATTTCTGTCAAACTTGTCATGTTTTGTTATGAATTATGATAATACCGAACAGAAGCACAAATAGACAACTCCTTAAATATTTATAACTTTAAACATTTGCGCGTAATCTGTACTAATCCTGCATATGTAATTGAGTCGAAAAATTGGACGGCTCGCTATCAGACTGAAATAACGAAAACGCCTACTTTTATAATCATTGCTAAAATTAAAATATGTATACCGTGATATTTCAAAAAATAATAACAAAAAAACCAAAAACATACATTTTGATTTTTAATTAATGTGAAATAATATACTCACTCCCAAAGATTTGTGCCTCGTCTTCTACCTTCAATTTCCCGTGCCGTGGGACCCAACTCATCAACTTCGTTGCCCACAATGCCAATTTCTTGAGCACCTTCTTCCCAATCGTCCTCATCTTCAACCTTGGGAAAGAAAATGATTTTGTAAATTACACAAACATGAAAAACATTTAATAACATATACCTCGTCGTCGACTTCGGCTTCGTCAATAATGAATCCTCCATACCTATCCTTTTTCTTACGTTTTCTTGCCCGTCCATCGTCACTGTCGTCTTCCTCTGAGTCATATTCCTGAAATAAAACGAAATTCATTGAATAAACAAACTCAATAATCGACCGGATACTATCTCTTGTTAAACATACGATAGTTATTGAATTGATATGGGTTATGTTGTTTATTTATTTCAAAACATTCTAAAAAGTTTTAAATTACCTCTGAATTAAGATCTTCTCCTTCAGGTTCCTGCTCGTCTTCTACTTGTTCTTCTCCAGATGCTTCTCGGGCTTCGGATCTGTTACACAAGTTGCAGTTACAACTGACAGCTAACCTCAAAAAACTTAACCTTACCCAGATCTACTGCCCCGGCTTCGGCTTCGGCTACCTCTACTACCTTTGCTAGCTGGTGAACCCGATCTAGATCTAGACCTAGAAACAGATCGGCTGCGAGATCTTACGCTTCCTCGAGAGCGGTTAGACGCCGCTCGTGATCCCGCCTCGGATCCACTTTCGGCTTCAGCGTCCGAGAAATTACTTTGCTCAGAATCAGACATCTACGAAGAAAAATTTAAGAAAACTGTCAAAATTATAAGTGATCATCATAAAAATGTGTATGTATAAATTGTAAGCTAGCAAATAACATATTTTATAGAAAAACAGAACGACTTTTCCATGAAAATCTTATAAATACTATTACAATGCCTTTTATTTTATTTGCACTTACTTTTAATTAATTTATTAATACAATATGTGAAATAAACACTCTAAACACTGCTAAACAATCAAACCAGCATTCCTCAAGACATCACAAAAAAGTACTAAAATACTGGTTGTGGCAGTACCGTTAAGGTTAGAACGTGACAGTGTTACCAATAGTAAAAAAGTGAAAATAAATTTTTATTTATATATAAAATGTATTTCTTCCCATTATTTTTATTTTTTTATATGTATTTTATTTATAATTATTATTTAATGTTAAATGTTATATCATTTACGTTTTGCATTTTATGCGTATATTTAATGTCACCCAAGGATAATTCTGAAATGGACAGGGATATTTAACATGCTACTGTTAGATTACTATCTAACTCGTGTGAAAACAACAACGGAAACGGTAGAGTATTTTTCATGAGATAGGAATAGGAATAATATAATATGCATTGAGTTACGAATATAGGTGTATACTACTTCTATAACTCAATGATAATATGGGACGGACCTTAGACTAGGAATAGAGTGAAGACAAGAGTCGCGTTCGTTTTACAAATTTTTACATGAGATCTTAGCTCATCTCAAGTCGCCTCAGTTGCGTCACTAATTTTGACCGTTTTTTTTATCGTAACGGAGATGAGATAAAGTGAGACCGAAGTGAGAATAGTTCTTCCCCCCTTCCCGATTCTTAGTCACCTCAGGAGGTTGTGCTTGTTGAGTTTTTAATATTAGATGAATGGTGGGGATGAATGTTTGATGTCACGGAAAAGCTACTGTCAAATTCAAATTGTACACACGTGGTACACACACAGAAGACATCCAGCGACATCAGTCGTTCAAGTCACCAACAAAATTTGTCTTTTGCCGTTTTTTTTACTTCATAATAATCTCACGTGATCTCAACTCAGTTCATGTCAAACTCATCTCATTTTGAGATTAGGTGAGATGATGCAAATGATAAAAAGAACGCGACTAAGGTACGCTATGTATTTCGCCGTAAGAAGACTTTTCAAATAGTCTTAGCGACTTTCGACTTCATTGCAACGCCAGAATTAGTTGAATCGGTCTAGTCAGCCAGATGTTTTACATACGTGTGCAATCGGTCGAATATTTTCAATAAGCGTATTTTTTTATTTAGCCTGTCCGTTATGTATATTACGTTTTTTTATGAATATTACTTCTTTCATATTTATTTTACATTTATAAAACAAAATCAAGATAAATTGTACTTATGAATCAAGTATTTATTTAGATTTGGGAATCGTAATTTTTAATCATGTTTACTAAACATTGTAAATGGAACGCACACATCATCCTAAAAATGCACAGATCTACCATAGTTTGTTTGTTTGATCTATGGATCTACATATAAATTTATATGTAGATCTGTGTAAAAATGTTTATACATCGCCCATCGCCGTTCATTTCTTGTTTCGTTCAGTTTTCTAAATGCCTAGTGCACACGGAGAAACTTTTAGTAAAGTTTCCTGAAATTTGTTTCCCGAAGAAGAAGTTTTGGAGAAACTTTTGCTTCTACGTACCGTGTGTTGTTCACACGAGAAAAATAAAAGTTTCCTCAAAAATGGCAATTTTTCTCTAAATCTATAGGCTCTTGGAGAATTATTTTTTTCGAAAGAGAACAAGAAGTACACAAAATTACATGTAGGAATTTAATTTAACCAAAATTAAATGGAGAAATAAACTAAACTATATGTGCTTAGAACTAAGAATTCCAACAAAACTAAATTTATGAAGTAAACTAAACTACATAAGATTTCTGAATAAACTACACTGAAATAAACCAATTTTTATAAACAAGAATTGTTATAATCGACGCCAGAAAACAAAATTTTTATGATCCTAACCTCTTTTTTCTTGAATGTCATAATAGATGAGAAGTTAGGTGCACGTCAAAAAGTTTCCACAAAACCTCACGAGTTTTAACGGCGCCGTTAAAATGCCTAGTGCACACGGAGAAACTTTTAGTAAAGTTTCCAGAAACTTGTTTCCGGAAGAAGAAGAAGTTTTGGAGAAACTTTTGCATCAACGTACTGTGTGTTCACACAAGAAAAATAAAAGTTTCCTCAAAACTGGTAATTTTTCTCTAAATCTATAGGCTCTTGGAGAATTATTTTTTCGAAAGAGAATAAGAAGTACACAAAATTACATGTAGGAATTAAATTTAACTAAAAGTAAATGGAGAAATAAACTAAACTATATGTGCTTATAACTAAGAATTCTAACAGAACTAAATTTATGAAGTAAACTAAACTACATAAGATTTCTGAATAAACTACACTGAAATAAACCAATTTTTATAAACAAGAATTATTGTAATCGACGCCAAAAATCAAAGTTTTTGTGATCCTAACCTCTTTTTCTTTACAAGTGTCATAATAGATGAGAAGTTGAGTGCACGTCAAAAAGTTTCCACAAAACCTCTCAAGTTTTAACGGCGCCGTTAACTTTCCGGAAACTTTTCATACTTCTTCTTCTTGGGAAACAAATTTTCGGAAACTTAGATAAAAGTTTCTCCGTGTGCACTAGGCATAACTTTCGGCAACTTTTCTTACTTCTTCTTCTTTGGAAACAAATTTCTGGAAACTAAAAGTTTCTCTGTGTGCACTAGACATACGTTCAAATCTTAACTATGAAGTTGGCGCAGATGAACTTGGCGCGCTCACAATTTAAAAAGTACACTCCGGAGTACAAAATGTACATGAAAATTATTTATTGAATTGGAGTAGGTAGTTATAGTGAAAATGATTAGGCAGAAGACTCACGTCAGCAACCTGAAAAAAACCTTATAAAATGAAATATAACTTGTAGAATTTTTTGGGTGTTAGGTATTTATTTTTAAAAGAACAAGAAAAAAGTACTAGTATTAAATAATGTATATATTAATGACATTTACAATTATTTCTAAGTCAATCGGTCCTGTTACGAAATATAAAATTATTTGAAATAATTGTAATTTGTTTTCGTACCATACGTTGGCACTACTGAGAATGACTATGTTGTGTCAGTTAAAAGCTAATATCAAACACTGTACCAGATGAATTTTCTTTATTTTTGCGTAGAAAAGTTTTTTTTTTTAACTGTACCACTCGCATTAACACATACACAAGTGTCGTATTTCAATGTTGAAGAATACCTGTGGCATCGTCGCACCTAGACATTTATTGGTACATTCGGGTATAAAAGTAATAAGATATTTTAAGATATAATACTAATTCTAAACTACAAATGGAAACTGCAAAACAAATTAATATATTTCTTTCTTAAAATTACAAAAGTTGTATTATACTGTTTAAAGTTTTCAAGCTTTTCACGTAAAATACCAATTTAAAAAATATTTCTTTCTAATTTAACCAAAGATCACCTCTTATTCGCCAATACCAAGCGGGTGTTATCTTAACTGATACTCCATCTGAAACGCTTGTACATGGTTGTCAAGTATAATTCTACCTATTTATCGAATCTTCAGATTATCATTTTCTAGAGGCAATAAAATTAAATCTGGGTGGTGAATAATTTTCTAATTTTTACATAAAATCCGATAATTAGTTTACTATAATTTTTCGATTAAATGTCATTATGGATATGAAAGTTATAATTTAAAATGTGTTTATTTTGCCATTTCCTATTCTTCACGTGTTAAAAAGGCCAAATTTAATTGCAAATATCTCAGGAACCGTGTGGTCAATTGTTTTAAAACTTGGAGAGCAGGTAGATTATAATTCAGTTGAGATGTACTTAAAATTTCAATTAATTCTGATATAATGATTTCACGATATAACTACCTTAATTTAAAATCGATTTGACCATCACAAATTTGAGATAAATGCAATTAAAGATAGCACTTTTTGTACATGTTTCCTATATCAGGCCATAATAAATGACATTTTTCACTGTAGCTTCAAAACTGTAGGTCACATTTTATTGAAAAACCTCTCAACTTATAAAGATACATAAATGACAAATATTAAAATAAAAAATCTGATGTGACCAACATAGTACCTCCCGCCATTTACCTATGTATATAATTTTTATATTTCTCTATAAATTTATCCATACAATATATAGAAAAAGTATTAAAGCAAACTTGTAGAAAATGGAATAATCTTTAATTTTTATAATAATAAATTGAGAAAAAATTACATTTAAAGGTATTTTTTGAAGAAAAACTATCTTGAGCTTCAAGTAAACTGCCATTTCCGGTTATCCGATTGCCACCAAAATCTAATTCAGGCTCAGGCAGTGAATATATATACGTGTTGAATGCGTCATATTTTCACCGATTATTTAAAATTAATATTACTTTTATCATTATTTTCAAAGTTATTTTATCGTGGTTATCATCATTTTGCATAAGGTTGCTATCTAAAAACAAATTTAAATGACTATTGCCTATTAATTTTCAATAAAATCATACGCCAAAGGGCGAATAACAAGTTTTTATTGCTAATCTTGTATATTGTAATAAACGAAATTTGTTTGTTACATAAATTATTATGAACTCGTTTTACAACAATTAGATTAAACTTGTATTTTTTTCAGTAAATTTAAACATTTCTTTATTACCATATTGAATGATACATGGAAATTTTGTTTAGTTTTAAATACAGAGGAAAGCTTAATTCTATATTGAGTCAGTAAATTACTTATGAAGTGGTAAAATAACCACGAAATATTGGAATTTAAATAAAATTAACATCAATGAGAGTTTTGTCCTTTTTATAAAACTCCGCCCTACAACCACCGAGAAATTCATTAAATACATTTTATCATTAATAAAATATGTTCGATGCCAACATTTGAAGTTTCTTATCAAGAACATTTTGTTTAATGAATTGTCCTTTATATCTTATTCGATTTGCCATATTCGCGGCTTTCACGTTTAACTAACTGTATGAGACGTTGCCATACCGTCAAACAGGTTAGTGCGCATGCGTCCGCATACACAGTGCGTACAGTATTATACAAAAGTGTTTTCTGAAGTTGGAAGAAAAACAGTACTTATGCGTTCTAAACATTATACCAAACTATTTTTTTTTTCACTGTTAAATAGTAATATGATAAAGCTATATTATCTAATATGTATATTATTGACATACACTACATATAATGCATCTTTATTGTATTTACACTAGAATTAATTTTTGCATATATTGTAGTGCGAATACTACCTTAATATTCTCAAAAAGTATAAATATATTTCTACTGAATAAAACATATTTCTTTACAATTTGTTCTTTGGAGTTTATTGTTCAAATTTGAGAGCGCGTGAATTAGGTATTTGCGCAGGGCAAATGAAACTGAACGAAGCGAGAATTGAACGGGTCGATGTAGGGACATTAGGACGATGCGCATGTTACTAAATGAACGCTTTGATACGCGCCAACTTCATGGTCAAGATTTGAACGTTATGAAACGTATGAAACTGAACGAAGCAAGAAATGAACGGGGCGATGTACGGACCAAGGGTACGGACATTAGGACGCTTCATACCTAGCCCGCCTAGCCCATTAAAAGTCAACGAATGCGGCATAAAAGCACAAAAATAATACATTTTAAAAAACCAAGAAAATATTTGAAATATTTTGTATATATTTTATTTAACCTGTCCGTTATTTATAGTACTTTTTTTTATTCTTTCGATTTATTTTACATTTATAAAATAGAATCAAGAAAATTTGTAGTTATGAATAATCAAGTATTTATTTAGATTTGGTCAACTGTAACATAACAGTATTTAACTGGTCGCCTAAACTGATTCAGCTGATTCTGGCGGGCGTTGCAATAAGGTTTAAAATCGCTCAGACTGCCTTGCCCTTGCCTCCCCTCTGTTCCTGGTCTAGAGGACGGATCATATACAAGGAAAATAATATAGTACTACAGTAAAATTTTTGAAAGATGTCCGATCAAGGTCGTCTGCGAATTGTATAAATTCAGATTTTTGCTCCGCGCATTATGACAAATTCAGTAGTGTCGTTTGCTTAGTTTTTATGAGGGTACATAAGATACTACTGTTATTTTATTATTATAAAAATATATGTTACAATAAAAGCATTCAAAATTTAAAAATAAGTCAACTGGTAAGTTTATTAGCAAATGTATAACCAAATAAGTGAAAAATAAGATACTGACACAATGTCAGTGTCAGTGACTCTGACACAAAATAACGATATTCGTACGGCTTTGAATTAAGGTAATGTATCTGAATTAATAAATAAACTTACGTTACAGCGAAAGTATTATCAACAACGAGCATCGTTTTTTAAAGTGGAATGTCCTAGCTTAGTCGAAACAATATCAATTTTTGAAAGACAAGCGTGTTATATCTATGCTTATCGCACATGCTTATAGCCTTTGCAAAGGAAAGAGATAAATGTATGCCAATTTGTTAATTCGTTCATGATACAGATGACCTTGATCGGTCATCTTTCAAAATTTTTACTGTACATAGTTTTATTCTTGTTTGTAACTTTCTTAATAACAAACTGGCAACTACGCAATTATCTGTCATTTTATGTGGTGTTTATTTCGCGTCTTTAGAACATATAACCACGTTTCTGATTCCCATTTACCCATCCTCTTGTCTTGAAATATTCATCATCACAAACGCTCATTTCAAATTTTGTTTGAAATGATATCTGGCCTCCCCAATGCGCAAACAAACTATTGCGCACTACATATGTCATTTTTCTCTATCTCTTTTCATGTTAAGGTCGGGTGATTATGCTGCAATCTGTCGGGCTATTTTTGAAGATCAATACATTTGTTATGTGATGTTGGGAACACTGCGTCCCACAATGCATTGCTGTAGCATTCAAATTTATTTTTCGTAGTCTATGGTGTGTTTGTAAATGACAGTTACGCTAAGTTACGTTTTTACTTTTTTACCAAACGGATATTCCAAACTTAAAATAAAAGCTTTATTTAGTCTAACATGGGTAACGTACAAAAAATGTTCATACATATTTATATTTTTTATTTATTTTTTTATTATTTCACAGCTTCTTGGAAGAAAAATTATCTCAATGTACCTTCAATTTCAATCACAGATTGTGAAGGTATGTAATTGTGATGTAATGGGAATAATACCTAATACTTTACATAATTATTTGTAATTTATTGTTTACAGTACCAGTACGTAATTCTATGTATCCTACGCCAGTTAGAGCCTTTGATATGGGCTTACCAAAGTCAAAGTATCCAATGCCTATTAGAGCCTGTGATATGAACTTACCAGGTATTTTTACAAAATATTTTCAATTCTTTCTTCAATGTTGACGGATCCTATTATCGTTTAATTTGGTGATTTTGGGGCCTTAGTAATCTTCATGCATAATTTGTATAACATTTTATTTGTTACATTTACAGACGTTTCGGATGCTAAATGTATCTGTATCCATCATCAGTCACTATAAAACAATTTTAAACAATCATTAAATATTCTGTCCAACAATTTACCAATTAAAACAATAATATGTTGCAAAACAAGAAATATTTTAAATTAGAAATATGAAAAATAAATAAATTTTAATGAACTATAAACTTTATTTGCCAACATGGCCATCCACATTAACAACAATATAGATGTTGACGATCAGCCGATGGTATATTATTGTTGATGTGGATGGCCATGTTGGCAAATAAAGTTTATAGTTCATTAAAATTTATTTATTTTTCATATTTCTAATTTAAAATATTTCTTGTTCTACATATTGAAAAACTGTTTCAATTGGTAAGTTGCTGGTAAGAATATTTAATGAGGCACTGATGATGGATACATTTAGCATCCGAAACGTCTGTAAATGTAACAAATAAAATGTTATAAAAATTATGCATGAAGATTACTAAAGCCCCAAAATCACCAAATTAAAATATTTTCAAATTGATTTTAGAGTTCGGAAAATATGCATTAAATAGTTATTTGTATAACTAGAAACTGCACGTTTGCGAGTGTGAGTATATTTAAATACGAACACTCGCAAAGCAGTTTCTGGATGTGTAATACACAAGATTTTTTGGGCTGACTTCTCCTTAAATTTATTAAATGAGTTTGATTTATTGTCCAAATACGAAATACTAGGTACTTTTCATGTTGGTAACATCACTAGATATGAATTTCAAATGGCATGTAGATATTTACAAACAATCTGAAAAATCAACAAACACTTTTTTATCGATTTTGCATTGAAATTTCAAATATATATTTACTTACATTTAGCTTAAAATGTATTCATTTAAGTTATAATTTACAATTTAGTATTGAAAGTTGGAAATTCTTGTGTTGAAAATAGTCCTAAATTGACATATCACCAGAAAAGTAATGTCAACTTCTTTTGCCGGCCTAGACATTATAAATGTTTCCGGACTTCGTGTTCCGGACGATTTGAAGTTGTGTAATACTCCTTATACCGAACGGAGGCACAAAATAGTATATAATGTGGCAAGTGTGTGAAGCTGAAATAGGCTTCACACACGTGTTACATACTATACTTTTTCTACAACCTTGCAATAAAATATATTTTTTTTATATATTAATAACACATTTCTCATGAAGTTGTTATTTCTACGGACCATTTACCAACACATGATTTACGTGTATATAAAGATATTCATTGTATGTGTTAAAACTGAACTATTTACTTCACGCACACTATGCGTGAAGTGACACTTCACGCACAGTGTACAAAAAATCAAGCTTCACACATAAAAATTAATACGTGAAATACTCACTTCATGCATGAGTACAAAAAATATTTTTAATTATTATTTTTATGCTTAGGTACGACAAATAAAAAAACTGCGTCTGATACGGGCGTGCGAAAGTATCCTATGCCGGTTAGAACCTGTGATATGGACCTACCAGGTATTTTTACAAAATATTTTCAAATTAGTTTTAGAGTTCGTAAAATATGCATTAAAAACATACTAAAATATGCTCTTAGACAGTGTGCCATGACAAACAACTGCATTGTTTTGTTTTTGACAATGGGGAAGTTTAGCGTGATTGAAATTACATGTGATATATTTTTAATCATAAATAAATGAATAATTATAACTTAAAATGTAATTGAAAGTTAAAATGATGTTCCTATTTTTATAATTATTTATGCGCATGCCTAGAAAGGATGGTGAGACCTGACTTTTTGAACGTATGTTGAGGCATTACACTACACACTGCTGGCTAGTTCACGTGGGTTTGTTTACGTTTTCTCGGAGTAAGGTTATGAGTTTTTAGTTCGAATTGGAATTTGTTTTCAAAACTACACGATACTTCATTTTTAATATTGAATACAATAATACACTAAATGAAATAAATAGAACCAGTCGTTTGCACAAGAAGAGCAACAAAACTATAATAATCACAACACAGAACTGTCGCTGCTTATAAACGTCAAAACAAGTGGATGCCATTTTTAAAATTTCCTGTTCCTATAGAAAACCCAGCGCGTACCTTCTTAAGGTAGACTATACGTTCTCCGTGAACTTCTGTGACGTCATTATTTCAGAAAAATTCATTTTTTGAGAAATCTAGGCTTCTTTGAGAGAAATACAATATAGAATATCATTTTTGAAAACATTCTTAATAAAATAATAATAAAAAAAAATACAGTAAACTTCTCCATTGATACCAAGACACTCTTTTCATAGCTTAAAAAATACTTTTAATCGTTAATATTAAAAGAATAAATATGTATTATAATAAAAAATATATTTTTAATTATTATTTTTATTTTTAGGTACAACAAAGACTGCGTCTGATACGGGCTTCCGAAAGTATCCTATGCCGGTTAGAGCCTGTGATATGAACCTACCAGGTATTTTTACAAAATATTTTCAGATTGCCTATGAGCGTCATCTTAGAAATATTTAAATAAAACTTTGTCCAGACTGTCTTAAGATTTGGAAATGAGTTAATTTATATTTTAAACCCCGTGGAACACGAATTTCTTGTTAATTTGAAGATAATTTATACTGTAGAAGAGTTGTGAGTAAAATAAAATCATATTTTTGGGGATAATTTTTCCCAACTTTTTCCAAAATTTCGACCCTATTCCTAAGGCCTGTATGACAATTTTAAAATATTAATATATCAAATCAACCCTCCAGATTTCGCAAAAATTAACACTGTACCTTTAACTGAAATCGTGGTATTGATCGATTTTTAACCTCACATTTTTAGTCAAAAATGTAGTTTTTGAAGACGAGTTTGAGGAGTTTTTAACCGGAAATTTAACCACTGTTATACCGGAAATATAAAAAATCAACACTTTAAAGTTTATTTTTGCAAGAATAAATATTCTATCTTTAACCGAAATCGAGATATTGAAACCATTTTTAACCTCACATTTTTAGTCAAAAATGTACATTTTTTGAACCTGGGTTTGACGCGTTTTTAATCGGGAATTTAAACTTATACCGGAAATATGCAAATCAACTCTCCAAAATTAATTTTTGCAAGAATAAATACTCTATAGTTAATCGAAATCGAGATATTGATGGATTTTTAACCTCACATTTTTAGCCAAAAATGTACATTTTTTGAACCCGGATTTGAGGAGTTTTTGACCGTAAATTTAACCACTGTTATATCGGAAAAATACAAATCAACCCTTTAAAGTTCATTTTTGCAAGAATAAATATTCTATCGTTAACCGAAATCTTTTTGGCCGAAACTAAACAAGAAAACATGCATTTTTGGGCATTCATAACTACTGAACTATTTGAAATATCTTCAAATTAACACAAAAATCGTGTTGTACGTTAAAATATGAATTGACTCGCGGGGTATAGTTTGGTTCACGAAAGATTACTATTCAAGATAAGAATACACAGCACACTCTACAGCAGTATCTTAGCAACATTTCATGTTAAAAAGACAAAGAATATGTAACGTGTGCCTATGTAATTTATGCTGTGTGACATATACGTTAATAGTGACATTGCTTTCTAACATATATAATTATCTACTACAATGCCCTCTGTGCTAATGTTTACCTAGTGACGTTGAAGTTTAAATCAAATTGCGGTCGCAGCAGAAACGTAAATCTAAGCAGTTGGAGAACTGGAGAATAATGAGTGAAGAAAAAACAAGAAAAAATAATTATTCTTTATTCTTAATATTAAAATTAATAGAGTGAAATATTTCATATACATAAATTTATAAAAATATGTACATTAATATATTATAAGTATCTTTTTTTGAACTTGGATTATATTATATACATTTTTTATTTTTTCTAATTTCCTTTAAATAATTTCGACCAGAATGCATTCTTAGTTTGCGGATTCATGTTTAATAGATTTTTTTTCACTTATTTTGGTGTATACTATACGCCCTTAAAATATCCGAACACTTTTTTTTAACACACTGTGTATATTACTTAATACTAGTACTTTTTTTCTTTTAAAAATAAATAACACCCAATTATTTCTACAAGTTATATTTCATTTTATAAGGTTTTTTTCAGGTTGATGACGTGGTGTTCTGCCTAATCATTTTCACTATAGTAATTCTGTAAAATATATTGCTAAGTTCATTAATGGAACCTTAACAAATTTTTATTTACCCCATAAATATTCAACAATGTTGTTTTTATGTCGACCTGGTTTTTGGTTTATAGTGCATATATAATTATAATTTATATATTTGTAATACATATTTTTGGATTTATTAATTTTCTGAACTGTAGTAATAACAGTATATTTCTGTTTGAGATATTACATTGATTTATAATATGATTTTTTAAAAATATTTACAAATTTAGTTAAAAAATAATTACACATTTTATACACGTACGAAATAAAAAATACAAATTTACAATGTTATTTTTTTATTCTTTAGAATATTGCAATAAAACGCAAAGTTGATAATAGATAAATACAGCGCACACAAAGAGAGAGAGAGAGAGATAGCAAATAAGTTAAAATAAATATTGGCATCAGAATATGCGATTCCCTGCGTTCGCCAGGCTTCAGCGGAATACAGGTGGCGCATTAGGAGAGCATAGTGCGGATGTTACGAGTAGAGTTCCCGTCAGCTATGAAAAAGCCATTTATGTCATCAGCGCAGAAACCAATTTTTGTCATTGCCCTGTTCACGTGATAGCCAGTGTCGTTCGTGTCTTATTCTGACATTTAGTTCTAATGAAAATGTATGGCACGCCACTGCCTACAAAATGTGTGAGCCTACGTCATTGCTTCGCGCATCTATTGATGACGTAAATGACTCTTTCTTAGCTGTCGAGCACTCTACTATCACTTTTGTACACAACCTTAAAAAGAAAAGGAATTTTTAAAAAATTACATCTATTTTCCCTTCCGTCACCTTTAGGTAAGGAAGATATTGTCATACGTAATATAACAAGTGATATGATTATCATCGATGATATTGTCGAGTGAAACTGAGTTGCAGATATCATGAGTCCGAAGGACGAGTGAAATGTGCTGCTTCGGTTTCACGAGCAATATTTTCGATTATTAATCATATCATGAGCTTATATTTGATGAGAGAATATAATGAATATTGTAACACAATGTATGTGCTGCTAACATAACTTTTGATATACATATTCATATTGTATTAAAACAGAACTTACGAGTTTTATTTAATATATCGGAGTTTGAGTTATTGTTATTACTTATTTTTATACTCAAAATTAACTGGAAATGTTGTAAATAAAGAAAACAAATCCCTTAGTAATGACTATAAATAAGGTGATAACTTTGAATAATATAATAACGTTTATTTGTAATTCACAGAATAGTATTACAATAGGAGGTTGGTAGAATTTTTACAATGGATTTTGTTATTAATTTATGTACAATAAAAAAACATAACATAGCAATATTTTGAGACATATAGTAGAGTTTTTTGTTTTACAAAAAATTATATTTTGAAACAAAAATTCATAATTATTGGTTTAAAATGAATGCTCTAATTTGAAGGGCATTTACTACAAAATTATATATATTTAACAATTTATTCTTATCAATTTTTGCTAATATAGAAGTGGTAAAACCTTCTTCCGTAATATTTTGGAGGTACGATGACAAATAATGGTTCCGAATAACTTTGAATTTATAATACATATAAGAACGGCAACGCATATGGCCTAGCAAGATACTATATCTGTCTCTTTTTATTCACAAAATTATTATAGATAGCTAGTGACTCCTACCACAAAACTATGAACTACGGTAAATCGTGCTGACAGCATTGCCAGATACTATTTGTTAGAGGTATTCAATAATCAATAATTCAAAAATATTGTTTTATAATAACCAAATAATATATTTTGAATCTTCAATGTACATGTATACTTGTTTTATAGTAGCAAACTTAAAAACCTTTATAAAATCTTAACTTGCTGTTCTAGCTACGTGGCAACACTGTAACATCCACCTATTATGTATTTTTTGAACTAACTCAGAAATAATTCGTATACGGAGGGATAGATGGCACCTTCTCTCGAAATATTTAATCTAAATACATTACGTTGCCGTTCTTATATGTATTATATATTCAAAGGTGATAATTTCTATATTTTTATCATCGCTATGATAGACATGTATCTAGGGAGATTCCGAATGTTGATTGGCGGAAAACATGTCACGTGACTAATTAATTACGAGTATATTCTCTTTGGTCAAAAAAGTCGATAGTAAGTTTCTAATGAATAAGCATATTTTGGGGTTCCCAAAATACGAATTTACTATTTTTACGATGATGTCTGTGTGTGTGTGTGTGCGTGTGTGTGTGTGTGTGACGATCGTTTTGGATCGCATAACTCCAATACCACGATTCCAAAAATTATAATTTTTTCGTATTCCTCAAGTTTAGATGCATATGCAGACGTGATTAGATTTTGGTTATAATTGGTCCACCAGAAGTATCCTCATTTGCAACTTTTCACAGTTTTTCTTGAAAAAACGCAGTTAAATATCATTATTGATATATAATGTTGTTATAAATTTTAAAGAATATGTTATTCTCTATACGATGTGATTGCATTTTATACTGCATATTTAATAGATATAAAGTTAAAGAATTATGAAGATATTAAATTTCATAAATCTGACAGCTATATGCTAACCATGGAAACTGCTAATATATTCAGATAATTTAAATTGACAGATGTCAATATCAATGAAAAGTAGATGGATGTAGTAGAGATGAGGATGTTGAGATAGATGTTGTGGAAGACACGGAAAGATAGGATAAGTAATGAAAGAATAAGGGAAATTACTCGAGTAATAGAAGTTTCTAGAAAGATACAAGACAGACGATTACATTGGTTTGGACATGTCATGAGGAGAGATGAAGAATATATTGGAAAAAGAATGAATAGTTTAGTAATAGTATGTAGAAGAAACAGAAGACCAAAGATAAGATGGAAGAACTGTATTGCGGAAGACTTGAGAGAAAAGGAACTGAAGGAGGACGACACGGAAAACAGATATGAGTGGAAGAAGAAAATAAAAAATAGCTACCCCTAACGAATGAGAAAAACTAAAGAATAAATCAGTGTCAAGTGCAATGTGCATAGTTTGTTTATGAAATAATTTTATTGGAAATTTAGAATCTCTTGCAAGAAAATTTATATACGGAATTTGTACATAATATACAGGATTGACGGAAGGTAATGTGCTGATCACATCAGATTTTTTTCAGTGGAAATGTATCCATTAATATTTCATTTGCCCGTCTGTGCATACAAAATGCAGTGAAGTTATTTGCAAGTAATATATCATATGGCTTATAAATAACCTTGAATAGTCATCTTTCGTGAACCACCCTATATCAGCTAGTATGTATTAAAAATATTTTAAAATATACTCTTATATGTAGACAGTGTGCCATGACAAACAACTGCATTGTTTTGTTTTGGCAGTTGTTTTCAAGGCACTCTTTTAAAATTACTTTTAATCATTAATATTAAAAGAATAAATATACAGGTGTTCATTTTATTTTGTCCACTATTGCTATCTCGAGAACTATAAGAGCTAAGAGGTCTGTTAAATTAGCAAACAATTTCTATTTTACTAGACTATTTCAATGAGAATAAAATAAAAAATTTCAACCAGTGGTTTTCAAAATGAGGAAACCAGCTTCTTATTTTAAATGAGACTACATATACTTTTTCTTATTAGATAGACAATTTTATTCTGAATTCAGTGATACAATATATTAGACAACATTTTATTTTTTGAGATAAATTCATATTTATATTGGTTTTATTTCATTATAGCTAAAGTAAGTGTGCCATGAACGATACAATATGGATTTAGATTTTAGAGTGCTGTGACCTAAAATGGAGGACTATCTGAGCAGAATTTGTAAATTTATGTTTGTTGTTTTTTGTTAGAAAGTAATTGTTTTTCACATTCATTTGTATCGTCCATAGCACACTTATTTTAGCCATATTAAAATAAAACTGATATAATCAAATTTAAGGGCATGCAAATATTATATCACTGAATTTTGAATAAAATTCACTATCGAATAAGCAAATAAAAAATATATGGTTTCTTTTAAATTAACAAAGTTAGTCTCCACATTTTATGAACCACTATTTTATGCTCATTAAAAATAGTCTTATAAAATAGAAACTGCTTGCTAATATTACCGACCTCGTAGATCTTATAGTTCTTGAGATAGCAATAGTGGACAAAATAAAATGAATACTTCTATATTACAATAAAAAAATATTTTTAATTATTATTTATATGTTTAGATCCAACAAATAAAAAAACTGCAACGCCCAAACCCTTTAAATTCCAACCAATGAGATGGCGCGAAATGGATTTACCAGATAACCAACAAACATCAACCACAAAAACACCTATTTCAAAATCTACCAATTTAGGTAATTTTTCAGTTGGTACACTTGTTAATTATTTGTGATTTTCCCGCCAAGATTTTAAACAATCGTAACCCGGGAAACGTTTATCGTAAAACATCATGCGATACATTAAATTAAACAGAATTTTATGCTGAATTCAAACCGCGTTGTCCTATTTTTAACCGTGTCGGAGAGGTTGATGAAATAGTCAAAAAATGCAACAGCTTTTTTACATTTTTCATACGGTTTATTTGTTCAGATAATGGCCCAAAACCACGGAGAATAGTCCGTAAACAGCTCTGGAGTGATAAAATAAATAAAAATAGATTGAGCATCAAAATGAAGCCAGAAAAAAGGATTACCATGGTTGGAAAAACAAATATTGTAAGTCTTAAATTATAAAATGGTCGAATTATTAACAAATATTGATATTTTCAGCCTAAAAGCGTAACAAAACTGGATAACGTTCGCCAGTTAGTAAATTTAAAAAAATACGAACAAAAAACAGAAAAAGATGTAGTAGAAAACCGCACAATGTTTGAAGAACTAATCATTAAAATTGACAAATTACAAGAAACATTAGACCAGAAATTCGACGATCTAACAAAAAAAATTGAAAAATTATTAGAATTAAAATGCAATTGTCATCCAAAAAGTGATAAAATTTCGACTCCTCAAGTACAAAAAAAGACCAAATTTGAAATTTTGGAACAAAGATTAGAACGGGGATCGCCGATTTCAGACGCATTAAGTTTAAGTGACTCCGACTCACCTATAGTCAAACAAGAAATGAATTCCTTAATTAGTGATAAATCCGATATCAAAAAATCGTTTTCAACTTCAAATTTAGCAGAAAAACCAAAAAAATCTGTACATTTCACATCGGTCTACGATATTCGCAGCAGATATGAAGAAATTAGAAGTGAAGCCAGTTTTCTGTGCACTCCTAAAAATACCACTAAAGTCAAAAACTTAATGACTCCATCAGTTAAGAATAATAACAAAAAATTAATTTCCCGAACAATACAAAAACAATTAATTTTATTAGATGACAATTAAAAATGTTTCTTATTATATTTATTTATTTTGTCTACGAAAAAAATGTTTTATTTATGTTGTAATGTGTATGAAACAAAAAAGTTTTATTTATTTTAATATATGTACATATATAAATAAAAATATTTTTCTTATGTTTTGTGTAACTCTGGATTTGGATTTTTTTTTGGCTGGATTATATTCTTAAAATTCCATTTTTTTGGTGGCATTCTTTTAGCTAAATATAACAAACACAAAATTAGATAGAGGAATCAGATATTTGTATATTTTAATTTATTTATCAATAAAAATTTGCGATATAAGATATGAAAAAGGATTTCATGCTGAATTCAAATTTTCTTCGCCCGTTGTATTTTTAACAGGTGTCAAGGTTCTTGATGAAAATATGAATAATAATAATAATTTATATTTTAATCCCGTACAACACGATTTTAATGTTAATTTGAAGATATTTCAAACAGATCAGGAGTATGAGCCCCCAAAAATGTATGTTTTCATGCTTAGTTTCGGCCAAAAATGTGAGGTTAGAATATCACGATTTCGGCTAAAGTAATAAGTAAAATGTAAATAAAAGTAAGTGGATATCATATTTCAATAAATAATATAAATACAATACATTTCTTTCAGTATTTAAGTTTTATAAAATTTGATTTGATCGAACAATACAATTTCGTTTAAAAAGTGCCGCGTGTATCCCCTCTCTAGAATGAACTAACAGAGATGTTCGTCTGTCTCCACTAAAGCCGTGTTCCTTCGGGCTGTGATTTCCAATCTAAATCATCAAAGTAATCATGATTAAAACTTCAATCCCAATCTCATGCACTCTCAACTTTCTAATTCCAACCACCATGATATGTGTGACCTTTTTATAGTATTCTAGTATTAAAGTTTGAGAATCAATGTAAAAATCTGTACTATATATAAATAATATAAATAAAATATAGGTACCCTATTTTTTTCATAAAAGATAACACTGATAAATTGAATGCAGTGTCATATAAATAATAAATAGAAAATAAACTCTCAATGGTATTAATTACATGCATAATTTAATTTTAGTAGGATATTCCACGCAAGTGAAATCAAGTTGTGTTATTTTTACTTAATTTATTCATTTTCATTGAAATTATATTGAAATAGGTATTACGAATGATATTTGAATTTGTGTGCCATAATTTTACATGCAGCGAAACAAGCGAGAAAATAGTCGCTTGTTTTGCTTACTAGCAAAACGAGCAAATGCTAAGTTAGCAACTCGTTCAATACATTTTACTTCCGCTTTGCTAGCTTGAACGCACCTATAGGTATCCTAGTGTATTGTAGGGTACCTATATACTCAGGGTATGGCCATGACGTGACTCGCGGCTCGCGTTTCGTCCACCATTTGCGGGCCACGCTCATTTCGTTGTTGTTGCGCAAATTATTATGTACTTTCGTGGCTATTTGTTTTTATTTTAATGCAAAACATTTAAATAAACTTCTAATATTTATTTAAAGTGTAAGTAATAGTTTTATTTTATTTATTTATGTATTTTCTTTAGATATTGACTACGATGACTGGCAATATTGAAAACATAAAAATTACCAATATTAAGCACAAACATTTAAATTTTTAATAGGTAAGTTTAGAATATATACTTTATTATATAAATAATAACTACAGTTATTAAATTAGATGTGATAATAACAACCTATTTCCTATGCTCTACATAACCTCTAAATCTATGTCATAATAATAATTGTGTATCTCTTAAATAAATGATTTTTTATTACCTTTATAGATTCGTAGTGTGATTATTTAATATCCCTGTATAATATAATATTACATTTCTTACAAATAAATAGGGAAATGAATTATCAGTATGTTTGACATTGACATTCTGTATATAAAGGTACCCTAGTGTATTGTAGGGTACCTCTATACATATACAGGGTATGGCCATGGGCCGAGATCACCGCCATTAGCGGGCCAATGTCAACTGTCAAATATACTGAGAATTGGATGAATTTACGGTACCCTATTTATTTGTAAGTAATGTGATATTGTATTACAACAAAATATTAAATAATTATACTATGAAATGATAATAAAAATTAATTTATTACATAAATATTTGTATGACAGATTTACTCCCATCTTATTTTCCAGCAAAAATCTTTCGTTATACAGCGATTTTAGGTTTGTAAACTATAAATCTACAAATAATTTTGTTTTATATATTATTAATAATAACAATAATGTTAGCACTTTTCAGGTTTCGCAAGGAACACATGTATTAAACAATAATTCACTTGCACTTGCATCACCAATAAGATTATATTTAACCCGCTTATTTAGCTGTCGCCTATTTCCAGAAATCTACCCGAACTAAGTCTCTTCATTTCGAAATTACCTATACAAAATCACAAATCGACACTATATCTGCTCTACACATACAGTCCATACGATGTAACTTGGCGAGCCAAAAGAATGTAATTCAGTTCACTATTCCTAAGTTGCGTTTTGTCAAATATTTACTTTTACTTCGATACCGCACAGCTTCAGAAGTGAAATAGTGATTTTACAATGTTTTATTGCCTTACACAAAGCAAATTTCACCCTAATACACTCAAACTCGGGGTGTCAGGTACTTTTCAACCCAAGAAGTTATATTCATACATAAGCGTTGGTGCATTTTTTTTTCAATAGCAATAGAAATTTTATTTTCTTAATTAATTTAAAAAAATAATTAATTATAATATGATTTATATAATAAATAATTCATTCATTGTGACCAGCACAATACCTATCGCCACTTCCTTTTTTTTTGGTTATATAAGTATAGTGAGCGAACAGTCATGTTACATTGTTGGCCTTGACAAGCAGATGTGGGGTCTGTTTCAGAATGATAATTAGTAGTTATGTACGTAGATGTCAAATGTCAGAATTTTTCATTAAAAATTTCAAGATTTTCTAAATTCACGTAGTTAATTTGTCAGCAGGAGTGTGGAATTTACTTGTCGAGGAAAATAAACCACATGGAATTGGAAAATCACTAAATTTAGAATGAGAAATTGTGATATTTGACATGTATATACATAATTACTAGTTATCATTCTGACATGGGCCCCCATATCTGCTTGTTAAGGCCAACAAAGTCACATGACTGCTCGCGCCCTAATGTATTTAACATTTCTTGTATACCACACTCTACACCAAAAATTCTACTTATATCTATTCCTCATATTTAAATATTTTAAATTTAAATTCATTCTATGAAGAAATTTTGTCCTACTCTTCTAATTTTTCGAGATGTTTCCAATTCATTGTCGGGATTAACAGTATTTCTGAAGGGTATGTGTAATATACCTATAATATTAAATATTTAATAAGTAATATTACTTATTAAATGTTAATACATTAAGAAATAATATAATGTATGTACTTCACAGAAAAAGTCTTCAGTAATGTCTCCGGATTTCTGACACTGACATTTATCTGTCAGTTACAAACAATTTAAATTTTCAACTATTTTCCATGGCATTCTTTCGGCTGTAAAATTTATTACAACAGGTTATTTTATATATTATATTTCTTTTATCTCTAAATCTATAGAATATATAATAAAATATTTAAATGTATCAGATAGAGAATTTAATTTTCCTTCTACTTCTGGTTGTCCAATTGTTACCAAAACCTTTTCAGATCTTCCTATGAATGTCCGATTGGGAAATACGTAGTTAGACAAATATAAAGTCTTATAGATTTTGAGAAATCGTCCTTCTAACATCCCACATACACACACACACACATACATCCACACACATACACACAGACATTATCGTAAAAATGTTAAAAAGGGACCTTAAAACGTACGTATTCAATAAAATCTGGATATGCGATTTTTAGCATGAATCCAATACCTCTCTTAGCGAGAGGTAAAAAGAAGTGGTTATACAATTTAAGTTAAAGTTTTATAAAAGTGTAATTGGAATTTACATTAATTTACCCTTAATAAATATAAAACCTACTATAAAATAATATAAAAAGAAAATTAAATATAATACAGTACTATGAGAAATACACAATGGGGTATTCCAGTGTAGTAAAATTTAAAAGAAAAAATATTATAATGTTATTAACTAGGTTGTAAAACAACCGAATTCTGAAAAATAAACTCAAAATTGTTTTATTTAATATGATTTTCCATGTGTTTTATTTTAGCACGGAAAAGATTACACGTGGTGTATGACGTCCATTCGTTCTATGACGTATGTAATGACGTACTTGTCTGCTTGTGGAAACAGAAGAAGCAGTGCGTTCACCATTGATGCTTTCTCGTTTCTCAGCTGATCTTTGTTTGTGTTTCTTGCTAGTTTTGATATTTTGCTGTAAGAATGACAGCAACCAAATTGTTATCTAATAATACTTTAATATAGTTACAACTAAAATCCACGGATAACAAAAATAAAACAAATGAAAGTCATCCAAAACAAAATAGCATCTGACACTGTGAACAAACCAAATCCCCTTCCCCTTACTCGCTCCAAGCCAAGCGACTAACAGCTGTAGTCTACGACATGAAGCGAATTGACGTCATACCATATAATTCAAATTTTTAAGCATAATTGAAAAATTCATATCTCGCGGAAATGACACAATAAAAAACTCAAATTTTCACATTTGTATTTCAAATTTATTGAAGTTTCAGAAAAAATAAATAAAAAAAGATTATTAGAATACCCCATTCTACAAATTTTGTGTTTGCCCATTTGACAGTAGGTTGACGTCATATCTCGTTTGACCTGTAGTTCAAAACTTGCCACCCCAGCGCTGCGATCTTAAAATACATGCCAATAAGCAAACACTTTTTTTAAAAATTCTGTCCCATTATTGTTAACGAAATATTCTGTTAAATAATTTTTATTGTTGTAAGTTGTAATTAATGTTTTTTTTTTGTTGCACATATATTTTCCATTTTTACTTCCTTGTACGTAAGTAAAGGAAGTATTGTAATCGCGAAAAATTTCGGTTTTCAGATTTCAGCGGAAATATCCATTTTGACTAATTTCGTCGTGACGTCTGTATCTCGCATAACTCAAAAACGGTAAGCCGTAGAAAGTTGAAATTTTGTATTTAGGACTCCTATAACATCTAGTTGTGCACCTCCCTTTCTGGTTATTACACAATTTCCAGAAGTGGTACTTTACATGAAACCTATAATAGATTTTAATGAAAAACTGTTTTAAAATATAATCCAAAACTTTTCAAATTTGGTATACAAGACTTTTATGTCAATCGAAATAACATAATAGATTTTGGTTAAAATAGGCTAACCGGAAGTGGTACATTACTTAAAGTTATTAACAGTTTTTCTTGAATAAAATGATTTTATTTTGATTTTAGAAATAAATGCTTCAAATAAAAGTATTAGAGAATTAATTTATGCGTCTAGCACATCAAGTATTATTAAATTAGCCCTTTGTATAAGCGAGATATGTAAATTTAAAAATTATATACTTTTTTGTTTTTGTAATAAAGTTTGCTATGGATTAGGACAAAAACATAAAAAAAATGTTCATGTCAAATTACGTTAAATACGTGCAATTTTATGATTCGTACAATAACAAATATTATATTTTTATTGTGAAACTAGTCATATTCATTGTTGTAATCAAATATTTCTTTGTTGTAATCAAAACTCTCTTTTAAAAGAACTGGGTTAGATTAATGTTAATTTAAGAATGATAGTAGCAAATGAATTATTTTTTGTTCTATATCAAAATATTTCTCGGGCTTGGCTTAAGCCTGTCAATATTTTGTAATTTAATTATTAAAAAAATATGTATAGTTTAATAATCGTACAAGGAAGTCGTGTGGTGTCCACATCAGATTTTTTTAAATTAAACTTAAAGTGTAAAAATTTGCTTTTTAAGCTGCCCCTCCTCCAAATACTTTCTGGGTGCCCTACTGCATATGTGTATCTATTTTCTTTGGGTATAAAGTATGAGATTTCTATTGACAATTATTAAATGAAACTTATTATAGGGAAAGGTCTAATGTGATAAACATTAAAACTAATTTATATGTATAAATATATTTATTAAAATGTCACTACGATCATGGATCTATTATAAAAATATCTAAATGGCTCCTAACAATTGAGCAAACACCTTTTAAAATTATTGTATTGTTCTTTAAAACAAATGAACAATAGAATTTTTATATATATATAAGCGTATCAAAGAATTCTAGTGCTTCCCAAAATGTTTATACCGTTCCCTATGTTTGTTTCCTATAAACTAGAAGGCAAGTACAGTTTAAATATATTTGAGAAACACTGTGTGACATATTACACTTAGGAACCTTCACAATAATGGAAGGAAATGCACATAGAGTGATGAATACCATCTCAATTATTACAATAATTAAGAAAATATTAATTCACATAACAACAACGATATAACAAAATAAATGATCATACAATAAAATTTTATCTTAATTTTGTATCACATTGTAATTTAATTATGTACGAGTATATATTATATGATTATTTATTTTATATAAAATGTATAACAAGGAGAGAAATATACAAACAATATTGCAAGTCAATGTTTAAGGAGTTAGAACACAGTTTTTTTTTTTGTCTTTTTATGTGTTTATATGTACTATGTATGTATATTTAAAAATACGCTAAAATATGACAATAAATAAATATTAGCTACAGTGTTTAAAACTAAAAATTGACTAGGGCAGGTTTTTAAAACCTTAACTAATACGAATAGAATGAAAAAGATTTTCATTCATATATTGTCAAGATCTTTTGCAAAACCAACATTCGTTTGAAATCACTTTTTTGTTATTTTTCAAGAAATGCAACAATCTCTAAATATTAATTTTTAATCGACATTTAAAAATATTTTCGCTTAATTTCTAAATATGAAAATAATATTTACAATAAAACCAACAAAAAAATCCTTTTTCTTTTTGAAAAAAAAATTCCTTTTGTAAATAAATATCACAGATAAATTTCAAGAGATTATTGCAAATTTTTGCCGTTCTTTAAAATAGTAAATCATTTTAGAAACTTCGTCCTATTTAACTATAAAAACATTTAAAAACAATTCCCTGAAAAATTACCTATAGGTGCCAAACATTCCTCACTTTAATATCTCTTCTACCAATCAATCAAATGATCATCTTCAATCATACCTCGTCCTCTTTCATTTCCAAAAAATCCTGTAAACTCAAGCCCTGATTCAGGGGGGTTATAAGACTGTTATAATACACTTCTAACTCCTTACTAGTTACGTTCTTCTTCATATGTCTGTCGGTGTGGACATCATCGTCGAACCATTGGGTTCCAATTCGATTTCCTTGTTTCCAATTGGACTTCATACGGTAGAGCTTGTAGAGAGAGTACATCGTGAAGATAGATCCAAATATGAAGAAGCAATACATTGCTGTGCTTTCTAAAGTCGGTACTACGTTGAGGTAGAGTTTCATTCTGGTTGCAAGATAGTCTGGCAAGGAGTACATACGCTGAAAAGAAAGAAAAATTTAAGTTTAACTTGCTGTTCTCGGTGAATAAATAGAATGCTCGGTAGACCTCTGTCAGAATGTCTTGTCTGTTTTGTGTTATTGAGCATAAAAAAGTTTTAAAAGGAAGTTCGGGACAGCATATACCCACATCGCCCACATCCAATAATAAGTATTTTTATTTGTTATACTATTTTATAAATAATTTTGTTCAATGAATCGAATTTATATTTTAATTTTAAGAGGAAGTGTTAGATAAAATTATATTTAAAAATATAATAACTATACTTCATTCCACGTAAGAAAGTAGCGTTTGTTGAGATAGGGATATAAATTCTGCCGTATTCTGTTTGCATACAAGGTGTGTTCAAAAACTATCGCGAATTTTGAATTTTCGCGGGTTACGTATATTCGAATTTCGATCTTTTTGTGGCTTTATGTTGGTACTCATGTCTCTCACTTATGTCGACAAGCTCGGCCATTTTGAATGTTCACTTACTTGTTGACAGCTGCTTTGCTTGCACGTGTTTTGGATCGTCTACTCGTAGAAATGAAATAACTTCTTTGATAAAAACATTTTATGACAATGACAAATTTTAAATGAATTATTTTTTTCTACGTTCCGTCGCCTTTAGATAAGAAAGATATTGTCTTGGTCAAAAAATTCATAGTCAGTTTTTAACGAATAAGCACAATAGGTAAAAATCGAAGACGATCCAAAACACGTGCAAGCAAAGCAGCTGTCAACAAGTAAGTGAACATTCAAAATGGCCGAGCTTGTCGACATAAGTGAGAGACATGAGTACCAACATAAAGCCACAAAAAGATCGAAATTCGAATATACGTAACCCGCGAAAATTCAAAATTCGCGATAGTTTTTGAACACACCTCGTATCTACTTCACAAAAACGAAAAATAATATCACCTGTCAGTTGTCAGTTACCAAATGAAATCTACAGAATTAAGTGATGCTTAACCAAGTTTTGTTGTAATTTTTAATATTCAAGTCATGTACATTTTTATAGATAAAATATTCATTATCGACAATACTTGGTTTCACGAATTTAAATTATTTATTTAATGCATGTAAAAACGGTAGGCTCTCAAGCGACATCTACTATTTTCTTATGTGAAATGATCTATTGAGTAAGATGTGTATTTTAAAATGTGATGACATACACTAAACAAGATGAAAAATATAATGATACTTACAATTTCCATCCAAAGCATAGGCAGCACCATATTGGAAAAGCGTTCTACTTTAGCCATATCGGAAACGTCTCCAATGGCCATGTTAATTTGAAATCGTACTGCTACATCAAGAGGCAGCCCAGAAGTCTGAAAATAGATATTTATAAAATTTCATCTAAAGAATTTATGTTATTAAATTTCTCCTACAACTACTACAATTTTATTTCGAAAAGAATGAAACACTGATTTATATAATTTTTTTAAAAATATTTTCGCAAACCTATATATTGTAATACTTTCCTTGACATTGACCTAGGAATTTTATATCTGATAGCTCTTTATAAGCAAATTTAGATAAATATAGATGTGACATTATAAACTACGTTTATTAAATAATTATATACGCTATAATTTATAAATATATTAAATTTGAGAAATGTTAATGATATATACGATCATTAAATTATAGACTAATAAAAACCTTGATGTTTATCGCATATTCTGATATATATTACCGGTTAAAAAAACAATGACGTCAATTAGTTTTTTTTTTATTTTTTAAGTATTTATATCTCCATAGACATTTTAAATTTTTGTTAGTAAACAATATTGATTCAGATTATAATAAAATGAAAGATGTATGATTATATCCATATTAAATTGACATCCCAAATTCGAAATAACTATCAGATGATACAAATTAGAAAATATTATCATTTTTTTTTGTTAAAATGTAGTTTTTAGCTTTGCTTCAAATAAGTAAATAAATAAGATTAGGTATAGAAATAATTCTGTACGATTATAAATATGTATCACATCATATTAATATGTAAGGAAGGGCGGGATTTATATGTGAAGAAAGTATTTGATAATAGGTATTCATTTTGTAGTGATTTAAAATTCTGCTCAATGCATTAATCATTGTAAATTACAATGAAATTAATTCTTTTAAAAAATAATTTTGCATAAAGCTTTTGAAAGTTAATACTAATTTAATAACTGTAATAAAAAAAACTTGATTGAAATTGTATGGCACACAAGATTTTCAATCTGTAGTGAAATGGTTATTTAAAATTTGGGAATAAAAATAAGTAGGTATTTTCTTTGTAATATATAAGATCTCAGTACCAATTACTGTTTTTGTATCAAAATAGGGATAAAAATAATAAACATAATTATTATTTATAGTTACTTAATATTTTTCTTACCGGGTTGATGATGAAGTAGCTCTCATGTTTGGAGGCATCAGGCTTGGATCCTTCTACAGAGTTCAGCAGCTCTGGATCTGAGTGTAGGAAATGTGGGTAACTGAGTGCAATAGGGAAACCGTAATAGCAGTCAGTAACATCTAGCAGACCGTATTGTAAACAGTTGCCATTCCGACAGAAACATTTGTTGTCAGGATCGTAGTAACCATTATCCATGGCGTTTGGTGCGAAAGTATATTGCCAGCCTTCTAGATTTTGACGGGTTGTAGAATTCACTCGAATCTAGAAAGAAATGGATGTTTCAGATTGCTAGAAAGTAAATATGTAGGTTGTAGGTGTAGTAAATGTATGGGAATTAATTTTGTTAATATTGACAGTGTATAGACATTTCGATAGTGATGTATTTTATTTTCCAAAAATAAACACTACTGCTGTACAAGACAAAATCTATTGGAAAAAATGTTTCGAATTAATTTTAGTATCGCTATAGTTTATATTCTCATTTAAAATGATAATATTTTAAATATATTAGAAATATTAATGTCTTATACGAATAATAATTTGCATTACAATTTCCGTATTCCGTAAGATTTAAAAAGAAATAAGGAAAAGCATAAAATATAATTAACTCCCTCTTTAATAAATAAATCAATAATTTTTGAAAAGGCAATAAAGAAAAAAGTTCAAGGTCTTATAAAAATGAAATTTATATGAGGTAATAATTCAATAAAAAAGAAAGAATTGCTATTTAATATTAATTAGTATCTTATTTTCGGAAGTTTACCAATGCATTTAAAATTTATCATTATTACATCAGCATTTTTCTATGCTCTGAAGTATCCCGCTTTTAGTTGCAAATAATTTATAATAAAATAGATAAAATGCAATTATTAATATTACTAATTATGAATTAAAAATTCATTATGTTCAAAACGAGCGCTATTTTGATGGCGTAACCCGTACTGCTAACGCATGCGCACAACAGTTGAAAACACTTGGTTGTGAAGAACCTTTGTCTTGACTTCATTCGAAAGTTCGTGCTTGACGCCGCGAGTGTGATGTGTTTAGAAAGAAACGAAATATGCCAGGCATTTACACTAAGTCCGTTTCGCTCGTTCCAGGCTTCTCTTTCTAAGCCGTGAGCGTGACGTCAGCGAATACTTGGCGGGATAATATTTTTTGAACTTTGCAATTTTATTATAGCTATATGGAATATTTATTAGCGAAATAAAAAAAAAAACACGTATCTCATATTTGTTTGTATATATTAATATATTAAATAATCGGAAAACGTGAACAACCCTATTCGTGATGCAAAATTTCGAATGGAAATTTTATGTGCGTACCTATGTTAATATAAGGAATTTCTCTTAACGTAAATTTGCTATTTACAAATATTTAAATTTATTAATATTTTGTCTATTTTCTATAGATAATTACAAACAAACTTAATATGTTTACCTTAAAAATTGGTATCTTCCTTATCAATAAAAAGTATGAAATTTATTTCCTCAAATAATATTTTCTTTTAGTCCTTTTTTTCATTGTTTATAAACATAATTTGGTTATTTTACAATTTTTATGCTTACCAAAGTAGATCCTCTGCATAAACTCTTTCTGTAGAAAAGCACTCTGTCGTTGGGCTCCAGGAAGCTAGGGAATTTAGTACCATCTGATGCTCCTTGAATATTAGCACAATGGCGTCCTTCCCATTGTGGTAGTTGAGTGGATCCTCTATATGTGTCCAGGAGTCCTGATAGTTTAGGATCGGTTTCTCCTGTAAACACTGTTTCATGGTCGCCTTCGAAATCGTACATCTGAAAAGAAAAAAAATGACAACGCTTAGTATCTTTCACAACTCTGAAGAAGAGAAGCATTTGCGAGATTTTGATTACACGAATTTGTTCACTTACTTATAGGTTCTTTATTAAATTTTTAAGTTTGGTTATTTTATCTTGGAACATTTGTATATAGGTACATTTATATTTTTGTAAGTAAAAGTGGTTTCAAAATTTTTAGAATGATATTCGGCCTTATTCTATAACTCAGTGGTTAACTTTTAACAACTGGTTAAAAATTTGAACCAATCAAATAATTTTTTTAACCTATCGTTAAAATTTATCCATTGAGTTACAGAATAGGTCCGATTATTTGAGTTAGAGCGTAAACAGGATCCACACACACATACATACACCCATATACATCATCGTGAAAATGTTAAAATCTGATTCTAGGATCCTTAAAACGTGGTCATTTACCAAAATCTCGATATGTGATTTTTAGCACGATTCCTAAACCTCCCTTTACCGTAGCGGGATGTAAAAAGGACCAAAGAGACTACAATAAGTGATTAAAAAATGCATTGTAAAAGAGCGAAATGTAAAGTAATAAACATTGCTATGAATGTTTGACAATTATAAGATCAAACTGTGAACTATTTTGCGATGAATGTAAATAGTTACATGATTCTCGATGAAGATGATGCAATATATTTGTCTTATTACAGGGGTTGCGATAAGAAAGACACAGAAGCAGAAATTGAAAATGGATGAACAGAAAAGGGAGGCCATAAGGATTTTAGGAAAAAAATAAAACAAGTTGAATAAAAACTATATAAAGTAGAAGAAATTAAAAGTAAAAATAATAAATATAAGCCAAGATTCGAAGAACAAGCTGAATTCTATAAATAAACATTATTGTCAATTAAAATTTTATATGTATATTTATTCTGTTCAATAAATATGTTACTGTAAAAGTGTCCAATAATTATACATTTTGGTATTGTTCCACTTTTTTAAATTAAAGAAATGATAAGAGATATAAACAATGTTACCGTCTTTTTCTCAATCAGTTTAGATAGAGTTTTGCAAATATTTGAAAAGAAGAATTCCTTAACTGTCCAATAACTGTATGATTTACCCTAATTGGATATTCTGTCACATTTTTATTATTGGAAATCTATACATATATATCTATAGTTTTTGTGTTTCGGAAATTCCAGAACATTACAACGGTATTTTTATGTGTTTAATTGTCAAATTAAAAAAAAAAAATAACTGTTCATAATTTATTAATTTCATGAAATTCACAGAAAAGGTTCTTCAAAAAAGAAAGATACTATATTAATAATAACCCACAGATTATTGATAGAAATTTAACAGAAATTAATTTTGTTCTGTAGCAACACATTAATTCATTTTTATCCGAAAAATATCTTAAAGTTGTAGCATATACACAAAAAATCTTATTTTATTACCTTTACATTTCGTTGTCTTTCAGATATACTCTATTGAAGGGATTAGACAAAACTTTGTTTTGGTTGAAACAATAATTATTAAACTTTATGCCACCAGTATTGCATTAGTGTAAGTAGTGCAAGTTAGAGTTAACACTTTTCTTTTTCTTTTACAGAAACTTGATTTAGCACTTAGATGTAAACTGTTGTATTCATAATAATTACTTTCGCTAGACATTTGGACGCCGATTATTTATTATTTACATGCGTGTGTATAGATATTTATATTGGTCATTATTACATTGACAAATAAATTCTTTGATTCAGTGCGTATAGGTTATTTAAATATTGAAATCTTTAAATAGGAATAAGTTTTTGTTATTAAACAGGAAATAATAATGAAGTACTGTGAATGATGGTAATTGTCTAATATAATTTCTTCTCAAATATGAGTTGCAATATTTCATGGAACAGCACTTATTCACGTATGCAGGTGACAGTAAGAATATAAATTACATAATAAAATTTCTCTTGACTGTCCTAAAATTTCTATGAGCGATTAGCACTTCAGTATAAAACATTTGCAAATACTTATTTCTGAAATATCTACAGTGGATATTAAAGATTTAGTGTAATGTTTTATTTGGTTCAGTTGCAAATCCGACGATTAGTTTTCGAATTTGGTAGAATTATTATTGTTTGGAATTATTTGTTGTACACAATTATTTCTGTGGTATACTTCGTATTGTTTGTGAGGTAATTTTTATTTGGTAAAATCTATAAAAACAATAAATCTGATATGGCCATTGCCAGCACATTACCTCCCACCTTTTCAATTCTTATTATAAATAAATTCATTAATAATGTTGTTAAATAAGTTGTTTATTTTCACATATCAATATTCCAACATACTTATCTTATTAATAACATTTTATTTTCAAAAGTCTGTCAAGGAGTTGTGTTTATCATATCGTTAAGGCATAGATTGCAAGATTTGGATTATGTTATAAATTTATAAATTAAAATATTTGTTTTTGTCAGAAGCTATCGTCGGGCTTCAACGAGGAATTGAGATTATTTAAATAAATGATGGTCAGGTGGTATCACATTTATTAATTTTATGGGACGTTTCGGGAAACAATTTTATCCTATCTTCAGCCGGTTTACATATAAGATCTAACATGTGTTTATAGCTTCTGACAAAAATAACCCTACTCTCGGGGATTATACTGTTTCGTTTTCCTTAAAATATTTGAGAAAATATCAGTCTTACGAATTAATTTATTTCCCATTCAACGTCTATTACGTGATTAGATAATTCATTAATTTTAATAAAAATTTCATGTTGACAGATGCGCACTAAAAAATAATTAAATGAAAAATAAATAATTTTCCGAATTTTGGAAAAAAATCTTTTTAATTATATATTGAGTCTAGCGAGCACATAACCGATGCTACTGGTCGAATGCTCTAGAACATAATCCTTTCTTGGAAGGTGATAACATAATTTCGGCGCGCCTCAGGCGGCTGACGAGAGTGGAAACAGATGGGGAAGATAAGTTTAATTACTCCCGCTTGGCCGATAATTTTGTTCTATTGTTCTGGAACGATACTGGATTGTTCTAGAATAATGGAGAGCGATAAAAGCGACGCAGCTCTGTGCGGGCAGGCAGTTCAGTTGAGATCAGTACAGAGTTTACGAGTTCAGTGACTGGAGAGGGTTGGTCAGTGGATTTCGGATAGTTGAATGGTGAAATAAATAAACAGTTGGTGAAATAAATAACGTGTAAATAAATAGTTTTATGTTATTGTTTAAATAAATAATCGTAGAGTTAATTGTTTAATAATATTCTTATAGTAATCGTTATTTTTATAATATTTATCTTAAATATTTATCGTTTAATAAACATTTATTTTAATTAATAATGTTTCTCTGATTTTTATTCTTCACGCAAATAAATAAACGTTACAATATAATAAGCCGCGATACGTTTATAAGACTTTATTTTTAATAGAGATAATTTTTTCTTCAAGGAATTTGATATTAGCTGCCCTCGTACAGGATTTCAACCCGGAACCTCTAGATAGGTAGTTCAATACTCTACCATCTTACTTGACGAAGGTCATGAGCAGAGTAAGTTAAAATGAGTTATTACTATAGTAGATATTTGACGGAACGTGACTCGAATGACCTTCAAATGCTTCAGAATTTGTATGCGCTTGTTATTTCAAAATTTTAATTTATTTTTCTCTTTTCATAATTTTTCTAGAGCACAGGTACTTGAAAATATTCTTGCTATAAATTATATGGCGCAAGAAGTTTATTCATATTTCTATTAATAATAGGTGAAATTTATGTTTGGAAAACTTTGTTGTTCACGATTACTGAGTAAGATTTCAATATATTTAAGAGGGAATGAAAAAAAAAATGGAAAGCAATTCAAAATCAAAATATTTCAAAACATTGTTATATCAAAGTAATAGGCGCACACAAATTAGCTGATTTTAAGCATTTCAAAGCTACTGTCAGCTCCTCTATATAAATGTGTTACAATTTTCTACTTTCTGTCATGAAAGCAGTATTAAACAAGTCAGATTCTATTTTGCTTTATGCAATTTTTCAGTATTTAGTTTTATTTTTATACTCCGTTATATTTTATTTATCATGATAATAAAATTAATGATATTTTAAATGACATCACGTACAGATTACATAATAATTTATTTTTGAACGTAGTATATTCAATTTTTGATTACAATAGAATTCGCTAGCAATCAACGTTTCCCCGTTCGACCCTTTTATTTTCTCTGCGTAATTGCAAATGTGGCGGGCAAAGACAAATAACACTTAAGTCGTTTTAAACCTTGCATGATATTTTTATTTTTTTATTTTCATTTTTGAAGGTCGAATTATTTCCAAAACCTGTTTATAACATTTCGCATCGTTTCCTTACATTTAAAAATACGAGAGCAAGTACGAGAGGATAAACATCATAAATATGTATCGGAGACAAGAACATTTTTATAGAAAACTTGAACCAAGCGAGGGACAGATTAAAATAATGGCTTCATAAAGATTTTCATACAGTTATTTTTACTAACAATAAAAAGATTATTTAAAGAACATTTACATATTAAATATCGCAATATGATTATGTATATACGAGTACACACCGTAGACAGGCAATATTTTGTCAGATCAAGCTATTTTTCTATTGTATGTACAACATTTATTTGTTCTGAGTATTTGACGGACCCGTTGTTGGTTGAAGAGTATTTCGACTAATAATTTATTATATTTTGGTAATACGTTACATATTTTATTCGAAACATAAGCGCAAAATAAGTTTATTAAAATTGGAAAATTATATTTTCTTTATACGTAAAATAAATTATGAAACCATTATGATGTTTTCAGTATTAGAAAAATAATTTAGTTTTTAACGTTTTGTTGTCAAGGGTAACTTTAATTATTATCAAAGTGTATCAATTAATTTTATATTGATTAACACAAAAATATAAAATACATATTAATTTATTATATGAACATATATGTGAGTCTGGGAAGCCCCCCCCTTTAACTTTTTTATTATAAGTAATAGAAAAAATGGATCATTAAAAGTTTTATTATTTTAAATGTACTATTTTATGGCAGATATAGATATTTTTTATGAAGTCAGGTGTACCAGATACGACTATCAACTTTTATGTTTTAAATAGCAACCTATAATTATTTTACTATAATATAATTTTTTTTTCTTTTCAACGATGTATTAGTTTTTATTAATGCATTTAAATAAAAATATTTTAATAAAATAATTTTTATTCAAATATTCTAGGTGGCTATGTGAGAATAAATAATAAATAAATATATAAACAAGTAAATAATAAGTAATAATAAATAATGTATAGCTTGTTGATGTTAACATTGGACGCGTTCGGCACCCCGGCAATGCTGGCAGCGATGAGAACCGCTGAGCGCCGATGTTGCCGAATGCAATTGCTGGACCAATCGCATTCGTCCATTCATTGTGTTCGGCAAACTTTCGCGTTGCGGCCAATGTTACATTTTGTTTATTTCCCATATATCTCAATTATCTTGTTTTTCTCGAATTTTTTCAAATACATTAATAAAAACTAATACATCGCTGAAAAGACAAAAAAAGGCGGATTATATTTTAGTAAAATAATTATAGGTTGCTATTTAAAAAATAAAAGTTGTAAACCTGATTATATAAAAAATATCTACATCTGCCATAAAATAGTATATTTAATATAATAAAACTTTTATATGAGTCATTTTTTTCAGTTACTTATAATAAAAAAGTTAAAGGAGGGGGGTCTTCCCAGACTCACACTGTATACTGGAAACATAGAAAAATAACAAGCTTTTACTTTTAAAATAAGAAAATTAATGGCACTTCCATTCAAACTACTATATATGGATACTTAAATTTTCAATATGGAAGATGGAGCATGATTCGTAAATGCACGGAGTAGAATATAAGAACATTATTCTACAGTGCAGTTAAATATAAGAATCTATGATATTCGTTTCTGAGATATTTTTGATTAGAATAAGATTAACATAATTAATATGACCGACTCTGGTGGTGTAGTCAGTGTCGGTTATAGGTATTTTTGCGCCCTAGGTACATCTGAATTTTGCTGCCCCTATTATAAGACATTTAGTTCTTGTAAATAAAGTAAAAAATAGGTACCTACGAGCCTACGAGTATGATGAAAATTGAAGTTTCATAAGGCAATCTCGAAGGCAATCTGTTAACACATGAACCCAGGTTTGGAAAAAGAGCCGCTCGGCCGCTAGTTTTACAAGGGACAAGTGAGACATTAAGCCTTATGAAACATATTTTTTATACTATTTTTATATTAAGATCAATTTATAATTGTTAAATTTTTAAAAATTTAGACGACAAAAATGTGACTTGGTGTTTTTTATCAGTTATGTTGGTAGCGGCTTCTTGCTAAGAATTATAATTTCACAGATGAAAATTCGTTGTTGAATGACATCAATTTAAGGTTAGATGTCACTCATTTATCAGTTTTGAAAGCAGTTAGTCTAGAAAACGAAAAGTACCGAAAACAGTACGTTTATAGACCTTCTTAATGATGTGTTTTCAATACATTTAGACTCATAAAGACACCGAAATAAGAAAATATTTTTATTAAATAACCTGTCTAAACAAATTGTACACTTTGTAATAAAAACAAAAAATAGTGGTATCTTTGTCATGAATAACATTTAAAATTTTGTTTTCCGAACTTGAATTACAGCAAATTCTCTAATTCTTCAAGAAAAGGTTCATGTACTCGTATCTTTGTATGACTCCATCCAAACTGAGACTGAGTTGACGGAAATCGTATTGTTTAACTGTCAGAATTAATTAAAAACTTTATAAAGTTAATAAATTAGGCAGTTACTAATATGTGGCGAAATTCATAAAAGTACACATGTTGTAACCGAAAAAACAATGGTTTAGTTAATAATATTACACTATATTGGATTTTTGAATTAAAAAATAGATGTAGGTAAATAACAAGCGATATTTGAATCATTTTAACTTAATCAAGTATCATTTGGCTTTTAGTTTTTTAAACATACGAGTATATTATAAGTAAATGAATTTAGTATGATCAATTTTTATTTTATATTTCAAATATCAATCTTAATTTAATAAGCATTACTATTTTTTAAGTATCAATTTTTTTGACAGTAATACTGTCTTTGTTCTTGTTTTTAATATTTATTATAGTTAGAAAGAACGTTATTCTATAGTTACATATTACAAAAAAATATTGTATGATCGATTATTATATTTTAAATATCAATCTTAATTTAATAAGTATTATTATTTTTTAAGGATCAAAAATATTTTCTTATAGTAATACTTTATTATGTTCCTGTCTGTAATATTTTTAATTATTATTAAAAATAATGTAATTTATTACAGTTAGCTATACATTAGAATTTAAGTTGTTACATTTATTATTTTATAATTGTCAGTCTGATCATCAATTTAGCATTCCTTCTTGGAAAAACCTACGCCAAAAATTTAAAATGGCAAAAGAAATATTTCAATTAAGATAACACCTGATTCCTTTTGTAAACAAAACAACTTAATCATTATCAAAGGTCACATTTATGTGCCAACTATACAAATTATTTCTTATACTTTAACATAATATCCATAGTGATATTTTAGGATTTTAGCCTTTAAGTTTTGTTCTTATACAAGCAGTTATTCCCTTGGAATTTTAATTTTCATGTTTCAAGAACACCTGTTTTGTAATTACCAATGATGGCATTTCTGGTAGGCACATTTTTACATTACATCAATAAATAATGCATTTAGAACAAACTGAAGTTCTAGATTAGTAGAATCATGTATGTTCTTGATCTAAAATCATAGAATGCAGAAAATTAATACGATAGATTAATCTTTCGATGTAATGTGAGCCATTAACAGTTTTATCTATATATAGAATCTTTTACAAACTGAATCTACGAGTATATATTGTTTTTATAAACAAAAGAACAAAGTAATTATACGTTTGTAACTGTATGAAGAAAAATGGGAGATACAAAATGATTAATAAATTAGCATTTTTTTTGGGTCTTGATGGACAGAATTGGCGATTAATTATTTTTTACATCAAGTTCTTGGAAAACAATTACTAGTTTTTACTAAATCAATCTTTCAAAAAAGATCACCTACTTTGCAATGACGTCAGCAGTCGAATTCTTGTCAAATTAAAAGTTTGAGAAGTTAAGTGAATTTATATCAATTATGTTTTTGTTGAAATTTTTAGGTAGCCTTTTTACATGAATATCAATAATTATCAATTACCAAGTTAAAAATATAATAATAAATAATTTAAAAGGATAGTTAGATTTATTATAGAATATAGTAATTAGAGTATAAAAAAGCAGAATCATGCTTCGAGAATAATTTTTAAGTCAACAAATTAAACTTGGAATAATTTAGTGTCTAATATTTGAAAAAAAAGTTTCTACAACTCATTATAAATAATGTGTTATTTATTTTCTGGTCTGGTATATAAGTAAAATGTATTATAAAATAATTAGAAATCACTTAGGTCATGATATGATGCATCACAACTTGTATCACCAACACTGGATGACTTGGGGATGAGACATGTTTTTTGTTATCATAAAATTAATTCTTTGTAATCTGATAGTAGTGATGGTATTTTTATGTATAACGAACTTGTTATAATAATTTTTGTGTATATGTACCTTATTAGCAGAAATTGAATTATTTTATTAGTTTTTTATCTTTTTTTGGGTACGTTGCATATATTTTAAGTTTATCTGTTTCTAAAAAAATCATTTATTTAATTTTAGTTTTCATTACTTCTATATGTTTTAATACGTATGTATACAGGGTGTTTCGTTTAAAACAACCAGCGCTTTTTTGCGCAAACTAATGAATTTATAAACAAATGTTATATACAAAAAATCATCAACAATAAGGGGCTAATTTACCAGAAATAACAAACCGAAAATACAACCAGTAGTTCTCAAATGGTAGAATAGAATTCCATTATTTTAAATGGTACCTATATATATATATATATATATATATATATATATATATATATATATATATATATATATATATATATATATATATATATATATTTAGCCCATTATATAGGGAATTTTATTCTGATTTCAACGGAATAAATACTATTAAGGGTTGTATAACAATTATTTCGAAAAAATTGGTATTAAAAATAATGTAGCAATATTGTAATAGGCTATTCAATACACAGGTATACGTTTGTTACCTAGGTTACACTAGTAGTAAAGCCATTTTTTATTACATTATTTTATTATATTATTTTAATACCATTTTTCTCGAAATAATTATTATACAATCCTATACAATATTTACATCGTTGAAATCAGAAAAAAATTCTCTATCTAATGGACTAAAATACATAGGTTGCTATTTATAAAATATAATTTTGTTCTACCGTTTGAGAATCACTGGTTGAATTTTCGGTTTGTTACTGATAAATTAGCCCCTTATTCTTGATAATTTTTTGTATATAACATCTTTCTCTAAAGTCATTAGTTCGCAAAAAAAAACGCTGGTTGTTTTAAAGGAAACATCCTGTATACCAACAAATACTATTAACAATAGGCGTGTAATGTTTGCTTTTAGAGTTAAAATGTTGTTTTGTGGTACCATTGTTAAAAGTGACACCAGAGTTAAATTTAATATACCAATTAGTATTTTTATTTTTAATAAAATAAAGTTAATGAGAAATTCTTAATATTAGATCTCAAGTAATCATTGATGAACGTCTATGTTGTACTGTCTACCGACAATAAAATGGGTGGCAACTGGAAACCCTATAGTCTTAGTGAATTTAGTTTACTTTTGACACAATATAATTATTGTATCTATATTAAGAACTTTTTCATATTGTGAATAATAAATAACATAAATATCATAGAAAACTGTACAATGTACAAAGTACAAATGCGACACTTGGTGAACTGCTCTGAATAATATTAATAATATTTAAATTACACTTGGCAAAGTTCACAAAATTTCAGTCTCTGAATCAACCTCTCGGTCATTTATCAGAGACTGGCCCACTCAACCAGTACACCACACTGAAGAGCTCCAATAAGAGCGTAACGCGTCTGTGGTTCTGGTTGAGTGGGCCAGTCTCTGATAAATGACCGAGAGGTTGATTCAGAGACTGAAATTTTGTGAACTTTGCCAAGTGTAATTTAAATATTATTAATATTAAACATAAATATCTTCCACTTACCCTATCTATAAGTCCTAGCTTGTCAAATTTGATCCAGCCTGGCAAGAAGTTGTTTCCTAGAGTTAGTAACTTGCTTTTGTACCCGAACATGAACTCCTTGGCAGTCATACGAACTAAGGGCTCTGACTGAGTTTGTCGGATAACCAGGTTTAAACCAAGTCGTGTAAAATAGCTAGCTTCTCGTACTACATGTGTTATACTCTGAAACAAGCAGAGAATTTTTATTAGTGAAACATATTCAACAAATACAAATTACATTACAGATATTAATATATAACCAGCAGCCAGCCTAATGTTTTTTGAAATTTATTTTTTGTTTTTCTATTACTTCTATGGAAAATCTGTGTACAAAGGCAGAAAGTTGGCCAACTCACAGAATTGCTCTTCATAGCATGCCCCACATCTTGAATATATTAGAGATTTTTTTTAAAATGAATTTAAATTTCAACGATCTGTATTTCCGACAATATCCACAACTTTGGGTTTAATAAATAAGACCACATTGATAAAACATGTGAGCTTCTTAAAAACATATGTTGTTTTCCCTTATATTTCAAAATCTAAAGTCCCTTTTGTGACATTCATGCAGACTCACTTATTTTCTACTTGTTTTGTTGTTGTTCTTTAGATTTATAAACATCGCTTTAGTCATGAGATTTTTTGACACGAGCGGGGCGATTTTACTCAAATCGAATATCTGAAGAATTTATAAGACGTCATATGCTATTGCTTTTTGTACGAATGCAAATTAAGATAGCAGAAACACAGGAACACAGTTTTTAGGTTATTTATTTTTACACAATAATAGCTGTTAGCTACAGAAGATAATTTCGGCCAGTGCTTAATGAATCAGGTATTAGAGGTTGCTAATTTCCCGACGTCTTCAATACGATGGAAACCACAGTTTGTCAACTTATAATTAAAATGTTGTTTAACGCCATGAAAACCCGTACGTTAAGAGTCATTTTAATAATGGGAGTAGAAAAAATAAATATGTATATTAATACATCTTCTATTTACATTTAATATTTAGTGTAGTTGTATACAAATAGATCTCGGTAAAAGATAAAATTTCACCTCAGTGATTTATACACAACTTCTAGTATTATTGATTTTAATATGATTAATATTTAAAGCAACTGAATGAAACATATGTATGCTTTATTTCAGAGTAATAATTTTGTGTCATAAATTTGAGAAATAGGTAATAAAATTATTGTTATCTTTTCTCGTGAATCAATGTAAAAGGTACAGTAATATATTAATACATTTCTTTTATCAATATTACAATTTATACAATTGTTTCTCCATATATAGTGAAATATAATTTTTCTTTTAGAACAATTATAGAAATGTAAAAGTAGAAGCAATTAATAAAAGTAATAAAATACTTTAGTCGTGCAAAATAATTCACACAATCTTTATGCTAGATCTGTGTTAGTGAATTAAGGTTTTACCAATGTGAATGCCGAAAGGAACATATAGCTGTAATTATTAGTTAAAGGATGGTGTTTTAAAAATAAAACACAAGCCTTTCCACGGAGGAATGGCGGTAAAATATCGAGAACTTTCGTTCAAGGTTTACTGTTATTTGAACTTGAAAAGTTGTAGCGAAAAGGATTTTTTTATTTCTTCACCTTGGAGGTAAAAGACTGTGTGTATGAAAGATTTATTGATAGCGTTTTATGTAGTACTGAAAATGAACATGTAATTTTTTCAAACAAAAATAAATAAAATAATATATACCTCTACAGCTATATATATTCTTCGTATTCGAATTTTTTGTAATAGCTCTGTTTAGACAGACCACGATAGGTGGTGTATAAAATTTTAACTAGGTAACTGTTCAGTATTTTAACTTGGAGATGACGCGTGAGATCCAAAACGATATAAAATGACACTATTTACTGAAGATACATTTTCATACGAGTGCAATAACAGCATCTTTTATTTCTTTCTTTTACAGTGCCATTTTGTTAGGAAAATCTATGAATATTTTAGTTGTACGTACATTAGATGTCATACACGACACCACTACGAGTATATCAGATTTGTATTTATAGTTCTTTTTATTATTGAAAATCACTCGCCTTTATGAATTATAAACATATATACTCGTATGGGAATAGCATATGTATACGCATAATATAGGATGAAAAAGCATTTCTACAAACATTATGAAAATATGAATTTTTAGCAGAGTTCTTATTGTGCTAATTCTTAATTTTTCAAAGCGCATATTTTTTCTTGGCATATTAACTCAATATTTAATTTTTACAGTTACCCAAAATAGGCACAAATGCAAATTTTGCGATGCCATAAATGTATTCTATGATCAAAACTACAGAATTATGCAAATATTCCAAATGATTACTTAACTTTTCACATTATAGGTAACTAATTGAATAGCATTATCATAATGATTAATGAGCCAGTTCGGTAATTTGACACTGGATATACTTTGATAAATAAATAAATAAACAAATAACCGGAAATTATTTACATATTTAAAATCTAACGTAAAATAAATATATTCTGTGGCAATAAAATTTTATATTTATGTTTTATTATGATTAAACATCTTTTATCCTATAATAAAATAATGAACATTATGAAATATTTTAATTTTATTATCTTAACCCCCGGTTTTATAAAGGACAGAATATATTTACTTCCAGTTATTATGTACCAAGGTTCTACTTTTTATCACGAATATTGAATTTAGTTGGCGAGGCCTGTAGGGCCGAGAAAAATAAAGCATATGAGTGATAATTTTTTTTTTGAGAAAATGAAATGAATATTTATCTTTATAGGTTATGTTCACAAATCTGTCTGTTGCAGTCAGTCAAACAAACGAATTTATGTTCAGTGTTGCGAACCTCGGGACATTGAAGTTATCATAAAGAACACTTTAAATTATGTGTTATAGTAAAAATGATTAGGCAGAAGACGAACGTCATCAATCTTTCAATTTCTAAGTCAATCCTTGTTCCTTTTACAAAATATAAAATTATTGGACATAACATGGTCATTCATAGTAGTGCCAAAGTATGGTACGAAAATCAATTACATTTATTTCAAATAATTTTATATTCCGTAAAAGGAATAATTATTATTTTCAGTATTAATAATAAATATTCCATAAAATATTCGTAATAATTGTTCAGTATAAAAAAAATTGTTCAGTTCTATAATATTTATCTTGGAGTCGTGAAGGATCAAGTTGAAAATTTCAAGGTTTTGATGAAGAAAAGGCCTTACTGATCCAGTATGAAGAAAATTTATTAAATTGTTCTTGGACGTTTCGGACCATAGTTTTAACGATTACATAACTTATAATGAGAACAGATCACATTTTTGTAGTGCTTGTGAATTATTCATACTGGATCAGTAAGGCCTTTTCTTCATCAAAACCTTTAAATAATATTTGCTCAGTATAAATATTTAATGTTCAGTAAATTAATATCGACATAGGAGCCACCAGTCGTTGTTGTTGTTTTCATTAATTCTCAAAAACACTCATCAGGAATCAACTTCGAAGGGTGTCGGAAGATACCGACGTCCACCGACGTCGTGACGCTAGGCGTCGTTATTGAGTTTTCATTAATTAAAAAAAAAAAACATTCATAGGAGATCGACTCTGACTATGGTGTCGGAAGATACCGACGCCCATCAACGTCGTGACGCCAGTCGTCATTTCTGAGTTTTTATCAATTCTTGAAACTAGTCATTGGGAATTTACTCTGACGAGTGTCAGAAATACCAACGCCCATCAACGTCGCGACGCATGGCGTCATTTTTGAATTTTCGTCAATTCTCAAAATCACTTATCGAGTAATCAACTTCGACGGGTATCAGAAGATACCGATGCCCATTTCAAATAGTAATAAAATATTTACTAGGGTAACAGGATCCAACAGAACTAATTTTTGTCCAATATTAAATTCCAGCCCCTCCTTCATCCCAGTTAAAACCACGGTTAATGTAGTTCTTGCCGTCTCTAAAAAGTTATGGATGTTATATAAGGTGTCGATGGGAGCCAACACGAAGCGAAGCGGAGTGATTGGCTTCGGGCCAGTGTAGCAGTTAGTATATAAAATTATTTCTTTGTTAAGTAAGGGTAGGTTTGAGTTCCAATACTGAACAAATATGAAAAAAGGTTAACAAAAATGTTTTTTTACTGAATAAATAATAATAACGAATATGAGAAAATACTGAACAATAATGTCTTTTTACTGAACAAATATGAAAAAAATACTGAACAAAAACTATTTCTAAATATAAAATAATGAACAAAACCAAATATAATACTGAGAAAAATTGAATAAAATGATGGACGCTTGCTTATATACGTGCCAATTTTATTTAGTTTGAAATTAAAGTTATCTGTCGTTTATAAAACCCGTCGCAAATTTAATATATTCATGTTTTCCTGTTTGTCATACTACTGTGTATTTATTTTAAGGTTAAAATTTTTATTGCTCTTGTTACAATTCCAGTCACTTGTGAAATATCATTAAAATATTTTCAACACAGTAACTACGAAACACTTACTGCATCTGTGACTAAAAGATGACTTATATAACTATATTTCTGTCGCGACTTGTTGTTATTAGTAAGTGACATGACATACTTCAATTGTTGTAAAAATTTGAGAAAGAGTAATTAAAGGTATATACATTTTTTTTTATTTGTGAAAGAGAATGTATGAGAACATCATAAGATAAATGTTTTCTTGCTAGGAGCTTCGATTATAAATTAGTAACTATACAATAACTAATGTAGATATTAATTACTATTTCTGACCTGTAGGCAAAATTTGACAGCTTCATTTAAATGTGGTTATCGATTTTACAAAATAACGGGTTTCAATATCACTTGATCTCATTTATATGTAAATAGGTTAAAAATGAGAATATTTTTACCTCTTTATATGTAAGATATATGTGTAGGTACACTTAATCTAACAATTGCTCATTAATTATTGCAAATAGACTGTTGTAATTTCATAGGGTTGATTATCTGTTCAGTGTGAAAGGTAAGTTGTAAAATATTTTGCAATGTGTAATTATTGTAAATTATATATTTCACTCTTGTACTGTAAAAAAATTAATGTTATATTTTATATATCATAATTTATTTATCTTTTAGTTTATTTCAAAATAATTTTTCTGACTAATTATATTCAGTTACTACTGATTAAGTAGATAATATGTATAAACATATTTAAAATTATTTTACTTTTCATTCATGATTTCCTTCATAAACATTCGCGGGTATGATTGTGACGGCAAAGTTTCATATTTATTGTCATTCAAGTAGACTCGTACTGCATGTAAAATATCAGTATAGGCCGCAAGCAGACACGTGACTCGAACGACCTTGAAGTATTTTGCATCAGCTGATTTGTGTTCGCTTGTTACTATGGCAAGAATAATGTCATTTTGGCAAGAACAATGTTTTGACATAGATTTTTTTATGATTTCATCAGTGAATAATTTGAGTATATAAATTTTTGAGAAGATGATCCACAACTAATACCCTTACTGTGAATATATATCTCAAGTCTTAACAAATGATAAAGTGGATGTAGCTTATGCCGATTTTCAGAAGGCTTTCGACCGTATAAATCGTTATATTTTGATACAAAAACTTGAACTCTATGGAATTTGTGATACCCTTTTGGAGTGGTTCAAGTCCTATCTGTGTGATAGATATCAAATAGTCAAAATTAATAATGATATGTCATGAAATTCATGTTACACCTGGCGTGCCCCAGGGATCACATATAGGACCATTCTTTTTTCATTATTTATAAATGATATATCTAAAAAAAAAAAAATTACTTGCAAATTCTTACTTTTTGCTGACGACTTGAAATTGTTTCCGGTGGTAAATAACAATCATAACACCAAATTATTACAAGAAGATTACTGGTGTACAATCCATCAATCCAAATGTAAATAAATGCGAAATTATGAGATTTTCAAGGAAAATATATTATAATTTAATTACTCTTTGAATAATACTGTTCCATTTATTAAAGATTTGACTCAAAGTTGATTTTTAAACAACATATGAATGGTATCATTAGAAAATCTTTTAAAATTGTGTGGATTTGTAATTGGAATGTGTAAAATTTTTACCAATATAAATACTTGTATCTTGTTGTATAATACTTTAGTAAAAAGTAATTTAGAATATTGCGGTATCATATGGTTGCCTCATTATCAATATTATATTTCTTACTATACAAATTAAAAATAAAAATCGTTATACCTATGAAAGAATGTTTGTTGTTGGTTTTAATAGTTTACGACACCGTAGAAATTTAGCTGAACTTTATATATATAACGGCTCTATATTCTAAACAAATCTGTGTCTTGCAGATCTGTAAATCTGTAAATAATGAACAAAATCGCAACGAAACTGCCACTCTTATGTATAATTTTATAATAATCAACAAAAAAGATCCGTTATTGTCAGTTTTTTACAGATTTACAGATCTGTAAGACTTACAGAATTCCCCTATAAGCCTAATGAATGGCCATTTAGAGATGCTCCACAAATTATTGTGTTGTTTTACTTTGAAATTCCATCGTTGTACTCTAGATCAGAACAAACTTTCTATGTCAAGTTAAAAAATACTGCTTTTGGTAAAAATTGTGTAATAAATAGGCTAGTAGAAGTCATTAGTTCTATTGGTGATCATATAGACATATTTAGAATATCATTGGAAGAATTTAAAACATCGCTAAAATATATATTGATATAAATTACGTATGTAAATAGTTTTAGTCACAATATATCCTGTAGCTTTATATTTTTTACATTTTATATATTTATCGTGCCATTTCAACTTTTTGTCTGTAATGTACTTATTGTTAAATAAATAAATAATAGTTTTTAATCTTTTTCATTAATATTACCTTATTAGTTTCACAATGTACAGAAAGGAAAAGCATATAGGTTATACAACATAGAAAAGCAAAAAATATTTTTCGACGGTTATTTAGAAAAATAAACACGTTTTCTAAAGTGTCAAACAAAGTTATGTATTGTCATATTTATGAGTTAGCTGTACAAGTATAATTTGCATGTATCCAGTGAATCATGTTTTTTTCACCAACCTTGCAGTTTTTATGATGAATAGGATTTAGAATACATTTTGTTTGATTTAAATGTAGTCATTTATAATACCCAAGATTTCATTTCAGTACATAAAATGTAATTTTATGGAAACTTGTTGGTTTATAACAATATATAATTTATTGTAATTTCTAGGATTTTTCTCGAATGTTTTGTTTTGTAAAGTAAACAAGGTGTACAAAACATTATCATTGTACTGTTCACTTTTCAATTTACATTAGAATTATTTATGATAAGGACGGAATTTTCTGCATAAATTACAGTTAACAGAAGAACTATTGAAGTTTTTAAGGTAATTAACTTAAAACTAAAAGTATGTAGCAATTAATTTTAAAAAAGAAGAAAACATGACTTTATTACTTGTTCAATAGTCATTAAATGTTAATCATGCAACAAAGACAAATATTTAGCCCATGAATTAACCAATAAAACGCAGTAGGTATGCAATATTAACCTAGATCTAAAGAGCCTATGGGCTGTTTTTTAACTAGGAATGAAATGAAACGTAAGAAATACTCCATAAAAATACCAAAAAATCAGTAAGAAATTTTTCACAGTAAATTTACGTTTTGCAACTTTCATTGAATTATACGAAAACCGTGCAAGAATTAATTAATTTACTTCGAAAATAGGTACCCACCGCAGAAAGAAACAAATATTCAGAAGAAATCGGTCTATACGCTGAATATACAAAATACCAAAATACTCGTAAAGGTAAAATTTTGTTACATAACACATATTTCGGTGTGTACATAAACGCACCTGAATGCTGAAAACGCCTGAAAAATTATCAAAACTATTTTTGCGGAAGCTAATACTTTTCCAGTAAATAACGTATAAAACAGAAATTAAAACAATACTTTACGTAAGAAACCATAAATATTCTACAAAAAAGCAACGAGATATAAAAGAAATTATCGTTTTTCTCTTGTAATACATTGAACCGTCTTTCCCAAGGTATAATAATTTCAAGTTCATGAGTAAGAAACGACATACTTCACCACTTTCACTTTCAGATGACAGTGCATTCAAAAGAGATGAAAGATATCGAGTAAATAGGTCATTGAGACAAGTATGTTAGTGATACATCTAGAGAAATTAATTATGTGGTGCAGGTAGAGAGGTTATGAATCAGATTTGTTTGTTTACATTTCCGTATATGTTTACTATTATATCATCAGAAAAAGTGTGGTATTTATTTGATTTCGATTTCTAATATTTATAATAATAAGTAATTGAGAAAGTTTTTAGCTATAAATTGTTACTTGTAGGTAGTGTTTAAGGTTATTCAAAGTTTTTAGGTAAGCTAAAGCTGAAAAATAAGTATCTTTATTTATTTGTTAAGGTGTTGTACTGTTATATAAGGAAAAGAAACGACAATATTTTTGCAATAAACACAGAAAAGTACTTTTTACTTTTACTGAGTCTAAAGTAAAATGCAACTTTTCATTGAAGTGAAATAAAATGGAATATTTATTTGCATTTATATATTTAAAAATTTTCATTGCAAACAGCAAGATTTTTTTATATTATTATATTATCGGGTCTAAACATTAACAAAAAGTAAAACAAATATTTGCAACCTTTCATATCTCATATGAGGTTGTTTTATGTGGGCAAAGGCAACTATCAAAATCTCATTAGCGAAATAATGAATACGTTAGAGGTGAATGGAGTGGAAAATTTTAACAAATGTTATATACTCAATGTAAGAACGGAAAAATTTAAACTTGAAGTCAGGTCAAATCATGAGACGGTATAACTTATTAGCGGAACATATTGTAGATTTATTGGATCCCATTAAGCCTCATTCACAGCTCTTAACATAGTCACTGTTTTTGTTTTTGTCTTTGTCGAATTAAACCATTTACAGCTCTTAACAAAATTATATACTTTTTTAAAATATATAATATTAGTAGATGGTAGTAATTGGTTTATATACAATATATATCTTGATGTCAACTATTTTGGGTTATAACAACGACAACACAAAGACAAATGTTTGAAGTTTGCAAACTGTTATGTTTATGTTTAAGACAAAGACTAAAACTTAAGCTGGGACGGTCTGTCAGTATTATGTTTGTCAAACCTTTCAAGGTTATTACAAATGACAAAAACAGTAACTATGTTAAGAGCTGTGGATGAGGCTTTAGATAGAAATAGAGAAAATGCAAACAATGAATAAGATGAATTGATGATATGAAGTAATCCTCGGGAACATAGGAGTTCCCAATACACAAAACAAATACTTGGGAATTAATATAATGACGAATACCAATGTTTTACGGGGAATGTTACGTTATTGTTGACAAATATATTGAAGACTTTCACACAGCAATTTTCATATTTAAATTTATTAAAAAAAATATACAAGATTGATAGAGTCTGTAGGCTTTACATCTTAAAATGTAGTCTCGTAATTTGCATCATAAGGATACAAATAAAATTTGTTTGGCTCCTACAACTTTGAATTTCAAAGTAAAGGTTTTCATTGAAAAATGCCAAAAACTTTTGCTTTACGGAAGAAACTCATTTATTTTATTTCATATTTCCTATAATGGTTATTTAACAAGGCTGAAAAGTAGCAGATTTACTGCCGCGGCGGCATTTCATAACAAAGCGAAGTTGAGTCTTTGAATTTAGCCGAGGCAATGCATTTACATTTTTCCCCTGTTAAGCACAATTTTTCGACGATTGTTTAGAGTTAAAATTAATTTTATGATTACTTTAATATTTTAAATGTTATTTTCATCACGTTTATCACCAGGGTTCCCATGTAAAAACAAATTTGAATAATTTATTGACAATACTGCTATAATTAATAGTGTTAGTTGAAAACTAGTGCTTTGCAGTAAAATGTCGGAAACTGAAAAGTATTTCCTTTATAAAATATTTTACGTCTTACCATGGTGAATTTTAAAATTATTTCTTATTTAATTTCACCGTATCGTCAACAAAGCGACTATAAATTCATTTCATAACGCTTCTAAGTTTATTGCACTTTCTCTGTAAATTATGTATTTCCCTTTTATTATTTTGTCCTAAGAACTGACCTATCCTATCAGTTCATTTCACGTGTCAAACTAATTGCAATCAAAAATCGCATTCTGATGCTAGCGAATCTAATAACTACATTGTAGTTTGTAGTAGATTTTTATTTGGTTCGTTCGTTGTTCGTTCAATACGCTTTTTAACAATATGAAAATATCTAAGATTTATGGTGGCAAAATCTAAGTGAGTCCAACTTAATTCTTGGGCTAGGATCTGAGTAAGTAGTAGTTATATAAGTTGATGTGAAAGTGAATCTGACTAGAATTCTTGAGTTAACGGTTGTTGGTACGCTGATTGTAAAGATATTCATTTTGAATTTAAAGGATTACACATAGCAATATATGTAAATGACTATATCATTCATTAAGTTGTAAACTAATAAGAATGCGTGATTTTCCTTAGTTACCACATATTACAGCGGTTATTATAAAGTAACCATGGTGAACGAATATACGAAACTTTGTATATTCGAATATACCTATCTTCGTATATTCACTTATAGGTGCGTTTGGTTATTTTGTTCTTTGTACTCAGAACTGTCAATGTTATTTTTAATTATATTTACAGAGCATAAAGTATAATATTTTTTCCTTCGAACACAGTATGGAGTACAAAAATGATATCTGTATTTAGACTTTGAGGAGAAAAATCGTGCTTTAATTGTATGCTTTAAGTAGACATCTTAAATGATACCGGCCGCTTCAAATGTACCGAAAACAATAATTGAACGCACCTATTATTTGACAGCAAGGCATTATTCAAGTAAAAATTTCAGCATTTATTTTGAAATACGAGCATTTCAATATATTACATACTACTACAACTATATTTAAAAAGATAGGTTATGTAGCATACAGTTTAACATTTCTGACAAAATAAAATTGATCACAGGTCTACGTTAAATTTACAATTTACTTTTTAATTTATTTTTTATTCATAATATAGTCTACCTGTATACAACTCGACAATAGAAAATTTTCGACATAATCAACGAGTTGCCTATTGGAAATACCACTCGACCTTCGGTCTCGTGGTTTTTCCAGACAACACGTTTCGTATAATCGAGAATTTTCAATCGTCTTGTTGTATAATATATGAAAATTCAATATTAATTAGTAAATTTAAATGCAAAATACAATTGGCTATTATATAACTGATATATTTTTACGGTACAGAACAAAAGAATATGGATAAATTATGCATTAATGAAAAGTTAAAAAATCTTTCTATGATTCCATTGCCTAGATTAATATTTACGTGGGAGATACAACTTGACTTACTTCGCCACTGCTTCTAGTTACTGTAACATTTACAAGTGTATTACTCTAATTTTCAATTGTTACATTTTGCAACATATGTTTCATTTCAGTTAGAACTAGACATAAACTTCTTGCGACAATACGTAACAAGACATCAGTTTTCAATTAACGACGAAAAGCGAAAAGGTGAAGTTCACTCAATACCTTCGTAAGAGAAATTTCCAGAATCTTACTGTCGTTGCTAACCAGTTTAATGTATTGTATGAGTACCTTGTGGATTTAATTCTACGCACCTGTGCGAAATCATTCATAATTTCAGTGGAAACTGGTTGGTTATAAGACTTATTTGGAATAAAAGTTATGCAATATGTACAAGAATAAACAAAAAGTAATTTTGAGCAGATAAAGGTTGCAGATTTTGGGGCAAATAAGTCATTACCATACGAGATAATTTTATAAATGAAACATCAGATGAAAACATGGAATTTAATAAATATAATAAATTTATCATACAAAAGTAAACCCTTCACAATAATAATAAGAGCAGTGAGGTAATGTTTGGTTAAGCTCTCTATAAGGCAGAAATACATGGTGTAACAGCTAAACGAGCTACCACAAATAATTTCTATATTATTATAGAAGACCAAGGGGGGCATCCGATTAGAGAAGAAAATATTTTTTTTACACCCGTGATTTTTAAGTTACAACATAAAGTTATAGTTTTTTAAATGGGATGGTATAGTATATTGAAAGACATGTATTACAATTATTATTGTAATACGTGATTTTCATACTATTTTTCCAATTTCGCATTAATTTACTTTTATTTCAAAACAATTATTGAAAGAAATATTAAAATATTAAGATTGGTAACACTGATAGTTTCAATAAACCTTTGAAATTTAATTTATTTTGACATTTTTGCAACAGTTACTAGTTACTAGCAAGTTAGGTTATAGTTAAAATTATATTTATTGACACTTAGACTAGGTTACCAACTTCATAATTTAAAAAATTCTCAAAAATATTTGAACAAAATTGTTCATTGTAACACTATTTTTGATAAAAACAGTTGTACAAAATTCACTTTGTAGAAGCGAAATAGGAAAAATATTTTGTAGGCCTATTCGATAGAGTATTTTTTTCTGAATTCAATCATGTAATCATTTATACCCTTACTTAACAAATATATTGAAAAAAAAAATGAAATTCAAAGGAATTTTATAATTATTATTTTTTCAGTAGACTATATATGAAAACAAAAACTGCTATCTGTCAATTTAAATCATTTAGGTTGGAAATCAAATAGAACCTTATTATTAAAGTTATTGAAAAAATTGTTTCATTTTGATTTAAGTTCAATTGTTCTTAATACATAGTCTACTGAAAAGTAACCATAAAAATAAAATTCCTTTGAATTTCAATTGAATTTTTTTCAATATTTTTATTATTAAGGGTATAAAATGATTACATGGTTGAATTAGAAAATAATTCTCTATCGAATGGGCCTAAAAAATATTTACCATCCTATTTAAAAAAATATAACTGTGTTGGAACTTGAGGTTCACTGGTTTAAAAAAATATTTCTTCTCTAATCGAATATCTCCCTTGGTCTTATATAAGATTGTCTTATAATATTTTATTGTGTCTAATAATATAGAAATTATTTGAGGTAGCTTGTTTAGGTTACATTCTGTATATTGTAGGTATAACAAAGGTACAGTTAGCTATGTTTTATTATATTTCATTTCCCTACCGTGCGTCGATGACAAACTTTGGTAAGTAATAGAATACATAAATATTAATATGGAAACTTGATTTTAAATATTATTTATCGAATAATCATCATAGCCAGAGCACTTGAGACTGTTTTTCATAACAGGAACTACAAGCCTCCAAGATTTCTCCGTTTTGGCGTTATTTATGTGTATTATATTTCCTAATTATTCATAAGTTTTAAGGGCCGTGTAGAAATTGTCTCAAGGAAAAAGGGTCGCGAAAAAAAAATAGATTGTGCACCCACTGTATATGTTTAAGGAAATCTGGACTATTGTAAAAATCCTCAAAATCTGCAATAGGTAAAGTGGTGCACTCAAAAATTATTGATAAAAAGCTTGGATGATATTTTATTAAGTTAAGCGTACAGTGGATATGGTAAACACGAAAAGCAGTACTTTTCTCCCGTAAAGGAAAATTCTGGGTCAGTAAATTCTGCGAGAGAAAAACTTTCGCACGAAATTTTTTATTCCTATTCCTACTGCCTATAAGGTAAGGTTTTCATTTCTAAAGAATCATTTCTTCTTCTTTTCTAGAACTTGATGTCCTATTCTCCATCCATCGTTTATATAGGTCTACCTAGCGCGGTGGATCATCATATGTTGTTATTAATTATTTATTAAAATTATTATTATATGCTCATGTCATTTTTGTTATTTCCATATAGTTTTTAATATTAAAATAAGAAAAAAGAGTATGAATATGAAGCGAAACACTTATTTAACAAAGAAGGCGAATGTCATGCAGTAATGAATATTGTTTGATTTTTAACTGCTGTTATGAGTATTCTGTAGACGTATGTAGAATGAAAGGAATTCTTGCTTTCAAGTTATGTAAAAACGCAGAGATGCATTAATCTTAATTACACTTATATAATTTGATTACACTTTTTACTTAAGAAACAATAACACTAGCAACTTTTTACGAGTTCGTAAATGTTTAAAGCTATTTAAACCACTAATCGACATTTCTTTTTATTTGTGCTCATTGAAATGGTTTCGATTCACTAATTTTAAATTCGCATGCTACTTGAATTATATAATAATAAAAAATTTAAAATAATTTCAAGTAAAGTATATATAACTATTTGTTGATTTATTTACTACATTACATAAAATATGAAATGAACAATTTATTAAAGTTTTAATTTAACCTTATAAAAAAATTGTACTTTCAATTAACTGGATCTAGTATTGCTGGGTGGGGTATTCTTTACGTCAATATGAAAATAACCTTGAAGTATCGGGTCCTAAATATAACTAGATAACTAGTGCATTGAAGCTGATTTATTTATTATTATTGGACTATTAATACACAACACTGAAACATTTGAGTTTTTACAATATTCTTCTGAATTATTTAAAATCATGTTTTATTTTGCTATGCATAATTAAGATATGTAAAACATCAATCAAAATGTAATAAATTATTCTTAAGTGGTATTTAAATTTTTTGTTTGTTCTCTTGTCATTAATAGTTAACTAATATTTAATAAATAAAGTGACAATAATAAAAGTAGATTTTTAAATGCAAAGACCTACTCGTATATGCTGAACTTACTTTCATTAAACAGCTTATAAATCAAACCGTACTTAATAATACGCAGTTATTATTATTTTATACAACGTCACATTTAGTAAAAGTTTTAATAATAGCTTATTCAACGTAAGGGTCTACAATTTAAAAATTAAAATATTCTAAATGTTTATGTTTTATTAGAATAGGTAGGAATGTATTGTATTATATACATAGGTACTATATAAAATTGAAATGAACCAATTTTTATAAGAACGTACGGAAAGCCGTGATCCAAGAAGATATACATATTTGCAAAGTGGCTGTCTACTGTCTACTTTCTTAAATACTAACACCCAAGTAAAATTATTTGAAAATATACAGTTCCAATTATATATATATATATATATATATATATATATATATATATATATATATATATATATATTATATTTCGAGTCTTTCAGCATCACAGGCTACTAAGACCAATACATAGTTAATACATTATTTCCAGGTGAAAAATGTAACTTTTTTGGAGGTTATTATGTATTTCGGAAGGTAATGTCCAATGGCCACATAGTTCATTGGGTCTCGTAGCCGTGTGCCTGAGTATCTGGTCGCGAATCTGGGGACCCGGGTTCAATCCTGACCGACGCCAAAAATTACTTCGAATTTTAATAGCACAAAATTGACGTGGTGCATTCTCCGAGCCAGCAATGAGTACCCGAAAGATGACGCCTGGTAATAGCCCGCACGGTACAAATATTTCATCATTACCGAATTACAAAGCAGATAGGTATATCCAATAACGGGTAATATGCCGTGATGATATATTTAATTTTTAGTTATTATGTACTTTTTGCACGCAAACTTTTTTCGTTTGTAAACCTGTCGAACGCTTTGGTTACTACGATTTTATCTTTGTATATGTGTGCACTAGCAGGATGATAAATTACAAATAACATACGAGTAAATACCACACTTCGACAAGCAAACTCATACTCGGATAAAATATATTTTTTTTGGTCCTTGGTACATAAATAATTATTTTTACATTACATTTTGTTTGTAATATGTATGTAGTTAATATAATTTATTAGGTTCTATCCTACGTCTGGTTTGTTTGCGTGCATAGGGTATTTCTTTTTATCCCGGGTTGCTTGTGTTGTCTGCGTTCTCGTAGAAGGTGCTTAATTGTTACTGTGTGTTGCAAAATTTATTTGATAATTTTAAATGTATTGTAAATTTTTGAAAAATGTATTAAGTATTTATGTATGCGAGTATAAGCTGTAATAATTTTGTTAATAATAAATACGTGTAGTGTTTTTAACGCCTATCATTTTTAAACTATTTAATTTTTATGTGTCAAATGCTCAATTCTCCGACGGGAAACCTCAATTTTTTTCACTTTTTTTTCTAAAGCTTGAAATCCCAGGTCTGTTTGAAAATTCCATTATGTTAGAGTTGAATTCATGTTGGCATATGTACTTGTTTTTTTTTTTTAGGTATTTCGGGTAAGATTAATGATAGAGCATAAGCGTTTGCGGGTCAACTTTTCGAGAAACGTTTAATAGTCGCCACAGGAATTTTTGATCCTTTGTTTTTGAACTACAGGTAAAAACTCGTTTTTTTTTTTCGAAAATATCTCATATATTATTTATTATAATAGTTAGAGAAAAATTGTTTGGACTAATTTTGTAGCGTTTCTTGCATAGAATAAAATGGTATAATTCGATTTTTTAAAAACTTAATAATTCTTGAGATATATCGTAACACAAACTTATATTTTTTTAAACAGGGACCTATATTGAAAATAGTCTCATATTTTTGATTATTTTATTAGCTTTTCAATGATGTATAACAAAGTCTATATTCTCTTGTTTTAAACATGAATAAAACATAAATTATTAATTTTTGGGGGTGACAAAATTGAAAATTAATAAGAAATAAATGAAAAAAAATCTATTACAGATCATTATTTGTTTATTTTAATTCTAAATCTATTAATTATGTTTTTAAAATTATTCTTAATTAATAATAATATTGAAAATAAAAAAGGTGATCTCTTAATTTTATTCATTTGTTTTTTAATAATTTTCAATTTTTTCACTCCAAAAAATTAATAATTCCTGTTTTATTTAGGTTTAAAACAAAAGATGAGACTTTTTTACATAGGTTCCCATTTAAAAAAAATATAAGTTTGTATCGAATCTCAAGAATTATTAAGTTTTCGAAAAATCTAATTAGGCCATTTTATTCTATGTAAAAAACGGTACAAAATATGTCTAAACAATTTTTCTCTATCATAATAAATACTATATGAGATATCTTCGAAATTAGCCAAAAACTTTTTGCCTATAGCTCAAAAACAAAAAAAAATCTGTGGCGACATCGAAAATGAGACAGCCTGTACATATAGGTATGCGCAGCGTCTATACGAGTAAGATCTATTATTAAGTATTTAAAAGTAAACGGTAGATATAGCAATGAAAAGTAGGTAAGTACCTATGTGTTTTGAATTTTTCATTTTTATAATTTATTAGTAATTGTAAGTTTATAAAAACACGCATTAAGAACAATTTCAAAATGTTCAATTAATATTTGTCATTTGTAACTACATCATTACTTTTATAGTCCAAAAAATAAATCTCATATTATGTCGAAAACAGAGAATTACATTGCAACAACCGCACAATTGCATATAATTATATTTTATTGCAACGAACACTAACTTTTTGAAACTTACAATTATTGATAGATTTTACTGTTCAGTTCCCTGGAAATTGCACACGTAAATTTCAGATATTCCCATAAAAATCTACTTTCAGATATGACTTACAACATGATTATTATCTTTGTTTTTTAATTGGTAGTTGTTATTATTTATTCATAGTGGCTGTAATACTAAGCATTGATTCTACATTTACTATTTGATAAAATATGAGATTTAACAAAAAAACATACTAATTCGACATTCGACAAGGTTCACTTTTAAGATGTTTTAAATATGTTGGTATAACATTTATTATTTTTTCACATTTTATTTTGTTGTTTTAATTGAATGATTTATTATTCATATTAAAACACAATAAAAGTAAAAACCGGTAGCTATTAATTTATGTAAATATATGCTTATGAATGCTTCTGTGTGATCAATGAAAAATTCTTTGCGTTTTTAAACGGAAGTTATAATAAAAATATAAATTATAATTAGAAAACTCTCTTGATTTATAAAATTGGTTGATATTACATGCGAAATATTTAGAGATCAATAAAGGTACTTGAAACCTTGAAATAATTAAATGCAACTACATTTCACATATTCATTCATCATACTTTGCTGGAGATTTTAACGAGTGATTACTAAACATATATTACTTTAAATTTTTACGTGTGCGTGTGTGTGTATTTGCAATACTAGAATTCCAAAAATTACAATTTTTACGCATTCCTCTTCCTTACATCCATATGCACACTTGATTAGATTTTGGTTATAATTGGTCAACCGGAAGTACACTCATTTGAAGATTTTAGCAGTTTTTCTTAAAAAACGCTGTATATATTAAAGAATATTCTTATCTATACGAATTGATTGCATTTTATATTTCATATTCAATGGATATAGAGATAAAGAATTATAAAGAAATTAAATTTTATAAATCAGCCAGTTATGTTATAACCATGGAAACAGCTACAATATTAAGAAAATTTTAACTGACAGATGTAAGAGTCAATGAAAAGAAATGAATGTGGCAGATATGAGGATGTTGAGATAGATATTGGGAAAGACACGGAAAGACAGGTAAGTAATTAAAGGATAAGTTTCTAGATAGATACAAGAGAGACGATTGCATTGGTTTGAACATGTCATGAGGACAGATGAAAAATATATTTGAAGAATAAATAGCTTAGTAGTAGGCGGTAAAAGAAACAGGAAGACCAAAGATAAGATGGAAGGACTTTAATGCGGAAGACTTGAGAGAAAAGGAACTGAAGGAGGACGACACGCAAAATAGAAATGAGTGGAAGAAGAAAATAAAAAATAGTGACCCCTAACGAATGGGAAAAGCTAAAGAAGAAGAAGATGTTAGTGTCATGTGCAATTTGCATAGTTTGTTTATGAAATAATTTTACTGGAAATATAGGATCTTTTGCAAGAAAATTTATGTATAGGGCGCGAACAGTGTGACTTAGCTGACATTGGCAATCAGATATGGGGGCTCGTGTCAATATGACAGCTATTACTTATGTCCATAACTGACAAATGGCCATTTTTTCATTCAAAATTTCATGATTTTCTTATTTCACGTAGTTTATTTGTTATCAGGAGTGTGGAATTCAGTTGCCGAGAAAAGGAATCATATAATACCAAAAAATGAAATTTTGAATTAAAATTTATTACATTTGTCAGCTATGGACATAATTAATAGCTGTCATTCGGATACGGGCCCCCATATCTGATTGCCAAGGTCAGTAAAGTTACTTGACTGCTCGCGTCCTATGCAACATAAAATGAAAAAGGCGAGAGGTATTGTGCTGGCCACAACAAATTTTTACTTATGAAACCATGATATATTTATTTTTTAAAAGACTTTTAAAGTGCATCTTTTCCATTTCAGTATATATTACAGTCAGTTAATTAAAAACATATATTTCTAATCTGGTTGTGAGATTAATTACCAAACTTACCGAGAAACGATATAAAACAGATATCTAGTTATTTGAGTTTTGAGCTTAGTAAGAAAATGATCAATGTTGCAAAATAATGAATAAAGCTAATTTGAAGATACAGCAGATGATTTTTAAAATAAAAAGTAAATTCCTTATACTCTCATCTTTTTTACTTATGATCACTATCAGAATAACTTGCATAATTGGATACGAAACAAGCAAAAGCCTAATGCTAAAAATAACATTTATGAATATAATAAAACTTCATTCTTCTCTCAAAAAATCTAAAAATAACAAACTGAAAATACCAAACTGGTCCGTAAATGGTTATACGTTTATTAACCTTTAGTTTGGAGCACATGTACACAAACAACGAATTTAATATTCCTGCTCTGTAACCACATCCGTAGTATACCCAAGTTTAAATCAAAAGGAATCCTTTTTTTCGAAAAAGGAATCGTGTTTTAAAGGTATTGCATGTAATTTATTTGTATTGATTATTCAAGTAAAAAGATTCACTTAATTCATTGAGTACATTAAGATAAGAATTAACCGTATTTTTATGTAAAAAATAAAAGGTTTAACTTGTATTTTAACTTTAGAAGGTATGTATAAGTTACGGGTAATATGATAAATCGGTGATTATACATAATCACCGGCTATTATGATTAATCTACAATACTTGCTGTTAAAAAAATATCAACAATAACCACACCTAACGCACACAAATAATTGCGTTAGGTTATTGTTGTTATACTTTTTCATTTTGTCCCATTATTTTCACATAATTCAAATCTCTCAACAGTAATAGCCAGTGATTATACATAGTCACCAGATTAATCAAATTTACCGTAACTTAAACATACATATAACGGATTATTTATTTTGACTCATTCTTTGTGAGTCTATTTTAATTTTTATAATTTTTATCTTTTTATAAATGATGTAATTGAGGTTGCGTGCCTGTGTCCGCTAGCGTTAAGTGACCGGTTGTGGTTCGGACTTCAGACGACCCGCGTTCGATACTGACCAACGTCAAAATTATTAGTAATTTGACCTCCGTGGTATTATCTTCATGAAAGCATTGAGAAACCGTGAGGTGATACCTGATAAATGTCTTTAACGGTACAGATATATTGGCACATCCAGAATTGGGGAAAAAGCCATAATAATATATTTATTTTTAAATACAAGAATTTATAGTTTTCTTAAAATTTAAATGGTAGACACCTACCTACTACAAATTAAAAAAAAAATCTACGTACTTTTTCTCTATTTTCTAGTTTCAATATCAGTTAGATTATAGTATAGGTAACGTATATTTCGTAAAAATATGATATTCTTCTATGCTATAGAATATATAGTAACAATCCGATATTTCTAGTTTATTTTCCCTGATATATTTTTTCGAAAAAAATAGAATAATTCCCAAATTAAATAATATGCACAATTACTCATTTTTTTATCGCCTAAAATAATATGTTCCAGTTTTAGAATAATAAAAGCGCTTGTAAGGAGTGCGCTTTTACATTACATATAGTACACATATTCTTATGAGGAGTGTACTCCATAAAAGCGTTTTTATTATAAAAGTGCGCTAGTAATATGGTTCATTATATTTTAGTTTTATAATTATAATTCACAGTGTAATATAATGCATAATGTAATAATAGCTTTTAAATTTCTTTAAAGTTTTTATATAATCCTTTCATCACGATATGATATATTATGTTAGCATTTCATCAAGTTTATTGTCATGAAAATGAATACTCATTGCGTGACTTGTTACTTTGTTGCGATTTAATATGAAATTTTGTACAAGTAAATATTAGGACGTATGTATTATGAACTTGTTTCAAATTGAATTTTTTATATAGCCACAATATTTTTGAAAAAATACTGGATAAAAGTAAATGGCCGTGTGCTTGCGTGTCTGGTCGCGAAACTGGGGATCCGGGTTCAATCCCGACCGACGTAAAAATGACTTTGAATTGTAAAACACAAAAATTACACTTAGCTTGCACTTTCCACGTCAGTAATGAGTGCCCATGACGTGACGCCTGGCAAATGCTCGCACGGTACGTCATCATTGCACACTCAGCGATAAGTAATATACCGTGATGATATATTTATTTAATAATAATAAATCAGTAGTTAAAAATATTTTATCAATACTAATACAGTGTGTTAAAAATATTGAACTTATTTAAAAATATTAATCATAGTTACAAAAATAAATATAGTTTTGTTCTGGTGTATGATTATGTCAAGTTGTCAGAAATAGAATATATATATTCTGTCAAAGTTTCCAAATTAATATTTTGTATATATCTTACAGTCTAAAGGTATTTAACAAGATAGAGAACAAAAAAAAGGTAAAATTTGAGGGTATATACATTTCGATGTGCTTATTCTCAATCAAAAAGAATTTTTTAGTGCATCACTGCCGACATGAAATTTTTGTTAAAAATAATGAATTATCTAATTACGCAACAAACGTTGAGTAGGAAATAAATTATGTAATTATTTCATATTAAATTCATTAAAAATCATATTGGCAGTGGTGCAGTAAAAAAGAATTAAATGAAAAATATGAAATAATTTTTCGAATTTTAGAGAAATTCTTTTTGATTGAGAATCTGCGCATTTAAATGTATATGTATACCCTCAATTTTTTTTACCTTTTTTTTAACGCCCTGTATATCTTCTAATAGGTAATATATTCCTATAATATTTGAATGCATTGAAGATGTCACAATTGCCACACCTAAATTGAGTAAAATACGTGATGACACATACGGTAATTAATAAAACACTACTTTATGACATTATGTTACCAGTTTTAGTAGGTACTTTCAAATATCAGTTAAAAACTTGATATTTCAAGTAACAAGTAAATAAATTCAAAATCACTGTACGAGATAATACGGGTAATGCATATGATATTCACTTCATATTTTTAAATTTGAATATAGATTTATTTAGTAATTATAACAATTCAAAATGAACACATATAAGCCAGTACTGTGGACAGTCATGGAATTTTAAATACTAATTAACTGAAAAAAGTAAATCGATACGAAATGTCATACAAACAAGATTTTTAGCATTGATGAAAAATGTTGTTGTGATTCTTCCCATTGAAGACGCGTATAAAATTAAATTACTGTTAATAATACCGGGTCATAGTTATGAAGGTTGTCCGTTTTTTAACGCGCACCATTGGGCTCTTGGTTATGTTGAGACTTGAAAAATACAAAGTCAGTTAAATTAAGGAAAAGTTGTTTCAATCGTAGACCACTTAAAGTTGAATTTGTGTTTTTCAAAATATACACAGGTCACTATACAAATTTTGCAAATAATTTCAAAGTATGAAATAGATTTTGTTTTCACATTTATAGAGCAATTTTTATACTGTTTTTTGAATGGCCATGGTGGAAAGTTACACCATTGGATTATGATCTATAGTTATATTTTCATTTGTTTCATTGCCACAGTCATTGTTTTCATCGTGTAAATTTACTAAATGTTGAATTTTTGTTGTTTGATACATATGAATATACATAGCCTGTAAATCAATGAAAAGCTGAAATAGTTTCGATTCTACCAGAAATGGAAAACGTAATGTAAGATACCCCATTACGTTACAATAAAATTTATTTATTAATTTTCTTAATAACGTAACATAACAAATAACGATTCACTATAACGTTATCCAAGTTTACAATCTTTTTACAAGATCTTTGCCGTTTAAAAGTATAATTTCTGGATAATTTATTTCGTATTTTATAATGAATAGATGTCCCTTTCCTAGTGTTCAAATTCATATGTGGAACATTTTATTTCACTTCTAGCATAAGATAAGTGTGTAAGTGTTGTAACATTGTTTTTAATTTTAAAGTTTAGTGAATTTTTATTACAAAAATACGGCTATTGTAGCGTTATATTAACGAAACGAAAATAACGTAACGTTACATAACGTTGTTTTGTTTTTTATTAAATTATTTATAACGTTATGTAACGAATTAATTATCTTTATAACGTTATGAAATAACCTAACAATTCGTTAACGTTATTCCATCCCTGCTTTCTACGACAACTTCCATATAAAAATTATAACTTTGACATTATAAGATTATAATTCGAAATCCAACCATGATGAAAAAATTTCAGCATCACCATTCGAAAGAGCATGAAAAAGTGTCATAAAGAATTGCAAATAAAATTTCCATAATACTTATTTCATAATTAGAAATTATTTATTTGAGAAAAGTAAAAATGAGCAAAATTGAATTTATTATCTTTTCTATCTAGAGAGCTATGCATTTTTCGGGAAAACGTATACATATTTAAACTGGTCTACTAATGGGCCAACTATCCATTAATTTAACCGCTTTCGTATCTCTTAAGATGAGAACTGAGATCTCGCTGAGATCCCTACGGCGAGGGTCAAAAAATGAGCACTATATATTTGAATAAAATACTTAGCAACACATAACGATCTATCATTCCATGTCAAAGATTAGAACAAATTTTATCTTTTTGTAAAAATATATATAACCATTTTTTAAAATATAAAAATGTATTTTGCACATATTGAAGGTTCAGAGAACAAATAGACAAAGTGGGCCATAGGTTATTTTTAGAAAACTTGTATTTTAGTTATCAGATTTACAATATATAACTTCAAGGTACCGTTTTGAAACACGGTTGTCATTGCTGGTCAAACCTATGAACTATGTATGTCACACGTACAAAAATTAAATTTTGCCTGGTAAACGCCTCCACGATACAAATATGTGCTTATCATTACCGAAATCTGTATACAAAGCACACCCAGCAATGGGTAATATGCCGTGATGTTATACTCTATTTTATTTAATGAATTTTTTTAAATTTGCAAGATTTTGATTTTGAATTCGAATTTAATTTCTGAATAATGATAGGGTGCTAAAAGTTTTGTTAAAAAAAATATTTTTGTTGAAAGATATAAAACAATATTGAATCAATTCTTATTGTCAAATTAATTTATTTTGCTTCCCAAAATTACTTGGTTTATTATTCATATTGTATTCGTGTCGTTGACCTAAATTTAACGAATACGGTTTCGAATACGAATACATAAAAGTATATCGAATATCCGCTAATATCCGCTAAAACGATTACGAATATTCGGAACATCCCTAGTGTGTATACAAAAATGGGATTAATGAATTGATTAAAACGAAGTATTTGTTGGAAGGAGCTTATGTACAAAAGACTGATAGCGTAGAAGCGGAGGAAAAGGAATAGATGTTTACATGACGAAAGGCTAGGGTGTAACTCCCCATATAGCTGGAAGAAAAAGCATGCATGAACAGACGAAACACTTGAAAGAGTCGAAGTCCGGTAGAGAGATACAGAGGAAAGCTGCAGATATTGAAGTTAGGAAAGAGATAATAATGATATATATATATATATATATATATATATATATATATATATATATATATATATATATATATATATATATTTACACAAGTTAGACAATATGTATAATAGACACAATATAAAATATATTTATCCACAACTGTCCAATAATATATCTATAATTCAATTGATTTTTATAATTAATGACCTTTATTACTGTTGCTAATTGAATAATATTGACAGTTCGATGGAATAATATTATTCAGTTGTTATATCTAATTCAAATCTTACTTATCAAAGAGTACAAACAAAATTATTTTTAATAAGTAATTCTTTGAATATAAAAAGCCAAAATGACACTAGTTTTGTCATTTTTCATACTTTTATTTTCTTCTTCTAAAACTGTAGATGAATAGTCGGTTTTAAGATTTTCTGTTAAATGTTAAATCACTTGATAATTTTGTTACAACTTATCGTTCAATACAAATATGTCACTGATATGTTATTATTTGACAATTGTGGATAAAGTATAATACTCTATTCACATGTAATGGCTATTACTCATTCGAAAGATTTACATCACTCACCTTCCGGCTCGTGATGCAAACTTCATTCTCATGAGTAATAGCATACATTACATGTTCATTAAATAATATACTACATTATAAAAGATGATAATGACGTTTGTGTATATGTATGTGTGTATGAGTGAGAATAGCACGAGGCGCGAGCGTATGTGGCCGCAGTCGCCGTAGTTTTATTAGAACTCGAGATTTTGGAACTGGTTTTTTGTGAGTAGAGCCACAAGTTTTTATAAGATTGGATCAGTTCAGTTTGGTTATACATCCTCTGCAAATTCTTGTGTTCTGTTAAATCTTACTTGTTTTTTTCTTTCTTGCTACATTTTAAAAGTAATGAAATCCAATTAAAGAATGTTTGGAATAAAATTGGTGCTAGCAACTTGAGTTCGGGTCTAACCGAAATCTTTTATTTATCAAACAGAAAAGAAACCTGTAATGCACTCTATATGCTGCTCTGAATGCGCATCAGGTGATGTTTGGTAAGCAGCACTTTCTCTATATCGTTGTTATAGAAATCCATAAAATCTGTTGTAGCTAGTACCTTATCCCCCAATAATTCTTTTATTATTTAATGCAGGGTATTTTGTAATTGCACGGAACAAATATAAGGCTTTTACCAATTCAACAAATACTAGAAAAAATACTAATAAACTTTTATCGTAAGATCATTCTTTTGTACGGTATAAATAAATGTAGATGTAAACAATGTGTAATTACTTTATTTACATATAGTACATTGGTGTAGTGTAATAATGTCATAAATTATATATCCCACTTTCTTTATAAGAAACTTTTTATCTAGTAGATATAGTAGAGTGTTTCATAATTGCACAGAATAAATACGAGTATAAGGGCTTATTCTACAGTAAAATATAAGTCAAAAAATCGTAATAATTTTTTTATCCTAGGATAATTAGTTCTTGGTATATTCTTAATTTAAAATTGAAAGAGAGCAATTCTTAATTAAATCATAGTAGGCTGGGATTTTGTTTTCTTTATTATTCACTTATTTCCATTGTTAATTATTTAGCTGTCAGAATTAATTAAATTTATAAGGTTACAAATTAGATAGTTTAAATTGAAGTGTTATTTACATACATAATAATACGGGCTTGTTTTCTTTTGAAGAAAAAACATGTTACTTTTTACTTTAACTATAAAGACCACATAGAGTAGCCGAAAAAAAACAAGTATTGAAAACAAAATTCCAGCCTGTTATGTTTTAAATAAGAATTGATCTCTTTCAATTGTTTAACCAAGAGTCCAAGAGCAACGTGTTATCTCAGAAACGAGTGATACTAATGATACTATAGGATAAAAAATTATTTTTTCTTATATTTTATTTTTAAATAGTGCCCTTATTATATGCAATTACGAAACAGCATATTATACCTACTGGATAAAAAGTGAGAAAGAGAGTTGGATATATGTATATTTTAAAAGATATTATTTCACCATTGTACTATGAAAATAAAGTAATTACCAATTGTTTACAAACATTTATTTGTACCTTACAAACTTTTTACTAACTTACCTGTTTCTTGCAATAGCATAGGTTTGCAAGATTTATAGAAACTAATTATTTAACAATGCATGTATAAATTATTTTTAAACTCATAGAGCTTCTAGAAAAAGTGCAAATAAAACGGATTGATAATGAAATGCTCTTTAATATAATTAAAAACTAATCTAATTACCTCTACAAAAGCTTAAATGTAGAAACCTTTAATATCTAAAAATAAATTTTCAGATTTTTTTTTACACATACACACAGTAAGACTGCATTCTTGGAACTCTAAAACATGCCTATTCATTGGCCACTCATCACGAATTATTTGAATAAAAAAACACACTACCTTTCTTATCTTATTAGAGTATTTATTCTTTTACTTCTATTTTCGCTGAATCTGAATGGAGAAAAAGTAATCATTTCACCATGTAGATGGCCATGGCAATTTAACTTAATTTATACGTAAAAACATAAAAAAATAAAAAAATCCCGAAAACAAACTCATGCATAATTAATATTTTGACGGAAATTTCCGATTAGTAAAATCAAGATCAAGTTACTTACGTCAAGACCTACATTTTTTAGAGGAAACAATTTACTACACATGTAGTTTCACACTTTAAGTCATAACCTTAAATCTTCTACCATATTAATAATCCAATATTGGCCTAATTTTATCTTCTCATCGTAAACAAATTACTACGTGACTATCTTAATGTTAAAATTGGTTTTAATTAAAGAAATTAACTATATTTACCTCGTTCACCTTCACAGAAATTTCTTCTCTTATTTTGCATCCGAGTAGGAAGTGTAAGAAATGTACCCTTGAGACTTTTTTATCAGTTCCGTTTAGTGTTTTTAGTAAACTCAGTGATTATTTAACGATTAGGAATTTTGCAACTATGTGGTAAATGATTAGTGTTTGAGTAACAGTAAGTGTGAATTAGTATTTGATATTTTTGTGTTTGTGCGATTTTATTGAGTAATCACGAAAAGTGAAATTTTTTGTTTAAAGAATAATGAATACATGAAACATTTTTGTTTAATTATATATTATATAACAAAAAAGGTTGAAAAATATAATTGAAGCATTAAAGTTCGAAGAAATCTAAGTGCCATTTAATATTTAAAAATATATTAAAACGAAAGTTTCTGCATTTTCTTCTTTGATAATATTCTTATCCTGTTTGTTTAAACACTTATTAAATACTCTCGACATATCAATTATGAGCAAAATATTTTCATATTTCTTTCCTACTACCTATCAGTGATTATATAACGTACACATATACAGTATGTTTCATTTAGAGCTGCCGCCATTGGAATCTCGAAAACTATAAGATATTCAATGTCAGTTAAATGGAACTTTTTAGGGGGCCATCTCAGATGTTGTGACTTTGTTTTTCCAAAAAATCTCAATATATTTTAGTTTAAATCTGATAGAAATAAGAGTGCTATGACAGAAACAATTGAAAATTTTGTTCCATATTCATTGTTGTTAAATGCCAAAATAAATGCTTTCTTGCAGATAAAATGAATAATAAAACGAAGAAAAAGCTGATATGTATGAAGTTTACATTTTATGTAACCGCCGCTATTTTCTAAAATTAGAATTAGCATTGCGTGCTAATACTGATACGTTTGTTAAAAAGCGAGTTAGATTAGAAAATTGGGACGCTAAAGACGAAGTGTATAAAACAATTCATCTGGATGTTGAGCATTTAAAAAATGCTATAGGAAATATAATTTATGATATCGACGGCCGAAATGTAAGAAGAGTAAGAAATAATTTGCTGAAAAGAATAGAATGTATTAATTAGAATTGAAATAATTTTGAACAATATTTATAAAAATCGGGCTTAACACCAAAATATTTTTTTCTGTCATAGCAATCTTATTTCTATCAGATTTAAACTGAAATATAATAATTTTTATTTGCATTTTTTCTCAATATTTTTGTTATGTAAGAACTACAAGAGTATTATATTTTATTTAGAAAAACATACTGAATCGAATAGGCGAAGGTAGGTTCCAATTTAAAATAAGACAGTTGTATCTATCCTTTATTTTGAGAACAACTGGTTTACTGAAAAAGTTATGTCACTGATTTTTAATATAAATTTCTTGTTATGGTTTGTTTATAGTTTCAGTTTAATATACTATAAAAAAAATCAATGTCAAATTTATAAAAAAGTATTAACTACAGCATCAGCATCCTGTATTTTGAATCAAAAACAAATATTTATAAAAAAACTTTAGAAAATAGATTATAATTTCGAATATTAATTTTTTCACTAATGTGTTATATAACTCAATAGATATTATTTTGGATGATAAGCTTTGGTGTTAACGCAGTTTTAACTAATTAATACAAAAAAATATTTTTATATGTGTATTTGCAAATTCCGACACATAAAATATGTTTTTCGTAATTTCGTCTCATATTATCAATTTTTTTAGAATGTCAGTGACATTAGTACGTTTATCGGTCGTGCGAAATAATGACAGCTAATCTCTAATATGATAATACTTATTTTTTTTTTTTTGAAAATGCTGAATCTAAATGGAATTAGAAGAAACCTCGTGTATGTAGGCAATACATTGCAAAATCGTGTTTTTTACACATGACGTGTTATCTCTTCGTTTATTCGGCAATCCTCATGTCTAGTGAGAAAAACAGCATAAATTTTGCAATTAAATAGGTACATATATAAATAGTTATAATACATATTAAACTGAATACTAAAATGTTTCAATTACCTAACATATGTTCTTGTAATTTATTGAGTTAATGTTAATTTAAAATTGTCATATGAAACAATATTTATAGTAATCTTTCAAGTATTTAGCCTTGTATGAAGTAAACCATAAATTATATATCTATCTCATTCATATAAAATCGATCAGTGACCTTTATTCTCCTCAAATATTTAAGGTATTTGATATATTCAACTCTTATAAATAAATGCTACTATTTCGGATTTTAATTTATATTGTGAGTTAGGTAATAAATAAGAATGAGATTTATTTCCTCCAAAGTAAAAGTGCACTATTTAAAAAAAAGTGACATTTATAAATTATTTACATTTGACTATACACACATATTTGCAAGTATCATTGTTCTTCTTTTTATAAACAAATATTTGTTGGTTGTTGACAACACAAAAGAATTTTATAAAGCAGTTTTACCTCTGGTGTTTCTGGAATGTGATATTTTTAAAATATAAATTTTTATTACACAACTACTATAAATTTAAAGTGAAAATGTTTTATTAACTTATATTTTTCAATTTCGAAATTGCCAAACGTAATTGCAGTAAAATAGTTAGAAATTTTTACTCTGTTAAATATCTTTATATCATATTTGACTAATTCATTTATAATTGTTATAATAAATAATATCATTGCATACAGTTGTTCTAAATCTAATAACATTTAAATGTAATAAATTATACTATTAAACGATCAGTTTTAATTGAATTAATTTTGTTTATTCTAATTAAACAAAAATAATTTAGTACTGCATTATTAACCTTACGAGAAAAGTTAATTATTACATAATTTAATTAAATAAACTATGAATTATATTCGAAATAATTTATTATTATGACAAGAATTTGAAAAAGTAAACAAATACTATAATTAAGAACAAATTTACACTTTCACTGGCTATGTTAAGTATTCTTATGAATATGATCCACGTGTGGCATTTTCAAGTATGTGATATATGACAAATGAAATATTAACTATAACAAAATGTTTAAATGTTGCAATTTGTTGCAATAATATTATTTAGAATTTATATTTCCATTCACTATTTGTCGTATGAAATTTTTTTTTCATTGCATTTTCCACATATTGTGTTAAATTGTCCGTGAACCAAAACTTGGTAAACGTCCTTTACGGTAGGAAGTATATCAGTTATCATCACCATTATGGAAAACTTTATGAAGTACATTGCTACAGCTACACTCGATAATGAACAAAAACTCGTTATTAAGTCACCGGCTGTGGTATCCGAATATGTATCAGGCCGAAGTTAATTTACAAATTATTTTTAGCACAAAGGTATAGCCTGTCTGTAGTATTTACAACTTCACAAATTTATTTAAATTTATGCAGTGATATTTTTCATTTACTTTTTGTATTAATTAGACATTCAAGAATTAATTATTAATGTTTTATTGAACATTGTATATTATTTTAAAATGTCAATGTTCTTTCCGAAGTATTCTTCCTGGCACTTAACGCAGGTATTAAATTTAAATTTATTTTACTTCCGATTTTGTTTTAAAAGATTCTCTCGATTATATTTCATATATTTTTTGTTATTATCATGATTTTTTTTTATAAAAAGTCGTCAAAATTCTAAAGATGTAATCAGCGTAGAAATATTTTGTCCCGAAATTTATGTTTTAAAAATATAACATTGTACATATTTTATTATATATATATATATATATATATATATATATATATATATATATATATATATATATATATATATATATATATATATATATATAATTAATAATGCTTTATTTCCAAAGACCAAAATACATTGATACAGGTATAACAAAAATTTACAAAGAAAAAAATTCGTGAATAGGTGAAAAACGAAATTGAATATCTTTTTATCAATTAGAAATTCATTTACATTATAGATGATTTTTGTACAAAATATTTTTTAATTATTTTTAAAACTCTCTTTATGGATGCAATTTGTTCGTGATTTTGAGGAAGTTTATTATTAAAAATTAGGCCATAATAATTTGGATTATATTCTTTGGTATTTGTAAATTGAATATTCCACGAGTATCGTAATTATGAAGTTCGCATAATGTAGGTAACTTGTCTTTCTTTGTTTTGATACGTAAGATGGTATATAGGATACAGGGTGTTTCTACACAAATTTAACGATGGAAAATGCAATGCAATTAACATTATATGTGCGACTTATTCAACAAAATAGCATTTTTTTAAATGGAATGCCATATTGAAAATGATATGATTTAAAATATTTCTTTTATCTGAATATATAAAATCATTATCACTATACCTCTAAAATTAAAAACAAAAGAGTTATTTCAAGTTGAAATTTAAATATTATATTTCTTGTTCTAATACAAATATTACATTGCTGATTATGGAAACAACAAAAACAAATTACTAAATTAATTATTAACTAACACTGATCAAAGAAAATATAAATAATTGCTAATAAAAATGTTTGGTTTGTATGAGTAAAACTTAAAAAAAATGTTCAAAATGTTGATCATTTCATTGATGCGAAATATTTTCATTTTGTTGACAGAATATATCAATAATGTAAATAAATAAACAAAATGTCAATTGTTCTTTGTTTAATCTTAGATTTTGTTGTTTCCAAAGCAACAAATATTTGTATTAAAATAAGAAATATTATATTTAAATTTCAACTTGAAATAACTCTTTTGTTTTGAATTTTAGAGGCATAGTAAAAATGAACTTTTATACTCAGATAATTTTTTTTTATTTTGTTGAATAAGTCGCGTATTTGATGTTCAATTATTTTGCATTTTTCATCGTTAAATTTATCGTATAATAACGGCCAACTTTGTCCATTTAAACGTCTGTCTATCTCTTCAAATAAGAAAGTTAGCAATATTTTCATTATATGTGTGTATTTCTTTTATTTTCATTATTATTAGACGTTTATTTAAGTTTATTTCAAATAGGTTTATTCCTGTCATTTTGATAGACCCGTGACATTTTTCTTTCCTTTTTTTATTGATGTCGTTTTTTCCCTAATTGGAAACTTTTTTCAAACAATTTTCTTTTGAAAATAAATATATTTTTTATGTCCTAAACTTATTTTAAATAAATTGAGGTACATTTTTTCACATATAGCAAAGGTATTCCATATCTTAATTAATTATTATTGTAAAGAGCACTTTCAATTATTAATTATTTATAATTAGTTATAAGTTAGCCTGAAATTAATTTCACAGCTTAGGCAATTTTTGTCTGTCAAAAATTAGTTTAAAAGTTTTACAAAGGAAGAGTGATTGGAAGTATTGGAAATAGAAGGAAAGAATTGTGAAGTGTATTATTGTTGAAGGGAAAAGAAACTACTTTGATCATTATTTAATATATATTTCTAAAAATATATGCAATATGTCTTATTCTCAATAATTCTAGTGTTACCCTCGTATATAAAAAAGTCACTGTACAGTGGCCTCACTAAAACAAATCAAAACTTAAAATGTATTCCCCAAAAAAATGATGATGTATTCCTTTTTAATGTCACACGTATTCCCGAGTATTCCCGTGTATTGCCAGAATACCTACGATTAGTATTCCCAAGTACTCCCAAGTATTCTCTAATATTGCTATCTACTGTTCGTATTTCTAAACGTATTTCTTAAAAATGTACACGGATCACCAGTGGTTCTCCCCTCGTTTTTACTTGTACAATCGGTTCACTCTTTTTCAAATAAAACATTTTCATTTGGTGTTACAATTTTTCATAAATATTTTTGTAGGTATTATAAAAAATAATTTCTTGGCACTTACCAGTAGGGCAATGTTTGGCAAGTAAAGTTCATCCTCCTCTAAGTGGCCCTCCGACATCTCGGGCACCCATTCGAGTGGATGGTTAGGTACAGCGAACAGTGTGCCGTTCTCATAGAAAGTCACGTTTTCATGGGACAACGATTCTCTGCAACAACACAACAATCATCATATCTCTAATTGCATAGTAAATAGGTAAACATGCACTGCTACATTCCGTCTTAAGACCAGTATTGTTCACGGAGAAATTAGATGATGAGAGACAGTAGCGGACGAAATCTTTTTCTTTATTGACAGAATAAATACATATAGCAACAGAGCATTTCGTTCATTGGTTTAAACAGATTTTGAAAGTAACGACGTATAGGTACATAGGTGCAAATATCATTTTGAGAAAATGCATCACATTTCACTTGTGTGATATGTATATGTATGTAAATAAGAATGTGGCTCAATAATTAGCATATAAATAAATATATCATTTTAGCTTTTTACCTATCCATGTACAGGTTTATCTACGTATGCGCTTAAAAAGTGAGATATTTTTAGTTTAAATTTTAATGTCAATAAATATTATCAAATTGTGGATCCTCTGCATCAACTTGTAGTATTAACGTACAATAAAATATAGTCACAAAAATAAAATTCATTTTTCTCTTTTCCCTCTGGCTATATCTCTCAGATACGAGCTACATGAGTCCGAAATTCTTTCGTATTTTTATTTGTAAACAAAGTATGAATTACATTTTGTATTTTGGCTAGAATGTAGTTTTTGTTTCAATTTAAAAGTATTTAAACTTGGAAAGATTTTTTTTAATGTACGTATGTTTAAAAATATTAACAAAATAGTAAAATATATATAAAACGTTGTTTCTAAAACTAAAAAGAATAAAAAAATATATGTACTCGCATCAAAAACAGCAAAAGAATGGATACCTACACCTACATAGTTTATTTTACAGCGCGATCCAACACGTATGATTACAATCTCTGGAGAAAAAAATGGGTGTTTTCTAGCACAAAATATGGAGATTGAATTAATAATTTATACGGCAAAAAATATGTAAAGGGTACATACAGAAAAAAATGAGTTATGTAACAATTTAATACTTTTAGGAAAATGGTTTCTAGAATTTTTTACGTTGCTGCATACGTAAGTTTTACATTTTAAATTAACTATAACCACAGAATGAAGCTTAATTTTTGCATGTGAAAGTGAACAGCAGGTTAACAAAGATCCATACTACAAATAGCGTAATTATCTCATTTTTTGTAATAATGGATTTATGATTTTCTTCATTCTTCATTTAAAAAAATGTATAATATATTAAATTGTATGCAACAGAGTACGATCCATTGTTTGAGATAATTTGTACGAGTGTTTTTTATTTATTTTATGAATGTATTTCCATTTTAAATTATATCATATTTATCAAACATGTGTTATGTAAGAGTAATAAGTATTATACATATATGTACATTGTTGAAGCAATATTGATGTAAATATGTATATTATTTGCTTTGAGTTGTGAATTGAACATATTAATGAGTTCATAATTAAATTCAGTTTGCATTTTATAATATAACTTTCCAGGAATTACTCTATTTCCTGTAATTATTATTTATTATTATTATTATTTAAAGGAAGTGTTAAAAATGCAGAAGTTTACAAATTTTAAACCAATGACTATATAAAAGAGATTGATTTTGTATTAAAAGGTGTGAAGCTTAAATTGTTAATCTTGTAGTCAGTCAAGTTTACCTTGTTTTCCATTTTTAGTTTGCAGGTTAACTATTTAAAATAAGTATCCTGTTTTAACCTTAAAAATATATTGCACTTATGCAGCTTGCATTATAATGTTTACAGACAAGTTGGAAAACAATCAAAATAAAAACTGCAATAAATATCTTGATATGAAACGAGCAGAGTAGAATTTATAATTTATGTATTTTATTTCATTGTCAATGCTTGTGGCTATATTTCATTTCGTTTCCGTGCTTTTTTAAAAATGCAAGTTCAACGAACATAAAGAAGTCAAGACTAAAAATAATGAAAGCAATTTTATTTTTTTGAAATTATAATAAGCAAAATATTTAAATTATTTTTATAGGAAGTACCTTCATTGGAATTAAATAATATTGATAAATTTCTAGGAACTAGTCAAAATTGAATTCTTAAAATCTCTGCCGGATTCGATTCCACTGAAGTCATATTTAGGAGACTTATTAGGAATTTCCATCATTCCATTTTTATTATCAGTATTAAAAAATGTTTGAAAACAATTTAACATATTTGATCTTTAGTGAGTAATAAAGAAATAAATGTTAAAATTTATTACCAAACCACTGGTACAAAAAATTCTCACTTTAAATAAAGTGCAATTAATTTTACGAATTTCGATTTTTACCTTCCCTCACTTAAGGAAGGTATTGTTTTTGTTCAAAAAATTCAATGGTAAGTTTTTAATGAATAAGCACGTTTTAGAGTCCCTAGAATACGAATTTACTATTTTTACGATCATATCAGTATGTGTGTGTGTGTGTGTGTGTGTGTGTGTGTGTGTGTGTGTGTGTGTATGTGTGTGTGTGTGTGTGTGTGTGTGTGTGTGTATGTGACGCTCGTTCCGGATCGCATAACTCCAATACTACACTTCTAAATATTATAATTCTTTCATATTCCTCTTTTGTACGTCCATATACACAGGTATTTAGATTTTGGTTACGACTGGTTAACCGGAAGCACCTTAATTTGAAGATTTTAACAGTTTGTCTTGAAAAAAATCAGTTAAATATCATTTATTGACACTTAATGTTATTACATTTTAAAGAGGATGTTATTCTTTAAAACGATATGATTGTATTTTATACTTCATATTCAATAGATATAGAGTTAGAGAATTATAAACATATTAAATTTCATAAATCAGCCAGCTATGCTAACCATGGAAACTGCTAATATATTCAGATAATACAAATTGACAGAAGTCAGTATCAAAGAAAAGTAAATGAATGCGGCAGAGATGAGGGTTTAGAGATAGATGTTGGGGAAGACACAGAAATACAGGTAAGGAATTAAATGATGGAATGGCTCGAGTGATAGAAGTTTCTAGATAGATACAAGAGAGACGATTACATTGGTTTGAACATGTCATGAGGAGACATGAAAAATGTATTTGAAGAAGAATAAATAGCTTAGTAGTAGAAGGTAGAAGAAACACAGGAAGACCAAAGATGGAAGGACTGTATTGCGGAAGACTTGAGAGAAAAGTAACTGAATGAGGACGACATGCAAAACATAAATGAGTGAAAGAAGAAAATAAAAAATAGCGACCCCTAATGAATGGGAAGAGCTAAGGAAGAAGAAGATGTCAGTGTTCAGTGCAATTTTCGTAGTTTGTTTATGAAATAATTTTACTGGAAATATAGGATCTTTTGCAAGAAAATTTATGTATAGGGCGCGAGCAGTCACGGAATTTTGCTAACCTTGTCAAGCAGATATGGGGGCCCGTGTCAAAATGACAGCTATTACTTATGTCCATAACTGACAAATGTCATAATTTTCATTCAAAATTTTTTGATTTTCCTATTTTGTGTGGTTTATTTGTTATCAGGAGTGTGGAATTCTGTTGTCGAGAAAACGAATCATACATTACCGAAAAATGAAATTTTGAATGAAAAATTATGACATTTGTCAGTTATCGACATAATTAATAGCTGTTATTTTGATACGGGCCTCCATATTTGATTGCCAAGGTCAGCGCCCTATGGAATTTGTACATAATACACAGGATTTACGGAAGGTAATGTGCTGGCTACATCAGATTTTTTAAAATCTGTTTCTAATAATATAATCTTTACCTAATTACCTATATCAAAAAATATTACCCGTTAACATTTGGTATAATATGTTGTATTACAATGATCCTTATTGTAATACGAGTATTACAAATAGACACTTACTTTTATTTCAAAATTATTATTGAAAGAAATATTAAAATATCAAGGTTGGTAAGATTGACAGTTTCAATAAAAATTTGAAATTTAAGTTATTTTGACATTTTGCCAAAAGTTACAAGTTAGGTTAGAGTTAAAGTTTATATTTACTATGTTATGAACCTACAAATAAATACCTTGAATTTTAATTTAAAAGAGTACTTTGCTGTTTGATGTAAATATTTCATTATAAAAAATGTAATTTCAGTAAAATTTTATGAGTAATAACAGGTAATGATAAGTCAAATGTAAGATATTTATTAGACACTTAGGGTAAGTTACCAACATCGTAATTTAAAAAATCCTCAAAAACATTTATACAAAATTGTTCATTGTAAAAAACTGTAAAAACTTCACTCTGTGTATGCGAAATAGAAAAAAAAGTTTTTGTAACTATGATAACGACTACAAAAGAGTGAAAAAATCATACATAATACGGTACTTTTCTTACTCTTTTTTGATACTGTATAAAGGCGACGGCTTTTTATACTAAAATGAAAGAAATGTAAGGTGCTTTTCATAATGGACATAGAAACAAAGTCAATAAATTACTTGGAATTGTTCTTTTATTTTTATTTAGTTTCGGAATTATAGCAAAGGTCACAATCACAATATATGTTTTTTTTTTACTTTTTGGGATTCTTCTTTGAAAATTTCCCGAAACTCATCAACCACTGATTGCGTACATCTAAGATTTTTTAATATCAACGTCATAAAATAAATTTATATTTTAAAAACTGTTATCCCGTTTATTAAAAGAGGTTTTTAATTCGGGTTTTAATTTGAAGATATCACTAATTGGGTCGTAATCCGTAAGAAGTTTACATTAAAAAATAAATTTGTCGCTTTCCAAGAGAGTTTGTGTTATTATTTAATTTATGGCTGCATTGTCAACACAGAGTAGCATAGTTTTTTCTCCGCCACTGTATACTGCAAACTGCACGCGAGTAATGCACACATTATGACACAGATTACTGCCATTGTTCTGCACAGAATCCCACAACCTTGAATCAGGTCACTGTCTTGTTTTCCATAATTAATCATAAATGGTTTGCTCTATGAATGTCTTCTGTTTATATACATTACAATATTTTATATCCCTGTTATGATTAGATAATTATTTTTACGGATATTAAATAGTATAGAGAGATATCACTTGCTCTCGTTTATCCCGTAGGCAATTGTTTACAATAAATATCAACTTGAATGAATCATTGCTTTTAATTGTTATCAATGTAATGTAATACATTTAAAAGAAGTATGTATATGAGTGTATTTTTATTTTGATTTTGATTCATATATAGGTACTTATATTATAAGCTATTCTTATAAAAATTATTTAGCAAGTAATTATTTTATAATTACTACTTTAATTATTTTCCAGTACAAAAAAAAATGAAATAATATTGTGTAATTGTGAAATACACATATGAATGTGACTATAATAGAATTTCGATGGGTCATAAAATATAAAAATTAACCTCTACCTATGGCTTCTTATAATAATAAAAATTAAACATTATTTTGTAATATTGTTTTTTGCAATTGAATGTTTTAAAGAAGGAATATGCTGCCGTGAACGGGACCTAAGGCTTAAATTTATAAAGGCTGTCCCAAAATTAACGCAAGATTTGAATTAAATAGAAAACACAGTTTTTAGTCTTTTGATTATTTTTTTATTGAATCATAAAGTACATAGGATAGGGTTATTTATGGAATAACACATCGGGCAAATGGCCTCCACGGCTTTGCATGCACCATACGCACTCGTTTGTCGAAATTTTCCATGACCATTTTGCATAAATGTGGCTGAATTTCGTTGATGCAGCGTTGAATATCCTCCTTTAATGCACGGGTGTTTGTGGGCTTGTTGACATAGACCTGTGATTTCAAATAACCCCATAAAAAGAAATCTAATGGTGTTAAATCACACGATCTAGGGGGCCAATTCTGATCACCGAAACGAGAGCGTACACGATCTGGAAATGTCTCATGCAGTAATTGAATTATTTCACGGGCTGTATGGCATGTGGCACCGTCTTGTTGAAACCACATATTGGCCACACCAATATCATCCAATTTCGGCAAAAAGAACTGTGTTATCATGTCGCGATATCGAGCACTAGTAACAGTCACTGCTTGACCAGTCTCATTTTCAAAAAAGTATGGTCCAATTATGTCTCCAGCCCAAAATCCACACCAAACAGTGACACGTTGTGGATGCATTTGTTTTTCGACAATCACATGTGGGTTCTCAGAACCCCAAAAGCGGCAATTTTGGCGATTAGCAAAGCCATCAAGGTGAAAATGTGCTTCATCGCTTAGGATGATTTTGCTCGAAAAATCAGCATCCATTTGTTTATGTTCAATAATCCATTCAACGAACTCTCTTCGCTGTATATGGTCGTTAGGCTTCAGTTGTTGTGTTAATTGAATTTTGTAAGCATGTAGCATTTAGTGAGTATACGCTGTAGAGAGCTTCTTGAAATTTGCAATTCTTGTCCACGACGCCGAATTGAGGTTCCTGGATTGTCACCGACACTCTCACGCACTGCTTCGATTTGACATTTGAACGGCTTGTTTTTGGACGACTAGTGTGTTTGGCGTCTCCAACGGATCCAGTCTCCCTGAATTTTTCAATTAATCTCTTCACAGTTGACGAAGTTAAAACATTATTCCGACCATATTTTGTATGAAATTTTCGAACTACGGCCGCCAAGCTTTCATTATTTTTGAAATATTGTTCAATAATGAAGACACGTTGTTCTATCGTGTAACGCTCCAGTTTTACTAACCCTAAACTGTCAGCTGTCGAATTGTTTTTTTTAGGGTTGCCAACACTTTACTGCACAAATGGCGGCAAATTCAAATCTTGCGTTAATTTTGGGACACTTTTTATTTCTACGGCTATCAATCTTTATGGCGTATTGTCTGTCTTTGTCTATCACGTTCGGGTCAGTATACCCCTATACCAAATTTTTAGTATTTTTTTTTTCGTAAACTACGAGTAATTAAACGATTTAAAAATATTTTGTTTTTTGTCTAGTATTATAATGTAAAAATCAAAATTTAGTCACATAAGAATGTTTAATTATTAGTTGTTTATATTTATGTAGTCACTGTAATAATTTTCTTTTGAATTTTAAGTGTGGCCGTAGTCGCTCGTGCCATTCTCACTCACTCACATACAAACACAAACACACACACACACACACACATACATCATTCATTTATTGTGATGTAAATATGTTTTATATTGTGTATTGTAAATATGGCTTCGTTTGTGTATATATAATTCTTGTCTCTTTCCTAACTTCAATATCAGCAACTTGTCTGTACTCTCTACCTGACTTCGACCCTCTTCTCTTTCACATCATTCTGTTTTTGTTGCATGCTATTTCTTCAGTTATCGAGGAGCCACATTCTAGCCTTCATCTTGTAAATATTTATTCCTCTTCTTTCTTTTTCTCTGCTCCTATGCTTTCTCATTCTTTTGAAAATAAATTTCCTCCCAACAAATACTTTGTTTTAATCATTTAATAATCCTACCCTACCGCATCCATGTAAGTAATATCTACTCGCTCCCGTTAAGGTCTCTTAATCATATAAATTATTATTTTCAATAACAGTAAAACTCATGTATTAGGATATTATCAATTTGTATAGTACTTAATATTTAAATATTGCCTACAATTTGTAAATGAGAAATTATATGTACAAATTGTGTTTACGGTAATGATTGAGTAATAAAATAGTGCTGTGACCGATTGATTCGAAACCCTTATGTTATAAATACTATAATTAAATAATTTTTTTCGATAAAAATACATGTCTAGGGTATTAGATTGAATATTTAATTTCTATCTCTTGATGTACATTTTAAGTGAAGGATCTTTTATTATTATTATTTATTATTATGTTTGTTTGAGTTTTGTTAATCTTTTAACCAAATTTAAAAATTTGTTGTACATTATTTAAATTTTAAACTTTTTTACATATTATGACTTTTATATTCCAAAGATGTTTATGTAACAATAAATAATTTTCAACTTGTAATCTAGATTGTCTTATATGTACATACTCGTATATTTTAATAAACATACGAGCATCAGTAGTTCCGTATTTCTAATTATATTTTTATTCATTTTTATTTGAATATACGAGTACACAACAAATTTTAATGTATATTCTAGAATTTTTTGAACGCTCGTAATCTAATTTTAACTTTTCACATATCTGATTAGATAATCACTAAACATAAATTACACTCTTATAGTCCTTGTTTCTAAAAATAAGATAAACATGTTATAAATATGTAAAAATATGATATTTTGGTCATATATATCTGGTTTATTTACAAAATATGTATTGTTCTTTGAAATATATACGTACGTCAATGTACTTCCAAAAATTACATTAGAAAGATATATAAACCTTGCTCGAAGCAACATTTTATAAAAATAGTACAAAAAATACTATTAACTATGTATGAATCATGTTGGTATTTTTTTGCAACTTGATAATGTCATATGGAAAACAAAAATTTTAATAATGCGAATTTCTATGAAGGAATAATATAAAATGTTTGTTACTCACTTGTACACGTAAGGACCGATCTCTTCTACCTTGAGTTTTTCTCGACCGGCCAAAAAGGCCTCAGAGTTCGTCACGTTATAAAGGAATACTCGGAGGTAAAGATCTACGGGTGGTTTGCGCCATAATTCGAATATTTCGCCACCTTCTCCTAATGTTATTTTCTGCAAAGAAAACAGAATTATTAGTATACGCAAACCTATATGAGTAGTGTTTTGCTCCTTTTTCTCCAAAAATAGTATGGTAAATAAGTATTCTAATAATAGAAAATATGTAGTTCGTATCTCTGAAATGATTAATTACCAAAGTATGAAGAACTATTGAATATACACATAAAATAAAAATAAACAGTATCATTAATGAAGCCCAAAACCCCTACAACTAAGATCTCGGTAGCCAAAAAACCTTTGAACGAATTTTTCTGACAAGTTACGTTTCAAGTTTCGCGATTTCGGAATGAGACTCTAAAATAAAAAAGAAATTTTTAAACTTACGTTCTGTGGACTTTTAGTACAGTGAGCCTCTAAAAATTTGCGCCGGCATTTAAGAAATATTATTTAACTGAACAGGGTACGTAGATTAGATAACGTAAATGCTTTTAATTTCCTTACTTTCAGAAATTTAAAATTATTGAAACGATTATTATTCAGAGAAATAAATGTGTATATTTTTATAAATTTAAGAATAGTACCAAATACCTTGTGGTTTAACTTAAACATTGAAAGCTAATGTATTGTCACAGGGATAATATTGCATTTTTTTCTGTAGATTTGTTTACCGTTTTATATCTTTGTTAATTAAAATTAGCATGTAAGTTACTTAATTTAGCTTTCAGACATAAGGAACAAAATATTTATATTTTCAAGTAGTAAAATTCCCGAATATTGTTTTTTTAAAATATTTCCACATGCGAGTCTCGTTTAAATGTCAAAATTTGTTTCAAGATTAAAATAATTAAACTTATGAAATAAGAAAATCCAAGCATAATGTTAATGATGCAGGAAAAAAATGAAAAAAAAAACTATTAGCGATACAGTCCTTTGTCCAAACATATAATACATGAAAGTATGGTTTGTCAAAATCGATAATAACTAAAAATACCCACAATTTACAATCCTGTGGTCTGGAGTCCATTATAATCAGTGGTTCTTTTCTTGAGATTGTAGGGCACGAACAACATCATTACATATAATGTATAAAATGTCAATGATACAGAAAAAATTCTAGTTCAATGCTTTACTAAATAATTGAGGGAACTAATTATTTAATTAATTCATCATTGAAACGAAATGGGATTAAACAGAACAATTAAACTGAAAAAAAAAACTTCGAGAAAGAAAAATATCAACATACTTTGTTACAATAGTAGAAAATTGAACCGAGAGAAGAGAAAATATACAGAAAGCATATAGATACCTATGATATGTTCTGAAAGAAACAATACTGCTCTCGAATACATCAAGTACAGATGTGAAAATATATCTGACTAAGATATTGCCTATTGTTGTTTCAAAACTCTGAAAAAATAGACGGCAAGAATAAAGATTTCAACGAGTGTATGTATTTGAAACTTTTAAAAAGTACTTATTCTTAGAATTCCTATGACGACATTCTACAAGCAACATCAAAAATCTATTTTATTACAGTTAACGGAAATCGTAAAATTGTGAAACATTTAAAACAAAGTTTAATCAATTCATTAATTGAGACAATTTTGTTAAATTATTTCATTTGCTTTAATTAACTTTGACTTTACAAAAAGGAAGACATACAACATAGTTGAGTCATGTAAGGAAATTTAATTGATAAAATTAAGTTATTGTAAATAAACCTTTCTCTTGAAAGTTTCTCTGTATTATAATTTTATTTATTTTAGTGACAATTTATTTAAAATTTTGAACAAGAAAAATTTTATAACGATTTTTTTTTCTTGTAATATTTTAAATTGTAATTATTATATTTTTTATTCAAGTTATAATAAAGTGTATGAAGCAATTTCAAATACGTACAGTGGTGGACAGAAAAAAATAGAACAAGTCGAAAAATCAAGTAAACTTTCTTCTATAAGATTTAGTTGCTTGAATTTGGCTTTACAATTATGACATTTGTCACTTTGATTTGTCAAAAATTGATTTGTCGAATCAAAGTAAAAGAAAAAATTCCTCGAATTAGAGATGTTCGGTAATTGTTAAAGCGGAAGAAGGAATGCCGATCAACCAAATTGCCCAGCCCTATAATATTAATAAAAATACTGCCCTATTTTTTCTGTCTACCACTGTACTTTTGTTATTTTGTATAATAAACTAAATTAGAAAATGGAACACTTTTTCCCAATTTGAGACATTTTCTAGGTATTAATTAAGCGGAACATCAAAATCTTGGAAAACCCGAAATATATGATATCTTTATTGATTTCAGTAATGCAAGGTAGAAACCTATAGCTTTTAATATGCATCTATATAGTTCATATTCTGGATTATGGAACATTTGCAAGTATTTATATTTTTTGTTAAAACGTGTTGTTGGCTGTGGCAGTTCAAAAAATTTAAATCTTTGAAATTCTTGACGAAAAGTGTGGAATGCTTCGAGTTATTTCTGGGGCAATTAATAAGAAATTTATCTGAACTTGAAACATATCTGCTCGATGAAACTTACATAAGTTATTTACATAATTTCTAATGAATGATAATCATTCTCGTAATAGTATTCTAGGTTAACTGTTAATATTACAGCATAACTCTTATTACTTGTGGCGTGTTATGCAGTATTTAATTAATTGTCTTCACTAATGATTCAAATTTTTACACTTCATATTTGCAATTTGTTACTTCCACATTTTCAGTGCATAAATCCATATTTAATTACCCATAAACAGTAATTTTTTAACTTTAATAAATAACAGTTATTCCCTATTATTCTTCTACATGTTGGTCAAATAAGAATTGTAATACTTAAAAATGGATAAATGGTACAGTCATTAATTTGTTCTATCGGTTTAGAAATTGCAAATAATATTCTTAAATAGAAAGAAGAAAGTAGTTATTTTTCTGCAGGTACCGTTTAAGAGATAGAAAAATAACATTTGTGAAATATGACCAATGTAGTACAAAATCGTAAAATGTTTTATGTTTACTTGGACAAGAACTAAATTTTTAATGAGCAAATAAACTAGTGACCTAAAGAGGTAATTCTACGGTGAGAAAAGCGAAATAAATTTGACTATTAAACTATCATTATCGATCTAAATATGTATGTAAGTGAATTTAGTAATTTATGACTAGTAAAATATAATGAAATATGTAAATTTAGTATCTAATAATTTCCTGTGAAGTTAAATTTATTCTAAATAGCTTGCATCCTAAATTTCTCTATTGCAAAATAATTATGAACAGAAATATTTGTGGTGTTATAATGTTATATGTTAAAAATGGCATTTCTTTAAATATTTTGCATAAAGCATAAAATTTAAATTCTACAACATACAGTAGCATGTTCCGGTCGATTCTAGATTTGAACCTGCAGCCTGTCACTTAATACGCAAGTGTTTCTAATCAATTAATTATTACATTATTTTGAAAGTGATAATTTGAATATTTTATGTGTAAATTGTTAAATCTGTGGCTTATAAGTACACAGTTCATGTCAATTTTGACTAAAATGAAATTGATTGTGCAATTGGTTAGAAAAACGCTATATTTTTGTAAACAAGAACCTAAACCTAACCTAACCAAAGTGTACCCGTACAGAAAACTTATTGAAATACTCGTAGTAACCAATATAGGACATGTCAGTATTGTCAGTAGAATCTTGAAGACTTCGTAGTATTTGTAATCAATATTAATACTCGTAATGCATAATGTCAAGTTTCACAAAAAGGTACTATCGGCCATCGATATTATTCACAACGAAAATTTATTAATGATTTTAAATCATTCATTCCCAAAACTATGAAATGTTGACATTGGTTGTTCTTATGTTAAATATAAGTAATTGTTGTAAGAAAGTAAATATTTCACATAGAGTATATAAGCAAATTGATACATATTTGTACATAATAAAATTATATTATAATTTGGTAACGTTGACTTGTAGTATTTACTCAAAATTTTAGTCACTCTAACTATTTACCATGGCTACCGTTTAAAAATACATTGGTATGATTAAAAAGAACTGAATTTGATATTTTAGTCATAGCTTTATCACCTCTGATTAAGAGTAAATACTACCAGTCGTTGACTTTAAGTGCTGCATATATGCACATGTCAATAATTTATAATAATATGAGCAAATATTCAATCATTAAACATACTCAATATGTAATTAGTCAATTATGTGCAAAAAGCGTTATTCTTACTTTAAACGAAAGTTATTATTCATATTGTCATTAAGTCAATGGGGTATGTAACCATAATCGAATTCATAAAATATAAAAACTAACCACTATAGCTTCTCATTATAATAATAAAAACTAAACATTAGTTTGTAATAATATTGTTATTAGCCATGTAATGTTTTGGTGAAGGGATGTGTGGCGTGACGTGAGCGTGGTAGGATCGTGGAAGAAGACAGACAGACTGGGACGGAAAGAGATATTTATAGTGTTATAGTTCAGCGTCCTGATTATGTTGTGGTAAGTTATGGTAAGTTATAGTATGGCGACAGCTGGCTGTAACTATCTATTTCCCTCTCAATTTATCTTTCCTCTTCCACGATTCTACTATGCTCATGTCACATATCTCTTCCCCAAATTTTTAATAATAATTTTGTAGTAAACTACAATTAATAATCGATATTTAAAAGTTATATATATATATATATATATATATATATATATATATATATAAATCAAAATTTGGTCATACCCCATTGAATATTTCTATCAGTAAACATGGGCGTTGCCAAGCGGGAGGGGGGTCAGGGGCAGGTGGGTGCCTCCCCCTAAAAATGGACTAAAATATGATTGGTATAAAATCAAAAACTGTAGTTAACTAAAGTAAATAAAAGCTTTTTCGCAAATAATATACCATAATTTTTATAATTACCACATAGTAGTGTAACACGAGCCTGATATGTAACAAATATCTACTATTTTTGATATTTAACGCACGCCCAAGCCCAATGAATTTTAAATGCCTCCATAATTATTTATGTCTTGCACTGTACTTTGCACGATCTTATCTGCAGCACAGTAATGAACTCCGTACTAGGGCTGTGATGCTGCGAAAAAACATCGATATGATCGATCTGATCAGAACATTGAATAATCGATCAAGAATGATTACAGATAACATTTAATCAATTGATCGATTTGTTCGTTTAAACGATTTTGATTTATGATCAACTAATCAATTCAACAATAAATCGATCTGATCGATCCAAGAACATGTCAAGGTCTTGAATACGCATGAGAATATGAGCAGCTGCATCGCTGAAACGCTGTCTGTAGTCTAGTCTAGAGAAGGAGAAGGTTGAGAAACTAGGATTGCTAAAAAAACATCGCTGTTCATAGATCTGATCGTTATGGATAATGGATGATTGATTTTGTTCGACCAATCGATAAGATCTATCAAAATTAAGGATCAAAAAACGATCTACTAACAGAATATGTATTTAATTTTTTTTGTTCATATATCAGCATACAAGGATAATAACAATGTAATTAATTTTATAATTAATTACTCATGTTATTTATTTTAGTATATTCAATTAACATTTTTTTTTGCATCTGCTTTAGTTGGTACACTTTTGTTTTATATTAATTAGCATACATGTACCTACATATTTACATACTACAAAAAATTTCATTGTTGGAATTAAAACGAAATAAATTTAAACTTGTGATATGAAATAAACACATAAATAATACTTTTTCAACTAATGGCCTTGTAATTATGTACTTTACATATATTTCGTACATAATTATTCGAATCAAGCAAAAATGAAGATGGAAGTAAATTGATGGGTTACTTAAAAACACCGTGTACCTTAGTGTTATTTAATATTTGCATATAATCATTAGTTCTATCGCACCTATATAAATAATAGTGTGATCTATAATGTATATAAATGGTGTATTGCCTTACCCATTTAAATATAAGATCATATGGTTGAACGAAAAGAATAAAACACGCTGATGCGATTCCCATTAGTCCTGCTAATGCTAGGGTCACGACACCTGCAACAAAAAAGACAAAAAAATATTAGATTTATAAATATTCAAGATATTTTAGTGCTTGATAACAAGAAACTATCATTTTAAGTTCTTGTATTTTATTTTCGCAATTGTCTGGAAAATTACCAGTTTCTAATCACTATGCATAGTTATAAATTTTTATTTAGTATTTTTTTCAGGACCTGAAATTATCCTTACTGAGCCCACAAACGTCCAAAGCACATCTACGGCTCTCTGTGGAATGTGCTTGTTCACCCAGTAACAGTAAAGTATCATATTATAGATCTGTAAGATACAGATTTGTGTAGAATAGAGTCATTAAATTATGTCCCGTAAATTATTTTTTTCTGTAATCATTAGCAAAAATCGTTCACTAAACATGCTGCACAAAAATTAGGGTTTTTTTACTGAGCGATAAACTTTATTTCGTTTTAACTTGCTAATCATATTTAAGTTATTTAGTAAAATCCGTCTTTTAGTAAAACGTCTAGTTGTTTTATAAAACGTGGCCAGATTATGAAACCTTAGCAATATTTTACAATCTGGTTAGTTGTCTAGGTATTTTATAAAATGACGAACATCTTACTTAGCTTGTATATTTCTCTAAATATGAGAACAGTAACCTAACCCAAAACACAAATTACAGATAATCGTTTGTTTATTTTTAATGGTATTTTCTTAATTTATACGCATTTTTTAAATTTATATACTTCAGAAATCATATTAAACCACATTTTTCAAATTGTGTCAAAGTCAACTATGACGCCGATAATAACTGAATTAAGTAATCCGAAAATAATTGATTAAAAATAATTTTGAGAATTTAATTAATAGATATAGAATCAAAATAAACAAATGATGATCTCTAATTGATTTATTAATTTAAATCTTCATATTTTCACACCAAAAAATTAATAACTCATGTTTTATTCATGTTTAAAATAAAAGAATGTACACTTGTTATACATCATTGAAAAGTTTATAAAATAGGGAAAAAATGAGATTATTTTCAATATATGTTCCGATTTAAAAAATATTATGTTTGTGTTATATCTCGAGAATTAATAAGTTTTGAGAAAATTTGGTTTGACCACGTTATTCTATATAAAAAATCGTATAAAAATTATCTAAACATTATTTCCTTATCTTTTATAATAAGCAAGATATGAGGTATTCTCAAAATAAGTGAAAATCAAGTTTTAGCTCAAATTCGTAGCTCAAAAACAGAAGACGATAGAAAATTCCTTTGGTGCATATTAATGTTTTCTCAAAAAAATTGGCCCATAATTCCTACATCATTTATTTTGTTTTAACTGTTTCATATCCAGATTCTCCAATCCCAATTAAAAAGATTAATATGATTTTTATCTTTAACTTATCAAAACAATTAAATAAAATCCAATGTATTCGCTCGACGCTTATTCGTACACGGACAAATTTTGCAACACAATAATGATACGAGTGGAACAAGTAATAAATTTTTACAATCCTTTAGTGTTCCTTACACCTACACCCGCGATAGCTATCTATAGTCACCAATACATTGACACGTATGATATTTTACATGGAGTGAGGCAACGCTTTATGTAGATTTCAATGTCTTATTGCCGTTTTGCAACTACTCGTCGTTAGAAAACTTCGACAAATACGTGGAAATTTTATTTGACTTGGACGAGGGCCAAATGGCTTAATTTCTAAATTTCAACAAGAGCAGATAGTTGTATTTGGTCTTTAAATCAATATAATTGTTGATTTTTACATAATCTAGGTGTGGTAGTTTGTATATACGACGGCACGTGATAGTTTTTGTTAGTAGACTAAAACAAATAATTAAATGTCTTTGAACTAAAAAAATCTTTTAAATGAAAAGTTGCAGTATTGTACGCAACAAGAATAAATTGAACTTTCCATTATATTTTATATTAATAGATTTACCATATTTTATCTGTATGGAAATATACTTATGTACTTAGCCGATATTTTAATGGTTCTTATAAGTAGTTAAGTACTGATTTCTGTTTCATTTTCAATAATATTATTCTTATTAAGTTTTATGCAAATTTCTTCAATTTTTCTCTAAAATTTTATATACACCTATATAATTTACTTCTATAGAAGTAATTAAATTAAGGTCAAATTTCAAATTAAATAGTAACTGAGTATGTATATAGCAAAATTTTGTTCCTGAGAACATATGTATGCTCTGTATAATTTTATCTTACGAGTATAAAGTAAATAATGTCTATCTAAAAAATAATGAAATATTAATAGACATTTTATAAATGCAACAATTTAATGCTCTGTATCTTATGTGTGGTATTTTTGCTGAACATTTTGTATTTTTACTGAGTATTTACTATTTTAGTAACTGTGTGTAATGCCTTACAATAATTTATTATTATAATATTATTCTTTAATACATAATAAGAAATATTAAATACTTATATACGTATTTTTAATATATAGTATTATATTTTTGGGTTCGATCATATTTAAAATTATTCAAATTTTCTGATAGCACAAAAGTAACTCTTGTGGCGAATTCTACATTATAACCTCGAGTGTCCATGAGGAAATCTGGTATAAGCACTCTTAATGGTACAGATACGTATATCGTCATCACCGAAATCTGAGACTAAAAAACCGATTGACACTTCTAGAAATTTGTAACATGTAAATGTATATTTTATATGATTTTATATTACTATTATGAATATATAAAAAAAATATCAATTTTGACAAATAATTGAAATTCAAAATTGATAATTTAATTCAGAAAAATAAATTTATTACACAGGTGGTACTGAAAAACGGGCTACTCATAATAACTTTTTTATTTATAATTTTTTTTTAATTCTCTTTACACATTCGTAAACTGAGCTTAGGGGCTCACAAATAATAGTATTTGGCATGATGGTAGCACTTTCGGTTTAACAGGAAATGACATTAAGTGTCATAATTCAAGTGAGACACCCTATATATTTTTTATATATTTAGATTCTACGTAAAATTACCAATTCAACGATATGTTTGAAGTCAATTTTTATTGAAGAAATAAATTACATAAACATAAGAGAAAATTATGAATAACTTGGTAAGCCATATAAGGTAGGCAGTAATAACAAATTGAACTTTTTTTTGTATCAAAATATGGAATCTTATTTACTATTTAAACAATAAAAATATATGGGATGACCCATTTCAAATATAAAAGTTAATGTCACTTCCAGTCAAACCGGAAAGGCTACCATTATACCAGATACCATGATTTGTGAGCCCCATAGTCTAGTTTTTTTTTTTAGTATTTTCCTACGATTGCATCGTTTTACATTCTGTGTATTCACTTCTTTTTTATTGCAATTTCGAGTATAAAAATCGTTTCCGGGTATTATGTATATTCAGAGATCTACAATTTTTTGTTTTAATCTGATCAGGTAGAAATGATACATAAAAACAATAATTAATACACAGAAATGTCAAACTATGCGACTAAATTATGAAAGGAGTTACGTTTTAGATTAAATATTTGAATTATTCCAAGGGCAATTTTTATGATACCGGAAAAAATTCTACAAATATTTGATTGAAATTATTTTAGTATTTCACTGATTATTTCATTTATTACATATTTGACCAATCAGAATGTCTCATTTTCCATTGTTGTGTATTTTAAATAAGTAATTAAATAGCACCTAGCTTTTTAACAGCGATTAAATTGAAGCTAACTTTTATTTTTTACCTTTACTGATATTCTATATCTTTAAACATGCTGAATTATTTAATTCAAGCAAATTTTATTTATTATTTTTTGACATTTATTTGACAAACACACTTGGTCATGCGCCCTGACCTGGCGTGCAGTGTGCGTTCAGCAGTTATACTACAATAATAATGTATATCTAGTTGAAATTTAATTAATAATAATATATCTTGAAATAATTTTGACATATACCCCTCGTGCTAAAGAATTGAATTGATTAAATTTGATGTCTGGCTTACATATAAAATTTTGCTTTTAAAAAACTGTTATCATACATAATAATTTAAGATAAAATCCGTCGACCTGCGGTCTCGGGTTTTTTTCAAATTATTATGTACTCAAAACTTTTTAAGCAAAATTTATTGCATAAATCAAACATGTCAAATTTAATCGATTAAATTCTTAGCATTCGGGATATAACTATTGAATATTCATTTAAACCAGAATATAAACTGTAGAGTAAAATTTTTGAAAGATGTCCGATCAAGGTTGTCTACGAATTGTATGAATTCAGATTTTTGCTCCGCCCATCATGACAAATTCAGTAGTGTCGTTTGCTTAGTTTTTATGAGGGTACGTAAGATACTACTGTTATTTTATTATTATAAAAATATATATTACAGGAAAAACATTCAAAATTCAAAAATAAGTCAACTAGTAAGTTTATAAGCAAATGTAAAACTAAATATGTTAAAAATAAGATACTGACACAATGTCAGTGTCAGTGACTCTGACAGAATATAACGTTATACGTACGGCTATGAATCCAGGTAATGTATCTGAATTAATAAATAAACTTACGTTACAGCGAAAGTATTATCAACAACGAGCATCGTTTATAAATGGAATGTCCTAACTTAGTCGAAACAATATGAATTTTTGAAAGACAAGCGTGTTATATCCATCCTTATCACACACTCTTACAGCCTTTGCAAAAGAAAGAGATAAATGTATGCCTATTTGTTAATTCGTTCGTGATACAGGTGCCCTTGATCGGACATCTTTCAAAAATTTTACTGTACTTGTGTTTATATATATAAAAAAAACATATTGTTATCAATTTTAGTATTTTTCATACATTTTTTTAAAGAAATATTAAAATTTATAGCAGTGAGTTAATCTTCGTTTATTATACGAATATATCAAATTAGATCGCATTTTCTTTGCCGATGTTATTGGTTGACAATCAACTAAATAAGTGGATTTCCTGTTTATGCTCCACATAAGAACGAAAAAGATCGAATTATTTTAAAAATATTTGGTTAAAAATAACTTTTAATTTATCACGTAACGAAGAGCTAAAAATAAATGTCGTAGAAAAATATATAGATAAACATTCATTTTATTTAATCTATTCTGTTTGGAATAATATCAATGATTAAACCAGTTTCAGTTTTACGACGGACCAAACATTTTGCGTATTTCAGTTCACCAATAACCAGATAATGCTTAAGCAAGGTCAGTGAATTTTTATTGTTGATTAGGAGATACTGAATCCAAACAAAAACAAAGAGAGTATATTCTACTTTGCATAACAAGATTCATATGTACTTGTTTCATACAATGAAATATTAAAATTCATAAACAAATATGAAAAAGAAGTAAATATAAAATAAAGGTACGTATATTTAAGCTGAAATTTATTTATGATAAATCTACAACAAATATAACATATTTTGGCTTGCTTCTGATATATCTGAAAACACAATATATAAATATAAGAATATAAATGTCTAAAAAATATCACTCTCTTTGTAAACATGTAGGTTGATCGTATTCTGAGCTCGCGATTAAGCTCAACTAAGGATAAACGCACATTAAATAAACAAAAAGCTTTTTATATAAGCGTTAATGCTTAACCGTGTTTAAAACTGTTGTTTCAGTGTTTAGTATATAGGACAACGCACACAGACTAAACAAAACTAAAAAACACATAATATGAGCCTGATCAGACATAGGGGTTTCCAAGTGTATACGGCTTTAAAAAAATACTTATTGGATATCAATGTTCATCATGTATAAGTAATATTAAGGCGAATATTATCGTTACTTTTTTGATTTTTATTACCCTAATATCAAACTTTAGTACATTTAAATCGATTGCGTAAAATTCAGTATCAGCTATGTTTGTGACGTCATGGCTATTGGCTAAAGCGACAGCAAGCTTGTTATTTTTTATGGCTCTAGAAACGTATGTTCTCGGTGTAAATGACGTCACACTCGCCGTTGATTTTTCTCGGACGTCATTCATTGAAACTTTAATAAATTTTTTCTACCGTATTAGAATTTTTTTGGGGAAAACACAAAATACGGGTCTAATATTTTCATGTACGAAGGGTGCTTAAAGAGAGAAAGTTTCCAAGTGGGAAGAGAAGAAGAGCGTGTATAAATGCGATTATGAGTGTGGCTGAGGCGAAAGAAGTGTGCTTAGACAGGAATGTGTGGCGAAGGATGATTGTTTCGTAACTATTATTGTGATCCGGATGCGGTATATCGCTATCGAAAATCGGTCACTTTAATATGTTGATTGAGGATTTGTTATGATGTTGATGTTGTTATTATTATTTTCGGGTTTGTGCTAACTCACTAAGTGGGACATGCATGCTTTTATGTATGTATGTATGTATGTATGTATGTATGTATGTATGTACGAATTAATATATTAAAAAATGAAATTTGGAAGCCTCTATTGTTGTGTATAATTTCATTTTTGACTCATCAGTGTGCGTTGGGCTCGAGTAAAATGTTTTGGCACTTAACAGCAACATACATACACGCATGCGTATTTGAACTAGACGACTTTTTGTTAAGTTTATGTTTATATAAGTTTGTAAAGTGAATATGTAGGTGGACGTCGAAAAACTTTTAGTTTTAAATGAAGAAAGGCCAGCTCTTTATAACAATTTTTTAAAAGAATATTACAATAAAGATTTGGCTGATAAATTATGGGAAGAAATTGCTAAAGAATTTGGTGTAAAAGGTAAGTGATTTTTCATTTAGAAAAGAATACGATAGCAATAATCTAATAATTAAATTCAAGACTCATAAGTACATATTTTATTTTATTAACTTTACAAGATAATATTTTTCAAATATTAATTATTAAATAAAATTAAACATTTTATTTTTTATTCATGTGAGGAACAGATCCTTCTTCTGAATTGAAATATTCTATATATGTTGAGTTATCACATTTACATTATATTCTTATGAGGAGTGTGCTTCATAAAGCACTTTTATTATAAAAGTGCGCTCGGAATATGGACCAAAATATTTTATAGTCAGTCTTTCTGCTTAATAAATGGGTGATGAAATACAACAAAACAGTTTGGTTTAAAGTCAAAACGTTTAATTTAAAGTTTTTTAATCAGTTAGTGTGTTTTGATTAATCACAACGTGTTTAAGTATGTTGCAAAACATTTTGTTTAGTAACGTTTTTGCCTAAGCAGGCGACTAGCTAGTAGCTAGAGCTATTCGCATAATAGTCACCTGACTAAAATATATTGTAACATTATGATATATAGTCGGATGACTAGCTAGTCGTTTGCTTACTCAGGCGTTCAGAATACCAGCCATAAAGTTTAAATACTATACAAAACATATAATAATAAAATAAAGTGCTTAGAAAAAAATCTTTTGTGGCCATCACAATACCTCTCGCATCCTTTCCATTGTGGTATATAAAAGTATTGTATTTAACATTTCTTGTATACACAAAAAATTCTAATTACACCTAATCTCTATATTTACGTATTTTCTATAATTTTAAATTCATTCTATGAGCAAGTTTTCTTCATTTCTTCTAAATGTTCGAGGTTTTCCCAATTCATCAACGGGACTGGCGGAATTTTTGAAGTGTTCATGTAATATACTTATAATTTTAAATAGGTATATAATTAAAAATACAATAAGAAATATTAAATATGGTTCTCAGAAAAAGCCTTCAGTACTATCTCTGAATTTTTGACACTGACATTAGTGACATTTATCTGTCAATTACAGACATTTTTATTTCTCAAGTAGTTACCATGGAGATGTTTGGGCTGTGAGATTTATTACAACAGATTATTTTATAGATTATATATCCATATCTTTAAATCTATAGAAGGTATAATAATTTTTTTAAATGTGACAGATAGAGAATTTAATTTAATATTTGTAATAACATTAATTTTCAAAAAATAATATTTAGAAGTTTTTTGTTAAAGTACTACTACTTCCGTTTGTCCAAATGTTACCAGAATCTATTCAACTCATCCCATTACGGTTAGATTGAGGAATCCGTAGTTACACAGGTCTTTAATCTTATAGAATTTGAGAAATCGTAAATACAACAACCCCTCTCTCTCTCTCTCTCTCTTTCACACACACACACACAAACATCATCGTAAAAATGTTATTATCGAATCCTAGGGACCTTTGAACGTGCTTATTCACTAAAATTTGGATATGCAATTTTTAGCATGAGTCCAATAACTACGACGGCTTGGAAGGGTCAGGGTAAAATATTTTTTTCTCTAAAATCCCGACTTTTTAAACTCAGGATCCCGACTATTTAAACTCGGAATCCCGACTTATAAACTCGGGAATGTTGCTAAGACTATAAACTTCTTTCGAAATTGGGGTGAATGTCTATAACGACAATTTATAATGAATGAATACTGGTTCAATTATTTGAACAAGGCGCAAAACTTAAGAAAGTGTCAATAGTCAAAGCTAAATTTTGTTGGTTGGTATATATTTACTTAAGTCACTAGTGATCAATGAAATTTTTATCCATTATAATTAAAGTGTTGTTGTATAGTAACGAGATTTCAAAAGATAATCATCCACTTTAAAAGTAGATGTAAAAAATACGTTAACTATTCTCGGACGTCACGAATGTTAAATGCAAAATATTTTTTAAAAATATTGTATGATATTTGGCTTTCATTTTTTGTCAAAAGTTAAATTTTTAAAAATTCAAATTTGTGATATAATAAATCGTAAAGCTTATGTTATTTCGAGAAAAACAGCTAAATGCTGACTCATTTGCTGTTCAATGTCAAAAAATATTATACGTTTGCTAAATAATTTAATGGAAATTTACGCTTACTGACAAAAAATAGACCACTTATAAAAACAATTTAATGGTTTATTTGTATTTTCTAGGTAAAATTCTACAAAATTTCCATTTATTTGGAAATTTTGGGAATTTTACCAAGTAGATATTTTAAAGCAATAGATTAATATAAGTTGTTATTTAAAATTATGGCCATATCAGTTTGTTAAAGTTTAATAAACTTCAGCAGAAATCGACAAATCCTATAATCAGTATAGGTATGGCATTGAATCTTTAACACAATTTGAATAGATAATTTAATTTCAATCTATGTTTTACGAAAAAAAAATATTGACAGCATTTCTAACGAACCAGAAGTGCCCTTCGTTATTTACAATTAAATAACTGCGATTCAATAAAGAATAACCAATGTCAAGATTTCATAATTTTGGGAATGAGCGATTTAAAATCACCAAGTATTAATAATATCGAGATAATCTTTCGGTGAAATGTGTTCTACCACATGACATTGGCACTGGTTGTTTTTGCAATAGGCTACATGTATTCAAGAATTTTCTTTACTTCTTTAAAAAAAATACAAAGTTCAAAACCTTTGTATCTTTGATTGAAGCTTTCTATATTTAGCTAATTTTGTCTATGTAAATTTCCATAGCTTTTAGATATTTATTTACGCCAAATTAGAAAACTTAGCAATTAGTTGTTTTATCACTAAATGTAATTAATGCAATTTTATAAATATCATGTTCTGTGGATATCAAAATGTTGGTGAATGTCAAATACTCAATTGATGTTTGTTATTTACTTAATGTTCTTGAAAAAATTTGATGATGTTAAATTGGCTAATGGTAACGCAGTTGTTAGAAAACAATTTACTTTTTACAGATTAGCCAGTATAATTATTACACATATTTTGATGCTAATTTGTTTACTTTGTTATACGTAGGTATACAATTTTTTTTATATTGATGCCGTATGCCGCTATAATAATTATAATAGTTTTTATGTATTGGGCGTAGGAATTAGGATATAAATAAATTTAAAAATATAAACAACAACACTATAGTCATTTGAGTTTTTGTTGGAAGGTAAATGGTTTTATCATTTAAATTATTGTGGTAGGTATATTGCGTAAAGTGAAAATTTTAAATAATAATATTATTTACCTGCAAAATAATAGATTTGAGAGATTTTTCATAACATTATTTCCCAACTAAATTGAAACTAAAATAATTATAATTTTCTTCTATTTAAATAAGTTTTAGGTACTGTATTATGTATACCTGTGTGGCAAACAGTTGTTTTATATTATATCAAATTGGATATATATTATTATTTAATATTACTTGAAACAAACGAACATATGTAGATAAATTATGCATCGTTGTGTTGTAAAGGTAAAAAATGAATGGTGATATTTTTCACTATGGTGTCCATAAAGAAATTATAACTTTGACATCATAATACAAAATCCAACAGTGGTAAAAAAATTGAACATCGCTATACGAATGAGTAGAACATGAGTTATACATTTTTTCCATAGAACGATACATTATTAAAATAGTCTGAATTTTCAATGGGGTAACTTTTGACTTTTTTCTAATTAACCAAATTCACGGTATTTGCGACACTATAATAATAAAATAATTCATCACTATCTTTGAAAGAATTTTGGAGAAAATATACGTTTTTCTTAATAAATTAAATTAATTGTTATTAAAACCTGAATTACTTTTTGTAATATAATATTAGATATGATTTTTATTTTATGTACCTAGTAGAACTACAATAATACAAAATTATTCATTAAAGCAAATACAATGTCAAAAAAATAGAGTCCGCATTGTTTTAACAAATTTATTTATAGTAAATAATAAACATGCATGAAAATAAATATTTTCCTTATTTTGGACTGTTTTTTATAATCACTGTTATACATATAATTTACCATTCATACAATATTATCTTTCTCTTTCTATGGCTAGATCAAAATAGCACCAGTTTATAGCATTTTGTATTTATAGTTATTTTTTAAATAAATATATGTATATGATTATAATACCCATTCCTGGTTGTACTAATCTGCTTTGTACATAATGTTAGTAGGTAATGATGACGACATGCCTTTACCCGACGTCACCTCTCGGGCACTTATTGCTGGCGCGGAATATGTACCACAGGAGTTACTTTTGTGCCATTTTAATTTCAAAATAATTTTGGCGTCGAATTAGATTCAACCCGGGTCCTCAAATTCCCGACCAAAAATTTTCAATTTCATAGTTTTTATATAATTCACAATTTACGTAACATTTACAGGTATTAAAGCACCCATGGGCTGACCAAGTACTCGTAGTATGTAAGGGAATATCATTCCCAACACTCAACAGATTATCTGAGCTGCGAGTCCTCGCCACTCGTCTAGCTACGCCCCATAGTGTCAGAATATACAAGTTTTCTTTTTTGTTTTAAATGGGGTTTTTTTAGCCATATTGGCCTTACAACCTAAATTTGCTAATTTTTTATTTTTCCTTGAACTTCAGGTAGATGATAATAGGCCTGTTGGTAATAATATGGGTGTGTAATGTATGATTATGGGGACCAGACACTCAGGCACACTAATATATATTACCTATTTTTATTTATAAAATAAGGACAGAATTTTATGAACAACAATGTAACTTTAAAATGAAGTATAAACAAATTTTAAGAACAGTTAGTACCTATATATTTGCTTTTATACTTCTATATGAGAATGATTGAAAATCTACTGCTTTTGTTGTTATTAGTTATTTTATTTGCGAATCACACAAAAATCATGGTATATTTATTAAAATATGTTTGTGTGTCAATGTCCTGTACTCACAACAGTAAAAATAAAAACAAATTATATTTATTTTCTATTTGTATATCATAACAAGAGTCATTTCTTGCTTGAAATAGTATTGACCTGTTCGCTGTTCGTAAAATCTAAATGCAGGTATATAAGTAACGCTACATCAAGGTTGCGTTGAAATTGCAAACGTGTCAATTATAAAGTAAATGAAACATTTTTGTTGATCCATTCATCACGTTTGTACTCTTTGTTTTAGGATTTACTTACTTTCTCTCTTTATTTTTTTATTAAGTGCCTCTATTTCTGAAGTATAAAACCATATAGGAGGAGATCAAATTAGTAAAATAAACGGTAATTTGGAATTTGCCTGTAAGAAGTGTTGAAAATTATACGTTACGAAGATAATAAAACCAAAAGTAATGGAAGGTGGAGAAGTAAAAGGGTACATTCTTTTGTCGGTATCTGCTATAAGCTATATGTTTAGCAACGCTTCAATGGGAAACAGAAAGAAAAAGAACTAATCATAGTTAATACATGCAAATTTTTCTCAATAAGTAGTACTGTAAAACAGATATACATGCATTTTTCAATTATGAAAAAAGAAATACTAGTTTTCGCATGTGTAATTAATTTAATTAAATATATTTCCAAATAATGAGGGAACAATGAAGGAAGGATATACATAGAATTTTAGGAAATAGTTAAAATATATAATGCTGCATCTAGTAATAATAAATAATCAATAAATATTGGTTTTAGTGGTTCAGATTTTCTTATACGTTGAAAGTCTTTTACATGTTCATTAAAATGTATGTAATCTCAGAAAATAGATAAAATTTGTTAATTTCTTCACATACATACTAATTGTAAAATCTGAAAGGTATAGAAGAAAAGGGAGTACGGCATAGGCGTACCTTCCCAGAAAAATTGCAAATAGGCAATTTATAAATTAGAAGTGTAGGGGAAGGTGGGTGGTAGTTTCAAGAATTAAATTCAAAAAGTATAATTATATCCCTATTAAAAAAAGTGATAAAGTGATGATATAATACAGATAAAAAAATGTAGCAAATAAATTATGTTTTTCTTTTTTTCTGGGAAAAGGGAGGAAGGGCTTCACACCCCTGGGTATACCTTTGGATGGAGTACAATATTTTCTATGAAAATATAGAGAACAGACAGTTGTTAATATCTGAAAACTACCATGTAGAATGAAAAGCCACCACTGAAAAAAACATGAATTTAAATATACTGACCCGTATTACGTACCTAGTTTTATTGAGCATTTTTGGTAAAAGTTCCTTTTAACCTCATAAAAATACAATGTAAAGACGTACTTCTAAAGTCTAAATAGAAACTACTTGGAAACTGATTTGAAATTCATAAAATTAAAATATGACTATCACGTATAAGGATAAATAGTACAAATAATAATGCATACAATGTGTATATATGGGTTCTCCATTACACAGAGTTGCGCGGTTCTTGTTTCCTACATTAGTAATGACAATTTTGTTGAATAAATTTGTACAAGTACTACTCAATTGTTTAAAACCATTTGCTGACCATTCAAAGATTAGTCAGTGGAATTTACTCAAATTTTTTGCATACGAAATTGCGTTCAAAAATTTGCTATATTTGCTATAGATGTTCAGAAGCAAAGCAAGACTTTACAATAATATATTTTGTAAATGGTACAGGTACATGTACAAAATCTTATAACAATAATTATAAAGTGAAGCTATGTAAAAGTGCGGAATTTTTGCGAGCCCTCATTAACGCCTATGCGGCTATCGGAGCCCGAATGCAGTTTTGACCAGTAATACTTGAGAGGATAAATCCAAAGGAAAATTCCACTGCATGTTGCAGTTGCTTCAACGTTTGGATATAAGAACATAAATCATCCATTGGGGACTATACTGAATATGCTTATAATATTACTTTCGGCATCAACATTAAAATATTAATAAATAATTTAGTATTATGGAATTATATAAGTATTATTTTTTTATTGTGATTAATATTTTAATAATAATAATAAAAAATTCGCATAGATTAATTCTTATAGTTCAAAATTCAGCAAATAAAGTGATATGTTTAAGAAGGGTCAAATGTGTGATAAGAAAATATAAGATAAGGGATAAGGTGAAAGAACTTGAGTAAAGGAATTCACGGTATAATTTATATAACAGGTAATATGTATTACGACGGTGGAGGTATCAAAGGATGAATAATAGGTATAACCAGTTTATTTTTTATAAAAATACAAAATATTACTCGAAATAAATAAAAATATAAACTCCGTCACTGATTTCACAAGGTTCTCATAAGGTTGTACGTTCCCAGTTGCTATTATGCAGTGTATTTGATTTTGCTCGTAATCACAGTAAAAGGTGGTGATAATATACAAATACGAGTATATTAAACAAGACGTATTCATGGGATAAGTTTATTGACATTACATAATATTTGTATGTAAATGATAAGAATATTTTCAGCTGGATTATATCAACAAAAAAGAACAATTTTTATAGAATTCAACCTTAAATAAAAATCTAATTATATTGGTAAAAACGTGATGTTAAATTTCTAATTAGTAAGCGAGATATGAATTTTTGAATGTCTGAAATTATTTTTTGTGACGTCATAGTCCCGAGTTTGTTATATATATATTATTTCAATCTATTTCATGAAATATTTTGACAATAACATTAGGGTGACAGTAGTGTTGCTATTATTCTTAATTTGAATTCAAACAAAAACAACGACTAGCAAGCCAGTTCGCGCGAATTCATCCGAAATTTTTCGATAATATCCGATTAGGGTCTGTATCGCTGAGTTTATAATAATTAAACATTTTTATTACAACGAGGTAATATTTTATCATTTTCATTTTACTAGAATTCTTCGTTTAAAGCATACCTTATTATTATTGAAGTTTATTATTTCTTTGCGATGGTTGAATACCCCATTTGTGGTAATTGAACTAAGGTGAATCTATGTAGATCTATAGATATCTGGGACAAGATAATATGAAAAATTCTGCAGAAGCGGTAAAGATATGAAAGGAGGCAAAGAAGATACTATAGAATAGAAAGGAGAGGACCAAATTCTTGAAAGTTTAATAACATCAAGACCCTATATTCGATTATATGTACATACATATATGGGTGTAAGATGTAATGTAAACAATGAAAGCGAAATGCATTGTATCACTTTACAAACAAATAATATAAAAATCAATTAACTGTCATTAGTAGTATCTGCAGATTTGCTCAAGCAATTTACCTAGCTATAAACCTGTGAGGAATTCATATGACATAGTTAATAAATAAATTTCCTATGCATACAAAACCTTACGCAAATCTCATTCACATTTATAACTTCAATATAACGATAACTATTTATTATGACTAATATTCCCATATAAACATAAATAGAATTTTGCGGAACTGTTATTTATTGCAGATGAATATCTCAAGACGGTTACAATATTTTAATACGGCATTGTTTATTTTTCTTTTCAAGGTCGGATACTAATATGGGAACAGTCATTACAGTGAAAATCATTTACATAGGTAATTGTACAAGTAACACGAATGAAAAATTTCTTTATGGGCATAAAAATAATTTATTGCAATTATCAAAGCTTGTAAACAAAACAATATTAAATACATCAACAAGATTGAACTTTGAATGAAAAAGGAAAATTGTTTATTACAATGGTGTCATGTTAGATGAATAAACCAATAGTACAAAATGACAATTCACAATAAATTACTTTCTTGTGAAAACAAATTATTACACATTTATAAATTTAAATTAATTAGTCATAGGAAAATAAATTTTACAATTTGACGCATATTTTTTTAAAGAAATTAGAATGGTTAGTAATTTGATGTTTTTTTCTTACACTTGTTTTAAAAAAATCCCAAACAATGCTTTTAGAAGAAGTGTCTGGGCTGTTATATTTATTAATTTATACCGGGTGAATACTTGAAACCCGAACATAGCCCGTTAATACAGGAAAATCGTTTCTCGCAGATTGCTGCTCACCGTTTCAACTGACAACAATGTTTGTGATATCGGTAAAAAGATAAAAAAAATCTGCATCAAATGACACCAATTCTGTCAGAATTCGTTAGCTATAATTTTTTTAAATATTTTGTAACAGATTATAAATGGCTTGAAATAAAATAAATTAATAAAATATTAAATAATAAAAATTACACAATTTAAAGGTTATAACGAATTCTGACAGATAAAATGTCACACATTTGTTTGTTATTTTGTTCAAATGCCATCATGGCTATCGATATTAATAATAAATTGAATAAATTTATGGGTCTAAAATATTATAAATTTAAATGTATTTGGTGTCATTTGAAGCAGATTTTTTTTATTTTTCTATTGACACCGCAAACATTGTTGTCAGTTGTCATTCAAACGGCGAGCAACCGTCTCGGGCGGGCTGTGTTCGGGTTTAAAGTATTCACCCGGTATAAGTGAATCTATGTATATCCATATATTTTTACCTCTCGCTAAGAGAGGTATTGGATTCATGCTAAAAATCGCATATCGAGATTTTATTGAATAAGCACGTTTTAAGGTCCCTACAATCCGATTTTAACATTTTTACGATGATGTCTGTGTGTGTGTGTGTGTGTGTGTGTGTGTGTGTGTGTGTGTGTGTGTGTGTGTGTGGATGTGTGTGTGTGGGATGTTGGAAGGACGGTTACTCAAAAACTATAAGACTTAAAATTTGTTTAACAACGTATTTCCCAATCGGACATTCATGGGAAGATCTGAAAAGGTTTTGGTAACAATTGGACAACCGGAAGTAGAAGATTCTTGAAAAAAAATCTTCTAAATATTATTTTTTGAAAATTTTTCTTGATAATATTAAAGAAAAATAAATTCTCTTTCTGATACATTTAAATATTTTTATACATATTTTATAGATATAGAGATAAAAGGAATAAATATATAAAATAATGTTGTAATTAATTTTACAACCGAAAGGATGCCATGAAAAATAGTTGCAAATTTAAATTATTTGTAACTGACAGATAAATGTCAGTGTCAGAAATAATGAGTAATGAAAGAAAAATGTATTTGGAGAATCCCTTAATTCTTGATCTGTGACTATTATGGAGATGACAAAAGTCTAGGTTGAAGGACTTAAATTTGTTTCAAACATTATGGGACAATGTACACCAGTACTGTAGACTAGAGTAACTTTGAATTGCGAAAAAGCTATCAAATTCTTCTCAAGTAAGTTGTAAATATAGCCAAAATTACACATCGATATAAGAATAATCGGAGTACAATCTATCCGTCACTTTATTAAAGGGAATTAAGGTTATTTAGATATAACAAGTATGAAAAAATAAAATGTAAAAGAAGATATATAAGAATAGATGCACAATCCAGATATATACATTTTAGACCGCCCAAAATTAATGTTTTTACTAGAAGAATATGAAGAGAAAGTAAACAAGGTTGTTCCAATTGAAAATTGCTGTTACCAGCCTAATATTTATATATGGTAAACTCTACTTTGTAATTTATTGTAACATAATTTATGGTAAAATATCTTCATGTTGAGACATGCTATTATTGAATAATAATAAAGAAGTTTATACGTCATAGATTTATATGAATATATTATTTGTATTTATAAAAATATTCTTTGCTTTATGCATACAGCCAGGTAAAATATACGGCGAGAGGTTATGTGCTGGCCACATCAGATTTTTTAAATCATAGGCAATACAGTGATAAAATTTTCATAAGATTGTAATTTTTTAGAAAACGATATAAATACAAAAAAATCATAATTAAAAATTGTAACTAAGTGCAATATTATTGTTTACAAAGCGTTTCGTTCACGAGAGAGAGAGAGAGAGAGAGAGAGAGAGGCAAAATAAGTGTTATAATTTTTAGCTCTTTACAAAACACCGTAAGAAAGAAAACTAATTTTTAAATAGTTGTATTGTTTGAGTTTGACATATATCATAAAGTTGCAGTAATCAGTGATACATTATTATCTTAGAAAAATTAAATGGAATAATATTAACAACTATATATCAATTAATAAACGTTCATCTATCAAACTCAAACAATATAACTATTTGAATTGTATGTTTCGGTTTCCATAACACTCTGTAAACAGCTTAAAGACGGAAATTTTATGTTACGTTTATTTCATGATATGAAATAAAATTAGTCTCATTGCATGCGGTTTCCAATTCGAATATTTTGTATATTTACACTTGTGTTCTAATCATAATAGGGCAAAAATTACAGACACATGAAAATTGTGCTACCCCATGGTTCATAATAAAGTAGACACCCGGCATACACATAACTAATGAAAATTAGTATATTTATTGAGTATCTTAATAGTTAAATATATTTTTTTTAAATGTGTTACGTATTATTCTTAGGAAAGAAAGTCAATTTATATTAAATCAATACAAATCAAAAGTAATATCAATAAATAAATATAGCTTGTTTAGAATCTAGATAAAATATAAGCAAAAACAAGAAACCTTTATATCTCCAGACTTCCTATGTTGTATTACTATTAATTAAAATAATTATTTGTTTGTAATAAAATAATTTCTATAGAAATAGATATAAGAAAACAGGTCAATATTCTTATTACTTGAGTGAGATTTGTTGGAACAAATTTGAATCTTTTTGTAGATTAAAAACTAAATTAAAATTGATCTACAACAAAATGTGTTTTGTTTTTACATTAATGTAGGTTAGAAAACATCATAGTTATAGTAATAACAAATGGAAAATCAATTTTAGTAATAGCGAAAATTGTAAAGTAGCAGGTACACATATTACCTTTCTCTTATTTGCTTATAGCATCCTGAACTTGAGATTAATTTACTATCATTACAAAAGAATGTAAATAAACAATGTATCATTATATGCATATTCAATATTGAATTTTCTAGATAACAATAACACAAAATCATATCTGAAAAAATATTTATAATTATATCACAATTTTTGTCCATAATTTCAACAACAAATTAGTAATCATATTGTATCATATTTTTTAAACAATATTATGTACCAATATGGCCAAGGGCATAACTTTTTCATTTAGTTCGCTTATCTTCTTTTAGGGTAGGAATTGACAATTAAATTAAGAACTAAAAACATAATATGATTTTGATGTACTTCCTGATATTTAAATTCACCCCATTTACGAGTTACATTATAAAAAATGTGAATTGTTTCAAACAGAAATGCAAACAATTGAATTACAAAGGATATGATTGGAATGAGTACGGTATGTATTTTTGTTTTCTGTCAGTTTTTTTTTTTGCAAATAGTAAAATAAAATTTCGGCGCAACTTTGCCATTAATTTGACGTGACATATTGAAATATTTTTTTTATACAATTTCAAAAGTAACAAATGCGTTGATGAGAAGGACTGGAGAAGAGAGAAGGACAAGGATTTTGAGAAAAATAAGAAAGAGGAAAGCTAACTGGATTACATATATTTTAAGAAGTGATAGGATTCAGAAAATTATAATTGAAGCTAAAATACATGGCAGAAGAGGAAGAGGTAGAAGAATATTTGGAATGTTGACAGACATCAAGAAGGGAGGGAATTATATGGAGATGAAGAGAGGCACAGGATAGACTGGTGTTCTTTCAATGACAATATATTTGCGAAGGCGTACTTCTGTTTCTTCCTGTTTGCAAATTTTGAATGTCAAAAATCGCGATCATAAATTAATAGATTGCAAAACGAGTGTTGCCTAAGACTCTAATTTATTACAAAATTACGATATCACGTTTTCATCGGCTAGAAGAAATTTTAATATCATGTTGAATGAATGTAAGAGATCTAAGGTCTCCGAGTGATCTTGAAATGCCAAATTAAAGAAAGTCAATGTCAATGTAATGTTTTCTTATCTGGATATTGACGTAAATAAATAAATTAGATCCGGAAAAAACTTTACTAATTAATTTTAGACTTTGCCAAAAATATATGCAGATATAGGTAAAGATTAAGTATGTATTTGTTACGAAAATATTGTTTAGGATTTAGGATAATATAAAAAACTCTAGCTCCGAATGACTATTAAAATATTATTTTGTTTAGTATCAATATATATTTTTTTTATATAAAAAAGATAAACCTCGACATGATTTCCAATAAAAAGTGTAATTTATTATTAACAAAAATGTACTTACTTTTTAAAAACTTGATTGATAAAGGTATAAGCTTTTTAAATTTATTGCATATTTGTATATACAAAATAATAAATCGTTATTATTCATTTCTGGGTATGCCAATTTATTTTTGTTGGTTATAATATGGAAATAACAATATATGTGCATTGTACATGCATTATGTCATGGGTAATCAATGTTATTGTGGAGAGTGTACCACAAAGCTTTTTTTACAAATAAATAAAAAAATACATATTTGAAATATTTAACAGTTTGCAAAACATGTACTTACTCATATGTAGACTTTTCATAATTTTGAATTTATATATATATATATATATATATATATATATATATATATATATATATATATATATATATATATATATTTAAATACTTAGTACTGTTTTATGAGAAATATGTTATTTATTAATTTAATACGTTATATACCTAATCATTATATTCTTATGAGGCGAGTTCTCAATAAAAGCGTTTTTATTATAAAAAATACGCTCGTAATATAGGCCATAGTGTAGGATAGGAACAGGAACAAAATAAATCTGGTGTTCTAATAAAGTCATTTATTTAGAACAACTTTCCTAATTACGAATTCTTTTAAGTGATAAATTTCTTACTTTTTTGAAAAATATATAACATGTTTTCTATTATATTAGAATCATTATAGAATAATTTTATTTAAAACTATTTCAATTATTGCAAATATTTTGAAAGGAAATATTTCTGTAATTTCCAACAATATATCAATCTCAGAAGAAAAACTAGGTAGATTGGCAGACAAGTAATTGATGGACAGATTATAGCGATCTCTAATGGTATGACATATTGCATCAAGATAATTCACTTAATTATGAAGTGTATGAAATAGCACCAACATATCTAGGTTGTCCCTTTAGCAATAAAATAATCACTGTTTTATCCGACGAAAAAGGATATTATCGCGAGCAGATGAATTTGAGATACTTGTGTGCTCATGTATGAACGATTCAGATCACTTTTATAATTGATACGTTTCCAAAGATAAGATGTAATTAGATGTTAAGATAAAGGAAGAAATAGTGCACAAATGATCTATAACAAGTAACTTGATGTAGTTTCATTTTTGTTTGGTGAAATGTGATAGTGTATATAGAGTTTAATTTAATTTAAATTATTCTGGAATCTGTGACGTGTACAGTAAATGCTAGTTTACAAATTTTAACAATAAAATATTTATTTTGGGGACTCTTTACTCCAAAAATGAGAGTTGACTTTGGATAAAAGTATTTTTCTCTAAAATATATCACCATTATCAAAATCTATGTAAAAATATTGCCACACGAATCAATAAAACACAGTGATGATATGTTTGTATATTTTTTTTGTTATCGGTAGTGATTTAAATAAATAGTTTTTCTAATTATGTGTTTTTATTATTCACTCAGTAGTTTATATTTTCTGTTAATACAGATAAATATGAGAATGATTAATATGCTACCTATTTGTTTGTTTTTTCTAGTAAAGAAAAAAGAAAAGTTACCTATTTGCAAATTATAAACATACAATGTTAAGTGTTTATGGTTGTAAATTACTATTAAAGTTTTTCGTAATATTTATAATAAAAGAAAATGAATAATGTTTATATATAACCTTTAACACTTTAAAATTTGCGATTAATATTATGAGCTTAAATGAATTTTTCTTGTTTTAATTTTATTACGATTGAACATCATAAAAAATAATTGTTTAATATCAATTTAAAAATATTGTTGAAAATATACTTTGTATTCATAATTTTATTATGAAATAGACATGTTATATTTATTATAAATTCATTATTATGATCAAAATTTGTTGGACAAACATATTTTATTTGCATTCATGGTTTCTAAGATAAGTAAGTATGTACATTGTACATACATATATGTAGAACATTTAATATATGTACATATTTGTATACATTAAAAAAACATGATTTAATGCATAATAATTATATCACATTATTTCGCGACACAAAATCATTTATTTGAAAATAATATTTATAATGTTTTTGGTATATAAAGTTCACAATAAATCTTTACTTGATACTGCAATAAAATAAAACATAATTTAAGTCATATGTATTATTGTTATTTTATTCTGGTAAAAAAATATTTGTCAGATGTCAAATTAAATTTTAGGTAAATACGAATATTTCATTAGTGTCGTATATTTAAATTTGAATTAAAATTTGGAACTTACTTTTTGGTGTATATTTTTTGTGATGCCCTCTGGATCTCGGGAGATCTTTTTGGCCGAAATGTTCTGTAGAATCATCACTGCTGTCTCTATTACTGTTAATATTAGTGTTAACCGCAGTGTAGGTTCTGCCAGCTAGCCGCCCCCAAATACTGTACAGATCCTTCATTTTGAGTCAGTAAACAATCAAAAAAGGCACTAATAATATCACACTGATAATATATCACATACACAGTGTCACAGTTCCACTCACATACATCCAAATAATAAATAATTTATAATATTAAGTGTACCGGCATTGATTCAACAATAAGTCAAGAAATCTAGTAATCTGGTGTCTTATATAAAACAAGTGAATACCGCCACTTTCTCTCAGCCAATGAGCGCGCGCGAGTCTCCCCAACTTGTTGAGACAGTAGTCTAGTAGCGTAGTCAATTGTTGATGGTTTTGGGGACTTTTGATCGCTCTGACGTCAACTGAAAATCAGTGACTAGAAGGTATGTAAATTAAGATTTGATATTCAAGCTCAAGTTTACATTATTATCCGGGTTACCTACTATGAGCGAAATATTTTCGATGAATTGATTGGCAAAACGTAAATTCATATCTTAAATTTTTTTCTCAATCTGGAAAATTATATACGTATAAATAAATAAATTTTGAATAAAAGGGCGATATTATCAAACTTTTCAATATAAATATCGTTTATTACACAGTAATGTAATTTGTTTTTATGCGTTTATCTTGAGTTAAAGTTCAAAGTTTTATATACAGGTGTCCGTCGAAAAAATGTTAATACTTAAACCACAGTTTATGTAATAATTACAAGAAAACGTTCTAATAAACATATGCCCGATATCATCTCCTATAGAGTACCAACCTCGTTAAGATTAGTGTAGAGGTGCATATTTGGTCGGTATATTTTTTTACGTCATATAAGAACATTATTTAGTAAATTATTCAGATTTTTCGCAACACTTGATTGGGCACTAAGAAGTAGTGGGGGAATAAACAGAAGAATTTTTTTATTTTTCAGGTGTTATAATATTTTTTTACATCATTTGCAAGTACCTACACCTAAGTCTAAAGGAAAAATAAGACACCCTTAATCATATTCGTTTTCGAGATAATTGAAGTTAAACAAATATGTAATATTTTGAAAAAAATTCAAAATCATAGCTTTCTTGATAAAAATGATTAGTATTTATAAATAGAGGTTTTCTCAATAAATTATATTTCTTTAATTGTTTACATTATTTATGTTTAGTTTATTTTATTTATGGTCAATAAAACTTAATTATTCATTACTCATTTCAGAAAATGTCGTATTAAATAATTTTAGTAATAGTACTATCAAACAATTTTTACCTCTCGCTAAGAGAGGTATTGGATTCATGCTAAAAATCTCATATCCAGATTTTAGTGAATAAGCACGTTTTAAGGTCCCTAGAATTCGATTATAACATTTTGACGATGATATGTGTGTGTGTGTATGTGTGTGTATGGATGTGTATGTGTGTGTGTGTGATTTCTCAAATTCTATAACACTAAAGACCTGTGTAACTACGGATACCTCAATCTAACAATAATGGGAAGAGTTGAATAGGTTTTGGTAACAATTGGACAACCGGAAGTGGTAGTTTCAAAAAAAAATTCTAATTATTTTTTTTGATTTTTTTTTTTTTACTACAAATAATAAAGGTAATTAAATTCTCAATCTGACACATCTACATTTTTTATTATATCTTGTTCAGGTTTGGAGATATATTATATAATAATATAGAATAATCTGTTGTAATAAATCTCGTTGCCCAAAAAACAGTTGAGATATTTAAATGTTTGTAATTGTCAGATAAATGTAAAATGTTAGTGCCAAAAAACCGGATGTTTTACTAACAATACTGGAAGATTTTTCTGGGATGTACGAGTACATTTAATATATATATATATATATATATATATATATATATATATATATATATATATATATATATATATATATATATATATATATATATATTATTGTATTATTAATTAAATATGTATTTAAATTATAGGTATGTTAATATTACATATATCATTATGAAATACCGCTAATACCGTCAATAAATTTGCAGAATTTTGAACATATTAGAATAATAGGACAAAATTTCTCATAGAACGAAAGAAGAGATACAATTTCAATTATTTGTGTGTACAGAAAATGTTAAATTCGTTACTTATATGGTTCGAGCAGTCATGTGACTTTGTTGGACATGACAAGCAGATATGAGGATCCGTGTCAGAATGACGGCTAGTAATTATTTATATTTATATAGAATAAAAATGGCGAGAGATATTGTGCTGGCCACAACAGATTTTTTTATATTTAATTATCTCGAAAACACTGTATTTTATCGAATAGAGTAACTACATAATTTTTTTATTTATAATTGAAAAGTTTCAAAAGATGTCAAAAAATTATATAACCTGAAGTATAAAAAGTTTCAATTATTTTTACGTTCATTACTCCTTAGTAACCACACAAGAAATGTTGCAAAAAAATTGAAAAAATATAAAATATTACTCTTATATGATACGCAGCAAATGTACCGAGTTTAATAATGTTATTTGTAACCGTTTTCAAATTATAAAATAAAACATTTAGTTGTAGCATTCTAGGGTATTCTTCAAGAGGTCGGTAGGTTGGTACTGCTGTAAAAAAATCTGTTGTGGCCAGCACAATACCTTCCGTCAATCCTGTGTATTATGTACAAATTCCATACATAAATTTTCTTGCAAAAGATTCCAAATTTCCAGTAAAATTATTTCATAAACAAACTACGCAAATAGCACTTGACACTGATATCCTCTTCGTCTTTAGCTTTTCCTATTCGTTAGGGGTTACTATTTTTATATTTTTATTCTACTCATTTATTGTGCGTGTTGTCCTCATTCAGGTCCTTTTCTCTCAAGTCTTCCGCAATACAGTCCTTCCATCTTATCTTTGGTTTTCTTCTGTTTCTTCTACCTTCTACTTCTAAGCTATTCATTCATCTTTCAATATATTCCACATCTCGCCTTATGACATGTTCAAATCGGTATAATCGTCTCCCTTGTACCTCTCTAGAAAATTCTAATACTCGAGTTATTTCCCTTATTCATTCATTCCTTACCGTAACTTTCCGTGTCTTCCCCAACATTTATCTCAACATCCTCATCTCTACCACATTAATTTTTTTTTCAGTTAGAATTTTCTTATTATAGATGCTGTTTCCATGATTAGCATATGTGGCTGATTTATAAAATTTAATTTCTTTATAATTCTTTATTCTTTAAATATGAAATATAAAATGCAATCAATTTGTATAGATAATACAATATTCTTTAATATTTGTAATAACATTAAATGTGTAAATAATATTTCATAGTTTGTTTATAAAATAATTTTACTGGAAATATAGGATCTTTTGCAAGAAAATTTATGTATATGAAACGAGCAGTCCGTACCAGAATGACAGCTATTAATTTTGTTCATAACTGACAAATGTCATAATTATTCATTCAAAATTTTACTTTTTGGTATTTTATGATTCCTTTTCTCGGCAACTGAATTCCACATTCTTCGTAACAAATAAACCACATGAAATAAGATAATCATGAAATTTTGAAAGAAGAAGACAGGGGCCCCATACCTGCTTGCTAAAGTCAGCAAAGTCACGTCACTGCACGCACCCTATATATAAATTTTCTTTCAAAATATCCTATATTTCCAGTAAAATTATTTCATAAACAAACTATTCAAATTGCACTTAACACTTTCTTCTCCTTTAGTTTTTCCCATTCGTTAGGGGGTCGCTATTTTTTATTTTCTTCTTCCACTCATTTTTGTTTTACGTGTCGTTCTCATTCAGTTTCTTCTCTCTTATATCTTTTTAGAAACTTCTAACACTAGTGTTACTTTCCTTATTCTTTCATTCATTTACTTTTTATTGATACTGATTACTGACATTTGTCAATTTCAATTACCTGAATATATTAGCAGTTTCCATGGTTAAGCTAGCATAGCTGGCTGATTTATGAATTTTTTGATCTTTATAATTCTCTCTAACTCTATCTCTGTTGAATATGAAATATAAAATGCAATCAAATCGTATAGAGAATACTATATTCTTTAAGTTTTAATTATATTTAACTGAGTTTCTCAAGGGAAACTGTTAAAATCTTCAAATGAGTATACTTCCGGTTGACCAATTATAACCAAAATCTAATCAAGTCTACATATGGTTGTAAGGTAGAGGAATACGCAAGAATTTTAATTTTTGGAACTCTAGTATTGGAGATATCGTGGCCGAAACTGCGGTCACATACACACACACACACACTCACACACACGTCCACACACACACACACATACAGACATCATCGTAAAAATAGTAAAATCTTATTGTAAAGACCCTAAAACGTGCTTATTCAATGAAAACTCACCACCGAATTTTTTGACCAAAGACAATACCTTCCTTACTTAGAGGTGACGGAAGGTAAAAACAAGATCAGGTACATACTTATTAGTTTATTACAAGTTTTTGTTTAAGACTGTGAAAAATACGTGGTTTAACTTTTCCATTCTTTCGTGGAACGTGGAACGCTGTATAAATTAAATTAATAATTAATAAATATAATATTTATTTATTATTGTTATTCTTATTTTACATATACATTTCTTGAAAATGAGGGAACAATTTGAGTTCTTAAACTTAAAAACGCAAGGACAAAATTTTTGCTTTAAAGACGATGCAAAAATAACAATTTTATGTGTATTATCTAATGTACTAATGTATTGAGTTAGTGCTAATGCGTTGTTATGAAAACTATAGTACTTAAACATTTTAATTGGCAGTATTTGTTTACTTATCACCGTCACTAAATTTAATCAAGGGTGCTTATTATCCATGACTTTCAATAAATTACATTGTTTAAAGCCTAACGATATGAATAAGAATAAGAAACAAGTGACGATGATATTTTATCAGTGTCTTTACCACAAGTATGATTTGTATGATGTAGTAAACATCTAATTACTAAGTAATCTCCGGAAATTGAATAAATACTATCACTGTAACCTTTTAGTCAATTTACAGATTATACGAACAGCCATACGCTATATGGGTAAAAATTAATTTTTAACTTATAAATATAATTTTTGGCTTTTAAGCTTTCGATAACTTTACATATTTTTTTTTTTGGTATTTATTTTCACGGGCCCCAAAAAAATATAACTCTGTAGCGTACTCATTTGTTTGGATTCTAACAGAATATATATATATATATATATATATATATATATATATATATATATATATATATATATATATATATATATATTCGTAAGTTTTAAAAATGAAAAACAGTGTATCTACTCTAAATTATTAGTTTGTACTGTTAGACCAAATGAAGATGATCGGAGTGAAAAAAATCCTGGAGTTTTGAAACGGTACAATTATTAGTTGGTGTCTACTGTAAAAAATATTAAAAGTCCCTGGGAGTGGGACGTGAGCGGAGGGTGGGGACCCGTTTAAAGGTTTTTTCACGTTTTTTCAAAATTTTCGGAAACTATCGGTTCTAGAGAAAACACTACATCAAAGTAGAGAAAATTTCGTACAAAAAAGGTTTTCATTTTTTGTAGGATTAATACTTTTGAAGATTCGAGGCAGACATATTTACGTTAAAAAAAGAATGAATAGTTCTCTACCTCCAAAGGTCAGCCACACGTCTTGGTTACCAAGCATCTTTTAAGCATACACACTATTATTACGTCACGTAAAGTTATATAATTTCAAATTTGGAGATGTAATGCAGAATCGAAATCGAAAAGACAAAGTTTTATCCTTGGCCTTTATGAACATCACTGTCAAAATTAATATTGTAGTGTATGTTGTCAATCCTCTCTTCATATTTCAGTTCATAGGATTGCAATCACCAAGAAAAGTGATGAGGACTTGCAGGATTTGTTTAAGTATGAATTGCCCCTTTTTCCGTTAGCCCTCTTCCACGAAAACGAAATGAGGACAATCAAGAAACCTTATACGAAGTTTTCCCAGTCAAAGAGACAGCACTGGATCCCAAGGTTACTGCAAATCTGATTGATGGTGGCTTTCTTCTGCATCGTGTGAAGTGGAGTGTTGGCTCCACTTTCTTGGTTATATGCAAGCAGTATGTGACTTATGTCAAAAAACACTGTTGGTTTTGATGGCGCTAAACGAGTTGAACAAAAACGAAAAAGTAGCACTAAAACATCAGTAGACGTAAACCATGAGGGTGACAGTTTAGCAAGAACACTTCCTTGCAAAAAGAACAAATTAAAGTTAATTCATATGCTATTTCAGAAAATGATAATTGAAGGCATTGAAACAAAAATACCTGATGGAGTTGCTGACGCCACTATTGCGCGTTGTGAAGTTGAGAAAGCAAGTACTAACTGTAACAAAGCAATTATAGAAGAAGACGTTGATATGCTTGTCTTGCATTACATTAGTTCCATCACAAACAAACATATTTTTCCACAAACCAGGGAGAGGGAAAGTTGAAGCGAAAATATACTCATTCAAGTACCTATTCTTTTATCCATGCATTTAGTGGGTGGGATATCACCTCGCCACTATATAGAAAAGGTAAAGCATAGCTTGTGAAAATTTGTATGTATGCCTCATCGTCGCCAGAAGAGGTCTCGTGAACATGATGTAAACAGCCATAGATACCCGCTATCTTGAAATCTACAAATAAAGTAAAGCCTGATCTTCCGACACTGCTGCCCATGCTCATCTCAGCAGTATGCTTTTGGAGTGTTTTTGCAAGTGTAGCAGTGGTTGGACAAGCACTTGTCACCTGAAAAGTGGGGGATGGATATGAGGTAACGATGGAGCACTGGAGCCCCTATCAACCAAAGGATTCTGCGGTTCCTGACTCAATATTTAAGAGCATTTTTTGAAGATGTGCGGCTGATTGTGAGGGAGGATCCCCAGTGCCGCGCCGTGAGCAAAAGGCGCCTTTGTGCAAAGTTATATTTCAGCGCCCCCCCCCCATTCCATAATGTATAATATACAAAGTAACATTATTTTTTTTAAAACTATACTTTTCATTCATCGAAAAATGCTAAATTTAAAATATTGATGAAATATCCTTTCTTAAATTCATTCTTATAATCAATATCGTTTATTGTATTTAACAATTTCACTGTTAGGTATAGCTTGTAACATAATAATGTCAGAAAATTATTCGTTTAGCAGGATATTTTTTTTTGCTAAATTCATTGCCGGTTTCATTCTTGCAATCATTATTATTGAGCTATAACCAAAATATTCATTGTTGTAATCAAAATCTTCACAATTATTATTATTATTATTTAATTATAACAATGCTATAAAAATATCCGTTCGGTAGGATAATTATTTTACCTAAACTCGATTAAGAGCTCTAATGCAAACAAATTAACAAAAAATATTGGTCACTTCTATCACCTTACTGTGTAAGTTGTATATACACCGATCACTTGAGCTTCACGTCATAGTTTTATGTTCGTATGAACCGAATGGTATTGGTAATGATGGAAACGTAATGGGGCACTTGCTCATGACGTTTCAACAAGCGGCTAACAGCTGATACTGGATAAGCAAACCTTCTGTTTACATTGCGTTTTACGGAGAAATATCGTCCCGTAAGCGCTTATTGTTTTTTTTATAGGACTTAATGTTTTCTTATGGAAACAGTGATTAGAGTGTGTAAAGATGAATGTATGAGCAGTATTTTCCGTAAAAATATTTGAGAATATTGTTATTATTTAGTGAGTTCGTGGTTATTGAATTAAAACTAATCTAATCGTAGTTATTTGTGTATACTTTTATTACATACAAAACAATTTAAATATAATCGGGTAGGTATATATTATAATAATATTTAAATATGTCCAATTTTCTTTAATAATTTGTATAAAAAACATGAAAAATATTTTTTAAATAACAAAATTAGTATGATTGTTTTTAGAATCCAACAAGAATTAACTGGGAAAAAGAAAAAAAATATGTGTCTGTGTTTCCCACAAGATTTAAAAATTAGATAATTAATTATTTATTTCATATTTATTTTTGAGATGCATTTATAATCCTCGTCAAAAAAAGTGTTCAGGTATAAAAATCTACATTATTTATCCATTTAAATTTATCATCTGGTTAACGTACTTTGGCTTCTAACGATAAATTATTGTCGTACGAACTTATTGAGCTCATTTGCAATAAAAATACCAATAAAAATATATATAATGATAATACGAAATAAGGACTCGAAGATAAATACCGTTGTAGATATTTCAAATTTAATTTTTTTCCTAAATTAAAAAAATTCTAATAGTTCAATTTACATTTATTTCAATATTCATGTTTTCATTTAACAATACAAAAAATACTTATAAAAACTAAAATGCAACCTGATGCTACAATCTACTTATTTCAACTTAATATTTATCAAAACAAATTTAGAAATACGACTGATTTGTTTTACTAGTAAATAATTCATACACTAGTTATATTTTAAAGTAGCATGTATAAATTTGCGAAAAACTGAATATCTTGAACATAAAACTCATTCGCTGCATAAGACGCAATGTAAAATTGAAGCTTGGTTGTCCAGAATCAGCTGTTCACCCACCCTGTTGTGACGTAGGTGCAAGTGCCCTATTACAAGTCGTTCTCAAACATTTTTGTATACAAATGCAATTACGTCGTAAGCAGCAGCCATTCGTATTGAAACTAAAATATCGGTTTCAACGTCCTGATTTTCTAATCTAACTCGCTTTTTAACAAACGCATCCGTATAAGCATGCAATGCTAATTTTAATTTTCAAAAATAGCGGCAGTTGGAGTTGGGTACTCGCCGCTCAGGAAATCGTTCGCTATACATGTTTACCACATCAGGGGTATTTTTTAAACACAAAATGTAAACTTCATACATATCAACTTCTTCTTCGTGAGTAAAATTCATTTTATTACGACGAAGGTATACGAAAGATTTATTTTGATATTTAACAACAATAAATATGAAACAAAAAATTCAATTGTTTCTGTCATAACACTCTTATTTCTATCAGATTTAAACTAAAATAATAATTTTTTATTTGCATTTTTTATCAATATTTTTGTTATGTATGACTGAAACAGCGGTAATAATAAATAATTTCCTATTTCCAGATTAGGTATTCAAAGAATATCTCGTAATCCTGTATTAAAATGATGTTTATGGAGAGTTTATTCTAGAGTTAACTCTTATTCCATGTTTATTATTATACATTTTTGGGTTAAGCTCGTGATAAACTAGGAATAGCTATTCTGAACTTAACCCTTGTTATTTATTACCGCTGTTGTTTATTATATCGTGATATTCAGAAAAAATACTGAATCGTATAGGCGAATAAAAAAGATAGGTTCCAATAATAACGACTGGGGTGTACAGTTAATTCGCCTGTACCCTGAATAACGCTAATTCAGGATTTTCTGGTCACTAACTGCGTTCATCATATACCGGTAACGATGTAGCAGTTGCGCTAGTAAGTACCTACCGGCGATCAAAGATTGGGCAAACAAGAGAGTATACACCAGCATCAAAGATGTTTTCCACTATTTCGACCAAATTATCTCCATTCATTCATTTTTTACAATTCACATTATTGATATGTGTACCTAACTTCGGCTCATGAAGAATGTTATTGAAACAACTAGATTTTTGTTATAAATACTATTTTTTGTTGCAACGCTATATAAAAAATTAAAAACACCATGTGGGACTCTCCAACTGACGCCACTTGATATATATTTTATATTTACAGCGTTTGGTTTTACATTTAACATGTATTAAAAACTTGTACGATTTGTATCATCGTAATTTAAAACATACGTATTGAATATAAAGTTGTAAGAAACTGGTTTGGATGATATATTTAACATTGTATACTGCTTGCTAACATTACCATACCTATTAATTTAAAAATATATGACAAATTAAATGAACTTCGTATTAAATTATTTATTCATTTCAGTGATTTAATTGTTTATCCGATAGAGGAAAATATAGATGAGACACTAAATATACCAAGTGTCTACGTTTTTATGAACCATAGGAATTACAATGGTAAAATTTTCAAGTTTGTAATTTTTTCCTGCAATAAGATAGAAGTAAAAGCTGTTTACAAAGTTTCATGGAAAACAAAACATACAATTCAAACAGTCTCGTATTGTTTGAGTTTTAAAGATAAAAGTATATTAATTGATATTTAATTGTTAATATTATTTTCTTCTTTCGAAAATAACAGAGAGATTTTACAAAATCAATATTTTAAATCAATAATTATTAAAGCTGTATGACAGATTATATTTGATATTTGTAAAATTCAAACATTACAACTGTTTAACATTTTTGTTTTATTTTTCATCGCACTTTATAAAAACTAAAAATTATAACTTTTATTTGTAGATGTAGTTTTAAGTTCTAAAAAAAATGTATTTACATTTTTGTTGTGCAGTAAATACTAATCAAAATTTTCTTATTTTCGTAACTGTTAATGTGCCTACACGAAATCGCTTCTCGATCTAAGGGTCCGGGTTCGAATCCCGGGTAAGGCATGCATGTTTTGTATATTTCTTTCATGATTTTATTCTTATCAACTATGACGTCAAAAATATAATTTTATATACAGGGTGTTAAAAAATGTTAAATTTGAGAGAATATATATTACGGGTAATATGATAATCACCGGCTAATATGATTTATCTATAATATTTACTGTTAAAAAATACCAACAATAACGTTACCTAATACACAAAAATCACTCTTGGAAAACTCGGGGCGAGTTTTGTGCGTAAGGTGAGGTTAATGTTTTACATACTTATTAATTTTTCATTTAATTCTTTTTACTGCGCCATGAATTATCTAATCACGTAAAAGACGTTGAATAAGAAATAATTAAGAATTATTTTTTTCCTATTCAATGTCTGTTACGTTATTAGATAATTAATTATTTATAATAAAAATTCCATGTTGGCAGTGGCACACTAAAAAAGAATTAAATGAAAATTTAAAACTAAAAAAGGTTGTATCATTTTAATTGAAATATGAGTTCTGAAAGAATTTTTAATAATTTGAAAATTTATAAAATTCCGAATTTTGAAAAAAAAACTTTTTGATTGAGAATAAGCACATCGTATACCCTCATTTTTTCCCTTTTTTAATACTCTGTATATTTCATAGTAGGAAACAATAATAATAATAATAACAATAGTTTATTTTCACATCATGTAAAGAGAACGTCAAAATACACAAAAATTATAATAAATAGCAAAGAAACAATGTAGATAATAAAGTAGTCTTAATTAAAAAAGTCATTTAGATCATAATACCACCGAAAAAATATATATATATATAAGTTTTGGAAAATCTCTTCATTTCGTGGGGCACTCTAATCCTAATCGATAAGATTAAGTAAAATAAGTTAAAATTAAAGCATTTTTTGCACGATTAGGTTTTTGTTAATATTTGCCAAGGCAGTAGGATTTATTTATTACGGAAAAAAGTATGCAATATTCGCAAACTTAAAAAAAAACAATGAATTTATTAATTTTTGTTTACTAAACTGGGTCTACATTGAAACGAACATTGTTAGCTAACAGTGTTTGCTAATATGTTTGCAAACACTTGTTAGCAGATGTAGAATGTTGGTATGTCGTTAGTAACATTTTGTGACCTAATAACAATGTTCGCTAACAAAAATTGATGTTCCATGAATATGCGGTAAACTTCAAACAAATAAATTGTATTACGATATTAAAACTTGTAGATGTAACGATATGTAGGTCTTTTAAGCAAAAAATGTATATTTTCTATTATAAAATTGTTTACAAATTACAGAAATACTTTTCCTGGAAATTAGCGTCGTGGTAAGGAAGTTTGGATCCAAATAATTTTCTTAATTATTGTAAATTTGATAGTGACATTCTCATAAAAACATTAAAGTGTAAATTGTGGTGAATGTATTTTGTCATTGTAGTGTGGATATCCTTTTTACCAACAATAATTGTTCACGAACTATCTTGCTGAACATTTGTTCGCTAACAAAATATGTTGGCTAGCAATGTTCGTTTCAATGTGGACCCGGCTTTATAAGTAAAATTGCAAATTTAAACATTTTGCATTAGCTAAATATAGGTATGCGTGTATGAAAATAAAATACAACCAAAAATAAACACTTTAATCTATAACATTAAGTATAATCTAGAAGAACAACCCTCATACAAAGATGCTGACGGTAACCCAATCACTGCTCAATAAACACTGAGCGAGCAGTGCTGCTATAACACGTCCAGTATTTGAATAGCCCTTTCTGTACAACCAGAGTCTAATTAATTAAGAATTTATTATTTACAATATTAATCATCGTAGAATGTTGTATAATAAATTTGGGTATTATTAACTTCATTTCAGAAGTCGATTCCACATTGAAACGAACAGTGTTAACTAACAGTGTTCGTTTACAATTACAGAAATACTTTTTCTGGGAATTAGTACCCTGGCGAATAAGTTTGGATTCAATTAAATTTATTAAATATTAAAAATTTAATGGTAAGATTCTCATAAAAACTTTAAAGCCACTGTCGTTTCTGATTTGCAAATGTAACAAAAGAAAAACTTATCTTCCTTTTCTTAAAACTGTGTCGAACGTATTTTGTTATTGCAGTGTGCACATCATATGTTAACTAACATTCTTACTAGAATTTGTTCACGGCCTATGTTGCTTATCATTTGTTCGCTAACAAAAAATGTTAGTTAACAATGTTTGTTTTAATGTGGACCCGGCTTAATACGCATACAACTGATAACAATTTCTAACATTTGCATAAATATACACAAAAAAGAATTGCGTTAAAAGTTAAGATAGACAATAGATATATTATAGACAAATATAAGGCTTGATTGCAATTACTGTATGTATTATTTAATTTTTATGATAATAATAATGTTTATTTGTAATTCACAGAATAGTATTACAATAAATTAATAACAAAATCCATTGTAAAAATTCTACCAACCTCCTATTGTAATACTATTCTGTGAATTACAAATAAACATTATTATTATTATTATTAATTATTATTATTTAATTTTATGTAGAACAAGAATCATTTATTTGTATGTAATATACATTTTCCTATTTCGCATTTACAGACTGAATTTTGTACAACTGTTTTTATAAAAAATCTGATGTGGCCAGCACATAACCTCTCGCCGTATATTTTACCTGGCTGTATGCATAAAGCAAAGAATATTTTTATAAATACAAATAATATATTCATATAAATCTATGACGTATAAACTTCTTTATTATTCAATAATAGCATGTCTCAACATGAAGATATTTTACCATAAATTATGTTACAATAAATTACAAAGTAGAGTTTACTATATATAAATATTAGGCTGGTAACTGCAATTTTCAATTCGAACAACGTTGTTTACTTTCTCTTCATATTCTTCTAGTAAAAACATTAATTTTGGGCGGTCTAAAATGTATATATGGATTGTGCATCTATTATTACATATCTTCTTTTACATTTTATTTTTTCATACATGTTATATCTAAATAACACTAATTCCCTTTAATAAAGTGACGGATAGATTGCACTCCGATTATTCTTATATCGATGTGTAATTTTGTCAATATTTACAACTTACTTGAGAAGAATTTGATAGCTTTTTCGCAATTCAAAGTTACTCTAGTCTATAGTACTGGTGTACATTGTCCCATAATGTTTGAAACAAATTTAAGTCCTTCAACCTAGACTTGTCATCTCCATAATAGTCACAGATCAAGAATTAAGGGATTCTCCAAGTACATTTTTCTTTCATTACTCATTATTTTTGACACTGACATTTATCTGTCAGTTACAAATAATTTAAATTTGCAACTATTTTTCATGGCATCCTTTCGGTTGTAAAATTAATTACATTATTTTATATATTATATTCCTTTTATCTCTAAATCTATAAAATATGTATAAAAATATTTAAATGTATCAGAAAGAGAATTTATTTTTCTTTAATATTATCAAGAAAAATTTTCAAAAAATAATATTTAGAAGATTTTTTTTCAAGAATCTTCTACTTCCGGTTGTCCAATTGTTACCAAAACCTTTTCAGATCTTCCCATGAATGTCCGATTGGGAAATACGTTGTTAAACAAATTTTAAGTCTTATAGTTTTTGAGTAACCGTCCTTCCAACATCCCACACACACACATCCACACACACACACACACACACACACACACACACAGACATCATCGTAAAAATGTTAAAATCGGATTGTAGGGACCTTAAAACGTGCTTATTCAATAAAATCTGGATATGCGATTTTTAGCATGAATCCAATACCTCTCTTAGCGAGAGGTAAAAACAGTGATACATTGAAAAATTTAGTAAAAAGAGTTTTGGGGATTTTTTAAATTGTTAAGATGGTAACTTAGTCTAGGTGTAAAATAAATATCTTTCATTTTAGTTGTCATTACCTACCATTACTCATGAAAAAATCTATTGTGGCCATCACAATACCTCTCGCCCTTTCCATTGTGGTATAAGTATTGTATTTAACATTTCTTGTACACACAAAAAATTCTAATTACACCTAATCTTTATATTTACGTTCTTTCTATAATTTTAAATTCATTCTATGAGCAAGTTTTCTCCATTTATCCTAAATGTTCGAGGTTTTTCCAATTCATTAACGGGATTAGGGGTATTTCTGAAGGGTTCATATAATATACCTATAACTTTAAATATATAATTAATAATACAATAAGAAATAATAAATATCGTTCCTAGAAAAAGCCTGCAGTACTATCTCTGAATTTTTGACACTGACATTAGTGACATTTATTTGTCAATTACACACATATACATTTCTCAAGTAGTTACCATGGAAATGTTTGGGCTGTGAGCAGGCTGTGAGATTTACTACACCAGATTATTTTATGGATTATATATCTTTATCTTTAAATCTATAGAAGGTATAATAAAAAAAATATGTGTCGGATACAGAATTTTGTTTTTTAATATTTGTAATAACATAAATTTTCAAAAAATAATATTTAGAAGATTTTTGTTAAAATACTATTACTTCCGGTTGTCTAATTGTTACCAGAATCTATTCAACTCTTCCCATTACTGTTAGATTGAGGAATCCGTAGTTACACAGGTCTTTAATTGTAAAGAATTTGAGTAATTGTCTCCAACAACCCCACACACACACACACACATCCACACACACACACACACACACACACACACAGACATCATCGTACAAATGTTATTATTGGATTCTAGGGATCTTAAAACGTGCTTATTCACTAAAATCTGGATATGCGATTTTTAGCATGATTCCAATACCTCTCTTAGCGAGAGGTAAAAATACTGAAATTATATTTTTTATAATAACATATTTATTGATTAAATTAAAATTTAAAGAACTTATTTCTGGGTTTATAACATAATAAATATAAAATAACTCTAATCTAACTTGTAAGTAACTGTCAAAATGTCAAAGTAAATTATTTTTTAAATGTTTATTGAAACTGTCTGTGTAACCAACCTTGATATTTTAATATTTCTTTCAATAATATTTTTAAAATAAGAGTAAATTAATGCGAAATAGGAAAAATAGTATGAAAAACACGTATTACAATGTCCATTTGTAATACTCGTACTTTGCGTAACTCGCACCGTAACTCGTCTACGGCTTGATTACGCAAACTGTACTCGTATTACAATAAGGATCATTGTAATACTTGTCTTTCAAGATACTATTGAAGGATTATACTCGTACATCCGCAATAACATTTTTCCGGTTTATTTTTTGTAATGATGTCCTTTATATTTACAATGTGTGATAGCAAAATGTAATTACAGTAAATTTAGATATTTTTAATTTTTCTTTAATGAATGAAGCAGTAATTGATTTCATATCAGTATTAATTTCACTATTAAGGAAATTAATGTTGTTCTTGTAATTTATTATTTGTTGTCACCGATTGTCCATGTTTTTAATAAGACAATTTTTATTCTACATAGACGTATCTTTTATATTGTTTAGTTAATAAAAATAAAATTCTATTGTGTTTTATTTATTTCTATAGAAAACAGAAGCTTATACTTGTATTGAATAGAAAAAAATGAAAAATAATGAGAAAATATTCAACTATTATTTGGTTTATTTACAATTATTCTCATTAAATCATCGTCAAAAATTATTCACCATTGAATTCTTTGCAAGAATATTCATCGTTTAGGAAAATTTTCGCCACATTAGTATTATGCATTTAGTGTGATATTTTATTATTAAATTAACAGAGAAATTTATTATATTTTATGAAATTTTCATATAATGTCTGTGTTAGAATAATGATGTTTTTATTTTCTGTTTAAAAAAAGTAATTTGGATTTGAATAATACGCAAATACGTAATTTAGAATTGTTGTTAGTATTTAATTATAAGTTGTAATAAAAAAATCCTCAGATTATCAATTGTTTACTTTTTGTTAAATACATATAAACATTTTCTTTTACTTTGAATTTTTTTTTTAAGTATTAAACACTAGTTAAATTTTATGTCAATTTTTTTTGTAAAATCTATGAATTTCAATATGTAAATATTTCACAATTATTTGTCTCAAAATTTAAATTTAAAGTAAGATTTTCATTCTTTACAAATTTTCTAAACAGGTATTAATTTGTAAGTACATTTCAAATTCTGCGCAATTTTTAAATTTTAAGTTTAAATTTAAATTCTAAACAACTTTTTTAAGGTATTTGATATCACAAGTATAAATAAAAATATCGTCACTCTGTCCATAAAAATTATATATATATGTGCATTTTTAGTTGTTTTAAAATACAAGATTAGATGTGTAATAATAAAATTGCCTAAATGATACAATCATCATAATTCATAATGTATATGTTCAAATATAATTGATGCTGTAAAGACTAGTAAATGATGCAAAATAACATAAATAAAGCAAACTTGGCGACGCTTTTTTCCATGCAAAACAATTAGCAGTGATTTTTTAGGACATCGTGCGATTTTGTATTTAAAAAACTATATTGTCATGATTTTGCTGGAGACGACTTCGTATTTATTTTCCAACTACATAAATATATAAGTTCATGGAGGCAAATAAGGCCCGCCTTATTTAAAAATGAAATATTTTCGATAATTAGTAATCTTTATTGAAAAAGCTTTATTCATGTTAAACTTTGTTTTATTATAAATTTAAAAAAGTTCAAGAATGACAATTTTCATGCAAAAATACATTCTTAAAAAAATTGGGCCTTATTAAACTGTAGTAGTATAATAAGGCCACTGGAGAAAAGTAAACTTTTTTTTGAAAAATCAACATGTATTAAGATTCTTTTTACATAGGAGTTGGATTTAGATAAACTTTTGGCATAATTTTATCCTAAACTGAGCCATCTGGGCATATAATTTTTGTTTTTCTAGTAAGTCACAACCCACTCTCCATGGTGCCATTTGTATTACAGCTATGGCAAAATCATGTCTCCAGAGTTCTTTTCAGAGTATTATTTTTTTTAGTTTAATTCATATTTTTGATACTGAATTTGCGGGGGCTTTTTGCCCCGGGATAGTAGGATAAATAAAGCTTATGTTTATTAAATATTTTCTTTTGAAAACGATAAAAACGATCTTGTTTAATAAATTATAAGATTCAAAGAATAACTGAAGCATATAAACAAAATAAAAAATTTTAAAATAAAATTTACGGTTGTTTTTATGAAATGGAATATTCGCAACAACTTCCCACAACACTCTCGAAGCTACGACAATAAGGCAAGATAGCACTTCTAATTTACCTTTATATTACCGTTATCTATACGAGTTTGTAGAAAACCACACCAGTACAACTAATATAAATGTGATTTTTTGTAAATGGGCCTTAATACACCTCAGGTACCTTAAATATATTAGAAACGTTAAGTTACTCTCAAATCTTAATAATTTCCTTACAATTTAATAATAGTTATTTATTTATGCAACATGAGTAAAATTCTTATTTCACGAATAGGAAAGATTGACCCCGTACGAACTAGGCGAGTTCGTCAAATTCTATGAGTGAAATAAGACACGTTTTACTATAGTTTCATACACATTTTTTTACATCTACAAAAAAGTGCACTTTTTCACACTTTTATTTTGTTAAAAATATACACTTTATCCATTTTAATGAAAAAAGGTATACTTTCTTAACGGACGTAAAAATATTTTTTAGTTTATTACTCATATTGTTAGAATGTTAGTAGTAGACTTTTGAATAAAAATTAATGAATATATTAAAGTATTTGTAAATAAGAAAAATCTACAGTTACTTTGCTCTCAAAATCATTTTGCCTGGAGCACATACTCGTATTGATAGATGATACATATTTAGTTCTAATTGTAAGAGCAATGCAAGCCCGTATATCTTATGTTGTCACAAGTGTTGCTGGAAAGTGTATCAAGTTTACTTTGATCTTGAAAAATAGTAAATTCATATTATTTATTACTTCATTTTTAAACTTACTAATCCTATTTTATACATGATTGATAATAAATGGAAAACACCAAATTACTTGCTGTTTTTCAGATTTAATTATAACGCCCTAACCGTGAGAAATTAAAATATGGTTCCATTGTTGAAGCATTAAAAAACAATTATTAAATATTAATTAAATTAGTTATAATTATTATATTATTATTAAAATGTAAATCCTCATCAATATGTATATGTTTTTTTGTGTGACAAATATTGTGCAATATATGTAATTTAATTCGTAAATGTGACAATGAGGTGTTGCAAAAAAAATTAACATATCTTTTTTCTTCTGAAATTTATGGACCAGAAGTATTAATAAATATTAGTAGTAAATATGTCATTATGCATAATTAGTTATACAAAATCTTAACATAGATTTCAATTCTTGAAGAATAGTGCAACCTCACAAACTTATAAAACATGTAGAATAGTTTTATTGTTTATACTCGGATATCTATAATAAAAATAATATCAAAAATAAACTGTGAATGTACTTGTTCTTTTAGGGAAGGCTGTGATGTGAATTCTGTATTCAATAACAACAACAACGAATAAGCAAAATTGTTCTTTTGCTAACTTTAGTGGGATTCTATGCATACAGATTATAAGCGAATGTATAAACTTTATAACCTTTTCGAAGAAAATGTCTTATAAATGTTTATAAGTTTGTCGTTACCATTTTGTTGACCATAATACAGATTTAATTGATTATGGTACTAGTGAAATTAACTCGGCGTGTGCTTTAGAGTTTTGTTATGATCGGTATTATACAGGGTGACCCATAACTTCAGGTGCATAATAGAAAGGTATATAATACCTAACGTACTGATTACGGAACAAATTTTTTTTTTTCAAAATTCGAAAATTAGTTTTTCAGGTTTTTGAGGGAAGCAGTTAGTTTTAATAGTTTTTTACACATCCCCCAAACTTAATTTGTGTGACTAAGCTTTACGTAATTGCATAAATTAATTTCATTGTTAAACTATTTTACGTAAGAGTTATAACTAATTTATTCCAAATATTATATAATCCAGAGGTATAAACAAAGTTCTTCTTAAGTGAACTACCCTTAATTATAAGGAATTTTGAAAAAAATCTTTTTGTTCCATAATCGGTACGTTAAGTGCCATATGCCCTTCTAATATGTACCTGAAGTTATAGGACAATCTGTATGCAAAATTTTTTTTGTTTGTTGGCTAAAGTATTTGAAAAAATAAAACACATTATTTGTATTTCGTGGTGTTTTAATTTGTTTGTAAACAACTTCCTTAAGTAATGTAGAGTATTACTAAAATGTTACAATTTGTAGTTGTTTTAGTGAAAGAGAAGTACAAAAAGTAAGAGTTTATACACTTTTTATTATAGGTGTATATATTAGAAACTGCCATGTCAATTTTATTTTTATAAGGTGCATCAATACGAATTATCTAATATAAAGAATACCAAAAGAATCACAAAGAAAAAAGACAATATCAAAAGTAAAATTTTAACATGCCTTTTTATAATTAATATTTAAAATGATCGTTCTTCTTTATAATATTGCAATTCATATTCATAGATGTTACCAAAATTCATGCTGTTTTACCTCTGAACCCTTCAGTTATATCCTGTCATGGTATCTATTATTGCTTAAATGTAATTAATTTGCTTGTTGACCTGGATAAGGTCTTTGCACATTCAATTAAATTAATAAAGAAGGAAAAGAATATAATTATTATACTATTTTATAGAATTTACATGTTTTATTACGTATTTTTTTTAAATATCAAGCTTTTATTGTAGGATTTAAATGATAAAATAAATTCAAATAAATTAAATATTTTTCAGCTATTTTAAAAATTTATTAAAATTAATTTAATAAAGATTGGTAACAAATGGCCATATAGATTTCTTGCGAGATTACAGATTGAGTTTGCGTAAAAATCAATTTTATCGAAATCTATATCAGACATTCATTTAAACCTTTTCTTTAAGCTATTGATCAATATTTATAGAAATATAAGAGAATGTTTGAAATGTCACTATCATATTTGAATATATGCCAGTTTTTTTTGCTAATTGACATAATTAATGAAAATAAATATTGTCAATGAAAAGACTAGAATTATTGTTTCAGGTTGTACCTAAGTTATAAGAACTCCCTTACTTCAATAATTAATTTTGTGAGAAGATAGTTCGTATCACGATGCTGAGCGGAGTGACCGAACCCTTTGAACAAAATAATCGACAACTATGAAATTTCTTTGCACTATTTTTTTCTATTTTACGCCCTTCATGCCATTTTTAAATAAAAAATTGTAGTTTCAAAATATAGGAAATTTAGTGTAAGTTGGTGATACCATGTGACATTTGAAAATTCATTTGATGTTACATAACTTTAACCTTATTTTTGTAACACCAACTATCTACGATATTTTTTATTTCTTTCTAACTCTACTACTTTATTTCTCTTATTGTTAAATTCAAAATTATATAAAAATAAAATTCTTAACAATTGTTTGTGTTCGTTTATTTAGCGAGATGTGACATTTGCTTTTTTTACATTCATACTTACCAACATTAGAAAAATAAATTGTACAGCATTCGAATGAGCTATTAACGATTTCTTTTGCGTGCTGTAACAGCTTTGTTATAGTCGCAATATATAGTAAATATGAATAGACAGAAAGCGCGCGTCATCAACTTGCAAGAAACTGTATAAAATGAAATATAAATTGTAGAAATTATTGGATGTTATTTATTTTTAAAAAAAGAAGAAAAAAATAGTAGTATTATGTAGGTATATACAACTGATATTTACAATTATTTCAAGTCAATCCTTATTTCTGTTATGGAATATAAAATTATTTGAAATAATTGTAGTTGATTTTCGTACCATACGTTGGAAATACTGAGAATGACTATTAATAAATTTACATGCAGTTGAAAGGGTTTACATACAATTTTCAAAATTAGTCTTCAGATTGGTTTGAAAACAATTTCGGCACATGTGCATTTGGCTGATGTAAGTGACAGATCCTTTTCACTTCAAATATTTCGTTTTGCCATTATTCCTTTTATTTTTTTTACTTCGTACCACTAGGCCCCCACTAGGCACAAAAACTATGCAACTGTCAGTTTATTTGAAGGTTAGTAATATTCGCAAAACAACATATGAACGAGCTACTTACTGTGTACGTATTGAAACTGAATTTTACGTGTTTACTTTGAATATATAATACATATAAGAATGGCAACGTAATGTATTTAGATTAAATATTTCGAGAGAAGGTACCATCTATCCCTCCCTATACGAATTATTTCTGAGTTAGTTCAAAAAATACATAATAGGTGGATGTTGCACAGTGTTGCCACGTAGCTAGAACAGCAAGTTAAGATTTTATAAAGGTTTTTAAGTTTGCTACTGTAAAACAAGTATACATGTACATTGAAGATTCAAAATATATTATCTGGTTATTATGAAACAATATTTTTGAATTATTGATTATTGAATACCTCTAACAAATAGTATCTGGCAATGCTGTCAGCACGATTTATTGTAGTTCATAGTTTTATGGTAGGAGTCACTAGCTATCTATAATAATTTTATGAATAAAAAGAGACAAATATAGTATGTTGCTAGGCCATATGCGTTGCCATTCTTATATGTATTATATATTCAAAGGTGTTTACATGAGTAGTTTTGAAACCAATTTTCAAGTCAAACTCACAAATTTTAGTTTTTGTTTGAGATAACTCAAAACCGTTTTGACACTGTATATATGGCGTTTTTAAATCTGAAAACGTTTTGAGAACGGTTTCAAAACTGCATGTAAATTTAGTATATGTTATTTGAAATAATTTTATATTTCGTAAAAGGAATAAGGATTGACTTAGAAATAATTGTAGTCTGTGTGTGTGTGTGCCTGTGTACGTGCGTGCGCACGTGTGTGTGTATGTCACGATTTAAAATATACTGGTTATGCTATGTTTTTGATTGTTTTTGTGGTTCTGATTGATACGTATTTCCTTGAATATCCGCTAGATGTGCTATGTGAGAACGACCCTATTTTAGTCTACTTTTTACGAAGAAAATAATAAATTTTATCATGTGTTAAAATGACAACTACAAATAAGAAAATTTATATTCGTTTTTATCGGGATTTAAAATATCAGAGTATTACAAAAAGAAAATAAATACTTCATAATATATGTTATGAACATTTTTGATGAGATGTTATAAATATTCTTTTCAAAAAGACGAGTGACAGCTGGGTCGTTGTCACGTTGCGCCTGTAGCGGAAAAAGCAAGGAAACACGTATCAATTTCGACACTCGTTTCAAGGAGAATGGTGTATGCTGCTGCAAGCTCACCATGGAAACGACAATGGAAACAGTAAATTTTATTAATTGACATGTCAGTGTAAAGTACAATTTGCATAGTTTCTAAAATTATTTTACTGAAAATATATAATATTTTGCAAGATACAACTACCTCATGTGTGAGTAATTTATATAAAATAAATATAATTGACGGGAGGTCATGTGTGGGCGTCATCAGATTTACAAAAAAAAAAATAACACCCAATAATTTATATTTCATATATTCATTTTTTTCAGGTTGATGACTTACGTCTTTTGCTTAATCATGTTTATTATAGAAAAGAACCTTTATGAAATAGAAAATTAAGATGTATTCCCTACTTAAATTTCAATTTAACTGATTTAAGTGATGTTGAAAAATTTTGTAACTGGGAAACTTTCCATACCCATGTTATCGAATAATATCGGAAATTTTTCGAAACAAAATGTTTATGCTAAAATATGTGTGTTTTTGAAGACAGAAAAATGATGTTATCGTGAAGAAACTATTAAGAAATAAATTTTGAAAGATAAATTCATAAATTTCACATGTCATTATTTCGTGGAAAAGTTTTCATTTATGAATATTACTTTTTTATTTTATCGGAAGTTTCCTTTTTGGGTAAATTAAATTTTTGAAAATTTTCCATGTGCCAACTCTAAATTGCTATAGCTGTATAAACCATATGAGTTGAGAATGTTTGTTCACTCATAGAATTTAATCCACTCGCCCTACGGACTCGTGGCTTAAACATTCTTTTCATTTAGGTATAAACATTATTTTAACTCACTTGGTGTATAAATATCTATTATTCAATTTTGGCGAAATAATAATAAAAACCATTATAAAATTTAATTTTGACCAAATAAAAAAAAAATTAATCAGTAGGTTGTGCATGGCAGCATTACAATCGTTATTGGTAGACGTCAAATCGTTTATAAATTATAAACAAGCTTTATTTTCTGTCATTTGTATCATGAAAAATAATGAAAATGGCTAATTTGTGTGATAAAGACTGTGGTGAAAGTGTTATTTACGTGCTTGATGTTATTTGAAATGCATCATTTGTAGTAGACTGAGTTAAAATTTTAATTTACTAGCATATAAACAGTTATGTACTTATAGTTGTTACTATGAAGTTAATAATGACAGCATAAAACATCAAAATTTAATAAAATATATTATTGCAAAAAATGGCAGATAAGAAGGTAATTGATAGTGGGACGCGATAACAAGTTTTTGAGGTTCAAAGTTAAAATTTGTTTTTACTATACATATAAAAGATAAATTTTTGCATGCCGACAAAATATATCAGTCTATAATAAAGAAACAATATCTACATATCATCATTTAAATGTCATTAATGTACTATTTTCAGCTTATTTTTTTAAATTTTCACTCGTATTAATGAAATATTCGTCGCAGAAACCAATTATCCTCTGCTGTTAGAGGTCAGATGACGTCCGGCGTATAAAATCAGAACGTGACAGAATGAACGCAATGAAATTTTAAGAATTAAATTTGGAAATTAACAATAAATATTAAGAAGTGATTATCTGCAATTATTTTTCAATAGTTTTATGATTAAGTACTGTGTTTATTTTTCCAAATTATTAATTTATATTTAGATGTTTCTCAAAATAAATAAATAAATAAATAAATAAATACAAATAAATTATAGGCCGTGAGCAAACACGTGACTCTTGACTCGTGAGATCTTGAAGTGCCTGGAGTCGACTGATTTGTGTGCGCGTGTCACTTTAACAAGAACAATGGTTTGACTTATTTTGGTTTTGTACTGCTTAAAAGTTATTATTTTGCATTTTTTAGGCAGTAAAACATATTAATAACTTTTTAGCAGTTCAAAATCAAAATAAGTCGAAACATTGTTCATGTCAGTGTGACATTGTTTTTGTCAAAGTGACACGTACACACACATCAGCTGGTACCAAGCACTTCAAGGTCGTTCGAGTCACGTCGTTAAAAAAATGTTTCGATGTGGTGCATCTTTATACTGGAATGTTCATATAAACATTGTAATTTAACAGTGATAATAGATATTTACGAGTATACACCAAGTGAGTTAAGCTAATGTTTATTCATGAAAAGAAAGTTTTAGCTGCGAGCCCGTACGGCGAGTGGGTTAAATTCTTTGAGTGAATAAACATTCTTAACTCACGTGGTTTATATAATATTTTATTCAATTTTGACGAAATAATAATAAAACCCATTATAATATTTAATTTTGACAAAATAAAATACTGATTAATTAGTAGGCTATGTGTGAGGTTGGCAACACTGAGGAAAAGAGCAAAATTGTGTTATACCAGTGTATAACTAATCAAATTGTTAGTATTTATTTTGAAAAATTGTGATAATAAATCGATATTAGATTTAATTAGTTTCAAAAATGAATAATTATTCAGAAGAAGAAAAGTTTCATATAAATAAATGGCATTATTCTGGCTATAGTTTAAACCTTTTGCTTTATTATTATTATTATTATTATTATTATTATTATTATTATTATTATTATTATTATTATTATTATTATTATTATTATTATTATTATTATTATTATTATTATTATTATTATTATTATTATTATTATTATTATTATTATTATTATCATTATTATTATTATTTAATTTCTATATAGAAAATTAATATTTACTACGTAAAATAGTTATTTCGGCAATCATTATTCTAACACTGACGTAATAAAACGTTACGCTGTTGTTCGTCTCTTGTTTCTAATTCCATGCCTAATACTATTAAATTGTAATTTCGTGAATTTTCAAATTTTATTTATACAGTTCTGAAGTAGCCAAAATTTTTTTTTGATTCGAATGTAGAAATTTTTTCTTTACAACATCCATTTGAAACTTTTTCTCAAAAATAATTAGGGGAGCAATGCGCACGGAAAAACTGATTTCCGATGTTAAACGCCTTTGTTTGGCTTTCCGTGATACATATATATATATATATATATATATATATATATATATATATATATATATATATATATATATATATATATATATATATATATATATATATATATATATACAGTGTGTTAATTAAAAACCTGGCCATAGGCGTTTAACATGGGAAATCAGTTTTTCCTTGCGCAAAAGTTCCCAAATTATTTTAGACAAAAATACTTCAAATAAATGTTGTAGAGAATTAAATTCTGCATCCAGATTAGTAATAAGATTTTATTTTCGACGTTTCATAACCGAGAAAATCAATTTCAAAGTTTATCGAAAATTGCTGATTTATAGCGATAGCCATGGAAGTCAAACAAAATTACAAACAATTGTATGACATCTTAACTGTCAAAGAAAGTTTGTGTTTTGTGATTTTCGTTCAGTAACATATTTTTTTGGAAGTATGGAACAGTTTTCTCATGAAGAAAAGCTTCAGATTATAAAATGGTGTTACTGTGGACAAAGCTATAGAAAAATACGTGATTTAATAAGTGTAATGTGGTCACATCGACAAATTCCAAGTAAAACCACAATAGAATCTTTTATTAAAAAAACTTAAAGCTGTAATTTCCAATGAATGTAGAAAAATAAATGCCAGACAGCTGCATAATGTTCGACATGGCTTTTATAATAGACTTGGGTATTGCTTAGCGCAAAATGGAGGGTTATTTGAGCATTTAATATAAAATTATATTCATTCTAGTTTTCTGTTTTTCTTTTTAAATAAATACATTATTCTTGTTTTCATTTTTATTTTATTTTGTATATGTTGACAGCTATGTATTCTAAAATTAAACCATGTATTTAAGAAACATATTTGTTTTATACATTAAGTTAGGCTAATTCATTGTGTCAATGTCATACAATTGTTTGTAATTTTGTTTGAGTTTCATGGCTATCGCTATAAATCAGCAATTTTCGAAAGACTTTGAAATTGATTTTCTCGGTTATGAAACGTCTAAAATAAAATCTTATTACTAATCTGGATGCAGAATTTAATTCTCTACAACATTTATTTGAAGTATTTTTGCCTAAAATAATTTGGGAACTTTTGCGCAAGGAAAAACTGATTTCCCATGTTAAACGCCTATGGCCAGGTTTTTAATTAACACACTGTATATATATATATATATATATATATATATATATATATATATATATATATATATATTCTGACAACTGTAACATTACTTAATAATATACTAGAAAGAATTCTGACGAAATTAGAAACTATTTCAACGGACAATTCAGAAACAAAAAATTATTTACAATTTTTCAAAACAAAATACATGGAGCTTGAACAAAAGGTTTATGTACTTGAAACAACAGTAAAATCACAAACATTATTTATATCAAGACTGGACAAAATATCCAGAAAAAGGAATCTGATAATATATGGTATACCAGAATCATCAGATAAGAATTTCAACTTACAAGAGAATATAATTGAATTCTTCAAACAATATTTAAATATAGATCTAGCCGATCCAGATATTGATACTGTATGTCGACTAGGCATACATACTACGAATTTACAAAATCCAAAACCTCTTCTACTATATTTTAACAATACGAAGATAAAGTATGTAATTTATTCTGCATGCAAGCAGTTTAAAGGAAGCGGTATATATGTCAATGAAGATATGACACGCCTTAGGAAAGACAAACGCGCAAAATCAAATTATAGAAACCCCATCTCAAAATAGATGAAAACAACTAAAAACGTGGTAGAATATCCTCAAGCGACACGCCTACAAAACCACCTGCTAAGAAAACTCCATGGGACAACCAGAACCACATTACTTCCCCTGAAGGATCTTTTTTAGATGCCACGCCCAATCATCGGGAAACAGATTAAAACACAGGACATAAATAAGAAATAAGTTTTATACAAAAATAATATGTACTGCAGCCTAGCGGTAAAAGAAAAGGACAGAGGCAGAGGCAGAGGAAGCGATACTTACGGTAACAAAGGTCTTATAAATCTTGGTGACTACAACGCGCACATAGGTCAATGCAACTAAATTTGCGAAGATATATTCAATTCTAAATTTGTTAACAAAGAAAGAATATCACTTCACAATAATATTAATCAGCGTGGCAAAATGTTATTCGATATAATGGAATTTTTTTGGTTTTGTACGTCATAAATGGCAGAATCATAGGCGATACCCCTGTGACATATGGGACTCACAACAGATTAATAATAGTACTATAAATTTTATACATTCCGTATATAGTAAAAAAAATTATCATAAAAATATCATTGATATATACAATTCTTCTTACAGTAATCTAAACAAACAATTCAACTTATACACAAATTTTAATTGCTATCATTAAATGTTTCCATCCACAAACATTGTGTTATTGCCCAAATTAAAACATCAAGCTACAGAGGTCTAAGGATAATATATAAAAATATAAAGTATGAATTAGACTCACAAAATATATGTACTATATGTAATTTATTAGAAGAAGAAACTTTATATCACTTTTTTGCCTCTGTCCGATCTATAACGGACTTTATACCTTTCAATCCTTATCACTCCTATTAAAAATGCATCAGATTCGTTTCTACTTTTTGAAAACTTAAATATAACCAAAATCAAAAAAAATATTCTATTGTACAATAAATGCCTTCAAGCTACGAAGCTTTTGTTTTAATGATTAAATTTGTTCATGTTTCTATCATTTTGTACATTAAATATTGTACTGTTAAATTAATTCCAATTTTTTACTTTGTACAAGGTTTAATATTACTTTTTTTGTGCCTTACCTGGACTTGTCACATCTTCCTTAGTAACATTTTTTTGTATATGTATTATGTTTATTCTTATTATGTTGCTATTGCTAATAACTTTAATGTTCTCGCATTTTATAATTATATTAATATTTTATGTTACCTGTATTCGTTGCCTGCCAATATTGTATGAGATGTATCTTTTTCTCAAACAATAAACTTATATTATTATTATTATTAGTAGGCAATGCATGACAATCGTCGTTGATAGACGTCAAGTCGTTTATTTATAAATTATAAACAAGCTTTATTTTCTGTCAATTGTGACGTGAAAAATAATGAAATGGCTAATCTAAGACTATGGTGAGTTTCATTTTCGTGCCTGATGTTTTTACCTTCCGTCACCTTTAGGTAAGGAAGGTATTGTCTTTGGTCAAAAAATTCAATGATGTGTGTGTCTGTGTGTGTGTGTGTGTGTGTCGGCGGATGGCGTGCGACGTGCGTGTGTGTGACGAAAGTTTCAGATCGCCTAACTTCAATACCACGATTCCAAAAATTATAGTTTTTTCGTATTCCTCAAGTTCACATTCAGAAGAACAACTGATTTGATTTTGGTTATAATTGGTGAACCGGAAGTAGCCTCATTTGAAGATTTAACAGTTATATTTAATTTGTTGACATTTAACGTTATTATAACTTAAAGAATATTTTATTCTCTATACCATTTGATTGCATTTTATACTTCATATTCAATAGATATAGGGTTAAAGAATTTTAAAGAAATTAAATTTTATAAATCAGCCAGCTATGTTAAACATGGAAACTACTAATATATTCATATAATTCAAATTGACAGATGTCAGTATAAATAAAAAGTAAATTAATGTGGCAGAGATGAGGATGTTGAAGTAGATGTTGGGGAAGACACGGAAAGGAAATAACTCTAGTATTACAAGTTTCTAAAAAGATACAAGCGAGATGATTACGTTGGTTTGAAAATGTCATGAGAAGAAATGAATATATTGGATGAAGAATGAATAGTTTAGTAATAGAAGGTTGAATAAATAGAGGAAGACCAAAGATAAGATGGAAGGACTGTATTGCGGAAGACTTGAGAGAAAAGGAACTGAATGAGAACGACACGTAAAATAGAAATGAGTGGAAGAAGAAAATAAAAAATAGCGACCCCTAACGAATGGGGAGAGCTAAAGAAGAAAATGTTAGTGTCAAGTGCAATTTGCACAGTTTATGAAATAATTTTACTGGAAATTTAGAATCTTTTGCAAGAAAATTTATGTATGGAATTTATACATAATACACAGGATTGACGGAAGGTATTTTGCTGGCCACAACAATTTTTTTTAAATGCATTTGTTGCGAGTTAATATTTTGTGAGTGACTCAATTTTTTTTTAATTCACTAGCAAATAAACAATTACTTATAATGACAGCTTAAAATGTCAAAATTGAATAAAATTAAGTATCGTTATTTGTAAGAAAATGAAAACTGTTCTAAAAGTAATATTTATGTAGTATTTTATATTTGTTAAAATTAAAAATTGTGTAAAATTTTCTTTATAATTATGGTATAATCAGAATGTTACATTTTGTAAACATAAAATTTTGGACATTTTAATATTTTCGTCATATAAATCATGAATTTTATAGATAAGGAAACGTTCTTCCATGTTTTCAAAATTAAGCATTAACACAGCAATTTTGGGGAGTATGAATGAAGAAATATGCATAGACAGGAATGTGTGGCGAAGGATGATTGTTTCGTAACTACGTATTATTGTGGTTTGGATGCGGTATTTCGCTACTGAAAATAGGTCACATCGACACCTCAATATAAATTTATTTATGCTTACAGCAAAATGTTCTTCACACAATGAAACTTTGATTTTGTAAAAGGTGTTATGTTTACTTGAGATAACCATTTTATTCTTCTTTCTTCGTTTTGAGGCACTAGAAACTATTTTTGTTTTACTATTATTACTTTTATTCTTTTCTACAACCATGAGTCTTTATAAAATATAAAAATCAGTAATATGGATAGAACTAGTAGCTAGTATATAGTTGACCGCTGTCACGGCTGTCACTCGTTTAAATTCTGTCGGCGGTAAATGTAAGCCACTGCCTCATTGGTTAGTAGTTTTTTGACGTAATCAGGCGACAGAAAAAGCGGCAATTTAAATATTGTATTTTCAGAGACAATTTTTTCATGAATAAAGAATAAATGAAAGAAAATAAAAAATAATATAAATTTTTTTTTTTCTTATTCTTTCAAATAAAGCAAAGAAAAAATCGTGCAGCACCTCAATACGATTAATTAGAATTCGAAACTGTTTAAGTTAATAAACTCGAAAAGTTGCCTGTTCTCTCTATTTTTATATGATAATTTATAGTTTCCTTTATATTTATACAAATTTTTATATTAAAGAGATAAAGGTTGTTTTTTGGCTGGGTAGCTGATGAAATGAAAAAGTTTCTGGAATTAAGCTGCATTTATTACTTTTCTCGACAACTTCGACCCCACATGGGTCTTCTTCAAGAGATGAGAGTTGATACAAATGTACTGTACATAATATGTACGTGTATAATATATTTAATTAATAATGCCATCGGAAAAATATAGAAGAATTATGGGAAATCTTTAAGCGTATAACAATGCAAGCAGCAAAGAAAAATTGCGGAACAACTAAAATAACTTAAAGTCAAAAACGAACATGCTGGTGGCATCAAGAGATTAAAGATGAAATTTAAAAGAAGAAAATAACATGGATGAACTATATCAATAACAGAAGTGAAACGAATTACAATAAATATAAAGAGCAACGTAGAAAAATAAAGGAATTAGTACAGGAAAAATAGCTGGAGCAGCTCAAGATCACATACGTGCCATAAAAAAGAATACAAAAAAACTGAAGTGACCAGCACATTACCTTCGGTCAATCCTGTGTATTATGTACAAATTCCATAGGGCGCGAGCAGTCACGTGACTTTGCTCATTTCATTTTATATTAAAAATAAATAATAATATTGCAGGATTTTTTTGAAAATTTAAAATGGTTTTACTGGAAAACTATCAAAATCAAGTTACGATGTTATATTATAATTCTTACCTAGTGTGTGCAATTTATATTATTGACAGCTTAAAATTGAATATAGTAATACAATGTCAGTTCAAATAAACGATGCTATTAAAACAGCCTACTTAAAGCTATTGCTATCATTTATATATGTGTGTTGAAGTTAAGTGAATTTGAATTTAACTGAATTCTCATATGAGCGTTTATAATCTCAATTTGTCACAGTACATGTTCGACTACTACTATCTTACTAATTGCATATCAGTGTTAAATTTAAAATTTCTAATGTTTAATGACGTTTTTGCCTCTAGAAACCTAGATTCAATCTCATTTCATTTAGAAACCATTAAATGTACTTTGCAATTATTATCAACTTATTTGTTAAATTGCTTCAAGTGTGTACTAAAAATATTACTACTACATATAGTGTTTTCATCACTGCTATGTGAAGAAGGAAATATACAGGTGTTCCGTTGGTAGAATTAATCCCAAAGATACTAACTCTGACAATAATTTTCAGTTTACTTGCTTTCTATAAGAAATGGAGTCCCTTAAAATTGACCAATTACTTTATAGTACAAAATTTTGTGAAAATAAAAAAAAAATCTGATGTGGCCAGCACAATACCTTCCGTCAATCCTGTGTATTATGTACAAATTCCATACATAAATTTTCTTGCCGCAAGATTATAAATTTCCAGTAATATTATTTCATGCAAATGGCACTTGACACTGACATTTTCTTCTTCTTTAGCTTTTCCCATTCGTTAGGGGTCGCTATTTTTTATTTTTTTCTTCCATTCATTTCTATTTTGCGGGTTATCCTCACATCAAAATTTTTCATTCCTTTTCTCGGCAACTGATTTCCACATCCCTGATAATAAATAAACCACATGAAATAAGAAAATCATAAACTTTGAATGAAAAATTATGGCATTTGTAAGTTATGGACGTAATTAATAGCTGTCATTTTGACACGGGTCCAAATATCTGCTTGCCAAAGTCAGCAAAGTCACTTCACTGTACGCGCCCTACACATAATTTTTTTTTGCAAAAGATCCTATATTTCCAGTTAAATTATTTCATAAACAAACTATGCGAATTGCACTTGACACTAACATATTCTTCTTCTGTAGTTTTTCCCATTCGTTAGGGGGTCGCTATTTTTTATTTTTTTCTTCCACTAATTTTTGTTTTGTATGTCGTCCTCATTCAGTTCCTTTTCTCTCCTTTCATATTATATTTGGTCTTCCTATGCTTCTTCCACCTTCTATTATAAGCTATTCATTCTTCCAATATACTCATCTCTCCTCATGACATGTTCAAACATGTAATCGTCTCTTTCTAGAAACGCCCAACACTAGAGTTATTTCCCTTATTCTTTCATCATTTACTTTTTATTGATATTGACATCTGTCAATTTGAATTACCTGAATATATTAGCAGTTTCCATGGTTAAGTTAGCACAGCTGGCTGATATATGAAATTTTATAATTATTACAATCTTTATAATTCTTTAACTCTATATCTGTTGAATATGAAATATAAAATGCAATCAAATAGTATAGAGAATACTATATTCTTTAAGTTATATTAAAATTTAACTGAGTTTTTCAAGAAAAACTGTTATAATCTTCAAATGAGGATACTTCCGGTTGACCAATTATAACCAAAATCTAAACAAGTCTGCATATCGTTGTAAGGAAGAGGAATACGCAAGAATTGTAATTTTTGGAATTCTAGTATTGGAGATATCGTTGACGAAAAAGCGGTCACACACACACACACATACACACACACACGCACACATGAACACACACACACATACAGACATCATCGTAAAAATAGTAAAATCGTATTGTAAAGACCCTAAAACGTGCTTATTCAATGAAAACTCACCACCGAATTTTTTGACCAAAGACAATACCTTCCTTACCTATAGGTGGAAAAAATATTGATTGTCAAAACAGACGTGAAAAACTTTTTTGCATTAGCGTACAATTTATATTCGGTTTATGGAGTATCGAAATGCCAATTACCTTGATGATATAATATAGTTTTTCATTGTGAAAGGCTCAAATTATCTATTATATGCCGCGACGCCAATTGTCTTATATCTCAATTGTAACAGATGTGACATTTTTCTCGGAAAACACATTGAATTTTGTTTACAAAATTATGAACTATGACGAAATTGGTCAGTTTTAAGGGGCTCCAGTTCTTATCTAAAGCATGTAAATCAAAAAATATTGCCAGATTTACAAGTTCTCTCATCGGTTAAGCGTTGTATGCTTAATTAAATAACACCCTGTATATGTAACATAAATGCAAAACAAAAATTTCAACCTTAATTAGAAAATTAAAACACATCACATATTAAATGCAGAAAATTATGAGCATATCACGCTTTCGTAAGCTTTTTGAATCTAAAAGTAATAATTATAATGCGTATTTCTGGTGTTAATTAATTTTGGTATTTTTATTGGTTAATAATACTACATTTCATTGCTATTGAGGACAATTTGAGTCTATTGCTTTCTTTTTACCTATCGCTAAGAGAGGTATTGGATTCATGCTAAAAATCGCATATCCAGATTTTATTGAATGAGCACGTTTTAAGGTCCCTACAATCCGATTTTAACATTTTTACGGTGCGTGTGTGTGTGTGTGTGTGTGTGTGTGTGTGTATGTGTGTGTGTGTGTGTGTGTGTGTGTGGATGTATGTGTGTATGTATGTGGGATGTTGAAAGGACGATTATTCAAAAACTATACGACTTTAAATTTGTTTAACTACGTATTTTCCAATCGGACATTCATGGGAAGATCTGAAAAGTTTTTGATAACAATTGGACAACCGGAAGTAGCAGATTCTTGAAAAAAAATCTTCTAAATATTATTTTTTGAAAATTTTTCTTGGTAATATTAAAAAAAAAATTCTCTATCGGATACATTTAAATATTTTATTATATATTTTATAGATTTACAGATAAAAGAAATATAATATATAAAATAATCTGTTGTAATAAATTTTACAGCCGAAAGATTGCCATGGAAAATAGTTGAAAATTTAAATTGTTTGTAACTGACAGATAAATATCAGTGTCAGAGATCCGGAGACATTACTGAAGACATTTTATGGGAAGTACATACATTATATTATTTCGTAATGTATTAGTAGTTAAATATTTAATATTATAGGTATATTACACATACCCTTCAGAAATACTGTTACTTCCGACAATGAATTGGAAACATCTCGAAAAATTAGAAGAGTAGGACAAAATTTCTTCATAGAATGAATTTAAATTTAAAAAATCTAGATATAAAGAATAGATATAAGCAGAATTTTTGGTGTAGAGTATAGCTATACAAGAAATATTAAATACATTAGGGCGCGAGCAGTCATGTGACTTTGTTGGCCTTGACAAGCAGATATGAGCCCATGTCAGAATGATAGCTAGTAACTATGTATATAGATGTCAAATATCATAATTTCTCATTCTAAATTTAGTGATTTTCCAATTCCATGTGGTTTATTTTACTCGACAAGTAAATTCCACACTCCTGGTGACAAATTAACTACGTGAATTTAGAAAATCTTGACATTTTTAATGAAAAATTCTGACATTTTACATCTGTAGCGACATCAAGCTATCATGCAACGACATCAAGCTATCATAACTAGCATAGCCCATTGTTACAATTGTTTTCCGAGGTTTCTTGGAAACAAAAAGAAAATAAATATTTATTCTTGTTATATCATTCGAACTGTCAACAACAAAATCTTTCTCGTCCCAAATAAATTTATTAATTCTATATATTATGCACTTTAATTTACCCATTCTATTTTTACAATTTGTAGTGGCAAATAATACTGCTACAACTGGTGACCCCCTTTTGAACCCAAGCGCGACCGGACGACATGACTTCGACCAGACCCACCTCCGAAGACTCCAACAGGACAAACGACACGAACCAAGAACAAACCAGTATTTCGGCAATCACCGCAAGTAACATACCAGAATTTTGGGCCGAAGACCCCGAACTATGGTTCAGACAGGCCGAAGTCATATTCGACTCACGACGCATCACTTCCGAAGTCAGTAGATACAACGCACTAATTACTTCACTCCGACCAGAACATGCAAACGAAATCAGGGACTTAATATTAAACCGTCCTACGAGGGTTCCGTACACCACAACAAAAGCAGAATTACTAAAAAGAACGACGCCTACAAATTTCCAAAACCTAAATACATTACTAAATATTACAAATTTAGACAACGACATGCCGTCACAGTTACTACGAAAAATGAAGTAACTAGCAGGAAGCACCAATCAAAACACCACACTATTAGAACATTTTTTCTTACAAAAACTACCAACGCACATTCAACAAATGTTAACATCATCAAAAAACCTGTCAATAGAAGAAAAAGCTGACTTAGCCGACAAAATGATCGAAATTGCGCGACCCACCAAAACAAACATTACAAATGTCACCCCGTACAACCAAACAGCTATACAAGCAGATATATCAGATATAAAGCAAACACTCACAACCTTAACTCAAAACCAATTTAATCCTATCTACCAACGCAAAATTTTACGAACTCCACCAACGACGCCTACGCCCCAAGCAATACCGCATGCGACGCCTCCTCTCCAACTATACGATCGCAGCCAGCCCATCTGCTGGTATCACCACAACTTTGGACCCGCCGCCAGAAGATGCAGCCCCGAATGCAAATACTTCTACAATAACAAGAAAACATTTCAAAAATGTACGATCAAAACTGAATCTTCATTACCATCTACAAACTACAACTCATTCTCTTATTCCAGAACTAATCCCTCCTTGTCATTTCCTTATCGATTCGGGTGCAGAGGTAAGTGTCATTCCACCTAAATATACACATCACCATAACCTACGAAAAAATAATCTCAACGCAATTAACAACACAAAAATTAACACATACGGTCACACACACTTAACTATAGACATCGGACTCGACAGACTATTTAAGTGGGAATTTATAATCGCAAATGTAAAACATGCAATCTTGGGAGCAGATTTTTTAAAACAATTCAAAATAATAATCGATGTAAGTAACCAAAGAATTTTCACTCAACAATCAATACAAAAAAACCCTTACGTGGCCTCAATTGAGCCAAATAATAATTTCCTGCAAATACTATCAGAATATCCTTCTTTAACAAACCCCTTTACGTCAAACATCAAAATTAAACATAATGTCACTCATCGCATAATTACAGACGGTTCACCTGTTTTCTGTAGACCGCGCCGCCTACCACCAAATAAATTCACCGCAGCTAAAAAGGAATTTGATGAATTACTCAAGTTAGGCATAATACGCCAATCTTCCAGCAATTGGTCATCCGCTTTACACATGGTACCAAAAAAAATCACCAAACATTTGGAGACCTTGCGGAGACTACAGAGCACTCAACAAAATTACACTACCTGACCGTTACCCAATTCCACACATACAAGACTTCGCCATCAATATAGGAAACGCAAATATATTCTCCAAAATCGATCTAGTAAAAGCTTACCACCAAATACCTATGGAAAATTCATCAATTTCAAAAACAGCAATCACAACACCATTCGGCCTCTTCGAATACACCAAAATGCCATTCGGATTACGCAACAGCGCACAAACATTTCAACGCCTAATAGACGAAATAACACGCAACTTAAACTTCTGTTTTGCATACATAGACGACATTCTTATCGCCAGTTCTTCAGAAGAAGAACATATACAACATCTCAGACTACTTTTTGACAGATTACAACAATATGGCATTATCATTAATCCCGAGAAATGCCAATTCGGTTTACCCAAAATAGAATTCCTAGGTCACCAAATCACCAAAAACAGCATAATGCCTTCACCATCAAAAGTCGAGGCTATCCAAAAATTCCCAATACCAACCACACAAAAACAACTCCGCGAAATTTTAGGCCTCATTAATTTTTATCACAGATTTATCCCAAAATGCGCAACCATTCTAGAACCTCTCAATAAAGTAATAAACAATAAAACACCAAAAACTAAACACATATCACTCAATCAAGTACAAATGACAGCTGCCAAAAACATCAAAAACGCATTAATCAATTTAACTAAACTATCAACCCCAAAACCAAACACACCAACTAGCATCATGGTAGATGCCTCAGACTCAGGCGCAGGCGCGGTCCTTCAACAGCTCGAAAATGGTGAATGGAAACCACTAGCTTTCTTTTCACAAACATTCACACCAACCGAAAAGAAATACAGTACCTTTGGCAGAGAATTATATGCCATTTACCTAGCAATAAAAAAATTCCGTTACTATATCGAAGGGCAGGAATTCTTCATCTTGACAGACCATACTGCTACACATCTATGTACATAATAAACGGGCCCCCACATCTGCTTGTCAAGGCCAACAATGTAACATGACTGTTCGTGCCCTATAATTATGTAACCAAAAAAGGAAGTGGCGAGAGGTATTGTGCTTCATTCAGCTATACGGAAAGTTAAAATAAAAAATATAAAATATTTTCATAACTACATAATGAAATCCTCCACTATAGTAACAAATTAAAAAATCTAATTGTGGCTAGCACAATATCTCTCGTTTAATTTAATTTTTATTCATGTAAATAACCCCTGTGTTGCACTCTCCACGCCAGCTATGAGTGCCCGTGAGGTGACGCCTATTAAACGCTCGCACGGTACAAATATGTCATCATCGTTACCAAAATCTGCGTACAAAGTAGATTGGCACACCCAGCAATGGGTAATATACCGTAATGATATATTTATTTTATTTATTTATAAACTTACCGATATTCCTACATATTTACTTATGCTGGTACTGTATTAAGTTCCATTCCATATAATTATTGTTCTATTTACTAATTTCCTTTTAAAACGTTACTGTTATTATTTGAATTGCTTAATTTGTTGACAGTGACATATATCTGTCAGTTACATGCATTTGAGATCTAAACTGTGGTGCGGTTAAAGCGTAGTTTATCCATAAAATATATAGAAAAAGTATTAATGCAAACCTATAGAAAATTTAATAATCTTAAATTTTTATATAACATAAATCTCGAAAAAAATAACATTTAAAGCTATTTTTTGAAGAAAAACTATTTTGAGCTTCCGGCAAAGTGCCATTTCCGGTTATCTGATTTACACCAAAATATAATGGCTTCTTTCCATATAAGAGTAGGGTAGAAATACAAGGTTTCAAAATTTTCTGAACGATAGTATTTGAGTTAGAGCGTAAAGAGGATCCACAAACACATACACACAGACATCATCGTGAAAATGTTAAAATTGGATTCTAGGAACCTTAAAACGTGATCATTTTCCAAAATCTCGATATGTGATTTTTAGCACGATCAATATACCTCCATTACCAAGGGTAGCGGCAGGTGACTGATATGAGTGACATGTGTCAAGTTTAGATTATTATTAAATGGAAATTATGGAAATATAATTTATAAATTACCCGCCTATGCATAATGCGAAACTGCGAAAAAATTGACAAATACAACAGAAAATGAAACTATACACTAATCGGAAAAATAAAAGATAGAATAGAATACCTCGACTAAGGTAACTTAAAAATCATGCGTCAAATTTTTATATTACAACAGGTTGGACCATTGGACAATCCATAAATGGTAGGATATTTATAGGATATGGTCGACCAAGAACAATTCTACAATTAACGGAACAAGAAAATACATGAAGATGATTAGAAGTGATGCAAGCATAAATGAAATCAACAATAAATGTTCAAAATATTCACCATCATTGTCAATGAAGGCGACGACGAAATGAATCCTCTACTCTTTCCAGCATCTACCTGTTGATGAGTATGCTTGTAGTTGCATTTTCAAGGATGTAACTGTTCTTTCAATATTCTCCAAATTGTATTGTGACAATTTGTGTAGAGCTATTCTTCGAGTATTAGACCGTGGGCGTATTCTACCACGATCTTGAGCAGCAGGCTTAAAGGACCAATGATGTCGAAGATGCTGAACATGTACAAAGATACGAACATTTGGAAGATGACGATTCGGAAAACGTTCCAAATAAATTAGATGGGCCCTGAGGTTCACCATAGGCCAGTACAATGTCTGTATACTCACTATCCGTAAAAGCAGGAAATTTTATTGATTATATTCAGTCAAAATTTATTTGAAAAAATTGACAACTCACATTTGTCAAAAACAATTGTTTCATTGTTATTGCCACTAGATTAAATTATTATGAAAGTACCTAAACGACTTTTAAGGGCATATACTGACCAAAATAAGTAAAAAAAGCTTCATTCACGTAAGTCCGATCTTCAATAGTTTCCACGATATAAGGCAGTGAAAAATGAGTTTTTACGGGGTTTACTCCTGCTATCTTGAACACTATAAGAGTTACGACTTCGATTAAATGAGGCATTTTGTTTACCCTCATAGGTTACCTTAGATGTGCGTTTTTTTAAATCAAATAATTATACTAAGTTAAATGTTGTGGCGACCTTGGCCAATATTTTATTTGCAAATAACTTCGTAACTATTTGAAATTGAGAAAAATGTTTCAAAGATTTTTTTTATGGTGTAGGTATTTACCGACATATACAAAATTTTGTTCGATCACTATCTCTGTCAGTTCTTCTTTGATTTTTCGTTTTTCTCGGAAACAGTTGAGTTTAGACCAATGTTGATTAAGCTTTTTCTACTCATTATGGTCAGTATTATATACCTTAAAAAAATACCCTTTTTTAACATACTCTATATAAAATAAATACTTAGGCGGTACGTAGAAATTATGAAATTTGTATAAAATATACATACTAAAAAAGTTATACAACACGAAAATCCCATGTATTTTACTGTACATACATATGAAATAAAAATAATTAAAATACTGTCTACTGAAATTTCTCACTTGCAGGTTAATTATGTTTATCCGCAATAAAAGTAGTCTTCACACCCAGCCCAAAATCCAAGTGTTATAAATATCAATAATCTCAATTTATGTGTTGATATATACCGACTTATAATACATTAGTTATTCGAAAACATTAAACTTAACAGTACACATACACCTGCTTGACATATACTTTACCTCTTCTTCTGCAGGTAAGTTAAATGAATAACCGTAGTACAACTGTTTATAACCCATTGCTGGATTTGTTAATCTGTTTTTATTTGCATACTTATTTCGGTAATATCATGTTCCTACTATATGTATAGTTCGCTTACCAGGCTTTACCTCACGTGTAAGCTTATCGATAACGTAATTTTTGCGGGTAACTGGCGGAGTAAACAAAGATGTATCGACCTGTTTAATTACTTACAGTCGTCTGATCCTGTGCATTCGATGTTATTATCGTGTAGTATAGTGGAGAATATTCTAGAAAAACGACAACGGACTATATAAACTCCGTCAGGGAAGACAGCCGGGCTTTCTGATATAGTCACGCATTGTGAAATGAATAGTTATATAAATAAATAGTTAAATAAATATTATTTAAATAAATAATTTTAGTGTTTAAATATTTAATAATATTCTTAGACTTAAATTACTGTTTATAATTGTTTAATCATAGTGTTAGTTATTTTTATTATCTGTATCTTAATTATTTATCATTTAATAAACTTTTATTTTAATTAATATTTTTTTTGATTTTTAAACTTCGCCCAAATAAATAAACGTTACAATATCGTACATAGGGCTGTATTACATTAATTTTATTAATATTTTTGACAGTTTTTTCATAATTTGACCTGTCAAAATGGCAATTTATTAAAGCGGTTGGATAGGACAATAAGTCAGCCGGATTTTTTCCAGCTAATTGGAAAATGAAATAAACAATCACTCACTTCCCAACTGTTTTGAAGGCTGGAAACGCGCATATTAGTTGGTACTAACTGATTGTGAATAAAATTATTTTTAAGTTTGACAGCAAAGAATGGGAAATAACAGGAAAAATGTACAGTCAATAAGTAAACTTTGAACAATAATATATACCTAGCTTAAGTCTACTAGACCTTGTAAAGATGCACTTACATAAAGATTGCATTAGAAAATTATAGAGAATTTAAGAGTAGATAATAATATGTATCTATATATGTGTCTGCGTCAGAGTGGATAAAGTTTAAGTGTTATGGAATTACTCCTTTGTTGCTTTGTTATAATTTTAATTTCATATATTTTCATATGTACAATGAATCGAATATTATATGACAAAAATAGGACTGAAAGGTTACTGTGTTTTTCCAGTGTACTATTTTTTACTCCATTAACAAGGTACAATTTATCTAAAATTATTGTTTACTTTTATTCTGAATAATTACTAGACAACATCTGAATGACATTTTTCCATGATTTATATAAATAAATAATATCATCACGAATGTGGCAATTATTTATTATTCTACAGGGTCCCAATTACAGAATAATTTTACATATAATGCAGAAAGGTATAGGTTGTAAATGTGTAGTATTTTTAACGAGTATGTTATAAACATTATTATACCTAGATATACAACGTACATATTGTAAAGTTTTATTTATATAAGTAAAACAATACGTTTATTAAACGATAAATATTTAGATAAATATTAAAAAAATAATAAAAGTAATAAACACTACGATTAAATAATTATAAACACTAATTTAAGACTAAGAATATTATTGAATGCTTAAACAAAATGGAAATAGAAATTTTAACAATAATATTCAATTACTCATCTGACGTTTCGTTTCGATTAGATAATGTCAATTTGAAGAACGCTTAAAACTTGAATGTCAGAGATGCAATCGGAAATAAATGGTTTATTATCAGTGCAACTGATTAATAATTATTATTTGTATGGTTTAGTCAACACATTAACTATGTCAAAGAACATATGCATTGTCAATCATCTTTGTATAAGATTTGTAAAAATCTTGAAACAAATAATCTTATTATTATTATTATTATTATTATATGTGACACGCAATATAAAATCCATACTTCTGGAGGAATCAGATAACACCCTTTCAATATGTTGATTAAATTTGAAATTATTTTGAAACAAAATTTTCAAATCTTTTACTATGGTTACTCGATGCAGGGATACATCGTTAATATTGTATTTAAAATCCAACGCTGCTTTTACGAGTAATACTAATAACGACATTTATTTTCATTAAAATACAATTTGTTTTTTAAAGACCATTGAAGAATGTTATTAATATCAAACTGCAATTTGATACAATCAGTAGTAGACGATATACAGTGGAACACTTTGAAATCGTCAGCAAAAAGTAGACATTTTGAATATTTTACAAAGTTATATCATTGATAAAAAATATAAATAGCAAAGTAAATTTTAGACAGTCCTTAATATATAAAATGTAGAAATAGTATATTATGTTATTAGGAGTAGAAAGCGATTTTTTTGTGTTGAATCCAACTATTGCGGCCGAGGCGTTAGCCGAGTGCGTTCCGCGCGGTCGAATTCCACGCGGTCGAAATCCCAGGCGGTCGAAATCCCACGGGTCGAAATCCCACGCCGTCGAAAAGGTCCCCCACCACTTTGTCCGTTGTGCAGAAATTCAAATATTCCCAGCTCGTCGAATCCCGCCCGGTCGTACTGTTACACGATACAAATCCATCGGCGTGGTAAGACCAGAACCACTCTCTATATCGATCGTATTGCATTCAAACAATCTATGCTGCGTGGTAGTTCCGAGTGAAATGTATAGATGGTAATGCATTTTGCCAGTGGACCATGTCATGTCAAAGATAATATATTAAGAAGAAATTTATAAACATATATTATTTATAACACCATATACAACGGACTATTTAATGAACGGAGCAGAAAAAAAATTACCTATACATTTTTAGTAAAATTATTGATATTCTTGGCCCGCCATTTTAGATTAGCTGTTATATTAAGCTGTCCATTCTTTATTTCCGTTGTAAAATAGAGACAATTAGTAGGATATGATCGCTGCACGTTGACTATACATTTAAACTTATTTATTTTTATATGTTGTATTCCCTGCTATAATTGTTTATTGCAATTATTTTGCGTTTCAATATAATCATCGTTTATTTATGTTCACTTTACTACTACACTGTGGAATCCTTAAAAATAAAACTAACATAACACCCGTTACAAAGTTTAAATGTATTAGAATAACAAATGTGTGTAAATAATTTTATTCGCAGATATTAAGGGTACTTACCAAGGATCATTTCAGGGGCTTTCAAAGCTGTCGTGTATAGAGCCCCACAGGGGTCACCATCTTTTGATTTTAAAATTCAAAATAACTTTTTCTAGTTGACGTTTATTCGGATTCGATCCATCAGAACCATAACTCCAGTCCTACATATAATAATAATGAAAATCAATTATACTCACATTCTTTCCGTTATATAAAACTATTTTGGATGTTGATTTTTTAAATTATAAAAAAATTATATCGAAAACAAAAAACCAAGTAGGTTTATTAAAGAGTATACAATAAATTGCGACGTAAGTCATAAGCGAGTAGTGCAACTACACAATTATATAAAAGCTTAACATATTTGTTGCACATTATATTTTTTTAGGATCAATGATGTGTTAACATATTTTTTTACTCTGAAATTCGAAGAAGTATCTTATATAATATTATACTCGCCGTCAAATGTGTATGGATTGATGCTTAACTTTTTTCGTTCTCCGCACCCTGTCCCTTGCCCTGCGGTGTTAACGCTTCTTCATAACTTAGCATTTTCAACATTGCCCCTGAATTGGCAGCAGTGTAGAAATCTGCAGTCATACTCATTTAACGGTAACTATAGTAAATATGATTTTCTGTTCAAATGTCTGTATATATTAAACACATTTGCAATTTAAAAGTGTACTGTATAAATTGGCGGCAAATTACACTACCTGTGACGTCCAAGAAATACTAGCCAATGACAGAACTAAAAAGAAAAAATTTGAAAAGTAATTAATTTTTATTATTTAATTATAAAAATATTAATGCTTACTGCAAAATGATCTTTACAGAATGATTTTATAAATGGTTGTATCTTTTCTTGAGATAACCATTTAATTCTTTTTTCTTCGTTTTGAGGCACTAAAACTATTTTTTTTACCATTATTACTTCTATTTGGGTACACTAGCACATGACTCTTTTCTACAACCATGTTTGGGTCTGTACAAAATATAAAAATCAATAATATGAATAAATCTACCTGCTAATATATAATTGATAGCTGTCACAGCTGTCATTTGTTTAAATTCTGTCGGGAAATGTAAGCCACTCCCTTATTGGTTAGTATTTTTCTGACGTCATCAGGCGACAGGAAAGGAGACAATTTTCTCATGAATAGAGAGTAATATAAAAGAAAATAAACGAATTCGGGTTAAATATTTTTTCTTATTCTTTTGATTAAACCAAAGAAAAAAATCGTGCAACATCTTATTCAATAAAAATATTAAAAATAATCATAATTTGAAAATATTTTACGCACAACTGTATTAAAATTGTTTGTTTACATCTTAGTTACCATGGCGGAAACTGAATGACTGTATTCGTACGGTAATATTATTACTGACATCGTTCTTAACACGGTTTACTTTATTCTGAAACAATAAACATGAGAAATAAAGCACATAATTTGAATATTTGTAATATTCACATAAATTTTACATGCCAAAACAGAAAGTACATATTTCGGTTTATTATATTAAAAATTTAATAACACAATACTCCTATGTGGAAAGTTTTTAAATATTTTGAAGGATCTCTCCTGTTTTCATGTACCTTTTAAATCGTATGAATTTTGCACTTATTAGGAGATTTGGATTTTGTGCCAATTTTTAAATTGTAATTTAAAAGTATCCTATAAACTGTATGTAAAATCATTTAGGACGTATTACCAGGTAACTCACGATTTATAACGTAAAATACTAAAACATGGCAGTTTATTACTTATTAAATATTACAAAATAATTAATGCCCCGATTATGGTCTTCTCTTTAAGAATTATAGAATTTAAGCTTAAAGAGTTGTCTTATAGAGTTTCTTAAATAATTTAATGAATTATGATTACGGTCACTTAAATTTAATTTCTTAAATTCGAAATGTCATTTTATAGAGTAGCTAACTTCATTAATGTTATGTTGCTGTCATAGTAGCAAATAGGTTAGAAAATAAAAAATATTGTATAATTTATCATATAAAAAATATGGATAATTTTAGTTTATGGTAAGTAAAATATATCAAGTTATCACATTAATATACTTAATATGTGTATATATAGATAATATAAAATAAGATTCAATTATTTTGACTATTTTAGCGGGAATAATAAAAAACGTGCAAGGCATGCCAATACATCTACTGAACAATATGAAGATATAAGAGCTATGGAAAGTGATATTGGATGGTAGCATGAATGGTGATTAGGAGATGACTAAGGAGGAGATGACTAGCAGTGTTTTAACTCTGTCAATCGTTTATGGTGTAGTTTAGAGAAAAATACTTCAAATAAAAGTTGCGTACAATTAATTTTTCTATAAATGTTATTTCAAGTTTTTTTCTAAAATAAATAATACACGATTGAGAGAGTTAAAACATTGCTAATCATCTCCTCCCTAATCATCTCCTGATCATCATTCATGCTACCATCCAATGTGTTTAGAACCCAACTTTGTTTACATGAAAGTCTTTAATAAATTTATTTTCGGGAAATTCAAAAGGATTCATAGTATCCCTTAATATTCTTCGTTCATTTCTCGTTTCATTCCTACATAAGAAAAATGAATAATCTAATTTGCACAATTATAAAAATATGTACTTTTTACCTTCCAACATCTTCATAAAACCACAAAAATTGGATTATTGTTCATATTTTGCTTAGGTTCTTGATTAAAAAATAATAATAATATGTCGCATTAACTTTTATAGCGAGGTTTCTGTCACTGTAAAATTTATAGAAATATTTAGTAACTAAATATTTAAAGCCATGACCTTAATTGTTTTCAAACTTTAACTCTTAAATTCTAAAGCGTAAATATTTAAAGTTATGTCCATAATTGTTTTCAACTTTAACTCTTAAATTTTAAAGTGTTAAAGAGTTATAGAGCTATAATAAGCGACCATAATCGAGGCATAAATTTATTTTCAAGTATAGGACTTTAAATATGTTATTGTCAATTGGTAGAAAGTATATTTGGAAATAAAATCAACATAACATTTAAAATAGAAACAGTAATACATAATTTTACAACGGAAATAAAGCATGACAGGCTTAATATAACAGCTAATCTAAAATGGCGGGCCAAGAATATCAATAATTTTACTAAAAATGTATAGGTAATTTTTTTTCTGCTCCATTCATTAAATAGTCCGTTGTATATGGTGTTATAAATAATATATGTTTATAAATTTCTTCTTAATATATTATCTTTGACATGACATGGTCCACTGGCAAAATGCATTACCATCTATACATTTCACTCGGAACTACCACGCAGCATAGATTGTTTGAATGCAATACGATCGATATAGAGAGCGGTTCTGGTCTTACCACGACGATGGATTTGTATCGTGTAACAGTACGACCGGGCGGGATTCGACGAGCTGGGAATATTTGAATTTCTGCACAACGGACAAAGTGGTGGGGGACCTTTTCGACGGCGTGGGATTTCGACCGCCTGGGATTTCGACCGCGTGGAATTCGACCGCGCGGGATGCTTCGCGTTAGCCGAGGCCAGGCAAGCTGGGTAAAACACAAAAAGGGCATTCTACTCCGAATAATATAATAATAATCTGTAAGTATTACAGATCTGTAAATTTGTCAATAATGAATAAAATCGCAACGAAAGTTGCCACTCTTACGTACAATTTTATATTAATCAACAAAAATAGAGGCGTTTTTGTTAGTTTTTTTTACAGATTTACAAATTTATATATATTAGAGCTATTGCAGCCGAAATTATCGTCACACACACATGCATATACACAAATACATACATCACCGTAAAAATAGTACAATCGTATTCTACGGACCCTATAACGTGCTTTTTCATACAAACTCACCCACCGAATTTATTAACCAAAGCCAATATCTTTCTATCTAAAGGTGACGGAAGGTAAAACACATTATTTTCTTAGATAAATTGATGTATGGACAACGTATTGTGTCACGAATTCAAATTCTATAAAGTAGAATGTAAAGCATCATTTATTCTATTTTTATAATATGACGTATATTATATTGGGGCTCGTGGCCGTGTACCTGAGTCTGGTCGTGAATCTGGGGACCCGGGTTCGATCCCGACCGACGCCAAAAATTACTTCAAATTTTAATGGCAAAAAATTGATCCCTGTGGTATATTCTCCACCCCAGCAATGAGTGCCCATGAGGTGATGCCTGGTAAGCGCACGGTACAAATATTTCATCTTTGCCGATATCTGTGTACAAAGCAGATTGGCACACTCAGCAATAGGTAATATGCCGTGATGATATATTTATTTATTTATTTTATTTATGTTATTATTGTTATTCTTATTATTGTTATACGAGTACATAATGCGCTTTATGACTGATTGGTGACTTGGTGAATATTATGTACTGATAATCCGAATTCAAATTTGATGGAAATAAATTATTAAGAATTTTTTATCGTATAATAGCGATTTCTCCGGTGCACTTTTCATAACCATTGTGTAACAATCAAATCAGCCAACTAGTAAATGCTCTATTTTTATACATTTATACAATTCAAAACGTTATGCAGTTTTCTGTTTTATTTAATATAATGTATATGGTATATAATAGCTGATAATAGGTTCCGAATCATTTGGATGTATGTTCAGTACACTAAACACTACACATAAGCACATAAGCTTATATAAAAGAAGAATTTTAAAACAGAACTGCAAAATATATGGTTTTAAATGTTACATATTTCGTATATTTTTATATAATCGAGCAAAAAATTGCATAGGTGCGTGTACATATATGCATTTTAAGACCAAAAAGTATCTATAATTCTAAGTGTGCAAATAGTTATTTATGTGTTTAATTTGGAAAAATAATTGAGTTTTTTCCCACTAGATATGAAGACTGTCGAATGATCGAAGTGATTTCGGTACTACGTCATGTACAAAAAAAAATCACGTTTATACAACGAATTACATAAAAGCATTTTTCTAATGCCGGTTAGCTTCAAGATTTGCAAGAAAAGAAGAAATATGCTTTTGGCAATCATTACGACGAATTTATTTTTCTTTCCTTAAGGAAAAACATAATATCATTTTAAATTAACATAAAAAAATGACAAATAAACACATACTCAAGTATAAAAAATGTCATTTTTATATTCAAAATGACAAAAAAAGTTGACATTTTGAAATGGAATTAAAAAATATGTATATTAGTAGTTATTTATATATTTAGGTGCAAAATGATTGTGTCATAAGCGAAAAACACGATTTTGCAGAGAATCACGTACAGTTTTTTCTCATTCCGTTTAGTTTTGGCATTCATTATATCGATTTATTATTCCATCATTAAGGAAGCAAGAATGATTAATATCCGGTATGTCTTTAGTCTTTAAATAAAGTTCAAATTTTAGTCGAAATTAATGTATCATCGTCGACAAAAAATGTGATCTACCATAAATATGCAACTAAATAAATGTAGAAGTAGTTTGTGTATCAAACCTGTAAAACTGATATTTTTCACAGGATCTGAAGTCTGTAATCAAGACGAAAGCCAATGTCAGCAAATCAGATGTATATAAAAAAAAACTTTTAAAGTAAGGCGAAATAATAGAGCAATATTATATTTATTTGCTATTCAAACAAACGAACGGCTATAGCGAGCATGAAATAAAATCGGAGGTAAAGTAGTCTTGACAGATGTAAAACAAGTGACACTTTGCGATTGTCAAACAAATACATGTATGTACTTAATAGCCGCCTTATTTTTATTTTTTTTACTTTAGTGCTGACACCAGTTAAAAAATATTATAAATAATTATAATAATAATATTAATAATTTATTCAATTATTTTGATCTATACAATACTGATATAAGAAGCGCCATAACACACACAGAAAAAATTTGATGTGGCCAGTACATAACCTCTCGCCGTATATTTTACCTGGCTGTATGCATAAAGCAAAGAATATTTTTATAAATACAAATAATATATTCATATAAATCTATGACGTATAAACTTCTTTATTATTCAATAATAGCATGTCTCAACATAAAGATATTTTACCATAAATTATGTTACAATAAATTACAAAGTAAAGTTTACCATATATAAATATTAGGCTGGTAACAGCAATTTTCAATTCGAACAACCTTGTTTACTTTCTCTTCATATTCTTCTAGTAAAAACATTAATTTTGGGCGGTCTAAAATGTATATATCTGGATTGTGCATCTATTCTTACATATCTTCTTTTAAATTTTATTTTTTCATACTTGTTATATCTAAATAACACTAATTCCCTTTAATAAAGTGACGGATAGATTGTAGATGTGTAATTTTGTCAATATTTACAACTTACTTGAGAAGAATTTGATAGTTTTTTCGCAATTCAAAGTTACTCTAGTCTACAGTGCTGGTGTACATTGTCCCATAATGTTTGAAACAAATTTAAGTCCTTCAACCTAGACTTGTCATCTCCATAATAGTCACAGATCAAGAATTAAGGGATTCTCCAAGTACATTTTTCTTTCATTACTCATTATTTCTGACACTGACATTTATCTGTCACAAATAATTTAAATTTTCAACTATTTTTCATGGCATCCTTTCGGTTGTAAAATTAATTACAACAGATTATTTTATATATTATATTCCTTTTATCTCTAAATCTATAGAATATATATAAAAATATTTAAATGTATCAGAAAGAGAATTTATTTTTCTTTAATATTATCAAGAAAAATTTTCAAAAAATAATATTTAGAAGATTTTTTTTCAAGAATCTTCTACTTCCGGTTGTCCAATTGTTACCAAAACCTTTTCAGATCTTCCCATGAATGTCCGATTGGTAAATACGTAGTTAAACAAGTTTAAAGTCTTATAGTTTTTGAGTAACCGTCCTTCCAACATCCTACATATATATATATATATATATATATATATATATATATATATATATATATATATATATATATATACACACACACATACATCCACACACACACACACACATCCACACACACACACACACACACACACACACACACAGACATCATCGTAAAAATGTTAAAATCGGATTGTAGGGACCTTAAAACGTGCTTATACAATAAAATCTGGGTATGCGATTTTTAGCATGAATGCAATACCTCTCTTAGCGAGAGGTAAAAACAATAAAATAATTATTAGTTTAATAATTACAGTTTGCAATAAAGTTAGGACTTATCACAAACAGTCATCGTATTGATAATTGTTTCGAAGTAGATTTTTTTTAACAATTTAGCGATTTAATTTGTATCAAATAAGTTTATTCTAATACTTTAATCCTATATATTTATGCTTATTTTTGTATTTAATAAGTCGAAGAATATGGAGATTAAAATCTATTTGTCCACGACTATCGTATTTTTTGTGGGTATATTTTTGAATTGGATAATTTTGTTTATTTGCTCTAATATATAATTATACATTATCAACATAGAAACAATTTAAATTTAACCTATTTTCTGTTCTCACTAGCAGGCAAAGAAATTTTTTCCAGTTTCAGTTTTCTGAAGTTTAAAAACTCTACAAGCTGCTGATTAGTATCCTCAGAAATCAATACTATAACATAAGATAGGATAAAATTTAGAATAATTAAAAGTTTTAGTTTTATTTACATCAGGCTAAATACTCTATCAAATGGGCCTAATATATATATATATATATATATATATATATATATATATATATATATATATATATATATATACCATCTAGAAACAGAGAATCACACTACATCACTTGATAACTTAAAACTCTTACATTATGAAACTAAATATCATAACTTAACCCTTTTAGAACAATATGAAATACTTTTACATAAAATAAATAATCAAAACCTCATAAATAACATAACAGATTTTAATAATAACAATCCCTTATTTTTAAAATTACCGCCCTTTCTGCAACAACAGAATGTGCGCCGACCCACCTAATTTTGAATACTTTTGACTTCCAACGTTAGTATATCTTCTTCCTTTGACTCTACAACAACTCTTAATTTTTCTTGAAATTTGATTTTCATTTATCTCACTTAATAAACGTAATCCAACATTTTACACATGTTATTTTACGACAATCGTCGCTGCTAAACCTCTTAACAGTAAGCATTTTCTTTTTTCTTTATGTCAGTTTCATAACCTTACCCCTTCGCACATGTTTATAATTATATTCGATCTGTAAAACTTATTTGCAACAATTTTTTATATATCTCTATCTATTTATCTGTTTATATTTTATAATATTTTTTATAATATTTATTTATATATATTTAATTTCCCTACAAACATATAATTTTCAGCTGGTAATGCCTGATGATGGGAATTGCTATTCCCGAAATCGATCGCACCATAGGAATGAATAAAAATATATAAAAATTATTCAATATTAGTATACTTATTATTATTTCCTCTACTACTTCTAATATCAACATGTATACTAAACTGGAGAACTTCATCAAAGATATACCATCTCATTTAAAAAATATATATAACTTTATGGAATAGTTTAAGAACCACGGTTTTTTTAAAATATCTTCTATAAGAAAATATTTCCCTCGATTTAATACAACTTTTATTTGAATGACTTTCTTCTATTTCTAATAATAAAGAAAATAATCGAAATGTCCCGTATCCGTGAAACATGCTGTACATTTGTGAATATAAAAATCTGTTGTGGCCAGCACAATACCTCTCGCCACTTCCTTTTTTTGGTTACATAAGTATAGGGCGCGAACGGTAATGTTACATTTTTGGGCTTGACAAGCAAATGTGTGGGCCCGTTTCAGAATGATAATTAGTAATTATGTACATAGATGTCAAATGTTAGAATTTTTCATTAAAAATTTCAAGATTTTCTAAATTTACGTAGTTAATTTATCACCAGGAGTTTAAAGTTTACTTGTATGCCTTAGATATTTAACATTTAATTCTGCTCCACATGGAATTGGAAAATCACTAAATTTAGAATGAGAAATTATGATATTTGACATCTATATACATAATTACTAGCTATCATTCTGACATGGGCCCCATATCTGCTTGTCAAGGCCAACAAAATCATATGACTGCTCGCTCCCTATTGTATTTAACATTTCTTGTATACCTACACTCTACACCAAAAATTCTACTTACGCATATATCTATTCCATATATATTTAGATTGTTTAATTTTAAATTCATTTTTGATGAAGAAATTTTGTCCTCTTCTAATTTTTCGAAATGTTTCCAATTCTATTAATATATTAAGAAATAATATAATGTATGTACTTCCCAGAAAAAGTCTTCAGTAATGTCTTCGGATTTCTGACACTGACATTATCTGTCAGTTACAAACAAATTAAATTTTCAACTATTTTCCATGGCCATTCTTTCGGCTGTAAAATTTATTATAACAGATTATTTTACATACTATATTTCTTCTATCTCTAAATCTATAGAATATATTGTAAAATATTTAAATGTATCAGAAAGAGAATTTATTTTTCTTTAATATTATCAAGAAAAATTTCAAAAAATATTATTTAAAAGATTTTTTTTCAAGAATCTTCTACTTCCGGTTGTCCAATTGTTACCAAAACCTTTTCAGATCTTCCCATGAATGTCCGATTGGGAAATACGTAGTTAAAAAAATTTAAAGTCTTATAGTTTTTGAGTAACCGTCCTTCCAACATCCCACACACACACACACATACACACACACATCCACACACACACACACACACACACACACACACACACACAGACATCATCGTAAAAATGATAAAATCGGATTGTAGGGACCTTAAAACGTGCTTATTCAATAAAATCTGGATATGCGATTTTTAGCATGAATGCAATACCTCTCTTAGCGAGAGGTAAAAAATGTAATATATTTTTTGCATGTATATCACTTACCTGCATATATTCTTAATTAGAAAATTAATACGAAATGAAAACAATTACATATAAAAGTAAACTTTAATTATTTTTACTTTGTTCTATTTAATTATAATTTTATTGTTAGGAATTTTTATATTATTTGTTATGCAACTAATTAAAACAAAGTAAATTTGATTCTATTTATAAATAATAGTGATATGTAACTTTATTTTCTAGTAGAACATCGTGTACCATGTACGTATAATTCATTTTATATTTCTTTGCCGATACATGCATACATTTTGTAGAACAATATTTCAGATGCTTAGAATAGTCCTTTCTTAATTTGTTGCTTCTCATCGTTTCATAGTGTATAATTTGGATATCATATATCCATTATTTTTTACATAGTTTACTGTTGCTAACATTGAATGATATCGTTTATTTAATTTAAAAAAAAACAATATTGTTGAAAAACAATATTATCCGGCTTATTATTATTATTTTTTTGTTGTAGTAGGCTTTACATTATTAGTTTAATAATTACAGTTTGCAATATAAGTCTCATAAATTACTACATTATCATTTTATTAAGTTATTGATTAATTATAATTGGAATTATCTTATATCAAAATAGTATTGCATGAAAAAAATAATCTAATCTTTTTGGTTTGACTCTAATCTGTATCGAAAGACAATAATATCCAGATATACTAAAATGAAGTGTAGTTCTCTGGAAAGAGTTGAATTGTCAGAATTATGATCTGTCTAAATTTTTGCTCTTTGAATATTGCCTAAATGGTATTTTAACTACAGAAATTTTGTTATTTTATATTATTACAGCAAAATTAGAAATATTGTTTGTACTGTTTATTAAAATTAGTTAAACTTGTTAGTCCCGAGCTAGAATATTTTCATAAATTAATTATGAAAGCACAGTACAATTTTTTAAAGAAGTACGATCAAGGTTATCTACGAATTGTATAAATTAAGATTTTAGCCCTGCTTATTCTGTCAAATTCAATAGTGTCCATCATCCATCATTATCGCACACGCTTCTAGTCATTGTAAAAGAGAAATAAATGTATGCCAATTTGTTAATTTGTTCATGATACAGACATCTTTTTTTTTTTACTGTAATTCCTTCATTCATCCATCCTACGTTCTGTTAAAATTAAATACATATGCATTTTTTGTGGCTAGTTTGTCAAGAACTTAAAGCTAAGGCCAGACACAGATACTTTTGCTGTGTGGTATATTAAGAAAAACTGCTCTACTTAAGGTAAGGTCACAGACAGATACTTCTTCTGCGTGGCAAATTAAAAAATTGCACTACTTAAGCTGCACGATGTGTGAAGCCTATTTTTTTATTCCAGAGACCAAAATACATAACAGGAAAACTCAATGTCATAAAATACACTCTATATCTCCGAGTTGATTCCCACGTCATAAATTTATGATGCAAGAATTCTAAACTTTTATCTAGCATCTTTGTCGTACACACATGGCATATATGAGACTTTTATTCGCTATCTCATTGTCGTAAGTGTTCCAAAAGGGTATACGCTATCTCCGTTCAACTAACGGCAAAAAATGAAATACAAACTATTGTAATAGCGGTAACAAATGTCATTTTCAAATATTTGAATTATTTGAATATTCATGTCACTCTGCAATCATGTAATTAAGCTGATTTTGGCGTCGATAATTTGTGTTTTGTTGTATGTTGGTAGTTTTGTTAATTCTTGGTATTATATTGTGCATTATGATATTGCAAAGACGGTGCTTCTAAGATTGCCGACAATTATTGCAACATATTGCTTTTAGACTATAAAAAGAGGTATATTTCATCCATTATACTTATGTCGTATATATTCAATTTGTTTATTATTCCTAAATAACTATTTATACTTCGAATTTTGATAAATAACAAAAATTACACAGTTATAATATTATCAGTTACATTATTACATCATAATTATTCAATTGGTTTACTATTGCGAAATAAATGTCACTTTGAACTTTGATGAAATTAAATATGCAATTTACACGGTATAAATTATATTATATACTGTCACGTGTCAGTTTTGATTTGTATGAATACTACGGCAATAATACGATTTCGCCCGATTTCACCCCACAACATGACGTTATCAATTCGCTCTCCTTCCTGGTGATTTGAACCATATGGTTACAATTGATGACGTGGGGATCAAGTCAGGGAAACGGACTTTAATTATATTTAAAGAATACAATATTTAGAAAAACCTGTATACTCTGTATCTTCCAGTTAATCCCCACGTCGTCAATTTCTGATACAAGAATTACTACACTTTTATCTAGCATCTTTGTTATACTTATATCAATTCGTTTTGCTTAATACCTATTTATGCTTTGAATTTGATAGGTTATATTTATTATAAAATAACAAGTGAGTAATATAGGCGTGTTTTTGTCTCTGTATTAGTTTATAGATCACATTGCTAATATATATTTTCTTTTGTCTGAGTTTCACACTTCTATTTAGGGTGCATGGGATGCACTTATTACGAGCTATTTCATGAGTTGCATTTGCTGCACATTTGCAAATTTGTAAATTTTTCAACTTCTGCACAATCTAACCTCAACTTTCAACGCGTGTGATACAATCAATTGTGTGGTACAGCACCAGCCTTACGTCCATTTCAACTGATGATCTTCTGGAAAATTGCTGGATTAATTTACAATATCCTTTTTTATCTTTTCCCAGAATTATAACTCTGAATTCTGATCCTGCACAATCGAGGTTATATCGTCTAAATCGTCGAAATGCACGGGGTGTCATGTTGAGTGCAACGAAGGTCAGGGACCTGCGTTTTTTTTTTTACTGTGATAGCTGTCAGAGGCTTACCCATGTCAACTGCACGGAATTAAGGTAGTGTACCTATTCAAAAACTTGTTCGATGATCAAAATAAAAATTAAGCTAATGCAGTTTATATTTGCAATACCTTATATTTTTTTAACATTATAGTATATACACAGATTATATAAAAATAGTTAAAAGCTAATATCAAACACTAACAAATGAATTTTCTTTATTTTTCCGTAAAAAAGTTTTTCTTTAAACTGTACCAATCGCACTAACCCATGTACAAGTATCATATTCCAATATACTCATACTAAAGTGTGAATATTGAAGAATAACTGTGGCAACGTCGGGCTTAGACAAAGACAGAGATGCTTTAATATTTGGTTTGCGTTGAGAGCTTCAATTTTAATTTGATAACATTTGTGTAAATCGTGAAAATGTCCAATCGTTTACGGTATAAAGAAAGATTTATAAAAGATAAAGTATGTACATTTGTTAGCAGACAACAATGAAACTAAGTTATAAGAAGTTACAATTACATTGCAAACTTTGAAGGTTTAAGAGTTTTAATTTCCAAAAGCATAATTCAAAAAATTACAAATAGTGGAATTAATTTTGAAACACTAAATACAATATATGCAGAAAATGGAAGAAAAGGTGTTATACAATTTTTTATCTGAAAATGTTATCTGTAATAATAAACCACGTGTAACTATACAAAAGAGTTTAAGAGAATTTAGTCTAACTCTCAAATTAAATAAATATTGTTTTTTGAAATGTGATTTTTTTTATTTTATTTTCACAATACTTTTCTGTTAAAAAATACATTAAATAAATATTTATATATTCTTATTATTTTCATTCATATATATTGTTTTTCAAATTTGGATTCAAATAAGTTATTTTACTTTTCAGACTATTTATTATCATTATGGAAGGGCGGAAGGAAATATTTTGGTTCTATATTTAGATTGTTATTAGTAATAATGCCTAGTAAATCACATCTTTTTCTAAACAAACGCTTGAAAAATAGTTTGAATTTTTAAGTATTACCACATTTATTTGTACATTTGTGTATAAATGTAATAAGATAATTTGAGATATAATACTAATTCTAAACTACAAATCGGAACTGCAAAATAATTTAATATATTTCTTTCTTAAAGTAACAAAAGAAGTATTATATTGTTTAAACTTTTCATGCTTTACCCATTTGAAATATATTTCCTTTGAATGTACGTCTGAAATTCCTTTAACCAATGAATACCTCTTATTCGCTAATACCAAAGTAGGCATTGCTAACTGATACTCCATCGGGAACGCTTGTACATGGTCGCATGAATGCGTGATAAGAAAATTTGAAGTTCTTCAGTTTTGTTGCGTAGACACTGAATATTTTGACGAACAGTTCGAAAGGGCGACAAGATGGTTTTTGAGACTGTTAAGGGTGCGTTGAAAAAACAGCGCCATGAGGTGATGCTGAGTTAAATAAGAACTAATTGTAAATGATAAAAGTATTCCACAGATGGCTCTGTGTTTGCAGGTTCAAATCTTAGCTAATATGAAATTAATACTTCCCCGTGGCGGGACGGGGGACGCATGTCTAGAGCAAAATAGAGGGTTGGATGGTTGGTAGGGTATTCTATTATCGAAGCTGTCTCGATATTAGTATGCTGCTCGAATTTTCAATTTCATTGATTTTGTCAATTTGTTATTATCATTATTAGTAGTTTTGTTATTGTCTCTGATATTTACAAAGGTACTTGTTAGTTTTTGTCGTTTTTGTTATTATTTTTTTTGTTTTCATATAAATCTTTTTTATTTAATAAAAAAATTGATAAACCAAGAGAAATAATGCAAAAAGTCTGTGAAGCTGACTTCTTCACTAGAGTGGAGATAGACCTGGCACAAAAAAGCTGAAACAGTATTTCTTTATAATTATTCTTATAACTAATAATATTTTGAATTTTTATTTTGTTTCTAAATATTGATTTATGTCATATATTTCAGTTTATTTTCCATGGCGACCCTTTATTTTTAATAAATAATTGTTTTCATTGGAAACGATGATTATTTAAAAAAAATCATTTGATTTGAATCATGATTTAAATCAAATTGTTTAAATCATCTACCAGCTGCTTGTCAGATGGGTATACTGTTTTTGATTTATTTATAAATAATATAATTAATCCATTATATTACTCAGCCCTATTATGAATGTCATTAAAGTACTCAAAATGAAGTTTATAAATGTCATTATGTATGGTACGGCAATATACAGTGAAAATTGCCGAACACTCGGAATGAATTTGTGGGTATAGCAAATAGTATGGTGAGAAATTTCTACAAATTTCTTTATACTAGTTTAAAATATTGATTTTAAGCTTACCAAAACTGAATATGTTATTCAAGTATTCCGCCATTTAATATTGGGTTACATCGTCTTTATTAGTAATACCTGCTTTAATTCTATTAGGCATTTGTATCCCTAAGCCCTGCACATTTTCCTGTGATCATTGTCGTTATGTTTTGCAAGGTAGGTTTTACTGTACCCACTAGATTTATACGAAGTTGTTTTTCATTGTGTCAAAAGTAAAGAGTTGCGTTACAAGCTAAATACTAGAAGATGACCATTAAAATACCGGTCAAACTATTATCACCAGCAATTTGGTCCACAGTTTTTTAAAGTTTTAAGTCTACATTTAAAGAAGCCGAAAGAATTTGTAGAAATTTCTAACTATATGCGTAGATTTTATAATTTCTTCAAAATGTAAACTAGCTGAATTATTATGAGTTTGGGCTCGTATACCAATTGCACTTGACACTGATATCTGTCAATCAGAAATCAGAATTTTTTTAATGTAGTACATATATGTACTACATTAAAAAATAGCTATAGCTATTTCTTTATTTAACTCTAAATCCATTGAATATGATGCATAAAATCCAATCAAACCGGATATAGAATAACATATTCTTAAATATTTATAATAACATTAAAAGTGAAAAATGATATTTAACAGCGTTTTTTCAAGAAAATCTGTTAAAATCTTTAAGTAAAGGTACTCCCGGTTGACATCTTCCAACCAAAATTTAATTACGTCAGCAGAAAGAGGAATGCGAAAAAAATGTAATTTCTTTGAATTGTAGTATTGGAGTTATCGGAACCGAAAGAATAGTCACACACACAACACACACACACACACATACACACACACACACACAAACGCACAGAAATATATACAGACATCATCGTAAAAATGGTAAAATCGTATTCTAGGGACTTTAAGACGTGCTTATTCATTAAAAACTCATCACCGATTTTTTCAACCAAAGACAATACTTTCCTTACCTAAAGGTGACGGAAGGTAAAAAATGACACACTTTATCAAAATACAAACTCTATCTACTTAGAAACTAAAAAACATTCGTGACTAACGTAAAAATATAATAATAATCTGAAAATACACACAAACACCATAACATAAACCAAAATGTATTCAAAATTTAAAATGAGATAATTCAATAACCAGTAGATATCGTTTTTCAGTACCGTCACATGTATACTTTATATGCACAATGCACACATAAAAAATTTCTGTTGTGGTACATTGTTCCTTATAACCGAGAAATTGGTTGTTATATGGGAGTGTTCGCTATAAATAGGTTCGTTATATGCAAGCGCACAATAGGTATAAATAATAGGTAAGATTTATATTCTGGGAAATTATTTCTGTTCGTTATAAACAAGTATTCGCTACATTGGGTGTACGTTATATCCGAGTTCATCTATATGTATACTATAAGGATCGCAACATCAATCATGTACCGTCATGATTGATATTATGATCCATTTCACATAATAAATAAAAACAAAATCATCATTTTTGGTATTGCGTGTAAAAGAATGTGATTTTGAAATTCAAAATGTCAACTACGTATTTGTTCTCATTTAAAGAAAATATAAATATCGCACGAAATTTATATTTATCTACCAAATTACTCTATTCATGATATGAGTAATAGCGCGCTATTTTTCATATTCTATATTACCGATACTCGAGTGTGATGCTATCTTACAGAGAAAGCTTGCACTATGCGCAGTGACTAAACTGTAAAATTGTGCAAAATATTACCATTTCTCACTTTGAACAATTTAAGAAAATTACAAGAATTGAGGGCAACACTTGAAAAAAAATTAATTTATTTAGTTAGTATAAAATAGTAGTTATCACCTAAAACTATTTACGTCATAAAACGAAAGCAAATTAGAAAATTACGTTTTTAAAATTTTGTAATAAATTTTGAAACTTATTTAAAATAGTTTTAAATGATAGTCCAAAAAAAATCATGAATTTTGATGTATAATACATTATTCTTTGTTGTTTAAACAGGCTTAAAATTATCAAACTTTAAATACTCTGTTTGAAACGCACCCTTAAGCCAGATGTTACGTTGATACTTGAGGTTTGCTGATGCGTTGTTGAAAGGAAAAAAAGAGCAATGTATGCTCCATTAGGCCATCTATCTGGATTCATAATTTCCTCAAAATTGCTAAGATTCATTATGATTTTGAATAACATGAAATGTACCGGATATTTAGCTGCACATCCTGAACCTCCACTTCCGGAAAATCTAGTTTAAGGAAAGAAACAAGATTTGATACACTTGTTCCTGGTTTTAGTCGATATGCAAAACAAATGCTTTTTTGGAGCTGTTCCTATAACACAGATTAAGTTTGTGGCATTATCTACAACACTTGTATTATTTCGCTTATTTTTATTTCTGTGCTCATGAAAAATATTACTAGTCACGAACAATATTAGGCCGCGTTTCAATTTCATTGCAACTTATGTTTTATACCACCATTTTAGAATTTGTAATATTTAAATTTCACAAGAAGGATGTTGTTATCAACCATTAAAATGCTTAATGAAGTGTATTTGAACCAGAAATGATATTTATGAATTATTATTATAATTCATTATGATAGTAGGTAGGTATCTATAATATTAATGGATTATCTAGAACGGATTTCCAGACATCAAGAACCACTCTACACTCTATTTAGTAAGCATAATCAAGTATTTTTTAAATGTGTCGAATACTGTAAATATAATAGGAAGTGGAATTAAAGATTTTTTTTTATGGTCGTACATTATCTACGCCTAGCCTAATGCAGCAGGTTTTATATTTGGCAGTGGATCCGGTTCCGGAAACCGGGATTTATAAATACACTTAAAACTCTCGGCGACCTGACTGATGATTGGAAATACATGTTTGCAAATCGAGAGCATAAACGAAACACATATTTAATCATCCATTAAATACAGAGTAAGAACACCCACTTCTGAAACAAATTTTTAATTGAATTATCAAATGTAGGAGGAGTTTTAAACATTTTTTATAAGAATAAGAAAACTACTACATGGGAATGCCGGGATGTTTATCTTTTGATACTATAGGAAGGAAAGCGAGGTGCTAACATCTAGTTCGGTGAGTAGGGCGGAATAGATAAGTATGGTACTGTTTATTATTATGCTAGAGTTTATTTTCTATATTTTATTTATTAGTAGATTACAAATTATACATTAATAAATTGTACGTTGGCCACGTTACTTCTTATCTTCTTCTATTCTTGTTATTTTTGAATTTTGCATCAGTTACATGGTTACGTTACATACATATAACAGGCTACTATGCGTGACGTCACAGCGTGAGGCGAACGACTGCATTGTAAGGATAGGAAATATACGGCTTTTTTTAAACAGATTTATAAATACAAACTATCGCGATCGTATGATTTCGCTTATGCGTGATAGTCTTACGATTTTTTGATACAATATTATAGAAAAAATAATTATATTTTGTTGTACATAAACTCTTCTTAGGTTTAGGGTTTCAGTTTTTTATCGAACATCTTTATCTATATTCAGATATTATCCGAAAAAATTGCTCACAACTAATTTTGAACACCTAGAAATGCCCAAATCCGAATTTATTTATTGTATCCATTACTAGTATAGGTATTGTTCAATAGAGAATTTCGGTATTGACGTCACAATTCGCTACACCAGTGCCACGTCTGATGATCTATGCAGACAAACAAAGCATTTTCTACAGGTTTGCTTTAATACTTTTTCTATATACTTTATGGATAAATTTATATAGTAATATAAAAATTGTATCTCGGAGCTTATGCTTTAAACACAACTCCATAGTTACATAGTTCAGCTCAAATGTATGTAACTGACAGATAAATGTCACTGTCAACAAAATAATGTCAAATTAATAACAGTAACGTTTTAAAAAGAAAATTGCAAATAGAACAATAGTTTTATGGAAAGGAACTTAATGTACATAATTTCTACTATTACCTTTTGTTGGGTGTGCTAATTGTTTTGTACACAGATTTCGGTAATTATTATGCCATATTTGTATCACGCGGGCGTTTACCAAGCATCACTTTACGGACACTCACTTCTGGCGTGGAGAGTGCACCACAAGCGTTAATTTTATGCCATTTAAAATTCGAATTGTTTGGCGTTGAATGGGATCGAATCGGGTTCCTCAGATTCGCGACCAGACATCAGGCACGCGGAAATGAGACCCCATAAGTAAATGGCGAGAGGTATTGTGTTGGTCACATCTGATTTTTTACCTCCCGCCAGGTAGGTATAGGGATCGTGCTAAAAATCGCATATCGAGATTTTGGTGAATGACCACGTTTTAAGGTCCCTAGAATCCAATTTTAACATTTTCATGATGATGTCTGTGTGTATGTATGTATGTGTGTGTGTGTGTGTGTGTGTGTGTGTATGTGTGTGTGTGTGGATTCTCTTTACGCTCTAACTCAAATACTATCATTCAGAAAGTTTTGAAACCATGTATTTCTACCTTATTTCTAATATGGAAAGAAGCCATTAGATTTTGGTGGCAATCGGATAACTGGAAATGACAGTTTACTTGAAGCTCAAGATAGTTTTTCTTCAAAAAATACCTTTAAATATATTTTTTTCGCAATTTTTTAAATATGAAAGATTATTCCATTTCTACAGGTTTGCTTTAATACTTTTGCTATATATTTTATGGATAAATTTATAAAATAATATAAAAATTATATCTCGGAGCTTATGCTTTAAACACATCTCAATGGTTACATAGTTCAGCTCAAATGTATGTAACTGACAGATAAATGTCACTGTCAAAAAAATAATCATTTCAAATTAATAATAGTAACGTTTTAAAAGGAAAATTGTAAATATAACAATAGTTTTATGGAAAGGAACTTAATATACATAATTTCTAGCATTAGTAAATATGCAGGTATGTATTTAAATAAAGAAATAAATAAATATATTATCACGGCATATATTATCCATTGTGGGTGTGCTAATCTAATTTGTACACACATTTCGGTAATGACGATGACATATTTGTATTGTGCGGGCGTTTACCACGAGGGTTAATTTGATGCCATTTAAAATTCTAATTATTTGGCGTTGATTGGGATCGAATCTGATTCCCCAGATTGGCGACCAGGCCCGCGGCAACGAGACCCCATAGGTAAATGGCGGGAGATATTGTGTTGGTCACATCAGATTTTTTTAGTGTAATTCAGCTATATTTTTGTTGTAATCGAAAACACTTTTTAGTACAACCTTCAGACATATTAAGATTGTGGACCTATGTGGATAAGTACTAACAATTATTATAATCATTTTTTGTGTGATCAAATTCTCATTATAGTAATTAAGCACTTTTTTTCGTTTTAATCCAAAATGTTTTTTTACACATAGTAAAATATAGCGATAAAATCAGAAGGACATATATTCGCTAAATTTATTATAGTTTTGTTGACTTGTACATATGCTTGGATTAAGTAATGACATAATTTGCCATATTTCATCCAAAACGTTGTGGTAGAGTACATGGATATGGCACTGCATGTCAGGTGAGATGGCTGACACCAATATGTCGAAAAAACTAGGGAGTCATTACACTTATACTATTTATACACCTTAGTGATATTAGTAACAAACTTGAGTAGCGTGGGGGAAACGGGCGGCAATTTTTCCTGCTTACCGCGGCAGGTTACCCTAATCCGGCCCTGCATATTATATTATGTGCTTAAATTTAAAAAAAGGCTTTGTATAAGTACAAAGAGAGGTTGATTTTAAGAAATGGAAGTTGAACCGTACAAAAAAACATGTTTCACACAAATAACATTATCATTAAAAATAATTGTAATAATTTCTAAAATAAAGTTGAAACATTAAATTAACACAAAAGTTTCTATATTGTATAAATGAATCTTTGTATCGATAATATTTTCATTGTTTTTATTATCTTAATTCTGTACATTACAATTTTATTGTACGAATTAAATATTAATACCGTTTGTATAAATTGTTTTTTTTTTATTGTAAAAACCCCTTTTTATTGTACACGAATCTCTTTTTGTGCACATTAAATTCCTTTCGATATTATGACTACCTCTGATTCCTACTTTTTTTATTAAGTCTGTCTCTTTCGCTCCTTATGCTTATAGAAATGTTTCGTCGAATCATTGACGTCATGTTCTTTTTAATGCCTTTTTTTCTCAAATCATGTTCATGTAGGTACTCGTATATAAAAATCTGTTGTGGCCAGCACAATACCTCTCGCCACTTCCTTTTTTGGTTACATAAGTATAGGGCGCGAACAGTAATGTTTCATTTTTGGGCTTGACAAGCAGATGTGTGGGCCCGTTTCAGAATGATAATTAGTAATTATGTACATAGATGTCAAATGTTAGAATTTTTCATTAAAAATTTCAAGATTTTCTAAATTTACGTAGTTAATTTATCACCAGGAGTTTAAAGTTTACTTGTATGCCTTAGATATTTAACATTTAATTCTGCTCCACATGGAATTGGAAAATCACTAAATTTAGAATGAGAAATTATGATATTTGACATCTATATACATAATTACTAGCTATCATTCTGACATGGGCCCCCATATCTGCTTGTCAAGGCCAACAAAATCATATGACTGTTCGCTCCCTATTGTATTTAACATTTCTTGTATACCTACACTCTACACCAAAAATTCTACTTATGCATATATCTATTCCACATATATTTAGATTGTTTAATTTTAAATTCATTTTTGATGAAGAAATTTTGTCCTCTTCTAATTTTTCGAAATGTTTCCAATTCTATTAATACATTAAGAAATAATATAATGTATGTACTTCCCAGAAAAAGTCTTCAGTAATGTCTTCGGATTTCTGACACTGACATTTATCTGTCAGTTACAAACAATCTAAATTTTCAACTATTTTCCATGGCCATTCTTTCGGCTGTAAAATTTATTATAACAGATTATTTTACATATTATATTTCTTTTATCTTTAAATCTATAGAATATATTGTAAAATATTTAAATGTATCAGAAAGAGAATTTATTTTTCTTTAATATTATCAAGAAAAAATTTCAAAAAATATTATTTAAAAGATTTTTTTTGAGTAACCGTCCTTCCAACATCCCACACACACACACACATACACACACACATCCACACACACACACACACACACACACACACACACACACAGACATCATCGTAAAAATGATAAAATCGGATTGTAGGGACCTTAAAACGTGCTTATTCAATAAAATCTGGATATGCGATTTTTAGCATGAATGCAATACCTCTCTTAGCGAGAGGTAAAAAATGTAATATATTTTTTGCATGTATATCACTTACCTGCATATATTCTTAATTAGAAAATTAATACGAAATGAAAACAATTACATATAAAAGTAAACTTTAATTATTTTTACTTTGTTCTATTTAATTATAATTTTATTGTTAGGAATTTTTCAAAAAATATTATTTAAAAGATTTTTTTTCAAGAATCTTCTACTTCCGGTTGTCCAATTGTTACCAAAACCTTTTCAGATCTTCCCATGAATGTCCGATTGGGAAATACGTAGTTAAAAAAATTAAAGTCTTATAGTTTTTGAGTAACCGTCCTTCCAACATCCCACACACACACACACATACACACACACACACACACACATCCACACACACACACACACAGACATCATCGTAAAAATGTTAAAATCGGATTGTAGGGACCTTAAAACGTGCTTATTCAATAAAATCTGGATATGCGATTTTTAGCATGAATGCAATACCTCTCTTAGCGAGAGGTAAAAATGAAAAATACCGACCTTTTATTTTTGTGATAATTTTAAAATAAAATAAATAACATATTTTACATGCCACATTTTAATAATTATTATTATGTTACATAGAGTCTCACTGTCTCAAAATACATGCGATGTTACACGCTTTAATTATAATTTTATTATCATTAAATTTATCAAATTATTTTTTACAATATTATTTTAGTATCTATGGCAGTATTTATTAAAAACGAAAGATATTCCCTCAAATTATATGTGATTTCTTCTTTTTGTAGATCAGCGCCTTCTGTACATTTATGCAGGATTAGTTTATTCAATGCCTTACAACTACACTACAACTATTTACATACATAATAATCACTCCTAATACAACTCACGTCATCTATATGTCATGTTAATTTGATTTAATATTTCATTTGTGGAATTGAAACTTGAAACTGTACATCTGAACTTGAACAGGTGTTCTTCTTAATGTAGGTTTAAAACTTACTTCTTTATTTTATGCTCTTCTAACCTAATATACAACCATAATAATATTTTCTCTTGCTGATACTAGTATAATATCCTCGTGCAGTGCATGTGCATATGTAAATTTGCAAAATGTTTACAAATATGACAGATACAGATTTCATTTTCGACCTTTAATTATAAATAAGCAATTGAAGTTATTAATTATTAATGTTTATTACAACTAATTGACATTAGAAGATAAAATTACTTCATACATACATACATAATTATATACATATATGTATTTTTTTTTTCAATATTTTTTTATTAAATGAAGAGTATACTTTACTATTTTTTATTTATTTATGTTTCTATAATTCAAGTCTACACTCGGAGACAAATCTTTTATGCTCAGTTGCACCAACAAGGCTTAAATTATAAGCTAGGCTAAACAAAAAATGCAAATCGAAATTTTGACGGAAATATATTATAATTCATTTAACATTTCATTTCGGTGCAATATTTTCATTGTCAATTGAAGCCCAGTTTAATATTTAAGTACGTTGGTACAACCGGCCTAAAGACCTTAAAATTTGGGTAGATATCAGCTTAGTCTTGTGTAACCTTCATAACACCACAGTTTTAGCGTACATGATAGAAAACATAATTTTCGTCATACTTACTAAGAAAATGTCATTATGTCATTTTATTGATAGTGACAATTTACATTCTAGTGATGGCTACCATAGACAGCGGGTTAAAATGATTAGATTTCTAGGGCAAATTAAATTGTATAAAAATACCTTTGTTGGAATTTTGCAGGTAATAAAATATGGTAGACTGAATGCATGGCAAATGCAGAAAAAGCGACAAGCCTCTTCTATTTCTTGAGAGCTTGAAACATGTTTTCGATAAAATAGTTCTATTTTATAAAATATAAGATTATAAATTGAACTAACACGTAACACATTTGAAATTTTCTTGTTAAGATAAATGTGTTGTTTTGTTGTCAAGGATAACTGATGGTGCATCAGTGTACTGCTACCTTTTACTATTTATTTATATGACAGATATGTATGACTCTTGGTACATAAATAACTATTTTGCTGATAAAGAATACGGTGTCGAAATTTTTGGGCAAAAATTCCTGCTAATTAGTATTGAGTATATAAATAAACTTGTTTTATATTTCTTGGGAGAACGCAATGGAAGAGTAATTGTCCAAAACGTGGTAAGTCATTGTTCGGCGAATTTGCGCTATATAATATTTTCAGTTTAAACTTGAAATGAACCTATTAGTGACTGAAAGTTTAGTACATAAATTGCATATAACAGGTCTGTTTGAATAAAATCAGTATACCCATTGAATAGAGTTTGAAAAATTGAGCAAAATAACATCAATTCCCTAACAATATGACAGGCCAGGTATTACAGTTTTACTTTAAACTCTGTTCAAGCTTTAAGCTTGGCTTAATGAAAAAATGCTGTATTACAATATAAATTTAAGCTTGAGCCGAAGTTTAAACCTGAGCGGCCACTCGTGGCGGCTTAAAATTATAACCACTCTGTCATTGTTGTACCAAATGATACAATTATGGATTTAACAGGAATTATAGAAAAAATTGACTTGTATAAAATATCTCACCAGAAAAATTATGAAGCAGAGTTAATATAAACGCCAGATAATCTCGTCGGATACATATCAGGCCAGACCATTAAAATATATGGCTGGAACAATTTGGAATTTGTGCAAAGATTCAGATTATCGAAAGAACCTGTGCGATTAATTTATGACCTTATATATACGACGTCATAAAAACCATAACAAACTGGTAAATAAATAGTTCAAAAATATTAAGTATGTTTGATATGATTTATTTTAAATTTATTATTTATTAATCTATAGGAATCATGTATTAACGCTTATGAATGGTTTATTATTAACATTATGATATTTATTTACTGGTAACTTCTTAATTACTGCTGGTGATTTCTGCGGTGTACATAAATCGACTATGGGACGATGGATGTGGATTTTGCTTCAGGTTAGTATTATTACACGTCACTGAAATATGTTTATAAAATTTCCAAAATTTCATAATTTTACTTTCAAAGGAATTCAGATTGTGGATACGTAGACACAGTGGCACAATTATGATTTGATTTGAATGAATTTGTTATACGTCAAAACAGTGTTCAATAGATCACTACAACGTTTTCAACAAAAAACAATAACACAAACGAATTATATTTCAATATGGTCATCTATGATTTTAGTCATGCCAATATATATATATATATATATATATATATATATATATATATATATATATATATATATATATATTTATTCTTTTTTGCAAACAGGATAGCCAACTTAACTGTAATACAGAGCAGTGGCTTAAACCCAAGCTCAAGTTTACCTAAACCAAAATTTAAGCTAAAACTGTAATATCGGCCTTTAGTACGTTTAGGAAAATCACTCTTCAATAGACCCGTTTAGTGATGACGTAGGCCAGGTTTCCAAACAAGAAAATGGCTGCCGCCTTGGTAACCGTTGCTATGTTATTTAAAATAGTGTTGGGAGATTTTACTTTTCTTACAATTGTATGCCCTTTAAAAGGCATAGATGAAAGAAATTTAATTGTTATTAGTAATTGTCACGTCCTGTAAATTGTACCGTACCGTGCATATTTTAAGGTTTTAATTTAAGTATGTTTCACCATGGTGATGGTGTTTCGCAGAAAACTGCAATCATTATAGTGAACGTGGAACTATTATTACACAAAACTTGACCACAACGTCTACTAAAATTTTTCAAGTGTGTGCTGTCGACTAATTTTCAATACCCACTAATTAAATAAGTTGAAATGTATTATAAAGAAAGTACTCAATAACTTTATACAAAATATATACTCGTATATATTGTTAAATATAAATTAAAGTTTGATTTATTTTTCTATGAATATACATTATTTTAAGAGATATGAAATAAATTTCTTATGATAAAATAATTTACAATAGAAGAAAACTGTATAACGAGTCATTTCAATACCAAACCAACTTATATGTTATAAGCGTGAAACGTCAATCCTCGTAGCAATGGCCTTAGCAACGGAGACATCATTTTCTTGTTTGGAAACCTTCGTGACGTCACACTAAACGGGTCTATTGGGTTTTAAAATTTAAAATCTCGTTTTGAAAAAAATGACATAGTTTAATTATCTCCTTATGCTCTTCCATTACAGTTATATATTTTTTATTATCTTATTTGACCACCGAGCCTCTAACGTAATGTTCAGTCGACTTTTGCCATAATAGTGATCCCAAGTATTTACTCTTCAAGTTACCATCCATGCACTTTTTCTTTGGTATAGGTGAAATAATAGTTTCAAATTTTGTATTAAGGCATGGATTTTTTTTGAAGATGTCCGATCAAGGTCATCTACGAATTGTATGAATTAAGATTTTAGCGCCGCTCACTTTGTAAAAGCCAGCAGTGTCGTTTACTTAGTTTTTATGAGGGTACATAATATACTACTGTTATTTTATTATTATAAAAATATATGTAACAGTGAAAGGATTCAAAATTAAAAAATGAATCAGCTGACAAAAATTAAAGTTATTCGTGCGACTATGAATCAAGGTAACATATCTGAATTAATAAATAAATTTACGTGTCAGCGAAAGTATTGTCAACAACGAGCATCGTTTTAAAATAGAATATCGTAACTTAGTGGAAACAACAGGAATTTTTGAAAGACAAACGTGTTACATCCATCGTTATCGCACACGCTTCTAGTCTTTGCATATGACAGAGGTAAATGTATGCCAATTTTTTAATTAGTTCATGATACAGAAGAATTTGATCGGATATCTATGAATTTTTTTACTGTAACTAGCGACATTGTAATTTCAATTTGTCGAATGTTAAATAAGATACAATCTTAAATTTTAAAATTTTGTGTGGAGAAACCAATTGGTCAAATGAAACATTCTTACCACTGTCAATTACTAGTTACGTATTTTAATTTTTAATATTACATTTACATTCTTGCTTTGTTAATGTTTACATTTAAAAGAATAGCAAATATCATTTATAGTTTGTTAATTAAGAAATCACAGTACTTCTGGGAAAGGAATAAATGTTCTATATGTTTATAATACTTTATACATACTTGTATTTTAAGCAGGGTTCGAAGGATACATATATATCACGGATTAAACATGTACCTAAAACTTTTAACATTTTGAAATGGAACGAAGTTGGTGGTTCCTTCATTATTTATTATTATAATTTTCTCTTACGGTTTTGTAATTTATTTCTTGAATAAAAATTCACTTCAAGACAATCGTTGAATTCATAATTTTACGTAGATTCCAAATATATAAAAATATTATAGGTGTCCCATTTGAAATATGAAAGTTAATGTTATTTACGGTTAAACTGGAAGTGCTACCATTATGCCAAATACCATGAGCCCCTAAGCCTAGTTTATAAATATATTAACAGAATTAAAAAATATTTATAAATAAAAAAGTTATTTTATGTGGCCCGGTTTCCAGTGTTAACCTGTATATATATATATATATATATATATATATATATATATATATATATATATATATATATATATATATATATATATATATATATTAGATATTTTGATTTATATATGTTACGGGTAATATGATAAATCGGTGATTATGCATAAACACCGGCTATTATGATTAATCACAATACTTACTGTTAAAGATTATACCAACAATAACATCAACTAACGCACAAAAATCACTACTGGAAAACTTGGGGCGAGTTTTGTGCGTTGGGTGAGATTATTGTTGTTTTATTTATTTATTTTTGACCCATATTTTCACATTATTTAAATTCTCAAACACTAATAGCCGCTGATCATGCATAATCGCCGGATTAATCAAATTTACCGTAATATATACATATAAATATCATGATATTTTCGAACCCTGATTTTAATAGTATTATCCGTATATTCGTAAGTTCTAGTCTTTGCAAAACGCTATGACACTGTATTGGATGCTGAACTAATACCTAGTACCTATCGTTCTTTAAAAATAGTTTTGTTCTTAGTATAAAAACTAAATTTACTTCAATAATATTTACACTAGAATGTCAGACATCATCATGATTGTGTCTTATATAATTAGAATTGTAATAATATAATTGTTTTGACGTTAACATATTTTTTTTACACATTAATGTTATTTTCTCTATTATTAAAAATATATTCTCCATAATAATGGTAAGTTAATTTAAACAATATGATTTTGTACGTATCATAATATGACAGATAGTATGACTAACCATCGTCTCCTACTTTGTATTTATGTCTGTCTCTTTCGCTCTTTGCGCTTTTATTAGTATTTTCTCTGACCGTTGATCTCATATTGACGTCTCGTTCCCTTTAAAATGCATTTTTCCTCAAATCCTAATAACATTTAACAAAATGAAAAATACCGGTTTTCTTTTACGGTTATTTAAAATAAAATAATCATTTTTATCTTGTATCCCATCCTCATTATAGTTTTTTACAATAAATAATATGTACATATACATTCTTTATTTTGCATATCAATAGTATTGGTTCTAAACTGTAGTATCTGCAATAAATTATTCAGCTGCAGTGGTTTTCGAACTAGTTAGACACAACTGTAAGCGGCTCGTTGAAATGTCTACCTACGCCTACACTAGATCGGCAGAGAAACACAGTTTGTTTATATAAACATACTTTGTTTATACGTCTATAATTCTGCTGATGAAGTGTAGCTAGCTGATGACGTGATCAAGCAGGACCGCCGTGGAAGGGCACTTAAGAACGATCACTCGTATAGAGAGGACGAATATTTGTTTTGTATTTTTGTTCGTTATTCAATATATACATATATCATATTTTTATGTAATTATTTTATTAAAATAAAAAGTTATAAAATTAACATAGTCAGAAGTGGGATATTATCCATAAAAACCCCATAAGTGTGAATAAGTGATAAAAATGGGCAAACATAAGAAAAGTGGCAAGAAAAGACGCTTGTCGTCCAGTTCATCGAGTTCTGATGATAAAAGGCTGAGAAAAAGGAGGAATGAATCACGAGAGAGGACGCGGTCAGATACTCCCCCAGCGACTCCACAAAATGCACAGGTGATAGAAGGAATGTTGAAGGAGATTGAAAAACTTAGAGAAATTGTAAGTACAGGCTCTTTTAATATTTCGAATAAAATACACGCCCCGAGTGCGTCGTATTTTAATACTGACCGTTTGTTGTCGGAATTTAATCCGACTGATACAAATTTAACTGTAGTTGACTGGATAAATAAAGTAGATGAGTGTGCACGAATGTATCAGTGGGACGATATTACGACTGTGTACCTTGCGTTAGGTAAATTGAAAGGTACGGCTCGAATGTGGTATGAAGGGCTAAAATCAATGAATCATTCTTGGGCAGAATGGAAACAATTGTTATTAGAAACTTTTCCAGCGAAAGTTAATTTTGGCAAATTACTGTATCAGGCAGCAACGTACAGTACATCGGCTGGTCAAGACCTAAATGAGTATTGTTTTACGAAATTAACAAAATTTAATAAATTAAAACTAAATGTAAGCGATTTACAAATTGTGGATTTTGTGATTGAAGGTATTAAAGACAGTCAGATAAAATTAGCGATAAGAGCAGCTAATTGTAAAAATTTTGTTGAATTAGTAGATTTTGTTAAAAATTTCCCTTCTACAAGTAATCGCTCTATGGGGCTGAAACAATTTGGACGTAGTGGTCAGGTAGAGGTTAAGAAACATACGAGTAATAATTATCAGGAACCAACAATAAAATGTTTTCATTGCAAAGAATTCGGGCACAAGCGACAGAATTGTCCTAAATTTAACAAAAGCACAATTAAATGTGTTATCTGTAACAAATTCGGCCACACCAAAGATGCTTGTTGGCAGAACAGTAATTCGGCTAATTTAAATAATCAAAAAAGAAATGTAAAGTATCTTGGTAAAAATACTAATAGTAAATATATAAAAAAGGCTAAAATAAATGGAATTACTGTTAAATGTTTTGTCGATATGGGCAGTGAGTGTACTTTGATAAAAAAGTCTGTAGCAAATCAAATAAACTTAGAGATAAAGAAAACAGAAAATACTGTTGAGCTACGCGGGTTTAACGGCGGGCGTGTTTGTTCAGATTTGTTTTGTAAACACGACATAACTATTGATGGTGTGACTGTTGACACGGAAATAATTGTTGTTGATGACAATATTTTAGAAATGGATTTACTTATAGGGCATACGTTCACTGAACACCCGGCAGTACAGATTTCAAAAAAATCAGATCAATTATTAATTACTACCCTATACCCACCCGAAGAATATAAACTTAATAAAAGCTGTAAAATAAATTATGTTGATATGTATGATCGCACTCAGGATGAATTTAAAAAAATTGAATGCAGTGATATTTCAGAAGAAGAGAAGAATTCACTTTATGATTTATTAAATAATTATAGAGATAGATTTTGTTTCAAAATGAGTGAGTTAGGTAAAACCACTACTGAGACTATGAAGATAGAGTGTATAAATGATAAACCTATTGTTTATAGACCATATCGATTGTCATGTTCAGATAGGGAAAAGGTTAGGGATATAATAAAGGAATTATTGGAAAATAAAATTATCAGAGAGTCGCGCTCGCCATATGCTAGCCCGATATTACTCGTAAAGAAAAAGGATGGTGGTAGTCGAATGTGCGTGGATTTTCGAGCACTTAACCGCGTTACCAAGAAAGATAAATACCCTTTGCCAATAATTGATGACCAAATTGATAGATTAGGGGGTCACAAATATTTTATTACACTAGATTTGGCGTCCGGGTTTTATCAAGTGCCTATGCATGAAGATGCTATTGAAAAGACAGGATTTGTGACGCCGGATGGTCATTACGAATTCCTTCGCATGCCATTCGGCCTTGCAAATGCTCCTTCAGTGTTCCAAAGGCTTATGAATGTTGTTTTGGGTGATTTACGATACAATACAGCTTTGGTTTACATAGATGATGTGATTATACCAGCTAAAACTTTTCAACAAGGTATTGAAAGATTGACAGCAGTACTTAACAAATTTAGAGAACATAACTTAACATTAAAACTTTCAAAATGTTCATTTTTCCAATCAACAATAGATTATTTGGGACGTGAAATATCTATTCAAGGGGTGCGACCAGGAAATAATAAAATAAATGCTGTGAAAACATACCAACACCTAAAAACGTCAAACAAGTTAGGCAATTTCTCGGATTAGCTAGTTATTTTAGAAAATTTGTGCAAAATTTTGCATTGTTGGCCCAGCCACTCACAAAATTGTTGAAAAAGGATGCTGCATGGGAATGGTCGGATGAACAAGAAAGGGCAATGAAAGAAATTCAAAAACTTTTAACTTCCAAACCAATATTAAAAATATTTGATCCAAAATTAAAGACAGAGGTACATACAGATGCATCGAAAATTGGTATAGGTGGCATATTGTTACAAATAGAGGGTAGTTCAAAACACGTTGTTGCTTATTTTAGCAGACAAACGACCTTTACTGAGCAGAAATATCATTCGTACGAGCTCGAAACGCTAGCAGTAGTCGAGTCTTTACGTCATTTTAGAATTTACCTTCTTGGAGTGGAATTTAAAATTGTGACCGATTGTAGCGCGATTAGAAGCACAGCGGTTAAGAAAGATATTGTGCCACGTATAGGGCGTTGGTGGATGGAAATGCAAGATTTTAATTTCGAAGTTGAGTACCGACCCGGTACTAAAATGTCTCATGTAGATTGTCTCAGCAGAAACCCAGAAATTGTAGCATTCAATGTATTAAATATTATAAATATAACAGAAGCCGATTGGCTTTTAGCAGCACAACTCCAAGACGAAACTATTTGTAATATCCGAGAAATATTGTCATCTAAAAATAACAATTCAGAAACGAAAGTTTATTTTGATAATTATTTGTTAAAGGAAGGAAAAGTATACAGAAAATTAGAGACGGGTCCTAAATGGCTAGTGCCAAAATCTAGTAGATGGCAAATATGCCGATTGTGCCATGATGACATTGGGCATTTTGGACTCGATAAAACAATGAGTAAAATAAAAGAAAATTATTGGTTTGCTAATATGAAACGTTTTGTACAGAAATATGTGAACGCCTGTCTAAATTGTATGTATTATAAAGTACCTACTGGTAGAAAACCAGGTGAACTTTACCCAATTGAGAAGGTTCCAATACCGTTCCATACCCTTCATATCGACCATTTAGGCCCATTTGTTAAAAGTAAAAAAGGAAATATGCAGTTACTTGTAATAGTAGATGGGTTTACAAAATTTTGCATTATTGAGCCTGTACGTAATACAAAATCTAAGTATGTAGTAAGAGCTATGAGAAATCTTATTGATATATTTGGGGTACCGAGGAGGATAATATCTGACCGTGGATGTGCATTTACGGCCAAAACGTTTGAATCATTTTGCGATAAGAATGGTATTAAACATATACTGAATGCCGTTGCGACTCCAAGGGCAAACGGACAATGTGAACGATACAATCGAACGATAATAAGTTCACTTGCAGCATTAAATGCTGGTTTTGAAGATGATAAATGGGATACTCATGTAAAAACTGTACAGAGGGGTCTAAATTGTACCTTAAATAAGAGTATTGGGGCTTCGCCGTCGGAGGTTCTTTTTGGTAGTAAACCAAGGGGAGTAACTGATGCAATTCTATTGAATGAAATGCAAGATCAGCTAAATCGTGCTGACTTACCAACGTTAAGAAAATTAGTAAAAGACAAAGTTGATAAAAATCAAGTAGAACAGAAACGTCGATTCGACGCAAAGAGAGGCAAGGCGAAAAAGTATGTAGTAGGTGATCTGGTAATGGTACTAAAGTTAGATCACCCCGCTACTGGTGAGAGTAGAAAACTTCTACCGAAGTACAAAGGGCCTTTCCGTATAAAAAGAGTTCTAATTAATGACAGATACGAGGTAGAAAATTTAACAGGGAGTAGAAGATCGAATAGGACCACTGTTGTGGCTGTTGATAAGTTGAAACCATGGGTTGTACTAAGTGATGAGGTGAGTCAAGCACAAATTGTTTGATTTGTGTAAAGTGTTCGAGGCATGAAAGAGTCATGTAAAACACTTGGTTGTTTGATTTGTGTAAAGTGTTCGAGGCATGAAAGAGTCATGTAAAACACTTGATTGTTTGATTTGTGTAAAGTGTTCGAGGCATGAAAGAGTCATGTAAAACACTTGGTTGTTTGATTTGTGTAAAGTGTTCGAGGCATGAAAGAGTCATGTAAAACACTTGATTGTTTGATTTGTGTATAGTGTTCGAGGCATGAAGGAATCATGTAAAACACTTGGTTGTTTGATTTGTGTAAAGTGTTCGAGGCATGAAGGAATCATGTAAAACACTTGGTTGTTTGATTTGTGTAAAGTGTTCGAGGCATGAAAGAGTCATGTAAAACACTTGATTGTTTGATTTGTGTAAAGTGTTCGAGGCATGAAAGAGTCATGTAAAACACTTGATTGTTTGATTTGTGTAAAGTGTTCGAGGCATGAAAGAGTCATGTAAAACACTTGGTTGTTTGATTTGTGTAAAGTGTTCGAGGCATGAAAGAGTCATGTAAAACACTTGATTGTTTGATTTGTGTATAGTGTTCGAGGCATGAAGGAATCATGTAAAACACTTGGTTGTTTGATTTGAGTAAAGTGTTCGAGGCATGAATAAATCATGTAAAACACTTATAGCAGAATCTATTCGTTGTGGTGTGGATATTGTCTGTTACAGAATGCGTACCTGGATGAGGACATCCAGGAAAATCAGGATGGTCGAGTGTAAGCGGCTCGTTGAAATGTCTACCTACGCCTACACTAGATCGGCAGAGAAACACAGTTTGTTTATATAAACATACTTTGTTTATACGTCTATAAATTTTTGTTCGTTATTCAATATATACATAAATCATATTTTTATGTAATTATTTTATTAAAATAAAAAGTTATAAAATTAACACAACAGTGAATTGTATATAAAACTTTGCAAGTAATTGAACTTTCATGATAACTAAATTACTCATTCTGAAATATGAAATTTGAAAATACTATTTGCACTAGCTATTGTGAATAGACGTTACTACATATTATAAATTATTAGTTTATCTACAATTTTTTCAATACATAAAATTTTATGATTCATAATATTTCATTATTTCAATCCCATGAAAGATAAAAATCAAAATAAAATTTAACGGTATACTAAGTTGAATTTATTTATTTTTGTAATCTTTCTGTACATTGTACATTATTTATTAGTGAACTAGGAACCAATTTATGACTACAGCTATAAACACTTCATTTCACGTACGAAAATAGCGTTTGTTTTAGATAGGGATATAGATGCTGCTCTTTGATTGGTCAGAACGCAAACCTAATTCACAAAAACGAAAAAAAAAAAAATATCACCTATCAGTTGTCAGTTATGAAATAAGATCTACAGAATTAAGCGATGTTTAATCAAGTTTTATTGAAATTTTTAATATTCATTATACATTATTACACACAAAAATACTTAATTTGACAAAATTTGGTTTCACGAATTTAAATTATTTACTTCATGGATGTAAAAATGGTCGGCTCTTACACTCCATCTTCTATTTTCTAACATAAAATGAGGGTATAATTATATTTATAAAAGAAATATGTAGTATACCCAATTACGTATGAAAAATTATGTTATAATGACATATGTATTTCTATTTATTAAAAAATAATTTGAAATATTTTGTCCAACTTACCGAAAGGTTGTTTAAGAATTCGAAGCATTACAAAATAATATTAAAATACACGTAGATATTTATTAAACACTCACTTCTATATTTTAATAAAATTTTATTTAAAATAAATATAAAAATATTTTATATGTCCACATGTCAATATTTAAAATTTATTTAAATTGTAAAACTTAAAAACTTATTTCCTTTTAAAACAAAAAACGTGTCATTCATTTACCTTTATCTTAGAAACCGAACGCGCCTTCGTACCGAATTTATAAATCCGACACTATATCTAAGACAACGTTGGCTCTCGCTCATTTGTTAATTAAAACTGACTTGTCAAAAATCATGTACCAAGTTGTTAACGCTGGACATCCACTGCGATTGGACTCTAATCTAATTGTTGATAGCCTCTAACCCGCAATACACATTTTATAATGTATTGTATCAAAGGAAAGTTAGATTTAGAACAAGATTTGCTCATGAAAAAATTGTATGTCAACAAGTAAACTTGACATCAACATCAAAATTTTTAAATTAATTTCTTTATGTATAATTTAAAATTTAGTACAAATTTTATCAAAGTTTTTAAAATAAATTGTTTCTCAATTCCAATTTTATTGTGGTGAGTTCTCCAAAACAATAATTATACGAATTCGAGTAAACAATCTTTACGATGAAAGTACAGAGTGATCAAAAATAACTTATTCAGTTGGCAATAGAATTCTGGGGATCTTTTTACTTCTTGCTAAGAGAGGTATTAGATTTATGCTAAAAATCGCATATCCACATTTTATTGAATAAGCACGTTCCTAGAATAAAATTTTAACATTTTTATGATGATGTCTGTGTGTGTGTGTGTGTGTGTGTGTGTGTGTGTGTGTGTGTGTGTGTGTGTGTGTGTGTTAGGATGTTGAAAGTACGATTTCTCAAATTTTATACAACTAAAGACCTGTTTAGCTTCTGATTCCTCAATCTAACATTAATGGGAAGAGTTGAATAGGTTTTGGTAACAATTAAACAACCGGAAGTGGTAGTTTCTTAAAATAATTCTTTTAAATATTATTTTTTGAAAATTTATGTTAATACAATGATAAAGATCTTTAAATTCTCAATCTGATACATTTAATTTTTTATTATATCTTCTATAAATTTAGAGATATATTATATAATAATATAGAATAATCTATTGTAATAAATCTCGCTGCCCAAACAACTCCATGGAAACCAGTTGAGATATTTAAATGTTTATAATTGACAGATAAATGCAAAATGTCAGTGTCAAGCATTAACAGTTTTCTTAACATTACAGAAAGCTTTTTCTGGGAAGTCCATTTAAAATTTCTTATTGTATTATTAATTAAATATTTAAAATTATAGGTGTATTAATATTACATATCCTTAAGAAATACCGCTAATACCGTCAGTGAATATAAAGAATTTTGAATATATTAGATGGGTAGGAGAAAATTCCTCATAGAACGAAAGAATAGATAAAATTTGAATTATTTGTATGTACGAGAAATGTTAAATTCGTTAATGACCCGGGTTCGATCCCGACCGACAATAAATTCAAATAAGTTTTCTCAGAGCAAGAGCCTGACAGCTAATAGGATTTTGAGTGATTGAAACTTTTAGGGCCATATTCATAGTCGCTACTTGAAAAATTCTTGATTTACATTTTCAAAGTTCGAACTTGACAAACTTTACTTGAGTTGAAGTAAATCGGAAGTGAACTTCTCCATCACTACTTCACTTAGTTTTTGGTATTCAAAGATTAATCTTGACTTGAAATTATCACAAGTTCAAGTAAAAAATAAGTAAATCTCTAGTTATCTTTCCACCTCTCTTTAATTTTCCTCGAAAACAAGTTTTCTTATTTTTTACTTGTTGGCATGAGCTTTTTGTTATTAATTTCTGTGTTTGTAGTAAGTTAATGATTGTTGATTACTATAAATTATTCAAATATATTTTGTTAATTGACAAGCGTTCAGTTTTTAATATTAATTTGGCGTTTCCAATTTGAATTTTGAAATGAACAATATTGAAGATAAATTTGAGGAGCATGATAATTATGAACAGTTTTTGGATTTGGTATATAATGAACACACGATTCCTAAACGGTACATAAGAAGTAATAGCCCTTTAGACATTTTAAATGACTATTAACAACTTTAATAAAGATATTGTAAATTGAATAACAGTTAAAATTAATAAGTTCAGTTAAAAACTCAATAATAATAAATCAGTAATATTTACTTACCTTTGCTAACAATAAACAAACGGGTGTCTGTCACAACGCTGTCAAGCTATAGAAATTTTAAATCTGACTCAAGATTTACTTGAATGAAGTAAAAATTAAGAATCTTTTATGAATACGAAAATATATTTGCAGTCAATTGTGCCCTAGGCTTACACTTAGACAAGGATAATCTTAGCGAATTTCAAGTAGTGACTATGAAAATGGCCCTTAGTGTGCCAATGTTTAATATTTCTATCAATATTAATTTTGAAATAAATAGTTATTTGTTTAACTAGCCACTAAAATACCAGATTTACAGCAGAGGCTGCCGAATGCTGTCGAAGCTGTAAATCTGTGTTTAGTGCCGTGTTGAACACATTTTTTTTGTCGATTTCAGAATTAGTATTAATTTACTAATTATTTTTAAAATCTATTTTGAAATTTATCGCTATCAAATTACGTTAATATTCGAATGTTGCACAATTTCTATGCGGTTGTATAGCGGTTACTGTGTAATAGGCAGTAAGTGACATTTTGCAGACTATTAGTTGTTAAAACACCGCATTTTTAATGGCAATCGACAAAAAAGTAAATTAAAGCGAAATAGGAAAAATGGCATTACAATAAGGATCACTGTAATACTTGTCTTACAATGTACAGGATCTCATTTTCGATGTTTTTTATGGTATTTCGGGTAATATTAATGATAGAAAAAAACCGTTTGCACATTCCAGGGTCAACTTTTCGAGAAAAGTTTAATAGTCGCCATAGAAATTTTCGATCTTCTTTTATTTTTGAGCTACAGATAAAAACTCGTTTTTCACTAATTTTGAAAATATTTCATTGATATTGTAACGTTTTTATTTATATGGGTGGTGTAAAACATAGACAAATATTATTAACTAAAGAATACGTTTATTAAACGATAATTGAGTAAGGATTAAATATTAAAAGATAATAAAAACAACTAACACTATGATTAAATAATTATAAACACTAAGAATATTATTAAATGCTTAAACACTACGATTATTTATCTAACTAACATTTATATCACTGCACTTATTTATATAATTACATTTATTTATGTTAACAACTGTTAAACTGTTTATTTATATCACCGAGTTCATATCTGATTGCTTGTATATATGAGACTGTCCGCTGGCTGTTCTCCCGACGGTATTTATACAGCCCCTATCATTCTAGAACTCTTCTAAAGCGACAATGACCCGTACACAAAGGAATGAGGTCACGGCGCAATTAACCTGTCTCAGCGCGTCGGGGATTGTATTATCGCTCTGGTACGTTCTTTCGAAGGGATTACGTCATTTTTCGCGAACATGCTATCAGTAGCGGCGCATGCATACTTTTCTCTCAGGGGCGCACGTCACAATATCTTATTTATTATGATATAGAAAAATTGTTTGGATAAATTTTGTACCATTTTTTATGTAGAACAAAATGAAGATCTTTTTAGATTTAATAATTTCGAGATAAAACACAAACTTATATGTTTTTAAATGGGAATCTATGTAGAAAATAGTTTCATATTTTTGCTTATTTTATTAGTTTTTCAATGATATGTAATAAGTCAATTTTTTTTTATTTTAAACATGAGTTATTAATTTTCTGGAATGAAGAAATTGAAAATAATTATGAAACAAATAAAAAATCACTCTTACAAATCACCTATTCTTAATTTGTAATATTATTTTCTTCAATTTTTATCATGTCTTCAATTTATATACATCAGAAAGCATAATTACATCACATTTTTCGACTTGTGTCAAAGCCAACTATAACGTTGATAAAATATAATTTATCTAACCCGAATAAAATTAATTAAGAATAATTTTAAGAACATAATTAATAGATACAGAATTAAAATAAACTAATGATGATCTGTAATCGATTTTTCCATTTGTTTCTTAATAATTTTCAATTTTTTCACCCCAAAAAATTAATAATTTATGCTTTATTTATGTTTAAAACAAAACAAGCAAAAAGATGAGACTATTTTCAACATAGGTTCCCGACTTAAAAAAATATAAGTTTGTGTTATATCTTAAGACAATAATTATTAACTTTTCTATCATAATTAAGATATGAGATATTTTCGAAATTTGTAGAAAATAAACCACGAGTCGGTATCGTGCCAAGAAAAAAAAACATCATTTTTTTCGCATCTTTACGTAATAATATATAGAATACGAAACGTAAACTTTTCGTTGTAGAAAACTATTTTGGTCATAAGAATAAATTTATTATTTTATTATTAGTATAAATATAATATAATAGTACATTAAAACACAAGTATCATAAGGCAATCTGTTAACGTACGAGTCCAAGTTTGGAAAACGAGCCGCTAGGCGAGTTTTACAAAGGACGAGTGCGTCAACAGGCCTTATGATACGTGTTTTTTATACTATTTTTTCTATTGAGGTAATTTTACGATTAAATTTATTTAAATTGCGACGTCAAATTATGACTAGGTATTTTTTTTGTTAGTTATGTTTATGTTGGTAACGTTTCTCGCTAACAATTGAAATTTTATATTTTGTCAACTATTGATTAATTAGTGTATTGCCAGGTGTATTGTATTTATGATTCAAGGTCTGATTCTGGTTGTGAAATTAATATTATATTTCTTTCTAGTCCTATCACCTAAAGAAGGTATAAAAATCCATAATTAAAAGTAATATGTTGAAATATTATCAACAACTTACCATTTTGAGGTTACCTGTCATCTGTCAGTTATGAAAGCATGACTACCAACTCTAGAACATGAAAGGCGCCAAAAATAGTACGCTTATAGATCTTCTAAACGTCGTGTTTGAAGTACAAAACTGCGTTTATAGAACCATAAGAACACCGAAATAGAAAAAAAATATATTATCACGGCATATTACTCATTGCTATTGCTGGGGACCACGACGCCAAAAATTACTTCGAATATTAGTGGCACAAAATTGACCCCTGTATAAATATTATTTGCATTAATTATAAACATAAAGCGGAAGTAGGGGAATCACATTTCTATTCTACAGAACGATACGGCGCGATTCTAAATTTCATTTCTAGCGCGTTTTCTTTCTATCGCTTCGTTTCTATAGCTTCAAACGGCACGATCCCACTGCTGTACTATTTTCTGTTCGGCCCGTTTGCGTTAAATTATTTTGTTATTTTCGAAGATACTTCAGACTGTATTATAATTATAGAGGATACTGAGTAAAAATATATTATTCCAGTCTCCATTATTTTAATTGTTTTCTATTGTTATCAAATAAATTTACCTTACTACAAATCATAATTTATATGACACTGACATTTATTTATTTTACAAATGTATTTCAATTTCTAAAACTGAATCATTATATAGCATACTTATTGAAAAATGTCAATTTTTTGTCATAATATTTATTTGTTAAACATTATCACACTGGTACTTCATATGTAGACGCGAATATTACTGCCGATTATTTTTTTACCACCGGGTCATGAGTCACTGTACTATTTACGTCATTAGGCTGGTATAGCTAAACATTTACGGACGAGATAGTACATCACGGATCGAAGCCGATACGGCTAGACACGTGAACTAGTGAGACCGTAATGCAGCTACCGGCCGTGTGTCGTACAAAATTTTTCTGTCTGTGTACTCAACAACTATTTTGAAAGCAGATTATTTAGAATTATTTAATCAAAAGCGTCGTCCACAGTTTTGTTTTAGTTTTTGACAGTTAACGTATTTGGGCAGGGATCTCAAGAATACGCTATGATAGCGTAGCGAGAAATAATACTCTTCGTTTCCCTAACAATCGTGGAAGTTGATAGGGAAAGGAAGGTGAAACAGAAGAGGTTTTTTCGCTACGCTATCATAGCATATATATATATATATATATATATATATATATATATATATATATATATATATATATATATATATATATATATTACTTGGTTAGGGGTGATCTTAGGTTTTTTCTTTGGCTGAATTGGGTTGTTGTTTAGCTTTTTGATTGTCTTCCATGCATTTCGACTGAAGTGCTTCATGTTTGTGTTCTCTACAATTTGTTGCCATTCTTCCCTACGCCTATTAGTTAGTTTTATTTAAGAATGTCACCCAGATGCTCTGTTTCGTTTGAAATGGCTTTCTTCGATACATTTTTCACTATTTAATTAAAGTCATCATAATGCCCAGAAGTTGGTTTAACAGTTTGTATTACTCTATCCATTTCGGTAGAAAAAAACTTCCCAATTAGCTCTCTCTTTAACATATGGGCTCTATCGATAGCGGTACTTTACATATCTAGTGACTTCAGATCACTTAAATAGGTAATTGCTCATCTTTGTTTAATTTCTATGACACCCATTTCCTAATATTTAATCATGAACTTGATTTAAATTGAATTACAAAAACTTTAATGGCCGGTTTCACCGACGTAACTTAAATTTTGAGCATTCCTTAATTTGACAATATTGTATCGAAATTAAATGTCAAATATATTATTATGCTTTGCTGTCAAAATTTCGATTCAACCGATTTTAATGAATTTTGGATTCCAAATAATTATTTTTCACAAAAATGTTTGTTTATTACAAAACAGTTTGATATTATTTTAACTTTTTCCTCAAAACATAATCCTATAACAGTTATAAAATGTTAGCAATGTAGCACTTAAACAAAAAAATTAAAACAAATCAAGTTAGTATAACTAGATAACTATCTAGTATTTTAGATATGTCACTAAAAACACTATTTGCCGACACAGGCCATTATTTAATTTATATGTATAATCATGTTATCTTATATTTTATCACCTTATCTGATATTGTATTGTATTTGTTCTTGCATTTTGAATTTTTATATATATGGTAGTCTTTGAAAAAAGAAAAAAAGATTATCATGTTTATGTATACATAAACATGGTGCCATCACCTTATGAGACTTATAGACTGCGGGTGGGCCTCCAAACGACGGGAGGCAACACTTCGCAGGCACTACGCACACATATAGAATGTGACTAGTGCTTACTTCTGCCATCCTTTTAGTACGCGGGGTCACTAAGCCCGAATATACTGCTATAGGTCAGTCTACCCCTGCGGGTGTTATTATTATTATTATTATTATTAGTATTATTATTATTTTTATTATTATTATTATCTCAGATACAACGTAATGGAGTAAGGTTTTTTTTGTCAGAAACTCCTCAATTACTGACAGGTATCCTGGTTTTATAACAAATAAATATTGTGCCATTGTAAATTTCTAATTATATATTATTTAAACATATATTTTATTTAATTAAAATTCAATTCTAATTATCTAATTTGTATGAAACAAAAATGTCTTATTTTGGACACTGTATATTATGCCGTTATCAATGTATAAACAAAATTACTAAATTTTAAATATGAGTGCATAGGTCTTTAATAAAAACTATGTTAATAAACTGCTCCAATTTTTGTCGAGTGTTCTACATTTCCTAAATACGTCAGAATTGTTATTATTTTTTAATTGTATCAAGGCTACTTATATCATCCACCAATATCGGCTTGATTAAAGAGAATAATTAAATGTAGAAAAAAATGTGATGATAGATATTATAAAGGTATAATAATAAGTAACCTATCTAGAAAATTAGCATCCGCTTATTTCAATTATTTGAAGTAATATTGTATCTTTCTGATATACATAAAAGCTTTTATATTCAAATTTTGAATTATCATTTTACTAGTAAAGACATATATCTACATATCAAAATTTGACATTTGTTTAAGCTTTTATTTCATTTCAGGTACATTTGTATTGTAACAGTGCTGCATAAAATTATATAACTAAGCTTAGAAATTTCTATTTTTTTAATGACAAATATTGATAAAAATATGTAAATAATCCTATAGAAAAATAAATATTCTATTATAACATAAATCTACAAAAAGCTTGTGTATTTCTTTCAATTTTAGTAAAAAAGCTTTGATTTGATAATTTATCGATAATCATTTTTTAATTATTATAGTGTGTGGAAGGTTTAAATTTATGGAAATATTAAAATTAATTCCTAGCCCTCCTTAAAACGTGCTTATTTACAAAAGAAGTTCTAATTTTCATTCATTCATTAATTTAAATAGAAAAAACCCAAAAACTTCAATAAATCAATAAATGGACTTGTTCGATTCTTGTGAGAAACCCCTTAAATGTAGGTATATACCTATTATACTTAATTCAAGAATTATTTATACAAAAATATCGGAATGCTTAAATTTTTATGTGGTACACATATCTACGAGTTTAAAATATGGTCAACCGTTTAAATTTTTTCTGTTGCCAATAGTTAGTATAGAATATTAACAAATGTGTCACTTTTAACTTTCAGTAGTGATGGCTTAAAAAATAAATATTTTTTTTTTTATTAAATTTAATTTCAGTAATAAAATTTCCGTTGAGTATTAACCACTCACTTTTTATAATTTTTATGAGTAGTACACTTTTAATCTGCTTGTGATCTATTGCGCTAGTTTGTGTAGGAACGGCATATAGGTAGAATATTTTTAAGGTTTTAATATCAATTAATTATATTTACGAAAAAAACGTAATTTTTTATATATATATATATATATATATATATATATATATATATATATATATATATATATATATATATATATATAGAATATTTTCTTCACAATTATTAGTATTTGTAATGCAAATTTATGTTGGAAGATTATTTTGGTTTCATGTATTTATTTAGACTAATAAGAAAGAATAATTTTCTATTAACTTCTTTGTACATATTTCAAATTATACGTACCTAAACTTCATTTCACGGAAAAAATAGCCTTGGTTTAGATAGGGATATAAATTCTCGACTTGAATTGGTCAGAATGTAAACCTAGTTCACAAAAACGAAAAAAACGTAAAAAGTGACATTCCATAACGTCATAAAATTAGGTAAAATTAATTTTTTTAAAACGGAATTAGACGAAGGTAGTAAACGTAGTAGGTACATAATAATTTCGTAAGGGTAGCTAATTTATTATTACTTTGTATTATGTAAATTTATTTACCGTAAAGACTGACAGTATGGAAATGTACTTGTCATTTATTTATTCTTTCCAAATCAATTATTTATTATCAATTATTCTCAAATACTTCCAAAACGTATCACTTTCTATAAATTATACTGTTATGTTACCTCTTTGTTTCAGTTTTGTATGGGGAATATATCACAAAAGCAATTTAGGTTAAATAAATTAAAATAAAATATATTTCTAGAAAGATACAAGAGAGATGATTACATTGGTTTGGACATGTCATGAGGAGAGATGAATTAGAAGTTGTATGAACAGCTTAGTAATAGAAGGTAGAAGAAACTGGAAAAGACCAAAGAAAAGATGGAAGGACTGTATTGCGGACGACTAAGAACAGAATGAGGACGACACGTAAAATAGAAATAAATGGAACAAGATAATCAAGAATAGCGGCTCCTAACGACGTGCAATTTACATAGTTTGTTTAAGAAATAATTTTGCTGGAAATATAAAATCTTTTGCAAGAAAATTTATGTATGGAATTTGTACATAATACACAGGATTAGCGGAAGGTTCATTTTGCTTACTTCTCACCTACACTACATGCTTACTGAAATGGAGCATTACATCAAAATGATTCAAAATATAAATGCAGTGCATGATAGAATCTTTATTTATTACAGAACTAGTAGAGTCCTTGAAAATAAAATTAGCAACTTTAATTAAAATTTCATCTATCTGCATATTAAAGTAATGACCTAATCATTGACTAATGTCAGGCTATCTAATTTTCATGGAAATTACCTGTCTTTTTGTTCCAAATTTTAAATAGAATGATTGCCTGGAGGCAAATGTAAATTTTAATTACCTCTGCATTTTACCAAATAAATAATTTGATAGGTTACATGCATGTGACATCCAAGGTTCATGTAGAGTTCACTTCCTCAATCACTTCCTGTTACTTCCGAAATTATTTGGAAGTACGTTTGTCCACTTTCCATTCGAAAATATCCTTGAATAGTGGTTTTGATCAAAAGTACTAATCACATGATGTGAACATGCGTCATATAATCAAATTGTAGATAATTAACAGTAAGAAATATTTTAACCTGAGAAAATACAGGTAAACATCGATAGGTATGTTTTTCTTTGTCCTTCATGTTAAGCAAAATAAACCATTAGCATTTAGGAATTAGGAATTCCAATGAAAAATTATACGTGATGATGATCACTGTAGAAAACATTAAATTTAATAAGTTATGTTGTGACCAATATAAAAATTACTCATTTTTTAAAAATTAAACATAGCAGGTCTTTATTTTTGTTCGTATAATTTTTTTATTTGAAAATAACAATACAGTTTTAACTCTTATTTTATTTCTAGGAATAAAGTTAATTATTAGTATTAATAAATTTGAAATATAATTTAGTAATAAAAAAAGTTCTCTATTCTAATCGTAAAGATAGAACAGTATTATAAGGGTAAAGTAGATAATTTCTGCAAATTGATAAATTAAACGTATGTAAATAAATAAACAAGCAATGAAATATATGCCTATAGTTTTATAATTTTTATCCACGACTGTCAAATAATATACCCATAATTCAACCATTTTTTATCAATTAATGACCTTCGTTACTGTTGTTAACTGAATAGTATTGATAGTTCGATGGAATAATATTATTCAGTCGTTATGTCAATTTCAATACCTTACAAAAAGTACAGACAAATTACTTTTAATAAGTAATTTTTTTCACATAAAAAGTCAAAATTATACTAGTTTTCTCATTTTTGTAGTTTTATTTTCTTCTTAAGCTTAGAATGTAGCTGAATAGTCGGTTTAAATTTTTCTGCTAAATGTCAAATCACTTCATAATTTTGTTATAACAAATACTTAGCGGCCAGCGCTAACTATGTTTATGTTTGTAAACAAACAATTTTCTAAAATTTGTTAGATTATTTCTGATTTTATAATACGAGGGTAGATCAATAAGTACCTGTGTTTGAAAACAGATGGCGTTGTTGAGGGGCGGTGGCATTACCACCAAGTACTGCCATCTTTCAAACGTCGCCATACATAATTTCAGACTGATTCATAGGTTAGTTCTGATTTGACAGTCATTTGTATTAAGCGTGTTTGGTGTTTTTAAATAAAATGGAAAAAGAACAATATCGGTCCGTAATTAGTTTTTTATTTTTGGAAGGAAAAACTTGCGAAGAAATAAAAGAGAAGCTGGATGCTGTTTATGGGGACCTTTCACTATCAATGACAACCGTGAGATATTGATTTAATCAATTTAAACGCGGCCGTACATATGTTTTTGATGAGGGGCGCCCAGGACGCCCAGCAGACCTGGTTACTGAGGAAATCGTTGAAAAGATCCATGTTATGATTCTCGCTGATCGCCGAATGAAAGTGCGCGAAGTAGCAGAGGCTGTTGGCGTGTCGCACGGATCGGCATTTAATATTTTACATGATAAGTTAGGCATGAAAAAGCTGTCGGCCCGGTGGGTGCCGCGATTGTTTACGGTGGACAACAAGCAGATACGGAAGACTATGTCGAAGCAGAGTTTGGACCTCTTAAGCGAAATCCGCAGGAGTTTATGTGTCGAGTTGTCACTGTCGATGAAACCTGGATTAATTTTAGGCAATAATGCATGTTGTAAAAATTAAAATCTGAATCTACATTTATTTGAAACATTATTGTCTAAAATTAATAGTCTACTTTTGTGTAAAAAGTAATTTCCCACTTTAAACGCCTATACGGTCCGCTATTTGTGTTACATCCGGTATATGCTGCCGTTTAATAACTTTATAAACTTCAATTTGAATACTCTAATGACAATCATTTTGGGAATGGGACTGAATGTCACAATGAATTCATTATGGTATTCGGTTTCATAATAAGCTATGTAGCTATGGTAACGAGGTATTTCTATACAAACAAATGAAAAATTGCATTCTTGATTTTTTTTTTATTGCGTCACCAAATATTGTGTTAATTTTATTTACTTATTGATTTACGCTAGCGGATAAAAATTTGTTTGTAATATGGATCTTACGCAATCATTATGGCACATGCCGTGGTATCAAATTCGCCTTTGTGTTTTATAATAATCTTTACGACTTGTACCATAATGAGTGAGGTTACGATCCTTATGACATAAGTCAATATTACGTAATTTTCATAAAAGTGCCGCTATGAATATTGTGAAAAACAATAAATTATTAATTTTTTATTGAAATTAATTTGGACAAAATTCTGTTCTGTCTATGTACGAACTTCTACTCGACTATATCTACGATACTTATCTATATGCGATCTATTGTTTCTTTGGTCAAAAAATTCGGTAGTGAGTTTTCATTGAATAAGCACGTTTTAGGGTCTTTACAATACGATTTTACTATTTTTACGATGATGTCTGTATGTGTGTGTTTGTGTGTGCGCGTGTGTGTGTATGTGTGTGTATGTGACCGCAGTTTCGTGCACGATATCTCCAATACTAGAGTTCCAAAAATGAAAATTCTTGCGTATTCCTCTACCTTACAACCATACGTAGACTTGATTAGATTTTGGTTATAATTGGTCAACCGGAAGTATCCTCATTTGAAGATTTTAACAGTTTTTCTTGAAAAACTCAGTTAAATATTATTATAACTTAAAGAATATATTATTCTCCATACGATGTGATTGCATTTTATATTTCATATTCAACAGATATAGAGTTAAAGGATTATAAAGATTATAATAATTATAAAATTTCATAAATCAGCCAGCTGTGGTAACTTAACCATGGAAACTGCTAATATATTCAGGTAATTCAAATTGACAGATGTCAATGTCAATAAAAAGTAAATGAATGAAAGAATAAGGGAAATAACTCTAGTGTTGGGAGTTTCTAGAAAGATGTAAGAGAGACGATTACATTGGTTTGAACATGTCATGAGGAGAGATGAGTATATTGGAAGAATGTATAGCTTATAACAGAAGGTGGAAGAAACATAGGAAGACCAAATATAATATGAAAGGAGAGAAAAGGAACTGAATAAGGACGTCATACAAAACAAAAATTAGTGGAAGAAGAAAATAAAAAATAGCGATCCCCTAACGAATGGAAAAAACTACAGAAGACGAAGATGTTAGTGTCAAGTGTAATTCGCATAGTTTGTATATGAAATAATTTAACTGGAAATACAGAATCTTTTGCAAGAAAATTTATGTGTAGGGCACGTGCAGTGACGTGATTTTGCTGACTTTGGCAAGCAGATATGTGGACCCGTGTCAAATGACAGCTATTAATTACGTCCATAACTGACAAATGTCATCATTTTTCATTCAAAATTTAAAGTTTTTCTTATTTCATGTGGTTTATTTATTATCAGGGGTGTGGAATTCAGTTGCCGAGAAAAGGAATCATAAAATACCAAAAATAGAAATTTTAAATGAAAATTTTTGACGTGAGCATGACTCGCAAAATAGAAATGAATGGAAGAAAAAAATAAAAAATTGCGACCCCTAACGAATGGGAATAGCTAAAGAAGAAGAAAATGTCAGTGTCAAGTGCCATTTGCATGAAATAATGTTACTGGAAATTTATAATCTTTTGCAAGAAAATTTATGTATGGAATTTGTACATAATACACAGGATTGACGGAAGGTATTGTGCTGCCCACGTAATATTTTTATTTAATAGCTTTAGCTTTTGTGCGTAGGTTTCAAATGTTATTTCTTCATATTTATATTTTTGAAATTTTTAAAATATTTATTTACTCGTATCCGCTCCACATCAGTTGGCTCACTTGTTAAAAATTCATTTATCATGACTTAATTAGTAGAATTTGTAATACTAATTAAATAAACATTTACTTTTTATTTAAAATGGGGCTCGTATATGTATTTAGCATGTATAAATAAATGCGATTTTTTCGTAAACCGCGGTAACGGGGCATTTGAAAATTTAAGTCCTGATAGCGGTTATCAACTACCTCAAACCGGCCATGGCTGTTGAGTCATAAGTTATAAGCCAATCACAAACTAGTAAATATAGGAACAAATTTTCCCTAAATACGTTGTTCTGCAGAATTCACTGATTCTGCGGAATGGCGAGATATATTAATATTATAATAGTCTAGAATGAATATATATATAGAATATATAGATACTATCATGTACATGTGATGGTATACAGCTATTCTAGATTGTAATAATATTTATATACCCACAGAACAATGTATTTAGGGGATGAAAATGGAATTGTATGAAATTATTTAATTTAGAAGGCACATGTGATAGTAAACAAGAAATTGAGTTGCGGTTGAAAAAAATCTTTACTGGAGTATTATTTTGCAAAATTTAGTTTGTTCTGTACTCGGTTCTGCAAATTATTTTTACTTTTACGGAGGTGTTAGCTAATACTCATTTTGGTGTTAAGCTAACACCGTTTCCAAAATTTGGTTGTTTGTGTAAATATTTAATAATATTCTTAGGGTCGATTTATCAATGTAAGGTTAAATAATTTAACTTTTTAACTGGCAGTTAAACATAGAAAGTGTTTATGAAACAAAAATTAACGTAAACTGTCAGATAAAATCGGCAAAAATGTATTCGTCAGTTTAAAATATGTTAACTTACAGTTAAATCCTACGTATAAAATTTTGCCCTCAAAAATTAATAAACACAATAATTAATTAATTAATTACATATGGTAAGTATATTTTTAATGTTAAGCAAAAATAATTAACGAGATATTTTGTATTAATTGCATACATTATAATAGTGTAACGTCGCCGCCACCGCCGCTCCGTAGCCCTCGCCGCCGCCACGCCATAGCAGGCGCCACTTTGTCGCGAGTAACAGGCGAGTAAAGTCGCCAGGTATATAACCCGTCGCCAAAGCCAGCGAACACAGTCTGTGATATAGAACTAACGAATAAAGAAGTCTGATATAAATAAGCGTCGTGAATAGTTGGTGATACATATAAACAAACAGTCGACAAGAAGTGACATAAATAGTAGTGTTAATTGTTTAAATAAATAATCTTAGTGTTTAAGTGTCTTATAATATTCTTAGTTTTTAAATTAGTGTTAATATTTGTTTATCATAGTGTTAGTTAAATTTATTATCTTTTAATTACCTTTTTAATATTTATTTATCGTTTAATAAACGTATTCTTTTAATTAATATTATTTCTGTTATTTGTACACTTCACCCATATAAATAAAAACGTTACAATAGATTGTATTTTCTAATCTAAATATGAAATTAATTGAATTTTTAAACTGATTCTACATCCCTTATTTAAAATGTAGTATTATTGTAGGCATGGACATCACACAAGAGATAGAGAAGAAAAATTTACAGGTTTTCAAATAAGGAAAGCATTGAATTCAGAAAAGACTATTATCACCCAATTAGATGTTGCTCGTAAATAATGATTAAATATATTAATAAAACGAATAAAGATGTTAATTACAAAAATAAAAACATAAAAATACAACCCAAAATGAATAAAATTAATGTGTACAATGAAACACTCTACTACAATTATTAAACTTGAACTTGAAAACTCAAATGAAACATATTGATTGCAACAATAATAATATTTATTGATAACAACAAATTATATAGATTATAAAATTAAAATGTAATAATCAATGATTCCAATATTGACTCAAATAATAATATATAGTAATATGTGCATTGTGCAAGTACAACACTGAACGATGTTGAGTTTAACCGTTTTAACGTATACAGAGGTATAAATCTATTAGATGTTCTTAAATTTTACATCAACGTAAATAATATTTTCTTAAATGGAGTGTGGTTTCTAGAATTTATATTTAAATAAAAACATATAAATATGTTTAATACATTTACTTATCTTTTAGAAAATATAACATTTCTGCAGTTCTCTATTAAATTATTACAATAATATCCAAAGATCTTCATCGTTGTCAAATAATTAACAATAAAATCCATTTTATAGGATCTGTATATGATCTGTATTCTTATTCTGTCAAAATATTTTGTCAAGTTAACACATTAACCTTAGCCAATCACCAAAGGTTTTATAATTTCAGTGTTACCAATTTATAATTAACTCTAAGTTTGTTAACCAATAGATAGTTTCCCATTGATAAACAAACATATAAAGTTATCTGACAGTTAATGTTCACTGTAAGTTTGTTATCTGGCACTTTTATCCTTGCATTGATAAACCGGCCCTTGGTCTTGAATTAGTGTTTATATTTGTTTACAGTGATCGTCATTTTTATTATATTTTTCTTAATTATCGTTTAATAAACTTTATAATCCATAACAAATACCAAGAGGCCATGGAAGACAGCGAACAGATTGTTGTTGTTTATGTTAGGTTGATTGTTTTATGTGTTTTGTATTAAATTGTGAAATTCAGTTTCTATTATTATTCACAGTGTATAATTGCAGGTCATCTGACGACTGTGAGTGAGGCAAAAAATAACTCATAAATAACTTTTTATAAACTGCTCTAAATTATAGTTTCAGGAACAATATTTCAATTTTGTTATCGTTGTTACTCAAAATTTTGTTTAGAAATAATTATCATTTTCCCACTGCGATTTGTTTAGTCTAAATGTCAGCAGCTTAGACATTTATAATTTTGACAATTAAGTCTAGCAGTTATTGCAAGCCTTCGTGCAGGGTTGATATTTTGATATGGATGCCATATGATACCCTTCAACCCCTCAGGGATAATCCTTTCTCATAGATAACGCTTTGTTTTAAGTAGTCTATATTAGATACTCGTGTCAACAAGACATGGAATCGGTTTTGTACTCTTATGGAGTAAACATGTAGAGTTTCAGTATTGGTTCGCATTCTGCATAACGTGAGTATTTGGTCTAAGGATGCAACGGCATCTTTAGGATGTAATTATGTTTAGTAACCAACAATAATAAGTTTAGTGTAAGTGTAAATAATCATGTAAATAAAAGTTAGTTTAAAATACCACAATAATGTCGATGTTCATGTTGTAAGTGTTAATCATCAAAGTGCAAGTGTGTGTGTGTGTTCCGTCTCAATAAAGATCTGGCCGCCCAGTCATCGACCACCAGCGAGATAAAGTTAGTTGTCATCGTTGGTGAAAGCGGTAAGTGCAGAAGTGCAAGTCCACCAGCATAAGCATCGGCTGTTCCCCCCTCATGGTACTGTCGGTAGGGTAATGAGAGTAATGTGTTACTCTTTATTTATCCAAAAAGTTCCTACAGTTTTGAATATTAGTTCGTGACAGGACAGGTAATCGGCTTGAAAGATGTATCCGTTTTCAACCATGACGGCAACGATGACACAGCCACCCAGGCCGTATCAGCCGTGTCCATATACGCTGAACGTATTATTTTCAATAAATACGTTTTCTTTTGATGGCAATGTGGAAGAATACATCCACAACATGGTTTCAGCCAACAAAAGATGCGATTGGGATGAAGTTTTTCTCGGCAGTGCAGTAGTCTTTAGGCTCAGTGGTAAGTCAAGGGAATTATATTTAATAGTTCCATTGCATAAGCGGCCTACCACTGGCAGCGATATATTGCGTTGGTTAAAAGTAACTTATGCAGGACGCGCCATATTACCCCCATCATTTTTTTTCTTCTTGTACACTAAGATATTACGGTGCAGCGTGGACGCAGGGCATCCGACGGTGGCACACAGCCACGTTTCTTTTGCCATGCCTGGAGTGCACGAGTGGCCAGTAGAACGGATCAATTAAGCAGAAATTGAATCCTTGCTGGCAATAGAGGATCGCCGTGCGGTGGTGGGCATTCCACGTCCAGGAAGTGCGACAACTGGTGTCATAGCTAGTGCGATGAAGGCATGCAGGAAAGAAAAATGTCTGAAGAAGATTGTCTCCCGGAAGAAACAGCAAGAATGGATTTTGAGGACGAACACAGCGACGTAGTTGATGAACATATTGTGGACACAGTATATGACGACAACAACCTGCACGACATGGACATGCAAATGGACTATGAAGAGGACATCGTGAAAGGCGACATAGATGTGGACTTTGGCGAGGACAACGTAGCCTGTTCACCTGCGAAAACACAAGACTCACGTCGCATCCCTGGAAAGTACGCCACTGGTGATAAATCATTACGTTTCAGTGATGTTATCGCCTATTACCCAGTGTCGAAGTTTTTTTGAAGTAATTATAAGATGTGAAGAACTCGCACCCCTAGTGTGAGTGCGGTGACCCTTGTATTTTTTATACCAATTGTGTGACGGTTTTGTATTACTGTTTAGTTGTGGTTCTTAGATAAGTGTCAAAAATATTTAAATTGCATGTTAGGTTAATAATTTTTTAATTCTTTATGTTATTCAGAATTATTAGACTTAAATCGAACGTGAAAGAAAATTAGCACCACAAAGTGAATAAATAGTTGCCGAAGAAATCCAAATTTTGGCAACGTTGTGGTTTCTATAATAGTCAACGTCAACATGAAGATCAAAGGTGTATCTGGAGGTTTAAGAGTAACAACGATGCTTTTATACGTCGAAATATTAAAAGATCTTCGACATCCGAAGATTATCGTTTTAAATTTTCTTCCAGGGTGGACCTCGCTGTAAGTCTTTTTCGACAACTACATGGAAGCCAGTGCTTTTCTTCTGTTATGTTGGCCTTTGTGTCGACGAGCGCCAGCAAGAGCCAGAGGGGTGAGTTTAATCCATAAGAAATATCGGAAGACAGCGGACAGATTGTTGGGGAAAGAAGTTTCACCCTTGGACGAATAAAAGCCCACCGCTACACGCCGGGCTTCAACCTTTTCTTTCGACCCTTTATAGGTACGTAAATAACTATTACAGAATAACATCTGTTAGTTACAACAACTCGTTTTTAACCATGCTGCCGTGTTTAACGAATCCAACATGATTAAAGTTATAGTTTTATTCTTGGAAACCCATATGTTAAGTAACCTTTTAACAACGGGGGTAGATTTTTTTTTATAGGAAATATACTTAGTAATTCCGTGAGAATGGTTCTCAAATATCTCCGATATTGAAATAGAAATTTGTCTGAAATAACCACATTTACTTTAGGAAAAATGGGAGAAAAAATCTGTATCTAGAAGTGTGTTATCACCAGGGGCGCGGAGAGGCAGACCGATGTCCGGGGCATAATGTATTTTGGGGCCCCTTCCATTTTTTAGATGTAAAATAAAAAAAATGTTAGTCATATTACATACCTAATACAAAGAAACAAATGGTTCGAAGAATAAAAATAAACATAAAATAAATATCATTTGATCATTTAAGATAAAATACTTCCGACTCTGGGGCCCCTTGATATTATGGGGCCCGGGAATTTTGCTTCCTCTGCCCCCATTCAATGTTAAAAAAATAATACACTATAAATAAAAAGGCTGAAGTTTGTTTATCTCATAAAATAAATATGTATATAGTGTTATTGTTTAACTTTACTAAAGCTTTAAATTAGAAAACAAAATGCACTTACAGTAAATATGCGTAGTTTTTTTTTTGTTTAGTATTGAAATCTACCGTATGATTAGCCACTTAGGTTTGTACATAAAAGAAAGTTTAATATTTAAAATTTATGTTTGAAGTAAATGTAAACATCTTTTTAATTACAAACTTGTGTACAATGAGTATATAAGTAGAAATTAGTGTTTAAAATTATTGTTTGTTTTAAATTGTATTCGTTTCCTTAATAATTTATATACGTGCGTATTTTTTATCCTTGAACTTCGCAAATGAACATTGTTCTAGAATATACAGATTTAATCTCCTTTTATATGGAGCATGAAGAAATAATTTTACATGTTTAGCAGGCAGGATATATACAATTTTTTGTAGGTTTTGTAACAAGCTTTATGGTGTGAATTTCTTCTCCTTATTGACTTTTGACTCACTGATTTACGTTATTTGAAAGGAATTAAATTAATATGTGAATGATTGTTATTCTTCGATTCGGATTAAATTTCTACCTAAGTCAAAATTTGTAAATTATTTTCAGGTTTAAAATTATCTGCGGATGAAAGTAGATTGGTCTTTCGTGCAAGGGGCAATAAACTATGATCAATTTATCTTTGTTTAGGCATAATTGAATTCTGAACTCACGAATTAAAAAAAAAATCTTGAAATATAATATCGAATTTAAACTATGAATGTCCTTTATCAAAGTATAAAGTATTCATATTTATGGCGTATAGTTTAATTTTTTTTAGTCCACTTTTAATCTGTGGCATTTTTTAAAAGCAATTTTTGAACTGTTGATAAACTATGACCTCAATTTGGATATATAAATATATTTTTTTGATTCCATGTGTAATTGAAAAAAATTAAATTTGCACGTCTTTCTGGTCATACTAGATGTTTTCAAGACTTATAATGTATTTGCCAAACTAATCTATAATGGACTATTTAATAACAATGATGATAAATTATACTGATCTTATGTAAAGATTTAATACGAAGATATTAAATGCTTATTAATTTATTTCCTATAAGACAAAAATATAAAATATTCTGTTTTAAAATACCTATCTAAATAATAAATTTGTAAATACACATTTTTCATAAATACTTAACATTCTTAGTCCAGGAAATCTATTGACAAAATGCCCCTACCTCAAAGAAATTGCAACAAAAGCTTTTTTACGGTATTCTGTCAGAAAAATGCGCTGAATAATATATCAAAAATTTCCGAAAATCTGCGCAAAATGGCGGCATATTTAGGTTTTTGATCATTTTCTCGAAAAAACTTGCTCGTATAGGATGAACTGTTAAAGAGTTAAGTTAGAAAATATTTAATCGAAATAACAGTTTATGAAAGAAATTTTAATTACTCAAAAAAAATAAATTAATATTACCTATTTAATACTTGGTCTAACAGGTTTACTATTTAATATTTATAACATATAACTCACATAATATCTGAAAATTGGCACATTTTCTAATTTTTTCATCAACCACTTCCACACATGTTATATACGTAATATTGTTTATCTTTAATAGTGTCAAAATTTTTGATAAAAAAGCGCAAACAGCCGATTTGCAGATAGAGGAATTTCATCTAAGTTTAATTAGTAAGTAATTTGCGAACTGCTCATCAGCTAAAATCGTACCTATAATTCATGATATGAAAGAGAATTTAATGCTGAATTCAAAATTTTAAATACCGCCATTTTTTTCAATTGGCGAGAGGTTCCCATGCTCAGATTTTCGGAAACTCCTCATATATTGTTCAGCGCATTTTTCTGACAGGATTCCGTAAAAAAGCTTTTGTTGCAATTTCTCTGGGAAGTACATACATTATATTATTGCTTATTGTATTAATAGGTAAATATTTAAAATTATAGGTATATTACATATACCCGTAAAATACTGTCAATCCCGACAATAAATTGGAAACATTTCGAAAAATTAGAAGAGGGCAAAATTTCTTGATAGAATGAATTTAAAATTAAAAAATCTAAATATAAAGAATAGATGTAAGTATAATTTTTGGTGTAGAGTGTAGGTATACAAGAAATGTTAAATACATTAGGGCGCGAGCAGTCATGTGACTTTGTTGGCCTTGACAAGCAGATATGGGGGCCCCATGTCAGAATGATAGCTAGTAATTATGTACATAGATGTCAAATATCATAATTTTTCATTCTAAATTTAGTGATTTTCCAATTCTATCTGGTTTATTTTCCTCAACAAGTAAATTCCACACTAATGATAATTACTAATTATCATTCTGAAACGGGCCCCCATATCTGCTTGTCAAGGCCAACAATGGCACATGACAGCACGCGCCCTACATTTATGTAACCAAAAACGGAAGTGGCGAGAGGTATTGTGCTGGCCACAACAGATTTTTTTTAGTAGATTTCGTGAAATAGTAATGTTAAGTATTTATGAAGAATGTGTATTTACAAATTTATTATTTAGGTGTTTTGAAACAAAATATTTTATATTTTTTTGTCTTATAGGAAATAAATTAATAATCATTTAATTTTTTCGTTCTAAATCTTCACATAAGATCAGTTTAATTTATCATCATTGTTATTAAATTGTCCATTATAGATTAGTTTGGCAAATACATAAATAAAATAAATAAATAAATATATCATTACGGCATATTACCCATTGCTGGATGTGCCAATCTGCTATGTACACAGATATCGGTAATGATGAAATGTTTGTACCGTGCGGGCGCTGACCAGGCGTCACCTCACGGGCACTCAATTCTGGCGTGGAGAGTGCACCACAGGGGTCAATTTAGTGCCATTCAAATTCGAAGTAATTTTTGGCGTCGGTCGGGATCGAACCCGGGTCCCCAGATTCGCGACCAGACACTCAGACACAAAACATCTAATATGAAGGAAAAGACTAGTGAATTTTTTTTTTCAATTACACGTGAAATATTTTATTCTTCTTCTTCAATGGTTCTACAACCCAAATTGGGCCTTGACCTCCTTCAGTTTCTGCCTCCATTCCTTCCTGTCTTGTGCCGCTCTCTTCCAGACGCGGACTCCCAAGATGCTTCGTGCGTCTTCGGCTACTTCATCTTCCCATCGCTTTCGGGGTCTTCCTACTGGTCTTTTTCCCCGCATCTTGCTTGCCAGTGCTCTTTTTTGGGATTCTTTCTTCTTCCATTCTCGCCACATGTCCGGCCCATCTCAATCTTTGTAGTTTGATGAATTCGGTGAGTGGGGGTTCTTTGTAAAGTTGATATAATTCATGGTTGTATTTCACTCTCCATACGTTATTTTCCTGACTTGGTCCTAGGATTTTTCTTAATATCCTTCTCTCAAAAACGTTTAGACTGTTTACGGCTTTATCTGTGATAATCCACGTCTCACTCCCATAGCTTACTATTGGTCTTATTATGGTTTTATATACTTTTAACTTGATGTCTCTGTGGATCGTCTTTGAACGAAATATATGTGAGAGTGCAAAGTACGCTTTATTGCCTAGCATTGTTCTCCTCCGTAGTTCCCCTTCCTCTTTTCCGTCTTTCGTGAGTTCCACCCCTAGGTATGTAAATTTATCTACTACTTCGATGTTATCCTCGAGCTCGATATTTTGTGTGGCGTTTTCTCTTCTTGTTTGTGTCAGAATCTTTGTCTTATTTATGTTGATTTCTAGTCCTGTCTCCTTGGCGTGTCTTCTGAGTTCTGAATATATCTGCTGCGTCTCTTCTTTCCTTCGGCCCATGATGTTGATGACATCTGCATATGCTACCATCTGCGTTGCTTTAATAGTTAGCAGACTTGTGCTGTTATACTTCATCTGTCTTATTACGTGTTCCAGTGCTAAGTTAAAGAGAGTTGGTGCTAGTCCATCTCCTTGTTTCAGGCCTTGCAATAGATGGAATTCATCTGTGAGCTCATTTTGTATGCGTACTACCGCCTCAGTTTTTCTCATGGTAGTCCTTCCCATCCTTATTAGCTTTGGTGGGATGGCAAGTTCGCTCAGTGCTTGGAACAATTTCTCCCTGTCAATATTTTATTACATAACAAAAAAATATATTTATATATCCAAATTGAGGTCATAGTTTATCAACAGGTCAAAAATTACTTTAAAAAAAAGATGCCACAGATTAACAGTAGACTGCATTGTGAAATATTTTTTTTAATTATAATTTTATAATAAAGAAAATAAAAAAATTAAAAGCCATAAATATGAATATTTCTTACTTTGATATCTGACATTCATAGGTTGAATCTGATATCTTTTTTTTAAGTTCGTAAGTAGGTAACTATTTCTATATATTAAAGAGAGGGAGAACAGTCTTTTGCTCGATTTCTTAATCGTTTGATATCCATCAAAGTTGATGCCTCATATCTCCTATCCCGGGTGTCAATTCACGTACCACCACTGCAGTCCAAATATATCAGGTCCTTTCATCTGCCGACTTCGCGCACAGATATAATGAAACGATCTCCAATTTACGTAGCTTCCCATGCAGCTAATCTTCTGTACTCAGATATTTTTATTTAAAATATTATTTTTGTATTTATCTCAATACATGCATTGTTTTTGATCATTATATACTTCGTCCTGCAATCGGATTTATTTATTTATTTACGTATGGCTACAGAAATATTAATATAAATTATTATTATTATTATTATTATTATTATTATTATTATTATTATTATTATTATTATTATTATTATTATTATTATTATTATTATTATTATTATTATTATTATTATTATTATTATTATTATTATTATTATTATTATTATTATTATTATTATTATTATTATTATTATTATTATTATTATTATTATTATTATTATTATTATTATTATTATTATTATTATTATTATTAAAATGCCAATAAAATTGTACGTTGCATCGTTGCGCCAGAAAATTGCACATTTCAAAAATCGCTACTAACACTTAAACACGTTGCACTCAAATAACAATATCACGAAAATTAAACCAGATATCAACATTCCAAGAACATGTGGTTATAGAGGAGGCTATGCGCAACGCAATGATGCCAACCGCATATCACTAAATATCTCCGTTGGCACGTAATTCAAAATGTTCGATTATTTTCTGAACTGACCTCGTATCCATTGAATATGAAATATAAAATGCAATCAATTTGTATAGGATACTAGAATATTCTTTAATATTTATAATAATATTAAATGTGTAAATAATATATCATAGTTTGTTTATAAAATAATTTTACTGGAAATATAAGATCTTTTACAAGAAAAATTATGTATAGGGCGCGAGCAGTCACGTGACTCGCTGACCTTGGCAAGCAGATATAGGGGCCCGTATCAGAATGAGAGCTATTAATTACGTCCATAACTGACAAACGTCATAATTTTTCATTCAAAATTTCATTTTTTGGTATGTTATGATTTCTTTTCTCGGCAACTGAATTCCATACTCCTGATAACAAATAAATCACATGAAATAAGAAAATCATGAAAGTTTGAATGAAAAATTATGAAATTTGTCAGTTATGGACGTAATTAATTGCTGTTATTTTGACATGGGTCCCCATATCTGCTTGCCAAAGTCAGCAAAATCACGTTACTGCACGCGCTCTATACATAAATTTTCTTGCAAAAGATCCTATATTTCTAGTCAAATTATTTCATAAACAAACTATGCAAATTGCACTTGACAGTGACATCTTCTTCTTTAGTTTTTCCCTTTCGTTAGGGGTCGCTATTTTTTATTTTCTTCTTTCACTCATTTTTGTTTTGCGTGTCGTCCTAATTCAGTTCCTTTTCTCTCAAGTCTTCCTCAATACAGTCCTTCCATCTTATATTTGATCTTCCTATGTTTCTTTCAGCTTTTATTACTAAGATATTCATTTTTCTTCCAATATATTCTTTCTCATGACATGTTCAAACCAATGTAATCGTCTCTCTTATAGGATTAGAGTTATTTCCCTTATTCTTTCATTCATTTACTTTTTATTGATACTGAAATCTGTCAATTTGAATTATTTGAATATATTAACAGTTTCCATGGTTAAGTTAGCATAGCTGGCTGATTTATGAAATTTAATATCTTTATAATTCTTTAACTCTATATCTGTTGAATATGAAATATAAAATGCAATAAAATCGTATAGAGAATAATATATTATTTAAATTAAATAATATTTTACTGAGTTTTTTCAAGAAAAACTTCAAATGAGGGTACTTCCGGTTTTCCGCTTCTCCAAGTGTGTACACCATATTCGTAAGTTCTTCTTGCGAGAGATTCATAATAATAAATTAATTTACATAATCCCATTGTTATTAATAATACCCTGGCTAATGAAACTACTGTCATTACTGCAATTGTTTCTTATTCAAAAAACAAAATCCATGGTATACTAGATTTAATTTTTAATTAAATATATAAATTTAGAGAAAAATGGTGAAAATCTCCGAAATTATTGGTTTTAGGCATAGAATATCCTTAATAACATATGAAGATAATACAAAAATACACACAACTGAATAATAAAATATAGGGTGTTCCATTTGAAAATGACGAGTTACCTATAATCATTTGAGATTGAGCACATTTGATTCGCTTTATTGAACAGCCTGTATAATTGCATTTAAAAAAATATTTGTCAGAACATACAGTATAATTACAGTTATACAGAAAAGAAAATTCTTAATTTTTTCTATTAAAATAACTTCAGTAAGCCTTTATAAAGCAATGCATGTATTCGGTCTTTTTTAGAGAAAAAACGGAATAACTTGGCAACGCCGTGGAAAAATAAAAATTCATATGTTCGTATAGGTGAATAAAATACAATTCAAAATATATAAAAATATATTGGGTGTTCCATTTAAAAAAAGAGAAACAATTCTCGCCGAGCCGTAATGCAACACCCTGTATATGTGAAAATAATTTTACGTTATGCTCCTTGAGTAGACGAATAAATTCTGTTAATAAACTTATGCTGTATTTCTAACGACAAGGAAGATATCGAAGACGGCGATTTCGATGACTCAGCCTGTATATACAGGGTGGAAACGAACTTTATGTCATAAATTTAAGGGTGAGTAGTATGACATGTGTAGATTACGAAACTGAAAGATTTTTTTTAAAATTCGAAGAACGAAAATTCAACTTTTCTTAAGGAAACTTTTTTTTACTTCTGTTTTAATTCATATTTCATTAGAAATATGGTTATCAAAAATACATTCAAAATTAGTTGTATAAGATATTATTCTTAATAATTAAATTAAATAGCATTTTTAACGAAAATAATTCTGTAATAGATAAAATAATGCAAATGCGTTGCCAGTGGTCCAGTGGTACCAAAAATGTTGGTTTCATGAAAACTACCCTTAAATATGCGAATTTTAAAAAAATTCTTTCTGTTTCGTAATCTACACATGTCATACTACTCACCCTTAAATTTATGACATTAAGTTCGTTTCCATCCTGTATATATATAAATAAATAAATAAATAAAATAAATATTTCATCACGGCATATTACTCATTGCTGGGTATGCCAATCTGCTTCGTACACATATATCGGTAATGATGGAATATTTGCACCGTGTGGGCGTTTACCAGGCGTCACCTCACGGGCACTCATTGCTGGCGTGGAGCGTGCGCCACAGGGGTCAATTTTGTGCCATTAAAATACGATGTAATTTTTGGCGTCGGTCGGGATCGAACCCGGGTCCCCAGATTCGCGACCAGACACTCAGGCACACGGCCACAAGACCCCATAGGTATATATATATATATATATATATATATATATATATATATATATATATATATATATATCTTTAAAATATGTAGACATGGCTTAACCAGAGACGCCTCTGGAACCAAAATAAGTCGATTTAATTAAATTTATATCCGAATGTGTACTGTTTAGCCAGTATTCTGCTTCAAAGTTCTCCTAAAAAAAATAATTTTGCTTCATTCGGCTTGAATAAAATTTGGTATAGTCCATATGGATATGCCATCTTTCAAGATGATATTTGTTATTATTAGTGAACCTCTAGCGCATGAAACTTATATTAGGTGTCATGACCATGATTGGTCCATAACTTTTCAATGGCAACCTCAGTAAAATATATAATTTAAACGAGCAAAAATAAAATATCAGTGTTTGCACCGTGCAAATTTTAAAAGTGAAGTATAAAAATCTAATGGGCCAGCATAATACCTTCCGTAAATCCTATGTATTATGTATAAATTACATACATAAATTTTCTTGCAAGAGATTCTAAATTTCCAGTAACATTATTTCATAAACAAACTATGCAAATTTCACTTGATACTGACATCTTATTCTTCTTTTTAAGCTTTTCCCATTCGTTAGGGGTCGCTATTTTTTATTTTCTTCTTCCATTCATTTCTGTTTTGCGTGTCATTCAATTCCTTTCTCTTAAGTCTTCCGCAATACAGTTCTTCCATCTTATCTTTGGTCTTCCTCTGTTTCTTCAATATTCTATTACTATGCTAATCATTCTTCTTCCAATATATTCTTCAACTCTCCTCATGAGTGTTCAAACCAATGTAATCGTCTCTCTTGTATCTTTCTAGAAACTTCTTACACTAGAATAATTTCCCTTATTCTTTCATTCCTTATACTATCTTTCCGTGTCTTCCCCAACATCTATTTCAACATCCTCATCTCTGCCACATTCATTTACTTTTGATTGATACAACTGTCAATTTGAATTATCTGAATTTTTATTAGCAGTTTCCACGATTAGCCTAGCTGGCTGATTTATGAAATTTAATATCATTATAATTCTTTAACTCTATATCTATTGAATATGAAGTAAATCGTAAAGAATAATAAGAATAAAGAGTGTTTACATTTATTCTGTGCAACAAACAATTTAGTATTTATATGAGGCGGTAGGTCAGTACCAAAATATCAACCATATTTTTAAAATCTTTAAGCCCGTCTGTTCGTTACATAATAAATTAATTTTTTATCAAAAAATGAAGATGGTAGTTTAGTTGTCGGCGTTTTTTTTACCTTCCGTCACCTCTAGGTAAGGAAGGTATTGTCTTTGGTCAAAAAATTCGGTGGTGAGTTTTCATTGAATAAGCATGTTTTAGGGTCTTTACAATACGATTTTACTATTTTTACGATGATGTCTGTATGTGTGTGTGTGTGTTCGTGTGTGCGTGTGTGTGTGTATGTGTGTGTGTATGCGTGTGTGTATCCCCGCCGTTTCGGACACGATATCTCCAATACTAGAATTCCAAAAATTACAATTCTTGCGTATTCCTCTTCCTTACAACCATATGCAGATCTCTTTAGATTTTGGTTATAATTGGTCAACCGGAAGTACCCTCATTTGAAGATTTTAATAGTTTTTCTTGGCAAACTCAGTTAAATGTTATTATAACTTAAAGAATATATTATTATCTATACGATTTGATTGCATTTTATATTTGTTATTCAACAGATATGAGTTAAAGAAGAATAAAGATAATAAATTTGATATAAATTTCATTATTCAGCCAGCTATGCTAACTTAACCATGGAAACTGCTAATATATTCAGGTAATTCAAATTGACAGATGTCAGTATCAATAAAATGTAAATCAATGAAAGAAAAAGGGAAGTAACTCTAGTGTTAGAAGTTTCTAGATATAAGAGAGACGATTACATTGGTTTGAACATTTTATGAGGAGAGATGAATATATTAATAGAAGGTGAAAGAAACATAGGAAGACCAAATATAAGATGAAAAGACTGTATTGCAGAAGACTTGAGAGAAAAGGAACTGAATGAAGACGACACGGAAAATAAAAATGAGTGGAAGAAGAAAATTAAAAATGGCGACCCCCTAACGAATGGGAAAAACTAAAGAAGAAGATGTCAGTGTCTAGTGCAATTTTCATAGTTTGTTTATGAAATAACTTTACTGGGAATATAGGATCTTTTGCAAGAAAATTTATGTATAGGGCGCGTGTAGTGACATCACTTTGCTGACTTTGGTAAGCAGATATGGGACCCGTGTCAAAATGACAGCAATTAATTATGTCCATAACTGACAAGTGTTATAATTTTTCATTCAAAATATCATAATTTCTTATTATTATTTTTTTGTTATCAGGAGTATGGAATTCAGTTGCCGAGAAAGGGAATCACATAATACCAAAAATTTAGAATCGTTAGTAAGAAAATTTATGTATGGATTTTGTACATAATACACAGGATTGACGGATGGTATTGTGCTGGCCACATCAGATTTTTTTGAAATTTTGAGCGTTGTCTTCTTTAAAAATGCGACCGCGTCAAGCGGCAGACGCATATGTTCTAAGTACAATATTCTATTGAATATGAAGTGAATCTTGTAGAGAATAATATATTCTTTAAGGTATAATAACGTTTCGCGTCTTTTCAAGAAAAACTGTTAAAATCTTTAAATGAGGGTACTTCCGGATGACCAATTATAACCAAAATCTAATCACCTCTTCTTCTGGATGTAAGTTTGAGGAATACGAAGGAATTATAATTTTGGAATCGTGGTATTGAAATTATGCGATCCGAAACTTTTGCAACACACACACACAGACACATACACACACACACACACACGCACGCACACACAGACACACCTACATACATACAGACATCATCGTAAAAATCGTATTATATGAACCCTAAAACGTGCTTATTCACTAAAAACTCATTGATTTTTTTGACTAAAGGCAATACCTTCCTTACATAATGGTAACGGAAGGTAAAAAAGTGTATATGTGGGAGTCATTTTAAGTAAAAAATGTTATATGAAGGTATGTCCGGAAATGTTTCATTACGGAGGTACAGCCCTTTGAAAGTGCATCTCAGCAGACTGTTTTTATTTAACTCTGATACTAGTTGAACTTTTGAAACTTGGTATGAGAATACTACTTATATACAGTGTGGAGTCGAAAGTTGGAAACACCCTGTATATTCTTACATGGAATAATAGAAAATATTTTTTGCTTTACAAAAATAATGGTTTTCACCGGCAGCTTCACCCACTCTAGAGACCGCGCGAGTTCAAATCAGGCGTACACAGAACAGGGTATAAAAAGCGATTCTCCGAGCTAAGAAATGACTTCTATGTGACAGCTTCTTCCAGCCTAGCCTGGCAGTCCGAGCTGAGTAACTAGTCTATAGCTTCTGTAGGTTGCCTCAGTTGTCAGATGGACGTGCAGCGAAACAATCACCGAAACCGGGTACTTGTGTGCCAACTGCTGAGACAATAGACATAGGACTACAATAGATATATCGGGCAGTTACAGAATGGCGCCTGAAACAACGAAATAGCAGCCGCAATGAGGGGTAGATTCATCTCAAAATGGAGCCCGAGTAGGGACGTCATCAGTAGGTTCTTTACAATTTTGTTCGTTACCAGCTCTTTGCGCCAGCTTATCATTGATATACAACGCCACCGCCATTTGTCTAATCCGCTTCTCCTTGCTCTAAAAGTCTTCCTTGTACTCCTTTCGGATCTTGTCGATGCAGTAGCAGTTAGCGAGCAATGTCGTACTTTTTCCAATCTTTTTCGCCCTTCGGTTTGCTGAGGGGTTTGAACCAAGTCAAATACGTGATGTATGTGACTTGGTTCTGGACGTTTTCAGTTCAGGAAGCGAGCCAAGTGATAGTGGGATCGTGGTGGATTTCTTTTCATTTGTGGACAGGAGGTGCTTCAAATTACCAATATTTTCTATATGCCCATCAGTGGTACAGAACTCATGCCCTTTTTGTAACTTCATTTTTCTTCATCTCAAACGTGTCTTCCTTGGTTCTGTTCCTATTCTTCTCTGCAACTGCCCTGAAGTACTTGTGATCTGTCAGATTAGTGATGGTGGATCTCACTTTCTCTTTCATGCACTTGCGTCAGTCCTTGAAAAAGTTGTTGAATACGGCCTTGGTTTTAACCGTGGTCGAGCATCTTAGCGAAGAAGCTAGCAACTTCTTCAGCATCTTGTGACAAACGCATTTTCTTGCAGTCCTAGAAGAATTTGATATTGGACGGCAAGGGTCGTAAAGCGGAACCAAAAGAGGTCCCTTGTATTCAAGGAAGTCACATTTTGTACTTCGTCTCTTTTTTTCTCTCACTCTTTCCAGACTTTCTGTTCCTCTTCTTCCTTCTTCTTAAGCTTCTTAAGACTTTGATGGCCTTCTGATTCACTTCCATCTTCTCCGATTTTTTTCTTCTTGAACCTTTTTTAACTAATTCGTCAGAATCAACGCGTTTATTTTTACCTCTCGCTAAGAGAGGTATTGGATTCATGCTAAAAATCGCATGCTCATATTTTATTGAATAAGCACGATTTAAGGTCCATAGAAGCTGATTTTAACATTTTTACAATGATTTCTGTGTATGTGTGTGTGTGTGTGTGTGTGTGTGTGTGTGTGTGTGTGTATGTGTATGTGTGTGTGTGTGTGTGTGTGTGGATGTGTGTATGTATGTGTGTGAGGTTGCTGGAGGCACGATTTCTCAAATTATATGACTAAAGACCTGTTCGACTACGGATTCCTTAATCTAACATTAATGGGGAAAGTTGGTTTTGGTACCAATTGGAACACCGTAAGTAGTAGTATTTAAAAAAAAAATCTAAATATTTTTTTGATTTTTACCTTCCGTCACCTTTAGGTAAGGAAGGTATTGTCTTTGGTCAAAAATTCAATGATGAGTTTTTAGTGAATAAGCATGTTTTAGGGTCCCTATAATAAGATTTTACCATTTTTACGATGTGTGTGTGTCTGTGTGTGTGTGACAAAAGTTCCGGATCCCATAACTTCAATGCCACGATTCCAAAAATTATAATTTTTTCGTACCTATTCCTCAAGTTTACATCCAGAAGAACAAGTGATTAGATTTTGGTTATAATTGGTGAACCGGAAGTACCCTCATTTGAAGATTTAACAGTTAAATTTAATTTATTGACATTTAACGTTATTATAACTTAAAGAATATATTATTCTCTATACGATTTGATTACATTTTATACTTCATATTCAATAGATACAGAGTTAAAGAATTTTAAAGAAATTAAATTTTATAATTCAGCCAGCTATGCTAAACATGGAAACTTCTATTATATTCATATAATTCAAATTGACAGATGTCAGTATCAATAAAAAGTAAATTAATGTGGCAGAGATGAGGATGTTGAAGTAGATGTTGGGGAAAACACGGAAAGATACGGTAAGAAAATAACTCTAGTATTACAAGTTTCTAGAAAGATACAAGAAAGATGATTACATTGGTTTGAACATGTTATGAGGAGAAATGAAGAATTATATTGGAACAAGAATGAATAGTTTAGTAATAGGATGTTGAAGAAACAGAGGAAGACCAAAGCTAAGATGGAAGGTTTTTATGAAATAATTTTACTGGAAATTTAGAATCTTTTGCAAGAAAAATTATGTATGGAATTTATACATTATACACAGGATTGACGGAAGGTATTGTGCTGGCCACAACCGATTTTTTTTTAGTATTAAAGAACGCAAAATTCTTTATTCGATACATTTTAAAATTTTATTATATCTTCTATATATTGAGATAAAAAAGAAATATAAAAAATAATCTGTTGTAATAATTTGTGCTTAAACAACTCCATAGTAACCATCAAATGTTTGTGAATACAGAAAAATGTCAGTGTCAAAAACCAACACTAGTTCATAAACCTGTTTGGGCGGTATTGTCAGCTCAATTCTAAAACTTGACCTTAAGTCTATTTTAACTAAACACATGACAGTGGATAAGAAACTATTCAAAATTTGTCATAGTACGTATATGGTTTTATGTAGATTTTAGCTGAAACTAAATCTTAGAATTTTTTTTGGCAACATTGTAGTAATATTTATAATAACATTAACTGCGAAAAAATAACCTTTAAAGATATTTTTAGAAGAACAACTATTTTCAGCTTCAAGTAAAGTGCTATTTCTGGTTATACGGTTGACACCAAAAATCTAATGGCTTCTTTCCATATTAGAATAAGGTAGAAATACATGGTTTCAAAATTTTCTGAATAATAGTATTTGAGTTAGAGCGCTCAGAGTATCCACACTCACACACATACACACATACATACACATACACACACACACAGACATCATTGTGAAAATGTTAAAATCGCATTCTAAGGACCTTAAAACGTGGTCATTTACCAAAATTTCGATATTCGACTTTTAGCATGATCTCTATACCTTCCCTACCAAGGGTAGCAGGAGGTAAAAATAATTAAAACTTTGTAGGATTACAGATCGCTTTCAGTTTAGATGCAGTTTCATAAAAATAATTATTTGGTATATCAAAGCCGCGAAATCTCTCTTTAGCGTACCGAAGGAAGAATTATCGTCTTGTCCGCTCGCGGCCGAGGTAGAAGAATCTCAAGGGGCACTAAAAATTTCGCGGACAAGGTGTATACAAATATTTTTTGTGCAACCGTAAAAAATATGTAATTACAAATATTATTGGCTGGTATTCTGAGCACCCGAGCAAACGACTAGCTAGTCGACTTTCATAATGTTACAGTATGAATAAGAAACACACTCGATTGTTTCACAAAATGAAAGATAATTCTTTATTGTACAATTTCGGCTGTTAGGCCATCATCAGAAGAACTACAAGAATACATTACAGCGGGTCCTTTTATATCTAGTTTAGCGGTGGAGATTTGGGGATTAAGATTAAGGTGCACCAAATAGAAATGGGCAATGTACCAAGTCTAACAATTCGTTCATTAAAGGGGTGTTATTGGAAATGGCTTTCTTAATTCCATAGGATTCCAGGAGAAGTAGTCTTGCTAAATTATTTTCGACATGTAAAATTGATGTATTTTCAAAATTAAAAACATGATTGAACTCTAACATATGTGATTAGCGACATTGGAATTCAGTTTAAGATTTTCAAAGCTTTTTTATGTTTTTTAAGTCGTATGTGAAAGTTACTTCTAGTTTTCCCAACAACCGAGTGTTTTTCTTATTCATTTTGAAAAATGTTTCACCTAGTACCAGCAGCTTCCTCTATTGATTTTATTGTTACAGTGTATATTTTGCTTGTTTTTAAACAGTTTAATTCATTGAAATAGAAAGGTAGTTTTCATGGAATTGATATTTGGTAAATAAAATAATTAGTTTTGTAAAAAATCGTTGAATAAAGATTAAATAATTTCTAAAAAAAACTATGTTACAAAGTGTATTGTATTTATTTTACAAAACAAACCAAGAATTGTTGTCATATTTTAAAATAATCACTGTCCTTGTCATATTATCTGTTATCACAACTCTCAAATGTCAAAGTGACTTTTAGTTTAACGGATGTTACTATAGTAACGACTGTGAAATAAGATTTCGCGGACCTATTGCTGCTGCGAAATGTTAGTTTGGGTGCGTTTGCACAAATAGAAATATAAATAAAAGTGTAATACCCCATTCTACACAAATAATATTTCTCAACTGGAAAACCTATGTTGAATATTATTTATCTCATATTTCTGCTTATTTAAAAAAAAATCAAAGATTTATTTGTCTTTTCTTGTAAGCAGGGATTATTTTAATTGTATGGAAATAATAAAAATGATTATGAAAGAAATGAAAAATCAAATATAATATTTATATGCTCTGTAATTAGTTCATTGGTGAATAATATTTTATTATATTGTTATTCTCATTATTATTTTTATTAATCAAATATTACTTATGACGTTTACGTATGAGTGCCGTGTACGTATGAATGTATGAGTGCCTATACCTAGTTGTAAATCTGTTAACCTGGCTTCGATTCCGACCGACGCTCGAGTTGTCGCCAAAACTATTTCGAATTTTAAATGGCACAAAAGTGATCTATTTGGTGCACTCTTCGCACCAGCAATGAGTGCCCGCGAAGTGACGCCTGGTAAATAACCGAACGATACGATTATGTTATAATCATTACCGAAATTTGTGGACTAGCAGATTAGCAGTTGGCACACACTGCAATAGGTAATTAATTGAAATGCTTTGATGATATATTTTATATTTTTTTTGTTTATTATGGGAATATATGTGATAATAATAATTTATTATGAAATAATATTAAAACATTTAAAAACATATGAATTGCTAATTTGAAGTATATAAAAAATTGACATTGAAAAATAAACATTAATTTTATGTTTTTCAAATGAACTTGTATGCTATTCAGATAGCTATTTATTAGAAATAAATGTTTAGATATTAGGTAGGTAAGTTAACACCTATTTTATCATATACTGTTTTGTTTTTAGTTTCAATGTTAAATAATTGCAAAATTTAATCAGCTGTTTCCGAAAATACACGTCCTCATCAATTATATTCATGGTCGTCTGTGATTTGTTGATTAGTGAAAATAACATTAGATTTTTTACCAATGCGGATTAGAGGTCAGATTTGGTTCACCAATTTATCTTCCGCACGTTTTCAATGCACGTGACTACGAAAGCAGTCACGAAATCACATTTCTCATCAGTTTTATATGAATGAAAACTTTATATGCTAATTACAGAGGCAGCTAGTCAATAATGTGTCCATGTACTCGTAAATTCTTCACAAAGTGCATGTTAAGTGCTCATATATAAGTGATTAATGTAATAATTAAAATGGTCTATTTAATGGAAGTGTATATACCTTACATACATATTCAATTTTATTAAATGATTACTGAATAAAGTAAATTATTTGATCAACATATTAGAAATTGTTATTTACAACTTATTAAGCACGTGTTATGTTGAAAATTAAATAACGTGCATCTGTCAATTATTTCTTATACTTTTTCTATTTTTGTTTTTATTTATTTTCTATTTATAATTTTATCCTAGTACTCAAAAAAATATAACGGGCAACGATAACTTAATTATCCGCATTTATTTAGCGATTTGGCAATTACTTACAGTTATAAATAAATACCTAATATAATGTATTCAAATGGTTTGTAATTAAGAAGACCAACTGTCCTGAATTTTACTGAACATCCGTACATTCAGTTAGGGATTCACCAAACTAAGCTACTTTAATAAAAAAAGCTTGGCATGGATTGAAAATTCAAGTTATTTACCTTCCGTCACCTTTAGGTATGGAATATATTGTCTTTAGTCAAAAAATTCGATGGTCAGTTTTTAGTAAATAAGCAAGTTTAAGGGTCCCTAGAATACGATTTTACCATTTTTACCATGTCTGTATATATATATATATATATATATATATATATATGTGTGTGTGTGTGTGTGTGTGTGTGTATGTGTGTGTGTGTGTGTAATGATTTTTTTCATAGACGATAACTTCACACTTCAATTCCAAAAATTATAATTCTTTTGTATTCCTTTTCTTTACATCCATATGAAGAGCTGATTAGATTTCGGTTATAATTGGTCAACCAGAAGTATATTCATTTAAAGATTTTAACAGTTTTTCTTGAAAGAACGCTCTTAAATATCATTTTTGACATTTAATGTTATTATAAACATTAAAGAATATTTTATTATCTATACGATTTTATTATATTTTGTACTTCATATTTAATTATAAAAATGTACATTTCATTCAATTATTTTACTTTTGACAGTAAATGATAAACATAAATTTATTATCTTTTATTAAAAATTACCCTGCAATTTGTGTTACTTTAATAATTTTTATTGACTGCTTTCATTAAAAAAAATATATATCTCACCATTTAAAAAAATATAGCTTTGTATTGTATCTTGAGAACCACTGGTGTAAAAACATATTTTCTTCTCTATTTGGGTGTCCCCCTTGGTCTTCTATAAGATTGTTATAGTATTTTACTGTATTTTTAATAATATAGAAATTATTTGAGGTAACACTTTTAACTGTTACACTTTGTATAATAATAACTTATTAAAAAATCTTAAGTTATTCATATTGCCATTTGTGCCATTTTACATTTTTAAAAAATGGCTTCGGTCGGGATCAAACCCGGGTCTCAGTAAAAATAAATATATTTTTTATATTATGTCCGGGTCATCAAATTCGGGACTAGAAACTGGGCACACGACCACGAAATCCCATTTAAAATATTAAATTTCAGAAAACCGAAAGTAATATAATTTTGCTATTTACGTAGGTAGTTTAGCGCGTTTTTTAATGTAGTTTATAAATGTGTGTTTTGTTATTGATTTATAAATAAAACAAATAATTTTAGGTTAGCCTGTTGAGACAATCAATATTACTAACCCATTATAATATAATTTACCTGCAAAGGCCGTTGGCTGACATTTACCAATACCAAATACCCGCGATTAATATGCAGGTAAAATTTTAACCTAAGTTATTCTTTGGCCATAGCAAAGAGTTCATAGGGAAAACCATGAGCTCATCGGCAAAATGTACAACATTCTGATTCAACATATTTTTCTAAGTTTGCAGTGTATTATCATGGATCATGGATGTGTGTACTAGGTTAACATTTCTAAAGTTTTTTATACCTAATATATGTTGTTTACTCGATATTTACATATAATCACTTTCGGATAGTCACAATGCCAAATACCAATGTCAATTGTATAATAGACAATTTATATAGGAAAAGTTTTAACGTAAGGTCTTATTTTGAAGTTGAAAAACAATAAGCCATAAATAATGAAACTTCAAACTTCCATTTAAAATAAAAATTAGTAACAAAAAAATGTCTTTTCATGTGTTCTGTATAAGTTTCCCCAACATGGCATTCGAGAACTATATAAAACAGACATACTTACGAAGAATAACACTGGATTTTGATATTATATTTCTTTAAGGCAGTTTTTATGCTCTTATAGTCTATCAAATAGTGATGTTAATGTTACACCAATAGAAAAAGAAAATATTTTTTGTTGTACAATATTATTTATATTCATCTGTTTCAAACAGCAATTATGCAATAATTATTAAATTTATGTACAAATAATGGTTGTAGTAATGAAAGCAATTATTTTTCATTGGGTCAACTTGGCACAATAGTGCCTATAGAAAAATCTGAAATCTGAAATCATAATCTGAAATTTAAGCTCGTACCAAGAAAGGTATTGGATTCATGCTAAAAAACGCATATCCACATTTTAGTGAATAATCACAGTTTAAAGTCCCTAAGTCCGATTATAACATTTTTACGATGTCTGTCTGTCTGTGTGTGTATGCGTGTGTGTGTGTGTGTGTGTGTGCGTGCGTGCGTGCGTGCGTGTGTGTGCGTGTGCGTGTGTGTGCGTGGATGTGTGTGGATGTGTGTGTTGTGTGTGAGGTTGTTGGAGGCACGATTTCTCAAATTCTATAAGACTATAGACCTGTGTAACTACGGATTCCTCAATCTAACAGTAATGGGAATAACTGAATAGGTTCTGGTAACAATTGGACAACCGGAAGTGGTAGTTTCAAAAAAAAAAATTCTAAATATTATTTTTTGAAAATTTATTTTACTACAAATAATAAAGACAATTAAAATCCCAATCTGATACGTTTAATTTTTTTATTATATTTACTATGGGTTTAGAGGTATAGTATACAATAATATAGAATAATCTGTAGTAATAAATCTCGTTGCCCAAACAACTCCATGAAAAATAGTTAAGATATTTAAATGTTTGTAATTGACAGATAAATGTAAAATGTCAATGTCAAAAATCAGCAGTTTTACTAATATTACTGAAAGGTTTTTCTGGGGGGTACGAGTACATTTAATTTATCTTATTGTATAATTTATTAAATATGTATTTAAAATGATAGGTATATTAATATTACATAATCCTTAAGAAATACTGCTAATACCGGTAATAAATATGAAGAATTTTGAACATATTAGAAGAGTAGGACAAAATTCCTCATAGAACGAAAGAAGAGATACAATTTCAATTGTTTGTGTGTACAAGAAATGTTAAATTCGTTACTTATAAGGCGCGAGCAGTCATATGACTTTGTTGGCCTTGGCAAGTAGATATGGCGGTCCGTGTCAGAATAACAGCTAGTAGCTATTTACATAGATGTCACAATTGTCATATGTCATAATTTTTCATTGAAAATATTCTGATATCATGTTGTTGGAATATACTGGTCGAAGAAAGTAATTCACACATGGATTTGGAAAATCATGCTGTTTTGAATGAAAAAATTTAATACTTGACACCTATGTACATTATTACTAGCTGTCATTTTGACACGGACCCCCATATCTGCTTGCCAAGGCCAAAAAAGTTATATGACTGCTCGCCCTATGTAACATAAAATGAAAATAGCGAGAGGTATTGTGCTGGCCACAACAGATTTTTTCATAATTACTTTGCGAGATATTTGAAAATTTTATTAGTGTTAGTGTGACGTCACATTATTGCTCTGAAACTGGTTCGAGAAAGATAGCAATAGATGTCGGTAAAAATCAAATGCAGTTAAATAAAAAACAATTATGATTTTCTAATATTACGAATTGCTTCAAAATTATACGAATTTGATTTGAAACAATAAAAAAAAAAATAGTGGAGGATGCCATTAGACATTAATGCTCAACTACACCAATGTAACACTTAAATTTGAAGGTTGCCATAGAATTATATTTTACATTAGGTTTCATCCCTGATCACATAACTAACTAACTTATTGTTATATGATCAGGGGTATCATCTATTTTTTATAGTATAATTAACCATTTTTATATTTTGCTCTATTTTCAAATTCTGAATGTGTCAGTAACTTATATAGATATGTTATTCTTAATATACTTTTTTTGTACTTTTTTAATGACAGTGATTGATTATTTGTAATTAAATGTACATTTATTTAAATACATCCTAATTTTTTGAAATATTTTAAATATCATATTTAAATGTAAAAAATTGACTTGATAATTTAGGTTTGAATCAATTTAAATAGTGTTCGTATTATCTTTACTAGTTGTAATACTCAATCCAAGGCTAAGCATACATATAATATACCAAAATTATTTAGAAAATAATATTTATAAAAAGTGCATGTATAAAAATAGTGATTATATTTTTATTTATAAATAATTACTTCAGGCGTGATAATTAAAAATGAAAATAGTAGAATTACGTCCGCATATAATGACAAATCATTACGGAATAGGAATATTTAATTATACATTTCCTATTGATAAAATAATCTAATATTATTGGTAGCTATGCATTTTTAATTTGGTAAATTATTTTTTAATGCAGTCTGGTGAAAAAAACCCGGCCACCTATATTATTTTATTTTTGTTAATTACATCGTGTTTATAGTTCTTTGATTCAAAAATATTATATTCGCAGATATAAGTAATTTTTAGATTATTGAAAAAAGTAGCATATACATGATACATATCAATTTATTTAATAACATTAATTATTCAAAATTAAATACGTAGACATACATAAGAGGTTGCATAAATAAATAAACTATTTTTTTTTCGGATATTTAGGAGCGCATCTTGCTGAAAGTAGTCCTACCCTGCATCAGGACTAAATCATCAACGATTTATGGAGCAAAGGGCAACATATAATTTAATAAAATATAATGAAAAATAAAATTTGGTGCGGATTGAAATAAGTTTACAGAGATCTTTCCTTCATTCAGTTTTATACCCTTTTTAGTTATTAAATAATTTAATTTGCCCTCAAAATAACTAATTTATCACCAAATTCTAATCAATTATTTCAATACAAACATTTGTTTATTCATTCACGGTCATCAGAAAATGGGATTAGTAACTCTAAATTGCATCTAAAATAACAAATTTTCACGAATTTCAATATGAACATCTATTAATGCATTCCTTTCATTAATAAGTAAAACTATATAGTTTAAAACTAATCAATAATTTGATTTTTATTTAAACTAAAAGTCCATAATTGAATCGGTCAATTCAGAAAGTGAATATGTCCCAACTACCTTATGTTGAGAAAAACAGAAAAAACTAAATTACTTAACGTCGACTTTATAAGCAAGGGTGATACTTTGGTATATGGAAGAAAAATATGTTGTAACTATGGAAAAACAATAAAAAATCTGATGTGGCTAACACAATACTTCCGTTTAATTTAATTTTTATTCATGTAAATACTTAAAATTAAATTTAAATACCGAGTTCGATCCCGACCGACGCCAAATATTTCGAATTTTAAATGGCACAAAAATGACCCCTGTGGTGCACTCTCCACGCCAGCAGTAAATGCTCGTAAGGTGGCGCCTGGTAAACGCCCGCACAGTACAAATGTGTTATCATTATTACTGACATCTGTGTACAAAGCAGATTGGCTCACCCAGCAATGGGTAATATACCATGATGATATATTTTTATTATCTTACCTATATTCCTACATATTTACTTATGCTGGAAACTATATTAAGTTCCTTTCCATATAATTATTGTTCCATTTACTATTTTCTTTTTAAAACGTTACTGTTATTATTTGAAATGATTAGTTTGTTGACAGTGCCATATTATATCTGTCAGTTACATACATTTGTGATCTGAACTGTGTAACCATGGACTTGTGTTTAAAGCGTAGGCTCCGGGATTAAAATTATAGATAATTTTAGAAATTTATCCATAAAATATACACAAAAAGTATTAACGGAAACCTGTAGAGAATTTAAAAAGCTTTAATTTTTATAATAACAAATCTCGAAAAAATAACATTTAAAGGTGAAAATGTTAAAATTGGATTCTAGGGACTTTAAGGCGTGGTCATTTACCAAAATCTCAATATGCGATCCCTATACCTCCCTTACCAAGGGTGTGTGTGTGTGTGTGTGTGTGTGTGTGTGTGAGTGTGTGTGAGTGTGTGTGTCTGTGTCCTCTTTACGCTCTTATCTCAAATACTATCGTTCAGAAAAACCTTGTATTTCTACGTTACTCTTATATGGAAAAATGCCATTAGATTTTGGAGTAAATCAGATAACCGAAAATGGCACTTTACTGGAAGTTCAAAATAATTTTTTTTCGGGAAATACCTTTAAATGTTATTTTTTCGAGATTTATGTTATATAAAAATTAAAGATTATTAAATTTTCTACAGGTTTGCATTAATACATTTTCTATATATTTTATGGATAAATATATAAAATTAACTATAATTTTAATCCCGGATCCTATGCTTTAAACACAACTCATACACATGGTTACACAATTCACATCTCAGATGTTTGTAACAGACAGATATATGTCGCTGTCAACAAACGAATCATTTCAAATAGTAATATTAACATTAAAAAAAGAAAATAGTAAATGGAACAATAATTATATGGAAAGGAACTTAATACAGTTTCCAGCATAAGTAAATATGTAAAAATATTGGTAAGATAATAAAAACATATATCATCACAGCATATTACCTATTACTGGGTCTGCCAATCTACTTTGTATACAGTTTTCGGTAACGATTATGATATATTTGTACCGTGCGGGCGTTTACCAGGTTTCACCTCACGAGCACTTATTGCTGACGTGGATAGTGCACCACAGGGGTCATTTTTGTGCCATTTAAAATTCGAAATATTTAGCGTCGGCCGGAATCGAACCCGGTATTTAAATTTAATTTAATTTTAAGTATTTACATGAATAAAAATTAAATTACACGGGAGGTATTGTGTTGGATTTTTAATATGCTTATAGTGCAGAAACTTAATATGTCTGCACTATTTGATCGGTCTACCTCGAAATATAAGTGGCTTTCTTTCGGTCCACTATCACAATCAGATCGGATTGGCGTGATCTGATTGATGACGTCAAAAGTGATTGCAATCCGTACAGCAAAAGAACATATTTTTTTTGTTTTGATATGATGATATGTTGAAAATTGTTTTTACCATTGACCAGAAATGGTTCTTGTTTTATACTCAAGATGAATATTAACGAATTGTAAATTGTAATTATTAAATATGTAGTTATTTAAGTATCAGAATTAACGTAACAGTTAACTTCTTCGTCATCTTCATGATCATTGAAAGAATCTTCTGAATCTGAAAGCGATGATAGCAAGAAATTTATTTATACTGTGCTTATAGTATAGTAGCAATCCCAAGCAATCCGATCAGTCGGATCGCTGTGAAACAGCGATTCAGGAGAGCAAGAGGATAACTGATAACTGATTGCAATCCAAAATTCGGTAGTGGGAGAACTTGATCCTAGAACAAAAGAACATGTATGATCTGATTGGGATCGCTTAAATCGAATTTCAGTGACCGAAAGAAAGCCACTATAATATAATGATTTATAACTCAATTTCGTTAAAACATGAACATATTCAGTTTCTGAATTGACCAATTCAATTATCATTAAACATTTGCCATCATAGTGTTCAAAAAATCGCTATACTGGGAACCCGCAAAAAGTTAATAACTCCGCTTTGATCCATTTTGGCTCTCATCGATTCTTAATATAACATCCATAACTTTTCAGGGACAGCAGGAACTCTATTAACCGTGAATTTAACTGGAATTACAGGGGGAACGACTGGAATTAATGTTGAACAAAACTAGCCCTGTTGGATACAAAACCGATTTTTGTATTCATATGATTTTACATTCGCATTTTTCACTGAAATTGCAAATCAAAGCTTGGTGCTACTATAATGACGACCGTAACGGAATAAAAAATATTTTATTTAGTGTCAAATTAATAATTTCGACGACCAATAATTATTTTGGCGCAAAAGTAGATATTTTATGCATACAACTTATGCTTAATTATACATATATTGAGTGTATAGATTGCTGTTTATTTGAATACAAACTTTTGGAGACAGTTCAGATAATAAAGCTAAATGTCTGGGATTATGTTTATTATTTTAGGCCATACGTTTGGTAAGAAGTAAGTATTTTGGTGACTGCTTAATTTATTTTCTAAAAATATTGGTAACTCTTTTTTCGCACCTAACTAGATCACAGTCCGATTTTCCATATGCGCGCGTTTGTTCGTGCGTTTGTGCGTGTGAATAAGCGCGCGTGTGCTCTTTTATGTGTACGTGTGCGTATAAACATAAATATTAAATCATTAATCATTAACGATGTATTTTATTATGTAAATAACATTTTATTACATGGGGAATTAAATGCACAGATAATTCTCACTATTTGCAAAACATATAAAAAATTATGACTGTGTTTATATACAATTTTATCATAATTGTATAATTGGGAGAGATAATAATTAGTAATTTTTCATTGTTTATACATTTATTATGAACTGATGAGTAATTTGCTGTTAATTGCGGAAAGAAAATATTGTGATGTACCACACAGCTACGATGTAAGACGGGTCACTGGAGAAAGCTAGCACTTTCTTTTTATGATTTTTTATTTGAAAATTTTTTAAACGTATATGTGTATTAAAATGATTATCTTATTGTCACAATAAATTAATATTAATTTACTTATTAAATTAAGATATAAAGCAACTGTCAGTTATTTCTCACGATAATTTACATATTAATTTATGTAACCATAACGAAGTAATATCAGGCATTTAATGGTTTAATGATTGTAGTACCGTTGCAATTATGGAATGATCTATGTATATTTCCCTTCTTAAAAATGACAACTGACAACATGCTCAACAACATTTATTATAACTGAATTTCAATATATACAAGTGTAACAGCTAGACGAGCTATCTCAAATTATTTCTATATTGTAAGAGATACAACAAAATACTATAAGATAATCTTACAGGGGACCTAGGGGGGGGGGTATCCGATTAGAGAACAAAATATTTTTTTAAACCAGTGGCTCTCTAATTACAGTACAAAGGTATATTTTTTAAATGGGATGATATATATTTTTTAGGCCTATTCGATAGAGTTTTTTTTTTACTGAATTCAACCATGTGATTATTTTATATCTTTACATAACAAAAATATTGAGAAAAAATCAATTGAAATTTAAATAAATTTGATTTTTATAGTTATTTTTCAGTAGGCTATGTATGAAAAAAGATTGAGTTTATATTAAAATGAAATAAATATTTGTTAACAATTTTATAAACAGTGTTCTATTTGATTTCTATCCTAAAATGAAATAAATATTTGTTAACAATTTTATAAACAGTGTTCTATTTGATTTCTATCCTAAACAATATAAATTGACAAATAGCAGTTTTCGTTTTTCATAGATAGACTACTGAAAAACAACTAAAAAAATCTAATTTATTTAAATTTCAATTGAATATTTGTCGATATTTTTGTTATGTAAAGATATAAAATGATTAAATGGTTGAATTCAACGATATAAATATGATATGGGGTTGTATAACAATTATTTCGAGAAAAATGATATTAAAAATCAGAAATAATTTTACAATATTGAAGTAGGCTATGCAATAAACAACTATTAATACGACTATTGCCTAGGTTACGATAGTATATTATTTTCTTATATCTAAAATAACTTGTTTTACTAAGAAAAAAAAAAATGTTCTCAATAATTCACGAGTGGGTTGCACTTTTTGGGGATAAAGCCGTGAAAATCTTCGTATCGTAGAATTTAAATTTCTTTCACACTCTCCATACATAACAGTAAGATTAAAATAGTCTAAATTTGTTAATTACTGCAAAGCCATTTTTTATTAATAAGTAATTGAACAATTACGAAAACAAACACTTAATAACGTAAGTAACAAAACTATCTGTCACCTGTATCATTTGTTTGCATTTGTTTATTGCATAGCCTACTTCAATATTGTAGAATTATTTCTGATTTTTAATATCATTTTTCTCGAAATAATTGTTATACAACCCCATATCATATTTATATCGTTGAAATCAGAAAAAAACTCTCTATCTAATGGACAAAAAATTATATAGGTTGCCATTTAAAAAAATATAATTTTATTCTACCGTTTGAGAACCACTAGTTGAATTTTTTATTTATTATTCCTCATAAATTAAGCCCTTTTTACTGGTAATTTTTTGTATATAACATTTTTCTCTAAAGTCATTAGTTCGCCCAAAAAAGCGCTGGTTTTAAAGGAAACACCCTGTATATATAGCAATGAGTGCCCGTGAGGTGACGCCTGGTAAGCGCCCGCACGGTACAAATATTCCATCATTACCGATATCTGTGTATGAAGCAGATTGGCACACCCAGCAATGGGTAATATGCCGTGATGAAATATTTTTTTTTTTTTTAATTAACCAGTATAATTTGTCAATATAACAATATAAACAACTTTATTTTGTAATAATGTTATTTGCAAGCACAGATTTATTTCTATTTTTATGAAATATTGTGCCTCCTCTTCTTTTATACTCGGGCCTTGCTGATGTCATTCTCTTTAAACATACTTCTCCAAGTTTTTAATTTTTTTTTCATTAAACTACACATAATTAACCGATTTAAAAAATACGGCTATACAATTTTTTGTTGTTTATTATCATACATGTAAATGTAAAAATAAATATTTAGTCATATAGTACCCTATTAGAGTAATATGATTAAACATACAGGTATACTGGGATAGCCTTACTTGATCTTTATTTATAAAAAAAAAAACATATTCATTATCTTCCACCATTTTATTAAAATAACATTTTATGGAGACGCATGTGTAATTATTATTAACTAATTATTATAGTACCTGTAGTGTATGCGGTAATATACGTTATTTAATATGGTATTGTATGCGGTAATGTACGTTATTTAATATTGTGTTACGGAGGTGGTAGAGTGAGTGAGGGACAGTCAGAGGGAGAGACTATACACGACATTGTTTCTCCTTCTTATTCCCCTATCTCCGCCTGCACTCTCTCTCTACCAACTACAAGGAAGATAACAAGAAGAGATACTACATTTTATATTATATTAATATTTATTTTTTCTTTGATTAAAGTGGCGATATTGTTAGTAAATATATTGCTCTTTTAGTAGCATCATCAGTCCCATCCCAACTAATAAAGAATCACTTTTTTCACTTACATTTTATTCATTTTCATGTGCACTCTCCACGCCAGCATTGAGTGCCCGTGAGGTGACGCCTGGTAAGTGCCCGCACGGTACAAATATTTCATCATTACCGATATCTGTGTAGAAAAGCAGATTGGCACACCCATCAATGGGTAATATGCCCTTATGATATATTTTTAATTTTTCAATAATTTGTCTCAACTTAAACAATTTTGAATCATTTAACATTTTTTATTTGTGTAATGATAATAATAGTCCAGGGAATTTACGATTCAACATTAAAAAATTATACAGCAAAGGTTTTTTTTACGGAAACCACAGACAAACGTGTGTTTGTCTGTGCGGAAACTTTTGATATGCTAATCGGCGCATTCTTCTAGCATTCCGTAAAATAAGCTTTTTCCTGGACTATAAATATCGGTTGTACAATACCTATTTTCATCATAAATACCATAAACCAATGCTCGGTTGCACTAATTTTTTAATTGGGAATTAAACAAAAATTAAAGTAAAATAAACACTTGAGTATAATGTATTTTATACATATAAAATTGTCGATTTTAATTTAATTTTTCTTTAATTCACTATTAAATATTGCTACAACCGGCTATTAAACTTCTTATTTATCATTGTTTCCGACCGAGTATCGCAACTGACGGTCATACGAGAAGGAATATTACCTTGCAAAACACGTGCTAAAAGTGATTTTATTTTGTGTTAGTGGAAATTTCGATTATGCAAGTATTTTGATTAATTATACTTTATTTGTTTAATTTTTAATTGTCTGTAGTAGTTGTTTATAGAACAATTATTTGTAGTTAATATTTCAGTAGTGCTTAGGTTTTTGAAGTGATAAAATCGTAGAAGTACTTTGTAATTTTCACTACCTATTGATGTTGGCCTTAGTTTTAGTGTGTTCTTGCAGTGTTATAGTGATCTTTTATGATTAACGCACGTAAGAGGCAAAAAGTAATACTGTCAAATAGACGGTTAACAGCAGTGGCGGCTTGCCAGGGTAGGCAGGTGAGGCAATGCATAGGAAATATATGGAATTTTTAACAAATAGGCTAGTAAAATGTGATTTATAAATACTTACAACTATTCAAGTATTATATAATTACCATTTTATTTATACAACTAAAAAATTAAACAAAAAACAAATTATAAATGGAATAAATATACCAATACAACTTATTTAAATAATACAAAAAATGTTGGTTATTGAATCACATTAAAATATTTTTTATTTCTAATTGAAACAACACTTAAACCTTAAACAAGTAAATACGAATTGAATAATAAAATAATAATATTACTTTACTTATTACTTGATTCATACGATCATATTTATTACATATTCAGTATGGTGGCGATTAGGAGTGAACATAAGGATGTAACATTTAATTTTACACAATTTCCTGCTGTCTTGTTCATTTTTCATTATATATGGGTTAATTATAAAGAATATAGTAAAGCTGAACTAAATTATTCTAAATAGAACACTGTAAGGGATAAAAATATGTAAAAATAAAAAATCATTCCATACAGTTTTTGCAAATATTTTCTCAACAATCGGCACAAAGCGGGAATATATACGAGTTACATGTGTTATCTTGTCAATCTTTTCCCTTTCTTACCCGGATCTGCGGGATGCTTTTGTCAATCACAGATGTCTTAATTATTCTTCTTACAGTGGCGCATAATTCTCTTGGAAATTTTTGCTGTATACCCTGTACAAGTTGTTTTGAAAGAAAATTTATAAAATCTGCCCGATTCATATCCTTTTAGAAGTACTAGCCATAATTAAAATAGTAACGTTGATTGAACCCGTGAGGGTTGCGTGCTGTTTGAATTGAATAAATAGACTGATTAGTTCTAGTAGTTTATTTGACTGTTGTCAGTTTAAGAATGAATACAGTTTGTACAGATATTTACAGAGGTAAACTTATAGGGTAAGTACAAAGTGGGGATCAATCGACGGCAAACGAAGATTACCGAGCAAATGCTCGCTTGAACATCCTGCCCCCGTTGAAAGGAATGCTTCAACTATGATATATGACATTACAACAAATGACATAACAAATTAGGAAATCAAAACAGAAAAGAAAACAGTTAAGGTGAGTACCTTAAATCGTGATGAAACAAGGTACAATGTAATAATTAAACATAGAAATAAAAAATAGACATAATTATGATTAAATAGCCTTATATCTAACTCTAACACTGTGTCACATTTGTTTAAACGTTTCTGTAGCACTTATTGCAGTGTCATATTTGCGTGCTTTTACACTTTATCGTCCTTCACTTTCACTTTTTTCCAACGGCAACACGCACAACTTTCGGGTAGCGCGTTTAAATGTTCCTTGCTTGTGCGCACAGTTGCCACTCGTACGTTTTTGTCTTCACCTGGGTGGATTTCGACGACGCGGCCGATTCTCCAGCAGAGCGCTGGTGCGTTGTCCTCCATCAGGACCACCATGCCCCTAATTGGAGGGGGATTGTAGAATTCGCGCGCCATTTCGCCCGAGACTGAAGCTGCGTCACATATTCACGGCTCCAGCGCTTCCAGAAGTGAGCGCGTAGATGCTCCACTAACTGCCACCTGGACAATCTGTTTAATTGTATATTGCTGAGATCACGTTCAGGTATTTCTGTCAGTGGTTGCCCTATTAGGAAATGTCCAGGGGTTAAAGGTTCCAGGTCGTTAGGGTCAGGGGAGAGAGGAGTCAAAGGGCGAGAATTTAAACAAGCCTCTATTCTAGCTAGCAGTGTTTGCATTTCACTAAACGTCAAATTCGCATTACCATCGGTTCTTTTTAAGTGGTTTTTTATGGATTTGACGCAGCTTTCCCATAAACCACCCATATGTGGCGATTTAGGAGGCATGAAATGCCATTTAATGGGTCCGTGAAGTTGGCACGTCATTGGAAGCACAAATATTCTTTTTTATATTAGTAATTAGTGCTTCGTTAGTGCTCTTTTGTGCTTCAAAAAAATTTAAAATTAATTGAACGGTTCACGAAATAATTAACATTATATGATGACGTGCCAACTTCACACTTAGCACGTCATTAATAAAATTTGAAATTACTTATTACATCTTTTGTTAGTGCTTCGTTAGTGCTCTTTTGTGCTTCAAAATTTTTTGAAATTAATTGAACGGTTTACGAAATAATTAACATTATATGATGACGTGCCAAGTTCACACTTAGCACGTCATTAATAAAATTTCAAATTACTTATTACATCTTTTGTTAGTGCTTCGTTAGTGCTCTTTTGTGCTTTAAATTTTTTTGAAATTCATAAAGCGGTTTATGAAATAATTAAGATTATTTGATGACGTGCCAACTTCATGGCATTAATAAAATATTATACTGTTTAACACATATTTTGTTAGGGCTATGTTAGTGCTCTTTTGTTCTTTATAATTTTTTTAAATTCATAGAACAGTTCATTAAATAAATAACATTTTTTTTTAATGGAAACAATATTTAACTTTTTACCTAAAAAAATCCACATACTTGTATTTTCCTGTTTTAAATTATATAAAGGCTGTTTAGCAATCTAAATACCGAAAATTATTTGGAGATGCTACAAAATGAAATTGGTCCTACAATAGACGATGTTGTGCGCCCAGATCGAGAGGTGTGGTTCCAACAGGATGGATGTTTTGCACACTAGGAACTTTAGAGAATATTTGGATCTGGTATTTCCTGGGCGATGGATTAAACGAGGGGGTATTATTGACTGGCCTGCTAGATCTCCAGATCTTGCTCCATGTGACTTTTTTTATGGGGTTACATAAAAAATCAAATTTATAAAAAAGGCACGAAAACATAAATGAGCTAAAAGATTCCATATTTAATGAATGGCATCCTATAATGGTTCTGCATTTGAATATTTATTGTAACTACTATTATCTTTATAATTACTTGTTATCCTAATTACTACAAAACTTTTCTTGCTTGAGCATATTTTGTTACGCAATATTGAATTTTTAATAAATTCATATATTAAACAAAACTGTATTTTTTAAATTTATTTATTAATCTAATATTTCTATTGTTGTTATAATTAACGATATTTGTCCAAATAGAAAAACGTCAAGCATTTATTTATTTTTTGTTCAATTCCATGGCTGTCGATATTTTCAAAGTAATTTTCGACATTTTAATGTTTAATTTCTGCCGTTACAAAGCATATAAAAGTAATTCTGTTTATTGATTTAGATGCAGAATTTTATGCCCTAAAACTGACGCGTTTTTGCTTAAAATATTTAGGCAAGCAGGGAATTGCAAAAAAATGATTTCCATGTTAATCTGCTACGTACACCTTTAAGATAGAGATACACGGTATATGAAGTGAAAATTAAAATAAATTGTTCCTTTACTAGAACTATCAACATTTTAAAAAATTCAACATTAGATGAACATAGTTCTAAAATAAACCTGCGTTTTCAAAAAGTATTTTTGAGATCTATTAGTATTTGACTATGATTTTATGACGAAAACAGCATTTCTCGTTTTCCCTATAAAATCAAAGTCATATACTAATAGATTTCTATAATACTGTTTTTAAAATGCAGGTTCATATTAGAAGTATGTTCGTCTAATGTTGAATTTTTTAAAATGTTAACTATTCTGGTACATGAACAATTTATTTGAATTTTCGCTTCATATATAGTAGGCAGGGGTAACCATTCCGCTTAACCATTTATCTAATTTTTTGTATTCAAGTTTCCGTCATACCAGCGAGGAAGTGATTAGATTCTGTTTATAAGGTGTATTATCAGAAATGAATTTTATGAAAAATAACATACAAACATCTTGATTAATGAAAAGATAATACTTGAAGTTATTTAAAAAAATTAGATTCCGTATAACATAATGTGGCACAAGGTCAGCCCATAACGCCTGCATGACCTTCGTCAGGAAATAGTGGTTTAATATTTTTCATTAATTTTCATGCAATATTTTTTTTATTCATATACTCCATTTTCCAACCGGAAGTAGTCCTTCAAATATAAATCAAAACTTTTCAAATTTTGTACTAAAGGCTTTTATATCGATGAGAACAAATATTTAATTTTAGCTGCTAGTTGTGAAATAGTGAAGTGGTATTTTACTTGAAGCTCCTAATAGATTTTAATGAAAAAACTTTAAAATAAAATCCAAAACTTTCCAAATTACATGTTAATAACTTTTATACATACATATATATATATATATATATATATATATATATATATATATATATATATATATATATATATATATATATATATATATATATATATATATATATATAGTGATTCATCGGTCTGTCCTCTCTTTATAACTCTTTTATTTTAAGTCAGATAGAAAAACTCTTCAGATAAAATTTATATGATATATTATTGTCTATCTACGTACTATATGCACTTGTATACAGAGTGTTCCGTTGAAGCGCAACAACATGTAACTTTATATTTCTTAATGGAACACTCTATATAGTTATTTATTTTGATAGTACATTAGATTTCCTTTAAAAAAGTATTAAGTAATAAGGGGTCTAAAATTACAAATTAAGAAGTTATTTACCTTTATTCGTTGAATGATATTTTTGTATCATGTTATTATTAACAAAGTAAGCTATGGATAATTTGATCAATTGTTTCGAGCATTTATTATAATTTTGCATTATTTAGTCTGTCACTAAATTTTAATAGCCTCTTTGTAATTAGTGTAATGTTTAAAATAAGTATTAATAAAAAAGAATCAAAATTTTGTATTAAATTATGGTTTTTTCCACTATGAACTATTTTTTATGAACGTAAATAACTTCTTAATTTATAATTTTAGACCCCCTATTACTTAATAGTATTTTAAAGGGAATCTAATTTACTATCAAAATGAATAAATATATATAGGGTGTTCCATTAAGAAATATAAAGTTATATATTGTTGCGCTTCAACGGAGCACCCTGTATACAAATGCATATAGTACGTAGATAGACAATAATATATTATATAAAATATATTTGAAGAGTTTTTCTATCTGACTTAAAATAAAAGAGTTATAAAGAGAGGACAGACCGATGAATCACCCTGTATATATATATATATATATATATATATATATATATATATATATATATATATATATATATATATATATATATATATACAGCGTGCAACGAAACGTGGAACATAGGACTTTAACATGGGATTTTAAAAATGTGCGGAAATTGGCTCTCCTGTACATTTTAAAGCAAAAGTACAAGAATTAATTTTTACTTAAGAAAGTCCTCATTTAATGCAATAGAATATCTGTAGCACTAGATATTTAGAAAATAAAATATGACATTTTCATCAAAATTCAGATAGCCATGGAAATAAAAAACAAATAAAAAAAAATATTAATTAAGATCATAATACTTTAATATTTAATGCTGAATTATAATAATAGACACAATGATTACAACAATTAACATCAATAACACTGAACTCAACTGAGATTTCGGTGAATATTAAAAATGGGAAATTATCAAATATTTAATAATAAAATAAATCATACAAATCGGAAGAAAAGAATAGCAGCAAACTAGAGAACTTTTATTTAAATTAAATTCTCAAATATGTCTTCATTCTACGCCAAAAAATAACCTAATCTATCATAAAAAGAACTCCTAACATTCGCTAGTTGGTAGCACGATATTTTAGTACATTCCAGAGATATTCTGTTTTTTAGTGATTCTAAATCTAGATATTTGTAATCAGTGTAAATTTTTGATTTTAGATGTCCCCATAGAAAAAAATCATTTGGCGCTAGATCCGGAGACCGTGCGGGCCAGTGAATTGGTCCGTCTCTACCAATCCATGTATCGGGAAATACATCATTAAGATATTCTTTTACAATTTTTGTATTATGAGCTGGACAGCCGTCTTGTTGCAACCATACTTCACGATCATTGGCCAGTTCTTCAATTGCCGGTCCAATATCATTTATCAGCAGATGATAATAGGACTGACCAGTTAAAGTGCCGTTAATTAAATATGGCCCAATAATATGGTTTTTTTTTTAATTCTAGTCCAAACGTTGACTTTTCGGGGATATTGTGTATGAGTCGTAACATACAGATGTTCATTATTTTTACGCCAATATCTAAAATTTTGAATATTTGGCTCATTATTGAGTGTAAATGTGCTTTCGTCGAAAAAACAAATATTTCAATAAAATGTAAATCTGCATTTGCTTTTTCCAGCATGAATTCACAAAATGTTGCTCTCAGAAACTTATCTTCTTCATTCAATTCCTGGTGTTTGCCATATTTAAAAGATTTATATTTTTCTTTTTTTAAATAATTTCTTACAGTACTAAATAGAATTGAAGTGACTTTTTCTATTTGCCACAAACTTAAATTTTTATTATTTTCAATGGCTGCAATTACATTAATTTTATTTGCTTGTCTATCTTCATCTTCATCTGCAATTGACCTTTGACACTTGAATGGTTTTAAAACACTTCCTGTTTTATTAAATCTCTCAATTACACGAAATATTGCACGAATTTCTTCATAACTATTTGCTCTGCAATGTAATTTGACAATCGAATTTTTTTCTTTGGTACTGAACAAATCCATTTTATTATGCACAGACGAACAGTGATGCAATTTATTGATTACAACAGTGTAGACACAATGATTGCAACAATTAACATCAATAACACTGAACTGAACTGTCAGTATGAGATTTTGTTTTATTTGTTTTTTATTTCCATGGCTATCTGATTTTTGACGAAAATGTCATATCTTCTTTTCTAAATATCTAGTGCTAAGATATTCTATTGAATTAAATGAAGACTTTTTATAAGTAAAAATTAATTCTAAACAACTTTTCATTCTTGTACTTTTGCTCTAAATATATATATATATATATATATATGTATATACAGGATGTAAACGGAACTAGGGAACGCGATTTTTCTCGGAAGTTATTAGAGATACAATTTTTTTGTATCTCCTATAACTTCCGAGAAAAATCGCGTTCCCTAGTTCCATTTACACCCTGTATTACAGGGTGTTTCAGGACTAGTGTAACAAACTTTAACAGCTTATTCCTGAGGTCATTTTGAGTTGCCAGAATACAAGAGGTTGAAGTTCTATAAATAACACGAAATTTTCTAATTTTTGTAATCAATGTACTTTCGGAAAACAAGAGTTATTATTGAAAAGTCATACCTTATTTGTATTAATTAATTTTATATATTAATATTAACGAATACGATTTGGACAACAAAACATACGATTCAAAATTTATATCAAATACATTAAATTATGTACATTTATTAATATTACAATGGATTTTACACTCTACTTACTTACTTACTTAATCCTGTACCTTTCTACACTCTAAAGCGCTCTATTTACAGCAGAAATATTTCAAACTTTTAACACATTTTTGGTATCACTGGTTTACACTAAAACCATTTTTTACTATTTTTAGTAACTTTTGAATTAAAACCACAGTTTAATGTCAAAATTTTACTTTAAACAACTTGTAATGAAAATTGTAAAAAAATCCGACGTTGTTGGACATTTCACCAAGACGTACATTCTATTTAAAATTTCCTCAACTCAATAATAACTCTTGTTTGATTATAGGACATAATTTATTCAATACAATATCTGCGATTATTTTATATGAAAAGTGTAATTCTGGGACTTCCGGTATAACCGGAAGTGATATCAACTTTGTTAATTTAAATACAACCTATACTAGTTTTTCATAAATTTAGATTGTATTTTTTATTCTCTTTACGACCATACCAAATTTCTTAGTATTTACCATATTCATTTGTTAAAAATACTTATCATTGTAATTTAATAACACACACACACACACACACACACATACACACACACACACACACACACACACACACACACACACACACACACAGACAGACAGACATCATCGTAAAAATGTTATTATCGGATTATAGGGATCTTAAAACGTGCTTATTTACTAAAATCTGGATATGCGATTTTTAGAATGATTCCAATACCTCTCTTAACATTTATTTCAATCTATTTCTTGCATATATTAATAATATTGTTCAATATTTTGGGCTTTGCTACATAAGCACATTTTTAGTCATTCTTGTAATACTTTGTATTGTAAGTAAAAATCTATTTATCCACAAGTATTATTTACTTAGTACAAGTATTAAACCAGCAATGCCAAATTTCTTGTTTTTCAGTGTAATCCAAGAACGGAAATTAGGCAATGCAATAATATAATAGATTCTACAGACGGAAAAGACGCTTTTACCGTCATTTTAGGTAAGGAAGATATTATCTTGGGTCAAAAAATTCGATGATGAGTTTTTAGACAATAAGCACGTTTTAGGGTCCCTAGAATACGATTTTACCATTTTTAAGATGATGTATGTGTGTGTATGTGTATATGTGTGTGTTTGTGTGTGTTTGTGTATGTGTGTGACGATTTTTTCATAGACAATAACTTCAACACTACAATTCTAAAAATTATAATTCTTTCGTATTCCTTTTCTTATTGGATTTTGGTTACTATTATTGGTCAACCTGAAGTACCCTCATTTGAAGATTTTAACAGTTTTGTTTTTTGGAAAAACACTGTTAAAATCGTTTTCTGACATTTAATGTTATTATAATATTGAAGAATATTCTAGAATCTACGAATTTTGTGCATTTTATACTTCATATAGTGAAAATGATTAGGTAGAAGACACACGTCATCAACCTGAGAAAAACCTTATAAAATGAAATATAACTTGTAGAAATTATTAGTTGTTATTATTTTTTTAACAAAGAAGAAAGAATATACTAGTATTAGAGAAACGTATATATTAATGACTTTATAATTATCTCTAAGTCAATCCTTTTTCCTTTTACGGAATATAAAATTGTTTGACAAAACATGGTCATTCTCAATAGAGTCAACGTATGGTACGAAAATAAACTACAATTATTTCAAGTAATTTTATATTCCGTAAATGGAATAACGATTGACTTAGAAATAATTGTAAATATCATTAATATATACATTACTTAATACTAGAACTTTTTTCTTCTTATTTTAAAAATAAATATATTTTTATATTTTTAAAGTTATATTTCATTTTATAAGGTTTTTTCAGGTTGATGACGTGCGTCTTCTGCGTTATAATTTTCACTATATTCAATGGATATAGAGTTAATGAAATTAAATTTCATAAATCAACCAGCCATGCTATAACCATGGAAACAACTACTATATTAAGAAAATTCTAATTGTCAGATGTTAGTGTCAATGAAAAGAAAATTAATGTGACAGAGAGATGAGTATGTTGAGATTGATGTTGGGGAAGGCACCGAAAGATAGGATAAAGATTGAGAGGATAAGAGAAATGGCTCGAGTGATAGAAGTTTCTAGAAAGATACAGAAGAGGCGATTATATTGATTTGAACATGTCATGAGAAGAGGTGAATAATATATTGGAAGAAGAAGGAACAGCTTATAGTAGTAAAAGGTGGAAGAAACAGAGGAAGACCAAAGAGAAGATGGAAGTACTGTATTGCGGAAGACTTGAGAGAAAAGGAATTGAATGAGTACGATAAGCAAAATAGAGAAATGAGTTATGAAGAAAATCAAGAATAACGATCCCTAACGAATGGGAAAAACTAAAGAAGAAGATGTCAGGGCCAAATGCAATTTACATAGTTCGTTTATGAAATAATTTTACTGGAAATGGAATCTTTTGCAAGAAAATATATGTATGGAATTTGTACATAATACAAAGAATTAACGGAAAGTAATATGCTAGCCACATCAGATCTTTTTATTCAAATATCACTGCGATTTTGACTATGGTCTCTGTACCTTCCTTATTTTATTAATGGCGTGCTAAGGGTGAAGTTGGCATCATATAATGTTAATTATTTCGTGAACCGTTCAATTAATTTCAAAAATGTTTGAAGCACAAAAGAGCACTAACGAAGCACTAACAAAAGATGTAATAAGTAATTTGAAAATTTATTAATGACGTGATAAGTGTGAAGTTGGCACGTCACCATATAATGTTAATTATTTCGTGAACCGTTCAATTAATTTCAAAAATGTTTGAAGCACAAAAGAGCACTAACGAAGCACTAACAAAAGATGTAATAAGTAATTTGAAAATTTATTAATGACGTGATAAGTGTGAAGTTGGCACGTCACCATATAATGTTAATTATTTCGTGAACCGTTCAAATAATTTCAAAAAATTTTGAAGCACAAAAGAGCACTAACGAAGCACTAACAAACGAAGTAATAAGCAATTTGAAATTTTATTAATGACGTGCTAAGTGTGAACTTGGCACGTCATCATATAATGTTAATTATTTCGTAAACCGTTCAATTAATTTTAATTTTTTTTGAAGCACAAAAGAGCACTAACAAAGCACTAATTACTAATATAAAAAAGAATATTTGTGCTTCCAATGACGTGCCAACTTCATGGACCCCCATTTAATGCTCAATTTGGACATTTCATCTTGTATTTTACCCTAGACTTCATCGTTTTTAAGAGTCTGACAATTCTTTTAATGAGTTATTTGCGCCGACAAAATTAGTAGCGTTATCCGAGTAAATTTCAGATGGGAGACCGCGGCGACCAATAAATCTTTTAAAGACACCTAGAAATTCATCAGTCGATAAGTCTGGTACCAAATCAATATGGACGGCCTTCGTTGAAAAACACACAAAAACCGCTATATACGACTTGATAAGTCGTTTACCGCGACCTCGCGATTCCTTTGTAAGCATTGGTCCATCATAATCCACACCTGATATTAAAAAGGGACGTGATGGTTGAACTCTATTAGTGGGAAGGTCACCCATTTTAGGACTTGATTTTTTTGGGTTTGCCCTAAAGCATTTTGTGCAGTGATATAAAACTTTTCTAATCACACTTCTTCCTGATATTATCCAATATCGTTGGCGTATTGCAGCCAACGTGGCCTGGGGGCCGGCATGTAAATGTCTTTCATGAATTTGTTTTATTATTAATTTTGTGACGAAATGATTTTGTGCTAAAATAACGGGATGTTTAACATCATGCGCAATAGGTGCATTCTTTAGTCTACCGCCTACTCGAATTAAGCCCGAGTCATCAACAAAGGGATCTAAAGATAATAATTTTGATGATTTAGGGAGTGGTTTGCTTTCTTTCAGATTTTTTAACTTATTTACAAATTCATTTCTTTGTATTAGTCGCACTAGATTGGTGGTAGAGTTTTCGAGGTCTTCAGCCGACAACGAGTCTGTTAATTTGTTATTTTTATTCTTACAGTTATAAATAAATCTAAAAACCCAGGCATACACTCTTTGTAATTTTTCAAACTTAGAAAATTTTGATAAGTCCAATGTACATTCATTTGATAAAGTTGAGTGCATATCGATTCGTGTTCCTGGAATTTCAAGTTTTTTATTAATAACTGACTGCGGCCAAAGTGATTCATCGGTTTTTAAGAAATCTGGTCCCGTAAACCATAATTTATAATTTGTTAATTCTGACGGTAGTGCTCCATTTCCAGATTTCCAAACTGTATGTATATGACTTGGTACTGATTCGTCCCATGCTAATTTAATTGCCCATAACTGCTGTAGAATAATTTTAGCCTTCATTATGATAGGACCGATTAAACCAGGATCAAAGATTTGCGCCATTGTTGATAAGATATTTCTTTTTGTTATTTTACTTGGAATTGAGTTTAGCTGAATTTTGAATTTAAAAATGTCTAATTTTGAATTCCAATACAGACCTAATACTTTGTAGAATTCGTCGTTACAAAGGCTAATCTCGTTGTTATTGATATGATGATCGTCTGTTATAGAAATATCCTTATAATTTGATACGAATTTCCTACGTTCGAAATCACCTTGCCTTAAAATATCGGTTATTTGATTTTTTAACTCGTGTAGTTCTGAGACTGAATCAGCACCGATTAATAGGTCATCCATATAAAATTCGTTACGTATTACCTCGCAAGCCCTTGGCGAATTAATGTCGTTCTCATCAGCTAACTGTTTTAAACATCGAGTGGCTAGGAAACTCGCGGGTTTAGTACCATATGTAAGCGTGGTTAGTTTAAATGTTTGGACTGGATTATTTGAACGATCCCGCCAAAATATTAATTGGAGATTTGTATCCTCAGGATCTACTTTAATTTGACGGTACATTTTTGCAATGTCCGCATTCAACGCGTATTGATGCAGTCTAAATCGTATGGCTATTGGAAACAAATCTGATTGTATAACAGGACCGGACATCAAATTATCGTTAAGACTGCGACCGTTTTGACTAATTAAGGACGCGTCAAAAACCACCCTGAGTTTTGTTGTAGTACTAGCTTCTTTAAAAACAGCGTGATGAGGCAGATAAGAGTGAGGTGTGTTATTTTCCTGAAATGACTCCGTGACCACTTCCATATGATTTAAATTTCGATATTCTGCAATAAATTTTGAATATTCTATTCTTAATTCGGGGTTATTGTTTAATTTACTGTAGAAACGTTTCAATGCTAGAGCTTTGGTTTCGCCTAGTTCCAAATTGTCGTTTTTTAAGGGAAGTTCAACAACAAATCTACCAACTGGATCTCTCAAAGTATTAGCTTGAAAGTGTTTTTCACAACCTATTTCCTCTTGGGTTAGAATTTTGCAGATGTTATGACCGTTATTTATATTTTCTTCAAAGAAATTTTGTATTTGCCTTTCTAAAAGGTTATTAACCGTTATTGCTGTATTGCACGATGTTTGCCGAAAAGTGTCATTGTTAGCGCCTGCAATAAACCCGAAATGAGTTTTCTGAAGGACTAATCCGCTATAGTCAAATTTTTTGACTCTGTCGGGTATAGTAATAAAACTATAAATATCGCAATTATAATAAAGCGGCATATCCTTTGCTTTCTGCAGTATAATACTGTTTGGCATAGGCCCATATTTTTGAGCCGCTCTATTCATGCATTGAATCAAACGTCTACCAGGTATGTATAGGAAAATAGCCTTACAGTCCTTTAACATAAAGTCTATTTTTGTTCGAAATAATATCTGATACTGCAGTTTTCATTCCCATAAGATAGTAATTCGAACAAAAATAGACTTTATGTTAAAGGTTATTAAGGTTGTTAAGGTTATTTTCCCAAACATACCTGGTAGATGTTTGATTCGATGCATGAATAGAGCGGCTCAAAAATATGGGCCGATGCCAAACAGTATTATACTACAGAAAGTATAGGATATGCCGCTTTATCATAATTGCGATATTTATAGTTCATTTATAGTTTTATTACTGTACCCGACAGAGTCAAAAAATTTGACTATAGGAACCTTTATATGCCCTATACACAAGAGATTCCAAAATAGTTCGGCGCCTATGAGCAGGTCTACTTTATTGGCTTCATAGAATTGAGGATCGGCTAGGAATAAATTGTTAGGAACAATGAAACAATTAATATTTGCAGAGAATGAATTATATTTTGATTTGATATTAACAGACACTTGTTTATTCGTCGAACTAATTGTACCGTTTAGTCCTTTAATTTCCACATGAGCAGGGGTTGATTTTAAATTCAACTCCTCAGCCATAGAATGAGTAATATAATTTGACATCGAACCCTGGTCTAAAAATGCCCTGCATGGCCGATATTCATTTTTTGAATTTTTTATCAAAATAATTGCTGTGGACAAAAGAACGGAAATGGCCCTGGTAGGTAGATTGTGGCTTAGTCGTAGCTGCTGAATTTATAGTTGATAATTCATTATCGGAATGCGGAAGTGTATGGTGTTGTTTATTGCAGGTACGACATTTCGAATGAGAATGGCAATTTGTCACTAAATGATTGTTTCTAAGACAGTTTGTGCATAATTTAAGACCTTGCGCTTCATTTAATCTTTCTATTGAATTGAGTTTTAAAAATTTATCGCATTGAGTAATATTGTGCGTTGTGTTTTTGCAAAATAAACAAAAATACTTTTTGTTTTGAATAGTCGCATAAGAGACAGTCCGAGCTTTATATGAGTTATGATTTTGCGCTTTTGCACCAGTGTTAGCATTTGGAGTTGAAGCAAATTTGTTTAAATTTACTGATGCTGCGTTTAAAGATTCTAATACCAAACAACGTTTCTCTAAAAATTTGATAAGTTGTTGATATGTCGGTACTTCGGTTTCTAAAGAGGACTGCCACTCACGTTTAGTAACAAAATCTAATTTTTCGCTTATTATGGGCACTATTAAGGCATGCCAAGTATCAATTTCAATATTTAATGTTTTTAGCGAAGTTGTACTAGTGGTGACATTATCTAATAATTCGCGTAGCATTACTGCTGATGGTTTTGTAAGAGAGGGCGCATTAATGATTGTAAAAATGTGATCCTGTACGATTAATCGCGTGTTTTTAAATCGTTTTTCTAAGATATTCCAGGCCTTTTCATAATTGTTTTCGTCTATTGTTAGGGAATTTATAGCCCGTAGCGCTTCATCCCGCAAACATGATTTTAAGTATTGAAGACGTTGTCGATTGTTCAAGGCCTTGTTTTCATCTATAACGGATTTAAAGTTATTTGAAAAGTCTAACCAATCCTTATAATTACCGCTGAATGTATTCAGATTAATAACGGGTAAATTTCGTAGTTTCATTTGATTGGGTGTTTGCTGGAGCAATGCTTGAAAACGATGGAGATGGTGAACCATCCAGAATATCTTTGATTTTTGAAACTAAGTCGCAATATTTATCCTCAAATTCCCCTCGTTTCATCATGTGTTCATCAACGGTGTTTTGTTGTTTTGTCTAATTGCTCTATTTCGTATTGAAGTTGTTCGAAATCTTTGCGCGCATTGCTGAGAATTTCTAGGAGCGCATTTAACTGATTTATACTGTGTTTTCTTGTATCAAAAGAGTTCATGAAATCGTCAATTCTTTTTAGTTTTATATCTATAGCATTACGCTGGGCTTGATAATGCTCTAATTTTGTCATTTTGAAATTTGATTATTGAAATGCGAAATAATATTTGTTAGCTTTTAAGACTTGCTTTATTGAAAGGGATCGAATTCAAAGGAAAAGGCAACCACTAACCTGGTGATGGTAGACGTCAATCTTCGCTTTGGGTGGAATCTTGAACGCGCAGGCCTGTCGTGGAGCTCTTGAAGATGCTGCTGAGTGCCCAAGGATGTAGATGATGGATGCAATTGCCCTTGTCACCGCCTTTGACGTCTCTTGGACACACTTGTATTTAAAATGTTTCACTAACTTTTCACAATTTTAAGTGATAAATTTTGATTAATATTTATTTATCTGGCTCGAAGGACCATGATTGAACCCGTGAGGGTTGCGTGCTGTTTGAATTGAATAAATAGACTGATTAGTTGTAGTAGTTTATTTGACTGTTGTCAGTTTAAGAATGAATACAGTATGTACAGATATTTACAGAGGTAAACTTACAGGGTAAGTACAAAGTGGGGATGAATCGACGGCAAACGAAGATTACCGAGCAAATGCTCGCTTGAACAAACGTAAACGGTGACATGGTGTATATTTTACCCCAATAATCTTTTTAATTAAAATAGAATTTAAAGAAAACCAACTGATTCTGTTTTAAACTGGTGAAACTAGTGAACGACACCCATCTAGGGTAGATAAAGCCACAGTACCGTAGCTATTGGTGCTACATTTAAAAACAGCTGGGGTCATGAGGGCACAATGTCACCAGTAGAGAATATATAAAAAAATAACAATGCGGAATTTGAAAACAAAATTATATTTGAGATCGATTGTAATTCATTTTAGAGACGTTGCAATTATTAGCATGGTTTTGTTATAGGAATCAAATAGGGATTTATGGGTCGATTCTGTTCACATCTGTTGTCTTACAGATCTATAAATATTTAAATAATGTACAATATCGCAACTAAAGGTGCCACTCTTATTTATAATTATTTATAATTTTATATTAATCAACAAAAATAGTTTTGTTTTTGTTACTTTTTTTACATATTTACAGATTTGTAAGACTTACAGATGTGAACAAAATCGATCCATTAATTTTCTAGTTTGCAATAATTTTGTTCGCTACTATGCCGTGAATATGAATAAATAAAAGGTAAGTCCGTAAATCTTCCTTTACAGAAATAGTTAAAAATAGTATATATTAATCAAAATTATATTGTGTTTTTAGGATATGGTTATGTATTGTTATATTTGAATTTTATGTCTTTTTGATGTCTGAAGAGGACGAATTAATACGGAACTATTATTACTATTGTTATTAACAAAACAAATTCTTGATCATAAAGCGTTCCATTCACTTTTAAATTGTAAAATTATCAGAAAAATATCTCCTGTCAATTCCACTCTGTTTATACCAATCTAGTATAATAATAATAATAATTCCATCCCTAACGAAGTAGAGGAAGCCATACGAATACCTGGCCAACCCGAGGATGAAGGACGATGACGATGCTGTCACCCCCAGCCCTGAAATGAAATGATATGTAAAATAACAACTGTATACATACTTACCTCTACTTACTTAAATCATCTATTGTATTATACTTGCCTTCAAAGGCCGTTTGTACAATTTTACCTTTATAAAACAGTGAAAAATAAAGATAATAATAATAATAATAATAATAATAATAATAATAATAATAATAATAATAATAATAATAATAATAATAATAATAATAATAATAATAATAATAATAATAATAATAATAATAATAATAATAATAATAATAATAATAATAATAATAATAAAAGCTGTACTAAGAACAATTATGCGACACTTGGTGAAACTGTTCTAAATAATAATGTATTCTACCACGAGTTTCAAACGAATGAGTGCTTGAATTGCCCTCTGTAACGTGTGTTTTGTACTACGTATTTTCTCTGTCGAGGCTTTCATTTACATTATTTTTTTTTTATAAAAGTATTTTACAATTTCCATTAAGGGATATTTTTGATATAATTATTAGGTTGGTGATAGTGATTTGTGCTTTCTATTCTGTCCGTTACCTGGATGTTTAGTGTATTTATTGCAGTCATGCTAATCTTGAATAAAATATCACCAAAAATCGTTTAAGAATGAAGCTCATTTTACCATCAATATGCGCGCTAGAATGTGACATTCTAATTCACATACAGAGAAAATTAAATTCCTAATATGACAGAATTTTATGTTGGTTATATATTTCGGATAATTTTACGTCGTTTTTTACCTCTCGCTAAGAGAGATTTCTCAAAAACTATAATACTTAATATCTGTTATTTAGTCTACATATTTCTCAATCGGACATTACTAGGAAGAGCTGAAAAGGTTTTGGTAATAAGTAATTGGACTTTTATTCTATTTTTTATAGATTTAAAGATAAAGAAATATAAGGTATATAATAACTCATTGTAATAAATCTCACTACCCAAATAATTTTATGGAAACCAATTGAAAATTTAAAATGTTTGTAAGATAAATGTCAATGTCAAAAATCAAGAGATATTACTGACGATTTTTTCTGGGAATAACATACATTATATTATTTCTTATTGTATAAATAGTTAAATATTTAAAACTATATGTATATTACATATACTCTTAAAAAAATACTGTCAATCTCGACAATGAATTGAAAACATTTCGAAAAATTAGAAGAGGACAAAATTTCTTCATGGAATGCATTTAAAATTATAAAATCTGAATATAAAGAACCGATGTAAGTACAATTTTCGGTGTAGAGTGTAGGTATACAAGAAATGTTAAATACAACAGGGCGCGAGCAGTCATGTGACTTTGTTGGCCTTGACAAGCAGATATGGGGGCCCGTGTCAGAATGACAGCTAGTAATAATGTACATAGGTGTCAAATATTATAATTTTTTAAATCTAAATTTAGTGATATTCCATTTCCATGTGATTAATTTTCCTCAACATGTAAATTCCACACTTGTGGTGACAAATTAATTACGTGACTTTAAAAAAATCTTGATATTTTAATGAAAAATTATGACATTTGACATCTATATAGATAATTACTAATTGTCATTTTAAAAGTCAATGGACCAGTTTATGAGCAAGAAATTATTTTGGTAAGAGCAGTAGTAATAATAGTTTAAAAAAATTCGTTCATACTCCACCTTTTCCCAAACTAAAAAGAAAAATCTCTACGTAACTATGGTAGTAACAATCTAATGTCATTAATTGAGATTCCAAAATGAATTAAAATCGGTGCCTCAGGCACGCACGGACTCGAGATCCCATTCTTTAATTATTATTGTAATAATAGTACCTAATTTTTACACTAAAATGTATGAAAATGAAATAGATGATTTTTTATTTATTTATAGCCTGTTATAAAAATATTCGCAGTAATGTTTGTGTTATCCTACTACTTTTATGTTTACAATTTCATGAAACAACTTTTGTGCTGTTATTTATTCTGTTTTATTTTATATTTACCTACTATTATGTTTACAACTTTATAAAACAACTTTTGTACCAACTTTTACTTACTTTAATTTTATTTTTATTGTAATTAAAATTAACATTGGTATACTGCATTCGTTATTTATGTAAATAACATTAGAAAATAAATAAATAGCAAACAGTTTATTTAAAGAAACAGCAAAATAAATGTGTTTAATTTTTTTTTTTATATTTTTCTTTCATAATGAAGTCATTACGAGACCCAATTGCGTAACGAACGAACCTTCATTTTGATACGTATTTTTTTTGTTTTAGATGGTTTGTACTAGAATAGTGTTTCTCAAACTTTTGGTTACCGCGACCCTATAAAACTTTTCACAACATTATCGCGACCCAGCGCTGAACAATGGGAGTTTCCAAAGCAAGACCTTTTTACAGATTGTATTGTATATCAATTTTAGCCTTAAGTATGTTGTAATTAAACTAAGATAAAGATAATGATTACTTATAAATTATTTTAATAAAAAAGACAAATTATTTAATAATTTTGTGATGCCACGTCCCAATTTCGCAAACTTCATATTCTTGGGGCCTGTGCATATGTTCCGTTGTTATGTTTGATTGTTTGACTTTATGCGCAGTGGCGTAGTAAGATGTAAATTGGCCCGTGAATGAACCAAATACAAAAAAAGTAACTGAGTCCCAAAAAGGCTTAAATTTTAAGCTAGGTTTAAATAAACAAAATGAAACCAATATTTTGACAGAAATATAATATAATTCATTTTACATTTCATTTCGATGCAATATTGTTAATTTAAGCCAAGTTTAATATTTAAGTTACGTTGGTGGAACCGGCCATGGCAATGAATCTATAACTTTTAATAGGCTTTAATTTATGCCTAAAAATACATTGCGTCCCATGCGACCCCTTAGCTCGTAAAACTGTGTCCGCTGCATTCTGCTTGCGACACTACTATTTATGCGTTTGTACGTGTCGCTGTACTGTATTCACTCTACTCTCTAGGGGACAAGATATGACGTCTGAAGCAATTTCCAACAACTTTATTAATTTTGAAAAACTGAAAATATTAAAGATTGCAAGAAAACAATATGAGAAACAATTTTCTAGGAAATTACATATATTTCGGAATCGGTTTCATTTAAGAATAAATGGGGACTCTAAGGTTGAAAATCGCTGTACTAGATGACTACGTAAATTTTCGAACGTCAAACCCGAGAATGTAAAAATTTCAATATAATGGCAATCCAATGTTACCAACTACAAAATTACACATACAAATTTCTCTAAATTAACTCAATTTAATATAGCAGTTTCTTTAAATATTTTAGTACATAAAAGAAACAAAATATAAAGGACTCATTTTATAAGAATTTTCGCACTTGTCATTTCTAAATATCGACGTGTGCGAAAAAAAGCATGTCTTATAAAACTCGTTCCACAAGCTTTAATGAATAATCAATTGTACGTGTTACCTACTTTTATCCATTCTTAACAAAGAGCTACTGTTAAATTTTGAATTGTTTCTGATATGGGTTATAGTCTTATTAGCGCAGACACGTTTCCTTACCGTATTCCATATTTTCTCGATGGAATTTAAGTCAGGGCTATAATCAAGCAACCGAAATTACAGAAGAGTAATAAGTACTCGTTTATTTACCGAATTGTCAGAAGGCTTATCAATCAAAATAAGTTTAGTATTTAAGTACATTGAAATACCAGCTCATATTAGTGCCACTAATAAATGATCTTCTTCTTGAGGGTATGATGTATGCAATATTTTGAACACCGTTTCCCTAGCCTTTTCCATGCGCGTTCTGTCAATCTAATGATCGCAAACAGAAATTCATTCACGAGTAATATGAGCAAAGCTGGACAAGGAACATATTTTCGAGGAAATGGCTTAACCATATTTGTGGAACTTTCGACGAACGATTCATGCAGAACTTTTCGTTTCATTACATCAGGTAATTTGATAATAAACAAGTGATGAAATGCCGTATTCACACACAAGCATGTAATAGTACCTACATAATGACTTCTAGTGTATTCTTTAGGCCAGACTATATTTTGTAATCGAATTTTAACAAACATGTTCACATTCTGTAATGTAAGTACTGGCAGTGTAAAAACAACACACCAAGAGTCGTTAACGAACAATAATTAAAAATATATTATTATTATCGGAATCTTTGTATACTGGCAACTTTTAAAGAAAGTGTTTGTTTTTATTTTTTCCCTCATTTTACAGATCAGTGATTCTTTTGTTAACTAATAGTTTAGAAGTTATTTGAAAAAGAAAAAAAATCAACAAAATTATGTTTTTCATCATTATCTAATGCTATATGAGAATTTTTGGAAAAACAAAAGCACATCTGAGATGGCGCACAAAAAATTCCATTTAACCGATATTGTATCTCTTATAGTTCTCGAGATCCCAATAGGGGCATCTCTAATGGGACCTACTGTATATTACTCTAAAATATATTTCCTCCTTTTGACGTCAGTAATATCATTAATTAATGTAATGAAAATTGTGTTTATCATTATTGTTTGCGTAACAAGCAGCTCAGTCCTTGTTCAAATTACAATATTTTAAAACAATTATTGTATTCTATACAATTTTGGTCATCTGAATACCAAAAATTGTAGAGTTTGCAATAATTTTTTGGTAATTCAATTATTGTTTTGTATACAACATTGGTTCAGAAATAATGTTCACGTGAATTGCAATTTAGTGTATACCAAACAATAATTGCTTTGATTAGAATATTGTTTTCTAACAAGTGTCACTAGAATCAAGCTGAATGACGTGAAGCTCAAGTGATCGTAATCGATTAATGGGAACGTTATTAGTGACAGTTAAATAACTATAAAGAAAAACAAGAAAATGTTGTTTTGTTTATTCTAATGTATGTAAATGTAAACATAATAAAGCTATTCTATTCGGTAATTCTTACTTATAAACATCTGTCATAAATCATTTTATCAGTTGTTCAATTACTGCAAATGTCATTAAAGTTGTACACTCTTAAATTATGGCCGAGTGATTGCTGTAACATAATTATTTATTAGTGCTGACCTAAAATTTCAATTCACTTTAAAAATCTTAATGCATGTAACGTAATGGTTTTTTCACTTTTGTTTATAATGTCTTATCAAATAATAGATGTATACATATAAATCTTTTCTCTCTTAATTATTAAATAAAAAATATATTCATTGATTTATACTTTCCTAGTCTAATTTATTTTCTTTACCGTATTTGAAGATAATATAAAAGTAGAACGATTTAAAATTAATAATAAAATAATTGAAACGAATATGCATTTTTCAATTATACTAATGGATATGTATTATATTATGTTGATCACTAAAAGGTGAATGAATATTAAAATAGAAAAAAAAATCTGTTTTGGCCAGCACAATACCTCTCGCCACTTTAATTTTTGGTTACATAAGTATTGTATTTAACATTTCTTGTATGTATATCCTCTACATCAAAAATTGTACTGATACCTATTTTTTATATTTAGATTTTTTACCTCTCACTAAGAGAGGTATTGGATTCATGCTAAAAATCTCATATCCAGATTTTAGTGAATAAACACGTTTTAAGGTCCCTAGAATCCGATTATAACATTTGTACGATGATGTCTGTGTGTGTGTGTGTGTGTGTGTGTGTGTGTGTGTGTGTGTGTGTGTGTGTGTGTGTGTGGATGTGTGTGTGTGTGTGAGGTTGTTGGGGGTACGATTTCTCAAATTCTATAAGACTAAAGACCTGTGTAACTATGGATTCCTCAATCTAACAGTAACGGGAAGAGTAGAATAGGTTCTGGTAACAATTGGACAACCGGAAGTGGTAGTTTCTAAAAAAAAAATTCTAAATATTATTTTTGAAAATTTGTTACTACAAATAATAAAGATAATTAAATTCTCAATCTGACACGTTTTTTTTATTATTATTATATCTCGTATAGGTTTGGAGATATAGTATATAATAATATAGAATAATCTGTTGTAATAAATCTCGTTGCCCAAAAAACAGTTGAGATATTTAAATTTTTGTAATTGACAAATAAATGCAAAATCTCAGTGTCAGATTTTTCTGAGAGGTGCGAGTACATTTAATATATATTATTAATTAAATATGTATTTCAATTATAGGTATTTTAATATTACATATGTCCTTAAGAAATACCGCTAATACCGTCAATGAATTTGAAGAATTTTGAACATATTAGAATACTAGGACAAAATTTCTCATATAACGAAAGAAGAGAAACAATTTCAATTATTTGTGTGTACAACAAATGTTCGTTACTTATAGGGCGCGAGCAGTCATGTGCCTTTGTTGACCTTGGCAAGCAGATATGAGGATCCGTGTCAGAATGACGGCTAGTAATTATTTACATAGATATCACAATTGTTACATGCCATAATTTTTCATTCAAAATTTCAAAATATTCTGATGTTTATTTGTCATCCATAGTATGGAATATACCTGTCGAGGAAAGTAATCCTCATGGATTTGGAAAATCATAATATTTTGAATGAAAACTTATGATACTTGACACTTATGTACATTACCAGCTGTCAACACGGACCCCCATATCTACTTGCCAAGGCCAACAAAGTCACATAACTGCTCGCGCCCTATGCAACATAAAATAAAACTGGCGAGAGGTATTGTGCTGGCCACAACAGATTTTTAATTTTAAATTCATTCTATAGAATGCGACAGTCATGTGACTTTGTTCGCCTTGACAAGCAGATATGGGGGCCCGTGTTAGAATGACAGCTAGTAATTATAGATTATATATATATCAAATTTCATATTTTGTCAAGTTCAAGTGGTTAATTTGTCACCAGGGGTGTAGAATTTACTTATCGATGAAAACAAACCATATGCGATTGGAAAATTATGACATTATACATATATGTAGTTGTCTCTCTGACACGTGCCCTCATATCTGCTTGTCAAAGCCAACAAAGTCATAAGACTGCTCGCTCCCTATGAAAAAATTCTGTTCTACTCTTCTAATTTTTCGTCATTTTTCGAATTCATTGTCGGAATTGACAGTATATCTGAAGGGTAATATACCTATAATTTTAAATATTTAACTATTAATACAATAAGAAACAGGGCTGTGCGTCTACACGTAATCTATGATAGATTACATACATGCGTAAAGAATGTGTAAACAATGGAAAGAATGATGTCAAATGAAGACAATCTGTAGAGAATATAAAGTATGTAAACTTTACATATATTGCTCATGCACTCTTATAGATTTAGCGAAATACACTTGATTTCTTATTTAACCAAGTCCAGAGTCCAGTAAAAGTTACTGATTAAAATGGGAGAAAAGCGAACGAAAATTTTAAAAAGTTAAATTTGCTTTAAAGCACGTAATAGACAAATACAAAATACTATCTTAAGCTTAAGCATTTTGTGACAAACAATTATATAGTTATAATCTTTTCAGGAATTAATAGTTTGGTTTTTATACTATTTTTACCTTCCGTCACCTTTAGGTAAGGTCAAAAAATTCAATGATGAGTTTTTAGTGAATAAGTACTGGATGAACCCGTGGGGGTTGCGTGCTGTTTGAATTGAATAAATAGACTGATTAGTTGTAGTAGTTTATTTGACTGTTGTCAGTTTTAGAATGAAATAGTATGTACAGATATTTACAGAGGTAAACTTACAGGGTAAGTACAAAGTGGGGATGAATCGACGGCAAACGAAGATTACCGAGCAAATGCTCGCTTGAACAAGCAGGTTTTAGGGTCCCTACAATCCGATTTTACCATTTTTACAATGATGTCTGTATGTATGTGTGTGTGTGTGTGTGTGTGTGTGTGTGTGTGTGTGTGTGTATGCGTGTTTGTGTGTGTGTGTGTGTGTGTGTGTGTGTGTGTGACGAAAGTTTCGAATCGCATAATTTCAATACCACGATTCCAAAAGTTATAATTTTTTCATATTTCTCAAGTTTACATCCAGAAGAACAAGTGATTAGATTTTGGTTATAAATGGCCAACCAGAAGTACCCTTATTTGAAGATTTTAACAATTTTTCTTGAAAAAAACGAAGTTAAATATCATTTATTTACATTTAACGTTATTATAATTTGAAGAATATATAATTCTCTATACGATTTGATGGCATTTTGTACTTAATATTAGATAATAAAGATAATAATTTTCATAAAATAGCCAGATATGCTAACCATGGAAACTGCTAATATATTCAGATAATACAAATTGACAGATGTCAGTATCAGTAGCACCGTTCAATGAAGTAAGCAGTTCAAGCAAATGCTAGGTAAGCAAACGCGACTTGTTGCTTAGTATACTGAAAAAATTGCTAGCTATATGACGAACTGATATTCACAAATATCATCGAGAAAGTTATACAGTTGTCAAATATAACATGTGTATCTCTCATCTCCCATTTATTGGTCTGGAAAGTTATAAAAAATGAATTTATAGGTATGTACAGTTATTTGCAGATAGTGGAATTAATTTTGAACATTTTTTTAGGTCTAAGAAAATACTTCAAATTTAACGACGTTATGAACATTTATCACAAAACTTTGAAAGCCTTTTTGACATGTAATTAATATAAACACACCATAATATGAGATAGAAACAGTACAAGTTAAATTCATATATGTATAATTTGCATTTCCCGCCATTATATTTCATAAGTTTGCAAGACAAGCGAGAAATTTGGCGCTTAGATTGCTTGCAAGCAAATCAAGCAAAAGCTAGGCTAGCAATGTCGTTCAACAAATCATACTTCCGATTGTTTGTTTTCGATACGTCAATGAATGAAAGAATAACGGAAATAACTTTATCAGAAGTTTCTAGAAAGATACAAGTGAGACGATTACATTGGTTTGAACATGTCACGAGAAGAGATAAAAATATATTGGAAGAAGAATGAATTGCTTAGTAATTGAAGAAACAGAGGAAGACCAAAGATAAGATGGAAGGACAGTATTGCGAAAGACTTGAAAGAAAAGGAACTGAATTAGAACTACACGCAAAACAGAAATGAATGGAAGAAGAAAATAAAAAATAGCGGCCCGTAACGAATGGGAAAAGCTAAAGAAGAAGAAGCTGTCAGTGTCAAGTGCAATTTGCATAATTTGTTTATGAAATAGTTTTACTAGAAATTTAGAATCTTTTGCAAGAAAATTTATGTATGGAATTTATACATAATACACGGGATTGACGGAAGGTATTGTGCTGGCCACATCAGATTTTTTTAATACTGAAGAAAAAATCTGATGTGGCCAGCACAATACCTTCCGTCAATCCTGTGTATTATGTGCAAATTCCATAAATAAATTTTCTTGCAAAAGATTCTAAATTTCCAGTAATATTATTTCATGCAAATGGCACTTGACACTGCCATTTTCTTCTTCTTTAGCTTTTCCCATTCGTTACGGGTCGCTAATTTTTATTTTTTTCTTCCATTCATTTGTTTTGCGGGTCATCCTCATGTCAAAATTTTTCATTCAAAATTTCATTTTTTGGTATTTTATGATTCCTTTTCTCGGCAACTGAATTTCACACCCCTGATAATAAATAAACCACATGATATAAGAAAATCATGAAATTTTGAATGAAAAATTATGTCATTTGTCAGTTATGGACGTAATTATTAGCTGTCATTTTGACACGAGTCCACATTGGTATCTGCTTGCCAAAGTCAGTACAGTCACGTCACTGATCCTATATTTCCAGTTAAATTATTTAATAAAACTATGCGAATTGCACTTGACACTAACATCTTCTTCTTCTTTAGTTTTTCCCATTTGTTAGGGGATCGCTATTTTTTATTTTCTTTTTCTACTAATTTTTGTTTTGCGTGTCGTCCTCATTCAGTTCCTTTTCTCTTCTTTCATCTTATATTTGGTCTTTCTATGTTTCTTCCACCTTCTGTTATAAGCTATTCATTCTTCCAATATACTCATCTCTCCTCATGACATGTTCAAATATTGAAATAGCGTTTGAATACTTGATTTTAATATTGTATTAAAATGTTGTTTTTTGTATGTAACCATAGAAATGATTATAATAGTTGGGAATGACAAGTTGTTATAAAATATATGTATGTCAGTGATATAGAAAATATATTAAAAGTTATAATCCTGTTTGATTGTGTATTCTCTGATATTTTGGCTCACATCCATTCCATTAATAAAGTTAACAGGTTATGGGCCCAGGAACGTGGCAGTAAACTATTCTTTTGACAATTTAATGTGATTGAGCAAAAATAAATCAAACATGGATTTAAAGCATTTTCAAATACAAAAGTTCAACGGTAAAAATTTCCAATTATGGAAATATCAAATGGAAATTATATTCAAATCTGAATCTAATCTATTTGAGGTAATAAACGGAACAAAGTGTCGTCCAGTGGAATTAGCTGAAACACAAGAATGGGATAAAGTTAATGCTAAGGCCATGCTACTCATTTCCTCTAGTATGGAATATGAACAGTTACAAACAGTAATAAGTTGCCATACAGCAAAAGATATGTGGAGTCGAATCAAAGCGATACATGAGCAAAGATCGTCAATAAATAAAATTCAACTTAAACAGGAATTTTTTAGTTATAAAATGTCTACCACTGACAGTATTGCTCAACACTTAAACAAAATTGATTCATTAGCACAATCTCTTTCAGATATAGGTGAAGGAGTATCTGAAGTAGATAAAATTGCTAAAGCTTTAGGAAGCTTACCACTAAAATTTAACAACTTCGTTACTGCTTGGGATTCATACGACGAGAATAAACAGACGTATGATAATTTAACTGCACGATTACTTAAAGAAGAACAGCGTTTGTCGCAATCCGAAGAAATAGAAACTGCTTTTTCAGCGTTAAAAATTAAAAAGGATAAGAAGAAAAATAGCAATCAAAATTCATTTCAGAATAAGAAAAATGTAGAATGTTTTTATTGCAAAAAGAAAGGCCATTTCAAATCTGAGTGTTGGAAAAGACAAGCAAATCAAAACAGAATAAATAAAAACAAGGCTGAAGACAAAACAAATAATCATACAGCGTTAAGCGTCGAACTTAAAAACATGACAATACCAGTAAGTGAAGATGATTGGCTAGCAGACAGTGCTGCATCCAGACATATGTCATATCGAAGAGAATGGTTTACAACATTTTCAGAATTTGAAAACAATTCAAGTATGGTACAAATAGGTGACAATACACAAATTAAAGTTGAAGGTTTTGGTTCAATTGAAGTTATCGCCTTGGTCAAGGGCAAGTGGGAGCCAAGAACAATTGAAAATGTGCTATATGTCCCTAGTTTGCGAAAGAATCTATTTTCAGTGGGAGCACTGACAAGTAGAAACTATAAAGTAATATTCAGAGAAAATAATATGGAAGTCTTTAGTAACAAACTATTAGCTAGTGGGATAAAACTAGCAAATCAATGCTATAAAATGTTATTTAAAACTTTGATAAAGGATCCAGATCAAGCTAATATGTCAATGACAAATACAATTTTGTCTTGGCATGAAAAATTAGGACATGTTAATTTTCAGTCTTTGAAGGATATGGCGGATAAAGAAATGATTCCTGGACTTAAAATAAAGACGACTGAAAATTTATTCTGTGAACATTGTAAACAAGGTAAATTCCATCGACCTCCATTTCACAGTAATCCTAATCGAGCTCATAGTCCCGGTGAGTTTATTCATATGGATCTTTGTGGTAAAATGTCCAGTCCATCTCTTGGTGGAGCTAATTATTTTATATTATTTAAAGATGACTGTACATCTTACAAGATGGTATATTTCATTAGACATAAATCTGATGCTTTCTCAATATTTCTCAAAGTTCACAGGCTAATAGAAAATCAAACTGGAAACAAGCTCAAGAGAGTAAAGAGTGATAATGGCAAGGAATTTGTAAATGAACAATTTAGAAAATACTTTGAAGAAAAAGGAATTATACATGAATTTACAGCGCCATATACTGCAGAACAAAATGGTAGAATCGAACGAGAGAACAGATCAGTAGTTGAGGGGGCCAGAACAATGCTCTCTGCAGCAAATCTTCCTACAAATTATTGGGCTGAAGCTGTCAATACTTGTGTATATACATTAAATAGAAGACCTCGTAACCTGGATAAGGAAATTCCATATCAAATGTGGATAGGAAAGAAATCAACATTAAATCATTTGAAGATATTTGGTACAGAAGTTTATTCACATATACCTAAACAGCGGAGATCAAAATTTGACAGTAAGTCACAGAAACTTATCTTCGTAGGCTATGATATAGACAGTAATAATTATCGTTTGATTGATCCGAAAACGTCAAAAGTGACAGTTACAAGAGATGTCATTTTTATGGAGAATAAGCAGTTAGAAATGCAAGCTGATAATAATTATATCACTTTAATTACTGAAAAAGAAAATCAAAAAAATGAACAGAGAAAAGATGAAGAAATAAAATTAGCAGAAGTAACTGAAGAGCCACAAAAACGAATACTTAGAGATCGTAGTCAAATTCGTAAACCTTTACTGTATAGTGAAGAATTTGTACTAGCCTGCGCATCATTAATTTCAGAAGATCCAAGAACATTTGAAGATGCAATGAAAAGCAAAGATTCTCAAAAGTGGAAGTTAGCAATGGAAGAAGAAATAAGATCATTAAAAGAAAATAATACTTGGACTCTTCAACAACTTCCTGAAGGACGAAGTACACTTGGTTGTAAATGGGTTTATAAAATAAAGTACAAAACAGATGGATCTGTTGATCGCTATAAAGCAAGGCTGTGTGCAAAAGGCTATTTACAAGAAAAAGGCATTGATTACAGTGAAACTTTCTCACCTGTTATACGATATGATTCAATTCGTTCACTACTAGCAATAGCAACAATAGAAGATCTAGAAATTAAACAATTCGATGTAAAAACAGCTTTTTTATATGGTGATTTAAAAGACGAAATATATATGGAGCAGCCGCAGGGATTCGAAGAAAAAGATCCTTCTCTTGTGTGTAAATTACACAAAAGTCTCTATGGGTTAAAACAAGCACCTCGCTGCTGGAATGAAAAATTTGTCAATTTTATTAAACTCTTCCATTTCAAGCAATTAGAAGCAGATAAATGTGTATTTAAAGGTGAAATAGAAAACGAAATCATTTATATTGCACTATACGTTGATGATGGACTTGTAATGTGTAAAAATGAAGAAATCATTCACACTTTACTTGAGAAATTGAAACACAAATTCGAAATTAAAATAAGTGATCCTGAAATTTATGTTGGACTTCAAATTAAAAGAGATAGAAAACTCAAAACTATGTTTATTCACCAGACTAATTACATTTGCAATATATTGAAGAAATTCAACATGCAAGATTGCAAATCAAATGCTACACCTGCTGATCCAAACATTGATTTAAGTACAAGACAGTGTCCAGTAACAAAATCTGAAATTGATGAAATGAAGAATATACCATTTCGTGAAGCTGTTGGAAGTCTTATGTTTGCAGCAATTGTATCAAGACCAGATATACTGTTTGCCGTCAGTCAAGTTAGCAGATTTCTAAATAATTCCGGAATAGAACATTGGAAAGCTGTAAAACGTATTTTTCGTTATCTCCAAGGAACTAAAACTTATGGAATAAAATATAGCTACGAAAATTTTAATCTGAGAGTTTATTCAGATGCTGATTTTGCTGGTAACATTGATACACGTAGATCAACAACTGGATACGTAAGCATTCTAGCTAATGGTCCTATTACTTGGTCGTCTAAGCTGCAAAAATGTGTAGCACGTTCTACTACAGAGGCAGAATATGTGGCAGCATCCAACGCATCACAAGAAATTGTATGGCTACGTTCTTTGTTTCAGGAGCTGCAAGTACCAGTGCCCCAACCAACATCATTATTTATTGATAATCAGAGTGCCCTAAGGTTGATAAACAATGCAGAACATCACAAACTGACCAAGCACATCGATGTTCGGTATCATTATGTAAGAGAATGTGCTTTTACCAATCTGCTGAAACCATTATATGTACCCTCTGATAAACAATTAGCAGATTTCTTAACTAAAGCACTTTCTCATATAAAATTTAAAGAAAATTGTAAATCATTATCAATATGTAATGTAAATATTGAAATTTAAAATCATGGTATTCAAAAGTGGGAGTATTGAAATAGCGTTTGAATACTTGATTTTAATATTGTATTAAAATGTTGTTTTTTGTATGTAACCATAGAAATGATTATAATAGTTGGGAATGACAAGTTGTTATAAAATATATGTATGTCAGTGATATAGAAAATATATTAAAAGTTATAATCCTGTTTGATTGTGTATTCTCTGATATTTTGGCTCACATCCATTCCATTAATAAAGTTAACATCAAACCAATGTAATCTTCTCTCATATCTTTCTACAAACGTTCAACACTAGTTATTTCCCTTACTCTTTCATACATTTACTATTTATTGATACTGACATCTGTCAATTTGAATTACCTGAATATATTAGCTGTTTCCATGGTTAAGTTAGCATAGCTGGCTGAATTATAAAATTTATTATGTTTATAATTCTTTAACTCTATATCTGTTGAATATGAAATATAAAATGCAATCAAATCGTATAGAGAATAATATATTCTTTAAGTTATAATAACATTTAACTGAGTTTTTCAAGAAAAACTGTTAAAATCTTCAAATGAGGGTACTTCCGGTTGACCAATTAGAACCAAAATCTAATCAAGTCTGCATATGGTTGTAAGGAAGAGGAATACGCAAGAATTGTAATTTTTGGAATTCTAGTATTGGAGATATCGTGCACGAAACAGCGGTACACACAACACACACACACACACACACGCACACACGAACACACACACACACATACAGACATCATCGTAAAAATAGTAAAATCATATTGTAAAGACCCTAAAACGTACTTATTCAATGAAAACTCACCACCGATTTTTTTTACCAAAGACAATACCTTCCTTACCTATAGGTGACGAAGGTAAAAATGTAAAAAAATGATTTTATTCATTAATAGGTGTTTTTGTTTTTCGATGTTTACGTATTTATGATTAGTGTCACTCATGTTTTTGTATAAATATGTGCTATTAAGAGGGTTATTCAAATATAAACGAGCCTTTTGCAAAAGAAAATTTATTTTACATTTAGGCAAAAATCACACTGTATAATTATTTTTCTATATAGTTCCCCTCCTTAGTTATGCATTTTTCCCATCGAACAGGTCATTTTTTATGCCCGTTTCGAAGAATGACTTCGGGCGGGTATCCAACAAATTGCGCACAAACTGTTCAACTTCTTGATCGTTCGCAAAACGCTCTCCACCAAGTGCTCCCTTGAGAGGTCCAAACATATGAAAATCGCATGGTGAAAGATCAGGACTGTAGGTAGGGTGGTCAAGTGTAGTCCAGTGCATTTCAGCCAATTTTTGGGTTGTTAGGACTGCACTGTGGGGCCCTGCATTGTCATGAAGGAGCAGGACGTCTCGGATGGGCTGACGGCGTCTTTTTGACCGATATGCAGCTCGTATCCGGTCAAGAAGGTCACAGTAGTAGGCAGCGTTTATTGTGCGACGATCGTGAAGAAAATTAACGAGTAAAACTCCTTGAGAATCCCAAAACACAGTTGACATCACCTTTCCGGCTGACAAGCGAGTTTTGGCGTCTTCGGTTATTCACATTTTCTACTTTTTCACGCCCTTCTTTGAACTCTGCACACCAGGCTTACACTCGTGTCCATGAAAGTGTATTCTCCGAGAACTGTGCACGCAGTCGATCCCGAATTTCGGCTGGTTTAACGCCTTCATTCGTTAAAAACTTTATAATGATGCATTGCGCAATCGACGGATGAACCTCTCTTTCGCTCATTGTGAGGACAGCTAACGAAATCGCTCGGGCGGTCAGCTGGGCCTTGAGTCATGTGGAGCAGATCCCCCCTACCTTTTCCGATGCTTCGTCTACCTCCGACACACTTTTTAGGCCCTCAGAAGTAAAAGGCTCGTTTATATTTGAATGCCCCTCGTAGCATACGATGTCAATTTTTTGCCAAAATAGTAGTTAGCAACCATACAGAATTCGTGATTCCGAGACTAGGACTAGTGTCATTTATTGGTTACAATGCTATTTTCAACGGCTCATTCTTATCTATATACCTTGTAAATGAATCAGTAATAGCCCTAATAATCATATTTTTGTCCCTTGTTAAGCAAAAAAATAATTATAGTCTGCATGCATGTAGACAATATACAAAATTTAAGTACGTAATGATGATTAGTGTCCACGCGTAGCCAATGACGTGTTTTGCGTAGCATAGGTTACAGGCACAACTCTGATAAGAAGTAATATAATATATGTACCTCCCAGAAAGTCTTCGGTAATATCTCTGGATTTTTGACACTGGCATTTATCTGTCAGTTACAAACATTTTAATTTTTCAATTGGTTTCTATGACATTATTTGCGTTATGAGATTTAATTACAACAGATTATTTTGTAATAATTAATAAAACATTAAAATATGAGTATTACATGTGTGATTTTAATATTTTTACGATGATGTCTGTGTGTGTGTGTGTGTGTGTGTGTGTGTTAGTGTGTGTATGTGTGTGTGTGTATGCATGTGTGTGTTGGAAGAACGATATGACAAAAACTATAATACTTAATATCTGTTTAACTACGTATTTCTCAATTGGACTTACTGGGAAGGGCTGAAAAGGTTTTGGTAATAATTGGACAACCGAAAGTAGCAGATCCTTAAAAAAAATCTGATGTGGCCAGCACATAACCTCTCGCCGTATATTTTACCTGGCTCTATTCATAAGGCAAAGAATATTTTTAGAAACACAAATAATATATTCATATAAGTCTATAACGTATAAACTTCTTTATTATTCAATAAGAACATGACTCAACATAAAACAATTTTCACATATACTTACAAAATCTATAGGATATTTTACCATAAATTATGTACAATAAATTACAAAGTAGAGTTTACTATATATACCTGCTGGTAACAGGGATTTTTAATTCGAACAACGTTCTTGTTTACTTTCTCTTCATATCCTTCTAGTAAAAACATTTATTTTGGGCGGCGAAAATGTATAATCTGAATTGTGCATCTATTATTACATATCTTCTTTTACATTTTATTTTTTCATACATGCTGTATCTAAATAACACTAATTCCCATTAATAAAGTGATGGATATATTGCACTCCGATTATTTTCTTATATCGATGTGTAATTTTGTCAATATTTACAACTTACTTGAGAAGAATTTGATAGCTTTTTCGCAGTTCAATGTTACTCTAGCTACAGTGCTGGTGTACATTGTCCCATAATGTTTAAAACAAATTTAAGTCCTTCAACTTAGACTTGTCACCTCCATAATAGTCACAGATCAAGAATTAAGAGATTCTCCAAGTAAGTACATTTTTCTTTCATTACTCATTATTTCGATGAGATACAATTTTTTCTGTATTTTACGTTGCAGAGTGGAGACCATTAACAGTATTTCTGAAGGGTATGTGTAATATACCTATAATTTTAAATATTTAACTAAAAATACAATAAGAAATAATATAATGTATGTACTTCCCAAAAAAAATCTTCAGTAATGTCTCCGGATTTCTGACACTGACATTTATCTGTCAGTTACAAACATTCAAATTTTCAACTATTTTCCATGGCATTCTTTCGGCTGTAAAATTTATTAAAACAGATTATTTTATATATTATATTTCTTTTATCTCTAAATCTATAGAATATATAATAAAATAATTAAATGTATCAGATAGAGAATTTAATTTTATTTAATATTACCAAAAAAAAATTTCAAAAAATAATATTTAGAAGATTTTTTTTCAAGAATCTTCTACTTCCGGTTGTCCAATTGTTACCAAAACCTTTTCAGATCTTCCCATGAATGTCCGATTGGGAAATACGTACTTGAACAAATTCTTATAGTTTTTGAGTAATCGTCCTTCCAACATCCCACACACACACACACACACACACACACACATACACACACACACATCCACACACACACACACAGACATCATCGTAAAAATGTTAAAATCGGATTGTAGGGACCTTAAAACGTGCTTATTCAATAAAATCAGGATATGCGATTTTTAGCATGAATGCAATACCTCTCTTAGCGAGAGGTAAAAATCTTCTAATATTATTTTTAATTTTTTTTACTCTTGGTAGTATTAAATAAGAGTAAATTCTCTATCTGATACATATAAATATTTTATTATATTTTTTATAGATTTAGAGAGAAAGAAATATAAGGTAAATAATAATCTGTTGTAATAAATCTCACAGCCCAAATAATGTTATGGAAACCAATTGAAAATTTAAACTGTTTGTAACTGACAGATAAATGTCAGTGTCAGAAATCCGAAGACATTACTGAAGACTTCTTTTGGGAAGTACGTACATATATAATTTCTTGTATTAATAGTTAAACATTTAAAATTATATGTATATTACACATACTCTTCAGAAATACTGTTAATCCCGTCAATAAATTAGAAACATTTCGAAAAATTAGAAGAAGACAAAATATCTTCATAGAATGAATTTAAAATTAAAAAATCTAAATATAACAAATAGATGTAAGTAGAATTTTTGGTGTAGAGTGTAGGTATAAAAGGGATGTTAAATACAATAGGGCACGAGCAGTCATGTCACTTTGTTAGCCTTGAAGCAACTATGGAGGCCCGTGTTAGAATGATAGCTAGTAATTATGTACATAGATGCCAAATATCATAATTTTTCATTCTAAATTTAGTGATTGTTCAATTCCATGTGGTTTATTTTCCTCGACAAGTCAATTCCAGACTCCTCGTGACAAATTAACTAGGTGAATTTAGAAAAATTTTAATGAAAAATTCTGACATTTGACATCTATGTGTATAAATGCTAATTGTCATTTTGACACGGGCACTCATATCTGTCAAGGCCAACAATGTCACATGACTGCTCGCGCCCTACACTTATGTACCCAAAAACGGAAGTGGCGAGAGGTATTGTTCTCTCCACAACTGGTTTTTTTCTATAGTCATTTTAAGGACTTTTTTCGCTTTCGGATATTAATTTTCTTTTCAGGTTTACTATCTAATTGTAACTGCATCAACAATATGGAAATAAATCACCCATAATATAACGCAGGAAGAATACACAAAAAATGCAAGAAGAACAATTCTGAAATAAAAGTGGAAACCATGCTTCATGCAGGTGTCTAAGAACAATTTTAAAATTACGGTCATCCTGGATATGAAATTCAACTAGACATCTTTCTAAGGACTATAACTATGGTAGGTTATAGGAAGAGTAATGACAGCATCTTCACAGAATTGGGGAGTCTACTGGACGATAATTTTTTTAAGTTTTATGTTTGTTGACCAGTGTACCCTTCTCTAGTCCGTTTCGTGCTCTGAGCATGGCCGGTTGCTAGTGTATTCAAAAATACTCTGGCTGGGTAAAAAAAATCGATAAAAAATATTGTTTTCAAGATATGTAATTAAATTTAAATTATATTTTGGTCATATTACCGATTATTTTTTTTAATACGAATACACTTTTTATGCTCTCACAATTTCAACTACAAGTGTAACATCCCGGGACAGTGAACAGAACTCTGGACTTTCTCGAACTTTGAGTGGTCTCAATATCGTGTAGTGTGAATATACCCTATGTTATGAAAAGTTGTAGTACAATTCTCTAATCGTGTTAGAATGAAAATGTGTTGTAAAAGTACCATATTATACTACGAATACCTGGTACAATAAATGTATTATTCAACATGAGTACATATATGTATAGAATAATTGATATTTAATTCCATACAATTCAGTAGTACAAAAATAAATTTAATTACATTTAATGGGTATATTTTAAGTCATATAACTTGTAATTATTGCATGTGTAAATTGCATGATCATTTAATAATAGTATCTAAATTTCCTTGTATTTTAAAGTAAAGTACATAGTTTGCTTTTGTTTATATTTCTTTGAAACACTATTGTTCTTTAATGTATTTTATAATTGACTCGGTGAGTTCAATATCAATGGTATGAGTCACAAAATGACGGTTTTGAGTTGAGATAGCCAAAGTATATAAAATTCGTCCCCTCGTCGAATGAGCGTAAGAACATCAAGCGTATACTGTTCTTGGACTTAAACGACAAACGTCAATGTCAAATAACTTAAGCATTCACGTAGTTCCGGTGTTGTGTTTCTTTTACTGCCTGTTAACTATCATAATTTTTTGCCTATTTTGTGTAAAATGGGACGTACTACGGGCGCACGTTTTTAATAAAACCGTATTCATGGAGCGTGTTTTTAAACTACATTGTATATATGCGGAGTTTGTTCCATAGCCTGTTCTGTTTTTGTGTTTTATGTAATTCGACGTAGTTTTGTTACAGGTTCACTGCTTTATTATTTTTATTTCCGAAAAGTAACATTAAATTTACATTCTAACACATAACATAGAAGTATTTATATCAAACTGCATATATAACATATATTCTACAAGTCCCTAAATAGGTTAATGCCGCCCTCTGGAGAGGCGGGGATCTAGCTGTGTTTTCCCTTTGGAAGTATCTAACCGACTCGGTGATACTTCAACAATAGCGGCGTGGTGGTCTTTCTCTGGGAACTCCTGATGCGACTGAGGCTGGTACCTCTGAAACAGTTGGAATAATTGTTGTCTTACGGGGCACCCTCGTTTCCTAAGTTTCTTTACAGGGATCACAGAATCTACATTTTTAGGGCTTCTGAAAGGTATGAGGTTAACGACATGGTACTTGCCAAGGAGATCCCTTCAGGTGCACATATTGTATATGAAGTTGATGAGGCCTTCATGTCAATGACATAGGGGCCATCGCGCTTTGTGGAAAACTTGGATGTAAAGCCCTTGGTGGCGGTACTGAGTTGGTAGGATATTACTAACACTAGATCTTCAGGTTCATACTGGAGTGCATTTCGTCGTTTTCTATTGGCTACTTCTTTGCTGCGGTCCTGGACTTGTTCTATTCGTTCGCGTATATCTAAAAAATAATTAGCAAAAGCCTGAAGGTAAGGTGTAATCTGTGATACGTAGTTTTCTGCGTGAATTATCGTTCTCAAATTATTAGTAGCATCTGCGGGTGACCGTAGGTCTCTGGCAAACGTGAAATAGGCTAGGCTACACTCAGTAGTCACTGTGGTTGCCGTGGTAATTGCATATCTGATCAGTGGGAGACGTAAGGACCAACTTGTATGATCTTCACCCTCTAATATGGCGAGTTGGGTCTTCGTATCTCGATTATTCCTTTCTACTGGATTACTGGCGGGATGGTACAGGGGCGTTGAAAACCAAAGCGGAGGTAAACCTCATCGATTAGTATTTTTGACCAATCTTCTGCTGATGCTGAAGTGAAAGAGCTCAATCCATTTAGATGTGGTATCGTATACGATCAAGATCCATCTATGATCCACCAGGCGTTGTTGACAGTGGTCTAAAAAGACGATAGCGATTATTTCAAATCTTTGCTCCGCAACTGGAGTGTGGAGGAGTCCAACTGGTTTCCTGTTTGAAATATTGTATCGTTGGCATGGTAGACACTTCCTGATGTAGTCTGCGACGAATTTACTCATCCCCGTAAAATAGTATTTTGCTGCTATTTTCTGGTAGGTTTTTTCCACTCCATAATGGTCCGCTGTTGGAACATCATGGTAATCGTGTAATATTTGGGCAACATCATGCTGTGACACTACTCGTTGTGCGGTTTCGTCATCTGAAAAATATCTGTAAAGCACATCTGCTGACATAACAATCCCTCGTTCGACCCAACGACTGGCGTCTTCGGGGTCATGTCTTCTAGAACTTGGATTATTTTCTTTACTTCCTTTAATTGTTCAATTCTGATATCTTCCGCCGTCCTTGTTGGCATCTCTATTGTATTTTTATGTAAGTACTTATGTGTGATTGCGATTGATTTTTACCTCCCGCTACCCTTGTTAAGGGAGGTATAGGGATCGTGCTAAAAATCGCATATCGATATTTTAGTAAATGAGCACATTTTAAGGTCCCTATAATCCAATTTTAACATTTTGACGATGATGTCTGTGGGTGTATGTGTGTGTGGATCTTCTGCGCACTCTTAACTCAAACACCATCATTCAGAAACTTTTGAAACCATGTATTTCTACCTTATTCTAATATGGAAAGAAGCCATTAAATTTTGGTGTCAATCGGATAACCGGAAATGGTGGTTTACTTGAATCTTTTCTTTAAAAAATACCTTTAAATGTTATTTTTTCGCATTTTTACCTCTCGCTAAGAGAGGTATTGCATTCATGCTAAAAATCGCATATCCAGATTTTATTGAATAAGCACGTTTTAAGGTCCCTACAATCCGATTTTATCATTTTTACGATGATGTCTCTGTGTGTGTGTGTGTGTGTGTGGATGTGTGTGTGTGTGTATGTGTGTGTGTGTGTGGGATGTTGGAAGGACGGTTACTCAAAAACTATAAGACTTTAATTTTTTTTAACTACGTATTTCCCAATCGGACATTCATGGCAAGATCTGAAAAGGTTTTGGTAACAATTGGACAACCGGAAGGAGAAGATTCTTGAAAAAAAATCTTTTAAATAATATTTTTTGAATTTTTTTCTTGATAATATTAAAGAAAAATAAATTCTCTTTCAGATACATTTAAATATTTTACAATATATTCTATAGATTTAGAGATAGAAGAAATATAGTATGTAAAATAATCTGTTATAATAAATTTTACAGCTGAAAGAATGGCCATGGAAAATAGTTGAAAATTTAATTTGTTTGTAACTGACAGATAATGTCAGTGTCAGAAATCCGAAGACATTTCTGGGAAGTACATACATTATATTATTTCTTAATGTATTAATAGAATTGGAAACATTTCGAAAAATTAGAAGAGGACAAAATTTCTTCATCAAAAATGAATTTAAAATTAAACAATCTAAATATATATGGAATAGATATATGCGTAAGTAGAATTTTTGGTGTAGAGTGTAGGTATACAAGAAATGTTAAATACAATAGGGAGCGAGCAGTCATATGATTTTGTTGGCCTTGACAAGCAGATATGGGGGCCCATGTCAGAATGATAGCTAGTAATTATGTATATAGATGTCAAATATCATAATTTCTCATTCTAAATTTAGTGATTTTACAATTCCATGTGGAGCAGAATTAAATGTTAAATATCTAAGGCATACAAGTAAACTTTAAACTCCTGGTGATAAATTAACTACGTAAATTTAGAAAATCTTGAAATTTTTAATGAAAAATTCTAACATTTGACATCTATGTACATAATTACTAATTATCATTCTGAAACGGGCCCACACATTTGCTTGTCAAGCCCAAAAATGTAACATTACCGTTCGCGCCCTATACTTATGTAACCAAAAAAAGGAAGTGGCGAGAGGTATTGTGCTGGCCACAACAGATTTTTTTATTATAATAATTAAAGATTATTTCATATTCTACATGTTTGCATTAATACTTTTTCTATATATTTTATGGATAAATTTATAAAGAAAGTACTATAAAAATTATATTTCGGAACTTATGCTATAAACACAACTCCATGGTTACACATTTCAGCTCAAATGTTTGTAACTGACAGATAAATATCGCTATCGAAATAATAATGATATTTCAAATTAATAACAGTAACGTTTTAAAAAGAAAATTGTAAAGAGAACAATAATTATATGGAAAGGAACTTAATATACATAATTTCTAGCATTAGTAAATATGCAGGTATGTATTTAAATAAAACAATAAATAAATATATTATCACAGCATATTACTCGTTGATAAGTGTGTTACTTTGCTTTGTACACAGATTTCGGTAATGATAGTGACATATTTACATCGTGCGGGCGTTTACCAAACGTCGCCTCATTTGCTGGCCTGGAGAGTGCAACACAGGAGACAATTTTGTGCCATTTAAAATTCGAAATATTTAGCGTTGATCGGGATCGAATCGGGTTCCCCAGATTCACAACCAGACATCAGGCACGCGACAACGAGACCCCATATGTATGTATTTAAATTAATATTAATATTAAAATACTAATCACAATAACACCGTGTAAAATATGCAAAAATGTTAAATTGTAAAAAATAGTAAACGAATGTACGATGAAAATTTTAGTATCTCTTTATTCTTTTTATTTATATAAACTTCAAAATTATCTTTTTTGTTTATCGTCATAGTATTCTGTTTGTACGAAAATATTAATCATAGTCGCCACACTACCATCACAATGCAAACTGAGCACTCTTCTAGTGTTGTACATATTGGTCTTGACAGAGTGTCTGCCACTATGTTGAGTTTTCCGGGTGTGAACTCTATTTGTAGGTCATACGCCTACAGAAATAGCGCCCATCGCGCTAATCGTCCAGTTGGAGAATTTAATGAGAGCTGCCAACGCAAGGGTTGGTGGTCAGTACCGATACAAACCTTTGCACCTTCCAGTATCCCCGATACTATTCTACCGCGAACACCATCGCCAAAGCTTCTCGCTCCGTCGTGGAATAATTATTCTCAGGTGGATAGGTCTCTTATCGTTGCCTTCTCTCTAGAGAAGGAATGCTCCAAGCGCATAATCGCTTGCATCGGTGCGAATTATGAATGGCTTGGATGACCGTCTTGACGAAGGATGGGTGCCGTCGTCAGCAATTCTTTCAACTGGGCAAACGCAGCTTGTTCCTATTCACTCCAAGTCCAAAGTACTTGTTTCCGAGTGAGCTTAAATAATGGTTCTGCAATTCCCTTAGCTCCATGTATTTGTATGGGTATAAATAGTTGAGTATATGGCCTTTCTTATATTTCTGTGGTTCGAAAGTGTAGTGGACCAGTACTTGGAATAGTTACCTTTTTTTTTTACTTTGCAGGAAGGCATTTAGAACACTTGACTCGGATTACTCCAGTTGCACCGCACCCATAGTAAGTAAGCGGTTATGTTCTGGTCACTGTCCCAATTGTTGAAGGCGAGTTTTAATTTTTCGCTTCATTCTCGTGTCGTTGCCGTGTCCGACATTCTTCTTCGGTATGTCCGAATTTCTGGCAATACTTATATTTACATCGGGGTAGTTCTTTCTTCTTGGTTGTTCCTGTGTATGATTTCTCATCATTGTTTTCTACTGGTTTTACTTTCTTGGCTTCCAGCATTGTTTGTTCAATGTCTCTTGAATGCTTGATCAGCTCGCTGAACGTTTTAACATCACCTCTTTCAATACGCTTACGAATCTTTCTGTGTAATAGCCCATACACCATATCTAATTGAATAGTTTCTGTTAGCTTCGGATATAATCGTGATATAAGAGCTCTAGCATTATTCACGTAAAACTCTGTAAGCGTTCCTTCTTCTTGTTCGCTCGCGAACAGCTCGCGGTAAATCGCGTAATTCGGCTTCCTTGGTCCGAATACACCCTTCAAGAGTGAAATGGTTTCATCAGTTCTGGGTGGAATCTTTAATGCCCTGTCACCAAGTTTCAGCGTCACCTGTTAATAACATAGGCAGTCCTTTAACAACGTTGGCATCGGAAACACCAACACACTCTTTGTATGTTGCTACTATGTCTATAACAGCATCGCCGTCATCTTCAGCTCCACTAAAACGTGTCTTGCAATTAATAAAATTTCCACGTAATATTTCACTTACTGTTTACTGCTGATGTTGGAGAAGGTGTGTTCTCTGCTCGTAGTTTTGCGACATTTGTGTTTGAGTGTATGAGTTGAGACATCATTTCTTGAGTCATCATTATGACCGGATGTCCAGTAGTTTGTTCTTGTGTTTCATATCCATCGTTTGACATTTTCTTCCCTTTGTTTTTAACAGCACTTTGTGGACATTGCGTCGTTCCTCGACGTTAGCACACAAACGAAGATTTTCAAAACGAAAACGTTAGTGTTGCGTTATACACCTAACCTATTTTCGGCTACACGTTGGAACGCTACTTGTTACAGGTTCACTGCGTTATTATTTTTATTTCCGAAAATTAATATTAGATTTACATTATAACACATAACACAAGTATTTATATCAAACCGCAAAATTAACAAGCTATCACTACAAGTGTTGAATGTTGGCTTAAGCGGAAAAACTACTCTGAACATAACATACATTCTACAAGTCCCTAAATAGGTTAATGCTGTCCTCTAGACAGGCGGGAAACTAGTTATGTTAGATTATTTTTTTTCTAATTTTTTTTGGATAAAAGTATTTCTTTCAAGAAACTCTAATCTCTACAAGTCTTCTGTACATATCAAACTTGTATCTTCAATTATTATGAATCTGTTAAGTTTTTTTAATTATCTCAAAACTAACTTCTTGGATAATAATAAATGTACAATAAAGTACAATTTACTCGGTGAAACTATTGAAATATAATAATTAAAAATCATAGTTAACAAGTTACACAAGATTTCAGTCTCTGAATCAACCTCTCGGTCATTTATCAGAGACTGGTCCCCTCAACTAAAACCAGTTTCTCTCTTATTGGAGATATCAGGGTGGCGCAATGAAGTCGCTAGGAGGCATTGACTGAGTTGAGTGCTGCAGAGGTAACTATTGAACTACACCAACGGATTAAAATATATTGTTTTCTAAAATTGTATTTCACTTCTGTTCCGTTATAATTATTAATTTTTAACGTTGTGTTTTTCACATAAAATATTTATCCATGTTTGTTAACGTTTTATTACTAAAACTTTTTAATTTCTGACTTGATTGTAAGTATATTTATAATTATTGATAGTTTTTTGTTTGTACCATGTTCTTCTTTATCGTGTAATTTATTATTTGTAGTAACCCTGAAGATGATCATTGTATGATCGAAACGTTGGTTTAAAATCAAAATTAAACATCTTTAGACTGTATTCCGACTATTTTTTCTTCCCTCATCCAACTTCCAGTCGATTATCGTTACTCCAACAAAATATATATTGTTTCATTACATTTCTCCGTTAGAGTATTGTTATCCATATCAAACACATCAATGATGCATCCTCAGCATACTTATGACAATAAGTATTTAAGGAGTCACATAGGTCGTTTATATAGATAATAAAACGAAGGGGCGTAAAAATTATTCCCTGTCCAACATCGCCATCAATCATTGTTAAATCTAAGTTTATTGTTAGACCAATGAAATACCTTACTGAAAAATATTATTATCTGCTTTTAAGTAAGCTGATGTTCCGGTTAGGAAGTATTCCCCTTATACCAATATTTTTATGCTTCTAAAATAGTAAAAAATTCTAACAGAGAAGACATATATACGAGGGTGGTTTGAAAAGTCCGTGCAAAAATGAAAACTACTTAATTTTTCGGGATATTTTTTTTATTATTTTTCAACGTAGTCTTCTTTTAGACTTATACACTTTGTCCAACGCTGCTCCAGTTTGTTGATCCCTTCCAAATAATAAGAGTGGTCCAACTCTGCAAAATAGGCTTTTTTTGGTACAAAAACAGTTTCTTTTGCTATGATGGCAAATATTATATGCAACTGTTTGGCACAGTAATGGGTTCCAACCTAAGCCCTATTCTCGCAAATCTAGTAATGGATATATGTGTTGAGAAATGTTTGCAGAGGTTGGATTTTACTCCTATATTTTTCAAAAAGTATGTGGACGACTTAATCACATCAGTACCTGAAAATCAAGTAAACAACATACTCAATATTTTCAACAGCTACAACACGCACATACAATTCACTTTAGAAGTTGAAGAGAATTGTAAATTACCTTTCTTGGATGTTTTGCTCCTAAGAAACCGGGATGAATCGATTCACACGCAATGGTACAAAAAAACAACATCGACCACAAGGATTTTAAATTATACGTCCAACCATCCGCTTCATCAGTTAGTAAACGTAGCAATTAACCTCAAAAATCGAGCCCTCAAATTGACAACACCATGCCTACATGAAGATATAAAAAAACAAGTCTCCCAACAACTGCAAGAGAACAACTACCCCAAGACCCTCATTAACAGAATACTTAATAACAATCAGACTCATACTAACAACCCTGTATCAAACAACAATAAATACTATACAATCCCTTATATACAACAGCTCTCAAACACAATTAAAAAGACAATTACACAACAACTACCAGTGAACATTACGTTCAAACAATACAAAACAGTAGGAGATTTGTACAGTAATACCAAACATCCTATTGAAAAGTTATATAGATCAAATGTAGTTTACCAAATTCCATGTTTGGACTGTGATAGATTATACATTGGACAAACCCGAAGATATTTAAAGACCAGATTATCGGAACACGAAAGAAATTCAAACAAAAATACAAATGTTGCCAAATGTACCTTAGTTAACCATGCGCAGACCGAAAAATACAAATTCAATTTTAGAGACACAAAGATATTAAAGTATGAAAATAATTTAAACAAAAGACTTACACTAGAGATGTTAGAAATACACAAACATAAAAACTCCGTTAACTCCCAGACAGACATACAAAATCTAAGTATAATTTATAAAGGCATACTGATGAAACATTACAAAAATCTAATAAAATAAATACGTGTTGTACCATGCTACTTTCCAATACAAGAACCAACCCTTAGTCAGTTTGATATTGATCTGTGATAAGAATGTACGTGTTTTTTGTAATTTTATAATTTGACGATATCTACAACCTCCTTTTTATTTTATTTATTTATTATTTATTCTTTTAATTATGTACATTTTACCATTTTTCAAAAAATCTAAAATCATTTTAACATGTAAGTGACCATTACCTTAACATTTATAGAACATGACATTTGTACCTCCATGATGTTTCCAGAAACCTGAGGATGATCTATTTGAGACCGAAACGTCGGTATTGTTTTTTTAAATAAAATATTTTAACCAAGGACTGAATCTCCGTTATTTTACCTCTCTAATTCACCATAATGTTTATCAAGCTTCTCCTTAGTCTTCTGAGGCGAATTGCCTTTCATAAAATAATGTATGTATCCTCATTACCGCGTGCGTGCGTTTGCTTACAGATCTCTGTTTTTTAAATCTTTTGGAGGTTTAATATTCGCATTTATTTACGTGTTATATTTTATTAGACGTGCTTAGTGTATAGGTGCATGTATTCCAATTTTCTGCATCGGTATCTCTAAGTCTGTTCTAGTTTTTTGAATTTTTTATTTCATATTTAGTTACCTTGAAGTTTTACGAGCTAAGTCAGTTTTGACAAATTTAGTATAATCTCTCGCTGAGTGCGATTAGCAGTGGCGTAGGTTGTACAATTTTATATATTTTTTTATTACTCATTTTATTTATTATGTTATTATTTTAGCTCGTATATTGTTCTTATTTCGTTAATTTATTAATATTATATCTACTATTCGATTACACAATTCCAGTAGTCTATTTATTTAAGAAATATATTTTGTAAATTATTTTATCTAAGTTATGTGATAGGGTCATTTTTTTCTTGTAGGTTAATTATAGGCATTGTTTATAGGCTTTCTTCCTATATGAATCATTTTTCTCGGCTTCAGTAACATACTTTTTTCTCTATTGTTCATCCCCTTTCCGTGGTCCTAACTCAAGTGCGTCTTCTTACCTTGCCGTGACGGACCCCAGTGGCGTATCCTTCTCCCTTTTTTTGTATCCCCTGTGCAAATTTTTCACGTTCATCATTAGATTTTAACTAGTTTTTCCTAATTATTTTGACACGATGTATAACGAATGTAGTAAATGTAAATTTTATAAACCCGATGGGCTAATTGGGTGCGATGGTGTATGCGGATTATGGTTTCATTCATCTTGTATTAGTATAACTGAGAGTCAATTCAAATTTCTAGAAAACAATCATAACATTTTGTATCTATGTGATAATTGTAGAGGCAAAAGTGATATTCTGGTTAAATCTGCTTTAAGAGAATTACGTAGTAAATTAAATGAGTTGCATAGTACTATAGATAGTCTTAAAAACGTAAAGGAAAAGTTTTTCAGCGATTTATTTAACAACCTTGAGACAAACATTATGTCCAAACATATTCAACTGTCACTGCTAAAAGAGTCGTTGAACCACCCAACATGGTTAAACCAAAGAATTCTACACAAAAGGCATTGGCCACTAAGTTCGATCTTCTTAAATCTGTTAATCCCATCGATACAAATATTCAAATGAGTAATATTAGATCTGCTCGTAATGGTGCTCTAGTTATTAATTGTGCCAGTAACACTGAATCTACCAAATTTAAACAAATTGTGAATGATAAATTGGGAGACAAATGTGATGTAAGACAATCTTCTACTCTACACCCAAGATTAAGAATAGTTGGTTTAACCGACATAAATGCTAGCATTTAAAAACTCTCAATAAATCGTGCTTTATATATATATATATATATATATATATATATATATATATATAATTTTACTTGCGATATAATTGCTATCAAATCCTTGCGTAATAATAATCGTAAATTTCATGTTGCAGTTCAATTTGATCATCAATACCATAATATTACTGCTTTAGGGAAACTATGGATCGGTTACGATTACTATTCCGTATAGGATGCGTTTGACTTACGTCGTTGCTACAATTGTTGCGGATTCCACCATCATGCATCTCAATGCACCAAATTTTTCCCACATGTCCTAACAGCGCAGAATCACATGAATTAGATAAATGTACGTCAAATGTGTTAAAATATATCCACTGTTCTCATTTAAAATCAGCTCAAAATTTAGACATTCCTATTGATCATACGGCATGGGATTTTGATTGCCATGTTTATAAAGGAAATATATAGCAGCTACAGAACACTTTCATACACCCTCCATATTATATATTAGCATCTAATCAAAATTGTCAATATTTGTCCTGCTATTTTCAGAATGTTCGTGGGCTAAGTACGAAATGCACTGAACTGTTTTCTAACTCAATTAATGCTCCTCAGTATCAGTTATACGCTCTTATTGAAACGTGGTATCATGATGGCATATTAGTGAACTTTTGACACTTTTTCTGTCTTCAGATCTGATCGTAAATTTTTAAGCACAAACTTAAGCCGTGGGGGAGGTGTATTGATAGCTGTTCGGAAACATATTTACGTAATACAAGTATATATTCTTAAATTTTGCCCCACACTTGTAAATTTACATAAAATCGACTTTATATTAATTAAAGTATACTTTAACAATTTTAGTTTTTATATTTTAAATATGTACATACCACATTCTTGCTCAATTACCTAACGAATATATTATATTATTTGATGCTTTTTCTGCGGCACAACAATTATTTGCCTCCGGTATCATTATTTTTGACTTCAACATTCCTGAATACATAAATTGTGTACGTAATAACACTTTTTCTTCTGATTATACTAATCTTTAGCATGACTAATACGAAACAGCTCAATTTTATTGAGAATCAATATGGTCGCACCCTTGATTTTGTCGTAAATAATTTTAATTGTTCTGTAGTTCTTGCAGCAGACAAGATAGTCAAAGAAGACTCTTATCATCCAGCACTATGTATTAATTTTGAATGTAAAACAATTGTTAATAAATTTTATTATATAAGCAGCGAAATTTAAATTTTAAAAAAGCTATATCGAGATCTGCTCAACATTTACATGAATTTCAAGACGTTAATGAGGCTGTCAATGCTTTTCATTCAGAACCAAACAATCTTCTACTTAAACATGTGCCAAGAAAAAGCGGAAGCTCCTAGAGATCGTGGTATATCCTTCAATTATCCGTAAAGTTAAGAATAAATTTAGAGCTTGGAATATATACAAAAAAAATCTGTTGTGGCCCTTACAATACCTCTCGCGCCCTTTCCATTGTGATGTATATAAGTATTGTATTTAACATTCCTTGTACATACAAAAAATTCTAATTACACCTAATCTTTATATTTACGTATTTTCTATAATTTTAAATTTATTCTATGAGCAAGTTTTCTCCATTTCTTCTAAATGTTCGAGGTTTTTCCAATTCATTAACGGGATTGGCGTTATTTCGGAAAGATTCATGTAATATACCTATATTTTTAAATATATAATTAATAATACAATAAGAAATATTAAATATCGTTCCCAGAAAAAGCCTTCAGTACTATCTCTGAATTTTTGACACTGACATTAGTGACATTTATCTGTCAATTACAGACATTTTAATTTCTCAACCATGGAGATGTTTGAATTGTGAGCAGGCTGTGCGATTTACTACAACAGATTATTTCATAGATTATATATCTAATCTTTAAATCTATAGAAGGCATAATATATTTTTAATGTGTCAGATAGAGAATTTTGTTTTTTAATATTTGTAATAACATAAATATTCAAAAAATAATATTTAGAAGATTTTATTAAAATACTACTCAACTCTTCCCATTACTGTTTGAATCCGTAGTTACACAGGTCTTTAGTCTTATAGAATTTGAGAAATCGTACCCCCAACAACCTCATACACATACACATCCACACACACACACACACACACACACACACACACACACACGCACACGCACACACACAGACACAATCGTAAAAATGTTCTTATCGGATTCTAGGGACTTTAAAACGTTATTCACTAAAATCTGGATATGCGATTTTTAGTATGATTCCAAAACCTTTCTTAGCGAGAGATGTAAAACTGGCATACAAAAACTATTGTACTTAAATTTAAAATGAAATTGTCTTGACAGTAAAAAAAAATTGTCTTTTGTCAATATCAAACGAAATATATCTTCCGTTCCATTAATAATCAAATCCATTGATGACAATGTCATTGACCAACCTCAAGAAATTGTTAATTGTTTTGCTAATTACTTTTCCTCTTCATTTTCGTCTACGGACACTAGTAATACAGAGTCAATTATACACGATAATTTTCCACCTCTTTCCATTTCATCAATGTTATCAAGGTATTACCTTTGCTATAAAAAAATACGTAATAAAATGACTACTGGACCAGATTTAATTCCTGATTTTATTAATAAAGATTGTGTGTCAATTTTTACAGAACCATTGTACATCATTTTCAATCTAATTTTAAAAACTTCAGTTTTTCCTTCGACCTGGAAAGTAGACGAGCTACACCCATTTTCAAAAAAGGTGCTAAAAACTAAGTTAAAAACTATAGACCAGTCGCAAATATATCTAACTTTAGTAAAGTTTTTGAAATTATTATTTACTCCAAAATCTATAGTCACGTGCATCCTTTACTTATTATGAATCAACAAAGTTTTATGAAAGGTAGATCCACCGAATCAAATCTTATGTGTATAACAGTATATCTGCGAGACTCTAGATCAACAAAATCATGAGCGACAGCACGCACTTTAGAATTCTATCAAATGACGCATTTGTTTTCGTTTTTCGCCGCGAAGTAAAAATTTGGTAGCATGCGTGTCAGAATATTCGCCTGCAAGCGTACGACTCGAGGCGAAAGTATTAAACTAACGTCCCAATTCAAAGACAATTTATATATTCATAAATTTATTATATATAATTGTCATAATATATTCTATGTTAATAGTATAAAACCCGAAAATTCCCGAAACGAAATGCTAATATAGAATTCTATAGTGCATGCTACCAAGATTCGTAAAAGTAAAATCGCATTCGCCTGTTTTCTATGGTTTCAAATCTGAAGTATATCATCAAAAAACCAGAGTTCCTCAGGGTTCAGTGCTTGGGCCGCTTCTCTTTAACATATTTATCAATGATTTAACAAAATATATTGATGTGCAACACTTACTGTATGCTCACGATCTTAAATTATTTTCTAAGATTAATACCTTGGTAGAGTATGAAGCGCTGCAAGAAAACTTAAGTACGGTTTATCATTGGTGCATAAACAATAATCTTCTTTTAAATATTGAGAAATGTAATGTCATGTCATTTTCTAAAAAATCTGAACCTATTACTTATCCTTACTCTTTAATGAACATATACAAGAAATATGGAAAAATGCCTATAGAAGTTCAGGATTCATCCTTAGAAAAACTCAACTATTAAGTAAATTCACTGTACGATTATTGTTTACGTCTTTGGTAAGGCCTATTCTGGAATACTGCTCAGTATTATGGAACCCAATTTACGATCAACATAATCAGTTACTTGAAAAAATACAAAGACTATTAATAAAATCGGCCACATACTATATATTATAACGTCGTTATTCAGTTAGACACACTCCACAGAATATTTTACTTGAATCTTTCAATCTTCAATCTCTTTATGCGAGACGGTGTATAAATGCTTTTATAGTATTATTTTAAATAGTTAACAACGTTACAGATTGCCCGTTTTTTCCAAGTAAAATTCAGTTCTTAGTACCGCGACTTTCAGCTAGATATAATAAAACTTTCCATCACCAAACTCCAATGTCTAATTCTTTGCTTAGATCACATTGCATTACATGATAACAACGTATTCGTTAGTCGAATCAGATATAGATCTTTTTACCTTCCGTCACCTCTAGGTAAGGAAGGTATTGTCTTTGGTCAAAAACTTCGGTGGTGAGTTTTCATTGAATAAGACGTTTTAGGGTCTTTACAATACGATTTTACTATTTTTACGATGATGTCTGTATGTGTGTGTGTGTGTGTGTGTGTGTGTGTTCGTATGTGCGTGTGTGTGTGTATGTGTGTATGTGTGTGTGTATGTGACCGCTTTTTCGTGCACGATATCTCCAATACTAGAATTCCAAAAATTACAATTCTTGCATATTCCTCTTCTTTACAACCATATGCAGACTTGTTTAGATTTTGGTTATAATTGGTCAACCGGAAGTATCCTCATTTGAAGATTTTAATAGTTTATCTTGAAAAACTCAGTTAAATTTTATTATAACTTAAAGAATATATTATTCTCCATTCGATTTGATTGCATTTTATATTTCATATTCAACAGATATGGAGTTAAAGAATTATAAAGATTATAAAAATTATAAAATTTCATAAATCAGCCAGCTGTGCTAGCTTAACCATGGAGACTGCTAATATATTCATGTAATTCAAATTGACAGATGTCAATATCAATAAAAAGTAAATGATGAAAGAATAAGGGAAATAAGTCTAGTGTTGGGTGTTTCTAGAAAGATATAAGAGAGACGATTACATTGATTTCAACATGTCATGAGGAAAGATGAGTATATTGGAAGAATGAATAGCTTATAACAGAAATTGGAAGAAACATAGGAAGACCAAATATAATATGAAAGGAGAGAAAAAGAACTGAATGAGGACGACATACAAAACAAAAATTAGTGGAAGAAGAAAATAAAAAATAGCGACCCCCTAACGAATGGGAAAAACTAAAGAAGATGTTAGTGTCAAGTGCAATGCGAATAGTTTGTTTATGAAATAATTTAACTGGAAATATAGGATCTTTTGCAAAAAAAATATGTGTAGGGCGAGTGCAGTGACGTGACTTTGCTGACTCTGGCGAGCAGATAAGTGGACCCGTGTCAAAATGACAGCTATTAATTACGTTCATAACTGACAAATGTCGTAATTTTTCATTAAAAATTTCATGATTTTCTTATCTCATGTGGTTTATTTATTATCAGGGGTGTGGAATTCAGTTGCCGAGAAAAGGAATCATAAAATACCAAAAAAATAAATTTTGAATGAAAAATTTTGACATGAGAATGACCCGCAAAATAGAAATAAATGGAAGAAAAAAATAAAAAATAGCGATCCGTAACGAATGGTAAAAGCTGAAGAAGAAGATGTTAGTGTCTAGTGCCATTTGCATGAAATAATATTACTGGAAATTTATAATCTTTTGCAAGACATTTTATGAATGGAATTTGTACATAATACACAGGATTGACGGAAGGTATTGTGCTGGCCACATCAGATTTTTTATAATAATATGATTGATATTAAAAAATGTTCTCATCGTTTTACATAATTCACTTTACGTTTTCCTTTTCCCTTCAATTGGGAAATAGCCTGTTGGGAATTGTAACAAATAATAATAATATATCAGCGCTAGATTCTAGCGAACCGTTCAATTATTTTTCTAGTCTAGCGCTAACTCGGCTGAACGCGAGCATTGTGAAAATTTTCTATAGCATTACAGAAAAAAATCTTTTGTATGCCACCCGTCTAATTGCTGTGTGCAAAACATTGAAATATAATATTTAAAGATGTTTCTATAGACCTTGGGTTGTAAATAACTCTAATTGCTAAACCTTCTTTAATGCTTCCTTAGTTACAACGACAATTAAAACGCAAATGCACACTACACCAGGATAAATCAATCCGGTACTTTAAGACAAATGACTAAAAACTGTATAAATTTCATTTAACGTCAAATGAAAGTAAAACAACAATTTCGACAACTTATAATCATAAACAAATGAGCAGCTTAATTTGTCGGCATTTATTTATTTGTTTGCAATGGAAATTTTTCTTAAATTCCCAGACAATCTTCGCGTTAGAACTACTACCAATAATCATGGGTTTCATGTAAAACAAATGCAATGTCATTCGATGCGATTATCGCAACAATTAGAAACCTACACTTACTTGGCTTTTTAATAAACGGTTGTTGTAATTCAATGCTAAAATATACTTGTGCGTTTGTTTCAATGCCAATTTGATAAATACTTTTTGTTCAGTTTTTTTATTATGGGATACATATTAAGGTTTCCTTATTAAATTAAATCTGCAGTATACATTTGCATATTCTATAAATAATTATTACATAAATTGTCCGAAATTGTTTTCATCATGTTAATATAAAAAGTTATCGTACTTTTGAATATACATGGCAATTGAATTAATTTTTTCCTGAATTAACGTAAGAGATACCAATGTTATGTCAGATGAAAAAAATCTGATGTAGCCAACACATTACCTCCCGCTATTTAACGAATGTATATCATGCAAACACATTTTTTATCACTATTGGCTAATATATTTAGTAATAAGTATCTGTTCAAGTATCTTTTTATCTTCCGTCACCTATAGGTAAGGAAGGTATTGTCTTTGGACAAAAAATTCGGTGGTGAGTTTTCATTGAATAAGCACGTTTTAGGGTCTTTACAATACGATTTTACTATTTTTACGATGGTGTCTGTATGTGTGTGTGTGTGTGTGTGTGTGTGTGTGTGTGTGTGTGTGTGTGTGTGTGTGTGTGTGTATGTGTTCGTGTGTGCGTTCGTGTGTGCGGATGTGTGTGTGTGACCGCGGTTTCGTCAACGATATCTCCAATACTAGAATTCCAAAAATTACAATTCTTGCGTATTCCTCTTCCTTACAACCATATTCAGACTTGATTAGATTTTGGTTATAATTGGTCAACCGGAAGTACCCTCATACATCTCTAAAAAAATATCATTCAGATCCAATATGCATAATAGATCACTACGAAATAATCTTGAATTACATATTCCTGGACATCGCACTTCCTTGTTTCAGCGCTCGTTCACTTATAATTGTACCACTGTTTATAAAAAAAATACCAGATAACCTCAAAACTCTGACACTTCAAACATTCTGTGCTGAACTGAAAAAAACATTTGTTGGACACGCAATAAATCCTAATTAGAGTTGCAATGGTCATTTCTATTCTGTAATTTCATACTAACTAAGCTATTTCATTCACATTTAACTATGCTAAGTATAGGTAGGTATAATAGCTATATAGTTTTGATTGTTTTTGTAACCTTGTACGGCTCACCATGTAAATAAATAATGTATTTGTACCATCTTCATGTCAATGTTCATACCAAAATTAAATGTATAATTTCATATTTATTTACTGTAAAGGTTAAGTGTAAGAACAGCTAATGCTGAACTTTGCCAATAAAGGTTATTATTATTATTATTATTTGAAGATTTTAACAGTTTTTCTTGAAAAACTCAGTTAAATGTTATTATAACTTAAAGAATAACTTATTATGGGGTCTCGTGGTCTTGTGCCTGAGTGTCTGGTCGCGAATCTAGGGGACCCGGGTTCGATCCCGACCGACGCCAAAAATTACATCGCATTTTAATGGCACAAAATTGACCCCTGTGGCGCAGTCTCCACGCCAGCAATGAGTGCCCGTGAGGTGACGCCTGGTAAGCGCCCGCACGGTACAAATATTCCATCATTACCGACATCTGTGTATGAAGCAGATTGGCACACCCAGCAATGGGTAATATGCCGTGATGAAATATTTATTTATATTTATTTTATTTATTTGAATATATTATTGTCTATACAATTTGATTGCATTTTATATTTGATATTCAATATATATATAGAGTTAAAGAAGAATAAAGATAATAAATTTCATATAAATTTCATAATTCAGCCAGCTATACTAACTTAACCATGGAAATTGCTAATATATTCAGGTAATTCAAATTGACAGATGTCAGTATCAATAAAATGTAAATCAATGAAAGAATAAGGGAAGTAACTCTAGTGTTAGAAGTTTCTAGATATGTATAAGAGGGACGATTACATTGGTTTGAACATGTCATGAGGAGAGATGAATATATTAATAGAAGGTGGAAGAAACATAGTAAGACCAAATATAAGATGAAAAGACTGTATTGCAAAAGACTTGAGAGAAAAGGAACTGAATGAGGCCGACACGCAAAACAAAAATGAGTGGAAGAAGAAAATAAAAAATAACGACCCCTAACGAATGGGAAAAACTAAAGAAGAAGAAGATGTCAGTGTTAAGTGCAATTTGCATAGTTTGTTTATGAAATAACTTTACTGGAAATATAGGATCTTTTGCAAGAAAATTTATGTATAGGGCGCGTGCAGTGACATGACTTTGCTGACTTTGGCAAGCAGATATGGGGACCCGTGTCAAAATGACAGCAATTAATTATGTCCATAACTGACAAGTGTTATAATTTTTCATTCAAATTTTCATAATTTTCTTATTTCATGTGGTTTGTTTGTTATCAGGTGTATGGAATTCAGTTGCCGAGAAAGGGAATCACATAATACCAAAAATTTAGAATCTTTTGCAAGAAAATTTATATTTATGGAATTTGTACATAATACACAGGAATGACGGAAGGTATTGTGCTGGTCACATCAGATTTTTTCTAATTTAATTCAACTTATTGTAACTTCGCCGCTCCGTAGCCCTCGCCGCCGCCGCGCCATAGCAGGCGCCGCTGTGTCGCGCCCGGCACAGACGTGTTCGAACTTGTTGCGATGACGTGATCTATTGTGCATGCTGTAGCACGTTTTAAGGTCTTTACAATACGATTTTACTATTTTTACGATGATGCATGTGCGTGTAGACGTGTGTGCGTGTGTGTGTTCGTGTGTGTGTGACCGCGGTTTCGGCCTCAATATCTCCAATACTAGAATTCCAAAAATTACAATTCTTGCGTATTCCTCTTCCTTACAACCATATGCAGACTTGATTAGATTTTGGTTATAATTGGTCAACCGGAAGTATCCTCCTTTGATGATTTTAACAGTTTTTCTTGAAAAACTGAGTTAAATATTATTATAACTTAAAGAATATATTATTCTCTATACGATTTGATTGCATTTTATATTTAATATTCAACAGATATATAGTTAAAGAATTATAAAGATAATAAATTTCGTAAATCAGCCAGCTAGGGTAACTTAACCATGGAAACTGCTAATATATTCAGGTAATTCAAATTGACAGATGTCAGTATCAATAAAAAGTAAATGAATGAAAGAATAGGGGAAATAACTCTAATGTTTCTAGAAAGATATAAGAAAGACGATTACATTGGTTTCAAAATGTCATGAGGATGAATATATTGGGAGAAAAATGAATAGTTTAGTAATAGAAGGTGGAAGAAACATAGAAAGATTAAATATAAGATGGAAGGACTGTATTTCGGAAGACTTGCAAGAAAAGGAACTGAATGAGAACGACACGGAAAACAAAAATGAGTGGAAGAAGAAAATAAAAATAGCGACCCCTAACAAATGGGAAAAACTAAAGAAGATGTCAGTGTCAAGTGCAATTTGCATAGGTTGTTTATGAAATAATTTTAGTGGAAATATAAGATCTTTTGCAAGAAAACATGTATAGGGCGCGTGCAGTGACGTGACTTTGCTGACTTTGGCAAGCAGATTTGGGGACCCGTGTCAAAATGACAGCAATTAATTATGTCCATAACCGACAAGTGTCATAATTTTTCATTCAAAATTGCATGATTTTCTTATTTCATGTGGTTTGTTTGTTATCAGGAGTATGGAATTCAGTTGCCGACAAAGGGAATCATAAAATACCAAAAATTTAGAATCTTTTACAAGAAAATTTATGAATGGAATTTGTACGTAATACACAGGATTGACGGAAGGTATTGAGCTTGCCACATCAGATTTTTTTTTTAATACATTAATATAAAACATATTCAAAAATCAAAATTATCCGACTTTTGCAGGGTACACTTACCTTAGTGCTGGACTATTTATACATGTTTGAAGCACAGCATACACAAAGTACAAGTATGTCATTTGTTTGTATTCTTGACAAATAATCGTATTATAAATTAATTTACACAATGTAATTATTTCAATATAAAAAAGTTTGTAATGTTTGAAATGAAAATAGTGATTGATGCTGATCATCAACAAAATAAATACGAGTATATTATCCTGTCTACAATTTCTAAAAGTTTTTGTTTATTTTATTATTTTAATTAAGATAAAATATGCTTATAATGTTTTAATTACTATTTACCTACGTTCAAAACAATAATCTTAGAAAAGTACTGTAATAAAAATACTTTCCTATAAATATTTCCAATTTTTTTTTTAATTGTTTCAATTTTATCTTCGTTTAAACATACGACAGTCACGCTAGAATTATTGACAATAAGAAAGTCACGTAGACGGTGGAAAACAAAATTTGCCCTATTAAATTAAGTTACAAAAGTTAAGTTAGAAAGTGGTTAATTAATTTTATAAAGTATTGGTGTGAGTGAAAATATGGAATTAACACAAAAGCATATGCTTCAATTTTTAGTAATAATAATAGAAAATCCGCATTATCCTGATAATTTGGATATATAAGACGTTCGGATATTTTAATCTAAAAAAAAAATACAGGATAGAAGGTTTTCGTCCGAAGAAGAAATTGATGCTGGAATCCATAATTATATTGAAAGCATTCCAACAGAAAATAGGCTGGAAGCTTTTAAAAAGTGGAAGGAAAAAATGGTAAAGTATATTATTTGATGAAGGGAACTACTTCGATCATATTTAAAATAAAATTCGAAAAAATATTAATCATGACTTATTTTCAATAATTATATCGCTAACCACGTATTATGAAAATTGTCAATCTATGAATACTGGACGACATCAGAAAAAGACATAAGCAAACAAAGGTAAACAAGCGTTGAAATAAGACTTTTAAGGAAGATACAATGATAAACTCGAATGGATAATATAAGAAATGAGGCATTTACAGCCTAATTAAACAAAAAACTCATATAAAATACAATTACTTACAAGAAGAACAATAGTGAGATGGTTTGGTCACAATAAAATAATGCAAAAGGATAGAATCAGAAAGAAGAAAATGGAGAATAATATATTGGAAAAAGGAAAAGAGAAAGATTTATCAAAACCTGGCCCAACATGTAAAAAATCTGATGTGCCCAGGACAATAACTTTCGTCAATCCTGTGTATTATGTATGAATTTCATAAATACATTTTTTTACAAAAGATTCTAAATTTCCAGTAAAATTATTTTATAAAAAAACTATGCAAATTGCACTTGACACTGACATCTTCTTCTTTAGCTTTTTCCATTCGTTAGGGGTCACTATTTTTTATTTTCTTCTTCCACTCATTTCTGTTTTGCGTGTCGTTCTCATTTAGTTCCTTTTCTCTCAAGTCTTCCGCAATACAGTCCTCCCATCTTATCTTTGGTTTTCCTCTGTTTCTTCAACCTTCTATTACAAAGCTATTCATTCTTCTTTCAATATATTATTCATCTCTCCTCATGGCATGTTCAAACCAATGTAATCGTCTCTCTTGTATCTTTCTAGAAACTTCTAACATTAGAGTTTCGTGTCTTCCCCAACATATATCTCCCTCGTTATTTGTAAAATCATGCTCGACATCTCTGTATCTTCCTTTAACAATAATTAATAATAAATCACTTAAAGAAGGCTATTGTCCTAAAATTTGGAAAAAAGCTCAAATTACACGAGTTCTTAAGTCCGGTAACAAAAACTGTGGAAAATTACCGTCCTATATCAAAGTTACGTGTTTTTGAAAAAATTCTAGAAAAAATCATTTATAAACATTTATTTTCTTCCTTTAAAAACATTATAAACTTTGAGCAACATGGCTTCTTTAAAGGTCGCTCTGGTGATACTAATTTGGTGGAATATACAGACTTTATCCTGGAACACATGAATGAAAGGACACAAGTCGACGCTGTGTATACAGATTTTAGCAAAGCGTTCGACAAAATTAACCACACTATATTATTATCGAAATTAGAGATGTACGGAATACACAGTAACTTGCTCCAGTGGTTCACATCTTACTTGTCAGATAGGTACCAATGTGTTTCATGTGACCTCGGGAGTTCCACAGGGATCCCATCTGGGGCCGCTACTTTTTTCAATGATATTAATAAATGTTTCATTAATTGTAATTTTAGTGTGTATGCGGATGATCTGAAGATCTTTAAAGCTGTTTCTACTAAATTCGATGCTCTTGCCCTTCAAGCCGACCTTGACAGGCTTAGCACTTATCTAGAACATAATGATTTATCATTGAACATTAGCAAGTGTTCATGTATAACTTTTACTCGCAATAAAAATGTATTCCAATTCAATTATTTTATTAATCAAAACCTTATTAATCGAGTAATACAGATTAAGGATCTTGGCGTCATTCTTGATACAAAATTAATATTTGATATATATATATATATATATATATATATATATATATATATCGATAAAATTGTAAAAAGGCTTACAGGATGTTGGGATTCATCCTGCGAATTGGCAAATTTTTTAGTAATTACAAAACATTTATTAATCTATACTATACTCTAGTCCGATCGCAGCTTGAATTCGCATCAGTTTGTTGGTCTCCTCATTGTAATAATAGACGTTTTGTACTATTATATTATTTTTATACTAATAATAATTACAAACTTCAACATAACTTTGAAATGCACTGACACGCAACGGCCATGTTGTTTCACCAATGACTCTGCCTTGAATACAGCAACAAGACACAATGTATTCTACATTTCAAAAACATCAAAACTAAACTATTATTATTATGACACCTCCCTTTTTACCTTCCGTCACCTTTAGGTAAGGAAGGTATTGTCTTTGGTCAAAAAATTCAATGATGAGTTTTTACTGAATAAGCACGTTTTAGGGTCCATACGAGTATAATACGATTTTACCATTTTTACGATGATGTCTGTATGTATGTGTGTCGACAAAAGTTCCGGATTCCATAACTTCAATACCACGATTCCAAAAATTATATTTTTTTCGTATTCCTCAAGTTTACATCCAGAAGAACAACTGATTAGATTTTGGTTATAATTGGTCAACCGGAAGTAGTCTCATTTGAAGATTTAACAGTTAAATTTGATTTATTGACATTTAACGTTATTATAACTTAAAGAATATATTATTCTCTATACGATTTGATTACAATTTATACTTCATATTCAATAGATACAGAGTTAAAGAATTTTAGAGAAATTAAATTTTATAATTCAGCCAGCTATGCCAAACTTGGGAACTAGTAATATATTCATATAATTCAAATTGACAGATGTCAGTATCAATAAAAAGTAAATTAATGTGGCAGATATGAGGATGTTGAAGTAGATATTGGGGAATACACGGAAAGATACGGTAAGAAAATAACTCGTGTTACAAGTTTTTAGAAAGATACAAGAAAGACGATTACATTGGTTTGAACATGTCATGAGGAGAAATGAAGAATTATATTGGAACAAGAATGAATAGTTTAGTAATAGGACGTTAAAGAAACAGAGGAAGACCAAAGATAAGATGGAAGGACTGTATTGCGGAAGATTTGAGAGAAAAGGAACTGAATGAGAACGACATGCAAAAATAGCGACCCCTAACGAATGGGAAAAGCTAAAGAAGAAGAAGATGCCAGTGTCAAGTGCAATTTGAATAGTTTGTTTATGAAATAATTTTACTGGAAATTTAGAATCTTTTGTAAGAAAAATTATGGAATTTATACATTATACACGAGAATGACGGAAGGTATTGTACTGGCCACAACAGATTTTTTTTAAAGTATTTATTTATATAAATAGAAGTCTTTGTATCTTGCTGGTATATTTATTTGCCTTTTTGGTCTAACAGGCTCTGGCACTTTAACATCACAGTTTTCTTGGTTGTTATTATGACTGTCAGATATAAGTGAAGAGTTCACAGGATCAATATCCTCTTGAAACTTGTTATATGACTTCGTCAAATGAGAACTGTTTCTCCGCACATTATTACCAAATTCGTTCTTAATAATGAATGAACGAGGCGAGTCATGTGTTGAGATAATTTTAGCAGGTTTACATTTATTTTGATCTCTATATACCACTTCATCACCCTCTTTAAAATTATTACCTACTCTTCTTGTCTGACGATCATAATAATGCTTGTACAATAATTGTCTTTTAACATCTAGATTTTCTTTAAATTCTCTATTTAATTTGTTATCATATGAATTCCTCGTTCAGATAAGCCATTTGATCTTGGGTACCTCGGACTGCTTGTAACAAATTCAAACCCCCAGTCTTTAGTAAATTTCCGACATTCCCAAGATGAAAAAGGATTATTGTCTGAAATTACAATATCAGGTACACCATGAGTAGAAAAAATAGTTTTAAATGCAATTATCACATCTTTGGCTTGTTTACTTTTAAGTGGAATGACTTCTAGCCACTTTGTCAAGTAATCAATTAATACTAGGTATTTTTTGTTTTTATATTCAAGTATATCAGATCCTACTTTTTGAAAGGGCAGTTCAGACATTTCATGTAATATTAAAGGTTCCTTGATATTAACAGATCTATAAATTTCGCAGATTTTACAGTGTTTTATCATTGTTTCAATATCTGTCATCATACCTGGCCAGTACATAATTTCTCTGGCCTTATCACGAGTTCTATTGATACCAAAGTGACCTTCATGTAGTAGTTGTAACATTTTACATCTTAATTCAAAAGGAACTATGATTCTGTCATGAAAAAACAGCAGGTCTTCTATTACATTTATATCATTTCTTATTTTATAATAACAACTAATTTCGCTTGTTTTACATTGATCTGCAATCCAACCATTAAAGTGGAATTGTTTTACCTTTTGCAATGTTTCGTCTAATTTTGTAATTGTCTGAAACTCTTCTTCTTTCTCATTACTAATTCTTAAATACTTCACTACTTCATGTACAACTTCACTTAATTCAGGATCATCTGTTGTTTTTTCATTACAGACATATCTGGACAAATAATCTGCTATAACCAAATATTTTCCTGGAACATACTCTATTTTTATATCATACTTAAGTAATTTTAATCTAAGTCTTTGAAGTCTAGCAGAATTAATTTTACACAAGTCTTTGTTTAATACTGCTACGTTGGGTTTATGGTCTGTGATTATTTTAATTGGGTGACCATAGACATAGTTATGAAATTTATTAACAGCATAAACAACTGCTAGTAGTTCCTTCTCTATAACAGCATACTGTTTTTCAGTATCGGTTAAAGATCGGGAAGCATACGCAATTGGACGCTTATCTTGAATCAAACAACAACCTAAGCCATTATTTGATGCATCAGTTTGCAAAGTGATTTCTTTAGTACTATCAAAATGCAACAAAGTTTGGGCATTTTCAACTTCAGCTTTAATTTTATTAAGTACTTTAGTATGAACGTCGAACCACTGCCATGTGACATTCTTTTTCAAGAGTTCTCTAAGAGGAGCCGTTCTACTAGCTAATTAGGGACGAATTCTGTCAAAGAATTTAAAAATCCTAACAAGCTCTGGAGTTCTTTTCTATTTGTTGGCGTTTTCAAGTCTTTTATTACTTTAATTTTGTCTTGATCAATCTTTTTACCATGCTCGCTAAACAAATATCCCAAGTACTTTACATCATTTAAACAAAACTGTACTTTATTTCTATTAAACTTTATATTTAATTCTTTAGCTCTCTTGGCCACAGCTAGTAATGTTTTATCATGTTCTTCTTGACTATTTGCATAGATTAACAAATCATCGAAATAGATTATTACGTTAGGAATATCAGCAAAATTTTGCGTATTTAGTTTCTGAAAAATTTCTGGCGCTATATTCAAACCAAATGGCAGACGTTCAAACTTGTAAGTACCAAATGGAGTAGAGAAAGTGCAAAGTTTACTGGATTCAGAATCAAGTTCTATCTGATAAAACCCATCTTTAAAATCTAAAACTGTAAATATTTGTTTTCTAGTCAACTTTGAACAAATTTCCTGTTTTTGGAATTTCAAAAAATTCCCACTTAATATTTTTATTTAATTCCTTGGGGTCTAAATGTAATCTTAAATTTCCATCAGTCGTCTCAATGATCACCAGATTACTTACCCAATCAGAGGGTGTATCTACTTTACTAATTATTTTCTGTTTAACTAATCTATCTAGCTTTTCCTTTAACCTATCTTTAATAGCAAGTGGTACACGCCGTGCTGGACGTGCAACAGGTATAGCATTTTCTTTTAATTCTATTTTACATTTAGTCTTAAATTTCCCTAAACCTTCAAAAATTTCTGCATGATCTTTGAGAAACTGATTTTTGTTCATTGCTTGTACATTATCAATTCGCTTTACTAATCCAATATTTGAGCATGCACTTAAACCTAACAATGGTTTGACAGCTAAATCTACTATTATGAAAACTAATTCTGTAAATTTCTGTCTTACTATGCATTTCAAACTTACACTTCCCACAGGATTTATTTTCATACCGCCATATGCCTCAAGTGTGATCGGGGTTGGCTGGACGCTGACTTTACGGCCGTTGCTTATTTCTTGGAACAGCTTGTTTGGTATAATGATCACCTCTGTTCCAGTGTCTATCTTGAACGGTATGGGACGACCAGCTATCTCTACAGCTTCATACCAGGCACTACTAGTAAGCGTACCTCGAAGCGCACCAATGGAGCTAATTTCTCCGATGAAAACATCTTCATCAGCACTAACTTCTTTAACTTGCATTACTCTGCATGCGCTGCTGAAATGACCAATCTTCTTACACTTATGGCATGTTTTGCCAAAAGCTGGACACTTCTTCGGCATGTGCTTTTCGTTGCACCTACCACACTTAAATTCTTTATCTTCTTTGCTCGACCTCTTGCTGACACATTCTTTTTGTCGCTCTTTTGCTTTTACTTGATCTATTTTGCTACATTCATCTTTTAATAATATGGTCTTCACTCGCTGCTTTGTTATTTCTGCATGCTTGCATATTTCTACTGCTTCTTTCAAAGTTACTGTCGGCATGGTTAACAGCTTTTCTTGCAGCTTTTTATATATCGCTGATTCCTAGTACTATGCGATCAACTAAAATTGATTCTTCCTGGTCTCCATATTCACAGGATTTTATTAATTTTTTGATATCATTTATAAAATTATCAAATGGTTCACTTGCCTGTTGACATCTGGAGTTGAATATAGATCTCTCGTAAATTTTATTCTTCTTTGGAGTGCAAAACTTTTTGAACTCTTCAACTACTACGTCGTATGAGTTTTGTTGATCATAAGTAAGCTTCAGGTTATTATAAATTTCTATTCCTTCAGGTCCCACAACATTTAACAATAAAGCAGTTTTTACTTTATCTGTGGCTGAATCCTTTCCCGATGTAGTGAGAAATATTTCAAACTGTTGAAGAAATCTTTTAAAATTATTCTCCACGTTGCCTTCAAAAGACATGGGCTTAGGTAATCTGACGCCATCCATCTCGTACTGCACTTTTTACAACGAACTTTTCACCGACTGCGCCATGTAATAATAGACGTTTTGTACTATTATATTATTTTTATTTTTATACTAATAATAATTACAAACTTCAACATAACTTTGAAATGCACTGACACGCAACGGCCATGTTGTTTCACCAATGACTCTGCCTTGAATACAGCAACAAGACACAATGTATTCTACATTTCAAAAACATCAAAACTATACTATTATTATTATGACACTCATTATCAAATATATATAAATAGAATTGAACGAGTGCAACGAAAATTTATCTCTTTCTTAAATTGGAAATTTCCCGTGAACCACACCAACTTCATAACGTTACAAAATAGACGTACAGTTCTCGATCTGATGTTTTTGTATAAAATCTTTAATAACTGCTTTGATAGCCCATATCTCATTCGCAAATTCCACATAAAAATACCTGTTCATTCAACTCGGTCAATTAACTTGTTCTTTATTAAAAATATTAAAACTAATTCTGAAATGAATTCACCTATGATTAGATTATCTTCATCATACAATAACTTAATTAAATTTAAGAGGATTGTTAACATCCATATCTTAACGATAAATTCATAACTACATTATGTTCATACTTATACGTACATACATATGTGTTAAGTAAGTTAAATTAAATGCATTCCTTCTGATGTAAAATTTGAAATGTGTTTAAATTTGTACACTACAACTTTTGTATTATTATTGTTTATCTGTTAATTAGTGCTGTGCTGTAATTGGGACCTGTTCCTGTTGCATGGCCTATCATTATAAATAAATAAATAAACATCCTCATCTTTGCCACATTCATTTACTTTTCATTGATACTGACATCTGTCAATTTGAATTATCTAAATATATTAGCAGTTTCCATGGTTAGCATAGCTGGCTAATTTATGAAATTTAATATCTTTATAATCTTTAACTCCATATCTATTAAATATAAAGTATAAAATGCAATTAAACCGTATAGAGAATAATATATTCTTTAAGTTATAATAAGGTTAAATGTCAATAAATTACATTTAACTGCGTTTTTTAAGAAAAACTGATAAAATCTTCAAATGAGGGTACTTCCAGTTGACCAATTATAACCAAAATCTAATCACCTCTTCTTCTGGATGTAAACTTGAGGAATACGAAAAAAATATAATTTTTGGAATCGTGGTATTGAAGTTATGCGATCCAAAACTTTCGTCACACACAGATACACACACACACATACACACACATACACACATATAAACCCATACATGCATACAGACTTCAACGTAAACATGGTAAAATCGTATTATATGGACCCTAAAACGTGCTTATTCACTAAAAACTCATCATTGATTTTTTTGACCAAAAACAATACCTTCCGTCACCTTTAGATAACAATAGAAATTCAAGGTGAAGATTGGAAAATTGTCAAGAAATTCAATGCTAACTAATCTAGTAGATGGAGATTCCAGAAAAAAAGAACTACCCACAAGTCTCGCACTGTAAGATGTAAAGACACTAAATGAAGTCAGGAGGTAAGAAAATTATGAATTTCATGTAAACTTTTTGTTTCGTATACGCAAACAAAAGTGTGAATATAATATCTTTATTTTCATAGAAAGGTATAAATTAGAGCCGAACATATGCATGTATGTAAGTAAATGACGTCAACATAATGCTTAATTATTTGTTCAAATCATTAAGTGGCAACAGGTTTTAAATTTAATTACAGTCTCCGGGACCAATTGCAGATAAATGTGCTAATAATATACTGTACTTTTATAAATAGGAGTTGTAAAATTGCTGTGGAAAGTTTCTTTCAGATAGTTCCATTAAGAATAACTTTAACAAAAAATTAATTCGCGTAATGATAATTAGATTTAAAGAATTTATTCACATGCTTACAAACAAATAATAATTAACTTCTCAATATGTCATGATAGATTCAAGCATTTTGCATTTATGTTGATACAAACATTGTAAACAATGTTTACGTTAACGACTTTTTTTCAATTAATAGATTGTACGCCTAAATAAAATCTACATACAAGTAAATCATTCAGATTTACGTAATTTGATATTATATGTTCAAAAACAAAAATAACATTGGAGATGAGATAAATATTAAATACTTTAACTAAATTTCTACTGTAAATAAATATTGTAACGCTATTTTGGGGAAAGCGGGCAGAAAGTTGGCGTGAGGTGAGATTGCTCGGGTGCCAACGGTCGGATAGCAGGTTTGAAGATAGGGTGAAATATGAAGAACACAATTACACTAAAAGGTACAAGACAACTTTATTGTATGGTAATTCGTTGTACAAAATAGTATGGTGGTCGCTGATGGGTAAAATAAGATGCTGGGTATGCGACTTAGTCGAATTACTGGTTTTCGGAAAAACAACGCCGGGCGTCGCGACGGCGGTGATGTCGGCGGATGAACGGTAGATGCACGGATATCCAAAAATGTGGATAGAAATGTGTTCGGACGGTTTCGGTGTGACCGAAGCTAGGCGTCGTGACGGCGGTGGGCAAGCGGTAGATACTGTGATCTTAAGGATCCATATAGGAACATGTTCGGATGGTTTTGGCGTCTAACCGCAGTAATGATGGAAAAGGTGTAGCTACGCGTTTCTGCAGTAATCGGCAGATCGACGCCGGGCGTCGCGACGGTGACGCTCGTAACCGGATGTTCGCGGAGTACGTAGAGATCGATGGTATATATGGCGCACGACGAGAAAGTCGACCCAGGCAAACCTCACAGACTCTACGCCTTGAGTGTCCCGGCTTACGCACTGGGGCGTCGCGGCGCAGAGTCGGCAAACGTACTTGGGTCGATGCACGCTAAAATAGACGACTCGAGATAACGGGCCGTTTTACAGTAACTCTGCATAAACACGCGGACTTGACGTCTGTAGCGCCCGGATTTATACGCCGGCGGCGTCGAAACGTCAAGTCGGTAAAACTCGAAACGAGTCACTGTAAAATGGCTAGACACGCGCAACTGGTGAATTTAATCCACGGAGATGATTACGGCCGGTGTCAGTTGTAGTGTCTCTGGATGTTTTCAAATACGCCTTTCGTAGATGATTTGGCCTACATTCAGCAAGCGTTGCGACGTCGGGCGTATGAATCTCACAACGAGACACTAAGACTGACTTTCAGTAAACAATTAAACAACTCAAACGGAGAGCTCACAGTACGGGTTTCAAAGAAACGGGCTCTTTGCTCACCTGGACGTCGGCTTCGATGTCTTGACGGATTACTCGCAATCAAGAGTCGATGGAATACTCGCAGTCGGCTTATTAGTTGTTGAGAGAAATACTCGCAGTCAACAACTATCTTCTACAATCGCGGGCCCTGCTAATTAAACCAGCTTAAGTTTGTTTACTGATAGCAAGAACTGCATAAAAGAACAGGGCAAAAAGGTTAAAAATGGACGTTGACGACCCTTTTATGTGGTTTATTTCTCAGTCAAATTACGCGTCTTATTCCAATTGTCGGGAAGAAAAGTTTTCACGGTTCGCGGATTTGTAAGGGCTGAGCTACAAGGCTTTGACCTATACAGGTGAGTCATCGAAATCGCCGTCTTCGATATCTCCCTTGTCGTTAGAAATACAGCATAAGTTTATTAACAGAATTTATTTGTCTACTCAACGAGCATAACGTAAAATTATTTTCACATATACAGAATGTCGCATTACGGCTCGATGAGATTTTTTTTTTAATGTAACACCTATATATTTTTATATATTTTGAATTGTATTTTATTCACCTATACGAACATATGAATTTTGTTTTAGTTTTCCAAGGCGTTGCCAAGTTATTCCGTTTTTTCTCTAAAAAAGACCGAATACACGCATTGCCTTATAAAAGCTTACTGAAGTTATTTTAATAGTAAAAATTAAGAATTTTCTTTTCTGTATAACTGTAATTATAATCTATGTTCTGACATATTTTTTTAAATGTAATTATACAGGGTGTACAATAAAGCGAATCAAATGTGCTCAATTTCAAATGACTTTAACTCGTCATTTTCAAATGGAACACACTATATTTTATTATTCAGTTGTGTGTATTTTTGTATTATTTTCACATGTGATTAAGGGTGTCCTATGCCTAAAACTAATAATTTCGGAGTTTTTCACCATTTTTGTCTAAATTTATATATTCAATTAAAAATTATCTAGTACACCATGAATATTGTTTTTTGAATATGAAACAATTGCAGTAATGAGAGTAGTTTCATTAGCCAGGTTATTATTAATAACAGTGGGATTAAGTAAATTAATTTATTAATATGAATCTCTTGCAAGAAGAACTTACGAATATGGTGTACGCACTTGGAGAAGCAGAAAGAAACACTCTTTTTTCGTACTGAACATGACCAGTTGTTTCAAACCTTTCCCTTAGTTGTTCAAAAGAACGCGGATTTGGATGTCGTCTTCCCGGAAACCGTTGTGCATAAATTCTTGATGCCAAAAGAAGGTTTCTTTCCGCTTCTCCAAGTGGATACACCGTATTCGTAAGTTCTTCTTGCGAGAGATTCATATTAATAAATTAATTTACTTAATCCCACTGTTATTAATAACAACCTGGCTGATGAAACTACTGTCATTACTGCAATTGTTTCTTATTCAAAAAACAATATCTATGGTATACTAGATTTAATTTTTAATTGAATATATAAATTTAGAGAAAAATGGTGAAAATCTCCGAAATTATTAGTTTTAGGCATAGGATACCCTTAATAACATATGAAGGTAATACAAAAATACGCACAACTGAATAATAAAATATAGGATGTTCCATTTGAAAATGACGAGTTATAGTCTTTTGAAATTGAACACATTTGATTCGCTTTATTAAACACCCCGTATAATTACATTTAAAAAAAATTTGTCGGAACATAGAGTATAACTACATTATACAGAAAAGGAAATTCTTAATTTATACTATTAAAATAACTTCAGTAAGCCTTTATAAAGCAATACGTGTATTCGGTCATATGATCGTATGGGTGAATACAATTCAAAATTTATAAAAATATATAGGATGTTCCATTTAAAAAAATAAAAATAATTCTCGCCGAGCCGTAATGCAACAGCCTGTATATGTGAAAATAATTTTACGTTATACTCGTGGAATAGACTAATAAATTCTGTTAATAAACTTATGCTGTTTTTCTAACGACAAGGGAGATATCGAAGACGGCGATTTCGATGACTCAGCCTGTATAACCCGTAAAACTTGTGACAGATCCACATCGTCACAATATATATTTTTTACTGTAAGTAAAGAAGGTATTGTCTTTGGTCAAAAAAATCAATGATGAGTTTTTAGTGAATAAGCATGTTTTAGGGTCCCTATAATATGATTTTACGATGATGTCTGTATGTATGTATGAATGTATATATATATATACCGGTGTAATTACCACGGCTAGCCGTATGGGTCGTTCCGCCACCGGGGATTACGTCATCGCTCGGGAATATTCTACCAGAGAAAGACCAAAGATAAGATGGAAGGTCTGTATGGCGGAAGACTTGAGTGAAAAGGAACTGAATGAGAACGACACGCAAAACAGAAATGAGTGTAAGAAGAAAATAAAAAATAGCGACCCCTAACGAATGGGAAAACTAAAGAAGAAGAAGATGTCAGTGTTAAGTGCAATTTCAATAGTTTGTTTATGAAATGAAAATTTATGTATATGGCGCATGCAGTGACGTGACTTTGCTGACTTTTAAATTATTTTCAATTTATCTTTTCTAAATACAACCCTAAAAGCTTGTTTACGCAACATTTCATAAGAATAAAAATAAACCATAGTGATAATGCATGACACATAGCTTTATGCAATTTACATAAAGTATAAGATTCAGTTAATCGCAGAATTAAATAAAATTTAAATAGAAATTGCATGAATCCTGCATAATATTATTAGAAATAGATTGGAATTAATTTTGTATATGGAATGCTTGCATTTTTCTTCATATTTTCTTCGAATATCAACAAAAAAATTCAAAAATGATTATTTTTCACAAAATATCTATAGTACTCCAAGACAAATAATTGAGATATTTATTGAATAATTGGGTTTAAAAGGGTCAACTAATATTAATTTCAATTTGCGTTATTGTACAAAAAAAAATTCAAACAGAAACTCCGGTATATACGAAATTTGTATATGAAGAGGAAAAAACAAGAAAAGGAAAAATCTAATGTAAGACGAAGATTACTTGCTCTTCCTGATAAAGAGTTTGGTCTTATTGGTGAGTCAGACCTCGATATGTCAGATGAATAATTTGTAGAAAAAAAGGCAAAATTCTTAAAATGGTTGAAAAACACTGATGAAGAAAGGAAAAAATTATTACAAGATACTGTACTGCAAAGTCAATGCCAAGTAGGGCAAACTGAGAGTGAAGAGATTGACTTCGTCTAATTTCGGCCAAGTATGAAAATTGCGCCGTTCTACCTCTTGTAAAACGATTTTAGAGTCAATGCTGTATAAGTCATTTTCTGGAAATGCAGCAACAAAATTTGGAATAGAAAAGAAAATCATTGCAAGAAATGAGCAACTTGCAAGTTAAACCCAAAGGCTTACTGAAGTTATTTTAATAGTATATTGATAAGGAATATCCTTTCTTAGGGCCAAGTTTTGATGCTTTAATTGGGGAATCGGGATTAATTGAAATTCAATGTCGCTCATTAGCAGAAAATTTCTAAACTATTGAGGGCGTTATTTAAAAAAAAAATGCATAATACGTAATGACAAATTATATCTAAAACCAAATTATTCTTGCTGCTGCCAAGTCCTAGGTCAATTACGAATATGCGGTTGAAAATATTGCATGTTTGTAATATGGACTCCAAAAGCCATTTCAATTCTTCTTCAAGTCTTTTGGAAAATAAACCTGGAGCAACATTTAATAAAGATCTATATGGATTGCGTTCTTCCTGAGCTCATTGATCCCCGTTATACGAGAGGGCTTCCATTTCCGGAAAAACAAATTGAATCATAAGTTTGATATTTTTTTCGGCTCGTTTGCCCATTTAATTTACTTCTCTTCGCCGCCTAAGTAGATGAAGTTGTCTACTCTTTCAATTTCATCTTTTCCTATATTTACATGTATTTGATTGTTTTTTTCGAGATTGCTTCATTATTTTTGATGTACCTCTAAAAGTTCTTGGTGCGCTTGTTTTACAACATGTATAATCTGCCAGGACGTTGCCCTATCCTTTTCCATATGTATATCTACACACATAATTGCCGCTCCAGATCTTTTCTACTGTAGGTCTGTTCGATGAGAAAAATTTCAGAACTAGTTCACACTTATCTAAACTGACTCGCGAGGTAATGTAGATAGTAAAGACAGGAGTGCGAATGGGAGCAAATAATCGTCAGATTTGAAGCTAGTTTAGTTAACGTGAAATTTGATGTTATTTTTGTTTGTTTTAAATTGAAAATAAGGAATGAAATTTTAACATTTATTTATGAAGTAGATGATATATTTGGTAAGAAATAAAGTAACAATTATTTCATATAGGTATGTAATATACATATTTCAGAATCATCTCAAAATTTATTAAACGTATCAATATTTCTAAGTATCTGTTGAACTTATCGTGTTTTTGACACTTGTGAACTAGTGCATACTATACTGACTTACACCGCACTATAATAACATACACTGCACTTTTGAAATACTCATTGAACAGACTTTGTATTTTCTAGGCAATTTCTGCCCTTCTTCGGTTCGGATTTGGCACCGCATACATCCTAGGTATATTTTAGCAAAATTCCATAGTGCAATCTACTCGAATATAACCATCACGCAGCAATAATTCCAAAATATATAAACACTGCTCCGCAAAAAACGCACCAATAACACTTACTGTAATATCTTATTACCTTGCTTCACCTTTAGGTAAGAAAAGTATTGTCTTTGGTCAAAAAATTTGGTGGTGAATTTTCAATGAATAAGCACATTTTAAGGTCCCTAGAATACAATTTTATTATTTTTACAATGATGTATGTATGTGTGTGTGTGTGTGTGTGTGTGTGTGTGTGTGTGTGTGTGTGTATGTGTGGTTTTGACGATTATTTCGGATCTGATAGCTCCAATATTCCAATTCAAAAAATTACATTTTTTTTCCTTACATTCATATGCAGACGTGATTAGATTTTGTCTATAATTGGTCAACCTGAAGTACGAAGATTCTTGAAGAAACGCTGTTATATAATTAGTCAACCGGAAGTACGAAGATTTTAAGTTTTTCATGAAGAAACGCTGTTGTATAATTATTCACATTTAATGTTATTATAAATATTAAGGAATATTTTATTCTCTATACGATTTGATTGTATTTTATGCTTCATATTCAATGGATTTCGAGTTAAATAATTGTAAAGATATTAAATTTCTTAAAGCAGCCAGCTATGCTATTACCATGGAAAAAGCTAAACACTATATTAAGAAAATTCTGATTGACAAATGTCAGCGTCAAGTGCAATTTATATACTACCCCAAACTCATATTAAGTCGGCTAGTTTATGGGGTCTCGTGGCCGTGTGCCTGAGTGTCTGGTCGCGAATCTGGGGACCCGGGTTTGATCCCGACCGACGACAAAAATTACATCGAAATTAAATGGCACAAAAATTGACTTCTGTGGGGCACTCTCCACGCCAGCTATGAGTACCCGTGAGGTGACGCCTGGTAAGCGCCCGCACGGTACAAATATTCCATCATTACCGATATCTGTACAAAGCAGATTGGCACACCCAGCAATGGGTAATATGCCGTGATGAAATATTTATTTATTTTTATTTTTAGTTTACATTTTGTACAAATTATCAAATCTACACAAACGATTAGAAACTTATGCAAAATTCTTTCGGCTTCTTTAAATATAGACTCTTGCTCTTGTAGTTTTAAGATCTGCCCAAACTCATATTAATTCGGCTAGTTTACATTTTCAACAAATTATAAAATATACACAAACGATTAGATATTTCTACAAAATTCGTTCGGCTTCTTTAAATATAGACTCTTGCTCTTGTAGTGGTAATATCTGCCGGTACTCGGTACCGTTTTCCAGGGGACGCCCAAGAGAAACCTTATTCTCTTCTCGCGGTGGCTCTTGCCATGTCCATGCAAGAAAAATAATAATAGTTTTGTATAATAAGAAAGTAATAAATAGTTTCGAAAAAGCAAATACTTTTAAATATAATATAAAACGATAATAAATATGTAAAATAAAATGACACAAATGGCATGTGTCTTGAAAAACACTAATAACAAATACTAGTTTTGTGACAACCAGCTACTATGAATGAATCGACACCCAGACTACTATGAACCGCTACTAAAAAACCAGGGCGTTTCTATAGATATACGGGCTGTCAAGTAGGGATCAAGAAAACAGCAACGTCAATATACAGAAAAATATTAAAAAGTGTAATGTTTTAAATAAATATTATATTGAGTATTGTGTGTTAACCGTGTCTACTTCATACGCTCGACAACCCACTAATAAAACATCTCCAATAAATTGGCGCCCAACGTAGTGGCGAGTGTTGATGAAGTCAGTACGCGTTAAATAACAGTGTGTGTTTTTTCGCCGGTCTCCGTGAATTACGAAGTGCAACGCGCAACGTCTCGTTCGTGTACCCCTCGCTCCGCAACGGTTACCGTGACCCGCACGGACCCTGCGTCAAACGACAGAACTTTATAAACTATTTCGTGTTTGGCGAATAAAAACCCAAAATATGCCTCCAAAACCGGAAAAACAGGGAGGTAGTAGTGTATCTTTGACACCAAAAGGAATCATGTTCACTCCAGAACAATTTCAACAATTGCTAGATCAATTTAAGGTATCTAAAGAGAGCAACGTATCTTCAAGTAAACCAGTTGAACAAACGTCAGGAAATTTCGTCAATTGCACATCTCGATTTAACGGTGACGAAAATGCAGATGTGGAGGCCTTTTTAGATGCTATTATTACTTATAAGGATTGCGCATACGTATCAGACGAGAATGCCTTACGAGGACTGACAATGTTACTTGAAGGTTTTGCCGCCACTTGGTGGAAAGGTATAAAATCTACTATTAATACCTGGGATGCAGCTGTGGAAGCACTACGTAATACTTACTCTCGAAAATTGCCGCCCCACTTAATTTTTAAGCAAATTTTCGCACACGAACAGACCGCGAATGAATCAACCGAACATTTTGTCTGTAATATCAGATCGTTGATCGCGCAGTTACCATATAGTGTTAAAGAGACAATGCAAATTGATATGATCTACGGACTTTTGAACCGAAAGATACGACAACGACTTACACGCGCGGAATGTAAGTCATATGATTTATTGTTAACGCGAACGCGAGAAATTGAGCAATCGCTTAAAGAACTAAAAGTTTCTGAATTAATGAACAGTCAACTAAAAGTGATAAATAAAGTGCGAGCTAGGTGTTCGTATTGTAAAATATACGGTCATTCGGATGCAGAGTGTCGAAAATTGATGAAGAAACGACATGAATCTCCAGCGACTGGATCAACTGTATTAGTTATTCCAAACAAAACGAATGATGGCGCAGCCAACAAGCCTTTTAAGTGTTTTGGATGTGGTACTCCAGGATATATCCGAAGTAATTGTCCGAAGTGTAGTTCCACGCCCGTGGAAACCATCGAATTCAGTTCGACAGAAACACCTTCTACTACAGATGATCGACCTAGGGTAAGAATAAATGTTATTGGTCATCATGGCATTGCTTGTTTAGATACGGGAGCAAGAGTAAGTTTGGCAGGTACGCAACTGTACAACATACTAAATTCGGAGAACCTGCCATTTGAAGAAAATTTTATTAAAATGAAACTGGCTGATGGGAACGAAAAACTTGTTTATGTTAAAATATTTAATATTACTATCGGATTACAGAATCGGCAAATTCCTATTAAACTATTGGCAGTACCGGAACACTATAATAGTAATTTGCTATTAGGAGTGGATTTCGTGAAGAGTGCAAGAATCGTTTTAGATATACCTAATTCTACTTGGCGGTTCTCTGATGATCCCCATATTGATTACCCGTTTGTGAATCAAGTAGGTATGGAAGTATTATCGGTGATGACTGAGAATACTGAAGAATATTTGTTAAAAGACGATGAATGCACTGAACTGTCGAATGAAGAAAGAAAGCAAATCAACATCCTTTTAAGAAATTACTCAAAGATTTTTTCTCCAAGTTCTGAACCGACGCCATTCGCTGAACATTCCATTAAATTGACTGATGATAGACCGGTCGCTATGTTGCCATATCGACTACCTGAACCAAAAAAAATAATATTTGAAACAGGAAATTGAGCAAATGATCCTGAATGATGTCATAGAAGAATGCGACTCTGCTTATGCCGCGCCTGTGGTACTAGTTCCTAAAGGACCCAAAGGACCAGAATGCAATATTTATCGCGTCTGCATTGATTACCGTGGGATTAATGCAATCACTGTACCTGATAGATACCCACTTCCACGATTGGATGACCTACTCCATGAAGCAAAGAAAACCTCATATATGACTACTTTAGATCTGCGCAGTGGTTACTGGCAAGTACCAATAAAACTAGAGGATCGTGACAAAACTGGGTTTGTCACGCCATTCGGACACTACCGTTTCAAGAGAATGCCATTTGGACTCCGGAACGCCCCGTCCACTTTTCAACGCCTTATTGATCACTTTAAGAGAGGTCTGCACGGGATCACTATTCTAGCGTATCTTGACGACATCATAATCCTTTCACCAACTTTCGAACAGCATTTGGAGGATCTAAGAAAAGTCTTTGAACGATTAAGTATATTCAAATTACATGTCAATCGAAAGAAATGTGCCTTTGTTTGCTCGGAGGTAAAGTATTTGGGTCACCTAATTACTCCGGATGGTTTGAAGCCGAATCCTGCGAAAGTTGAAGCCATATTAAAAATTGCGAAACCTAAAAATATTCGACAACTTCTAACGTTCCTGCAAACAGTGTCGTGGTTTAGAAAATTCATCCCGAACTGCGCTGAAGTGATGAAACCACTTACTGAACTCACCAAGAAAGGTGCTACATGGACATGGAAAGAAATCCAAAATCACGCATTTGAGAAGCTAAAGAAGTTATTAACTTCTACACCAATATTAAAGCAAGTGGATTACAACAAACCCTTCATACTGCGTACTGATGCTAGCGCATTCGCAATAGGTGCCGCTTTACTCCAGGGGGAGCCACCCCATGATCAGCCAGTGGAATATGCCAGCAGATTGCTGACAAGTGCCGAGCGAAATTACAGCACCACCGAACGAGAGGCGCTTGCTGTTGTATGGGCCGCAGAAAAGTTCCGTGGTTATTTGGACTCTTCTTCTGTAAAAATCATAAGTGATCACCAGCCTTTACGTTGGCTGATGTCCATCAAATCCCCTAGTGGACGATTAGCAAGATGGGCCCTCAAGTTACAAGATTTAGACTTACAAATAGAGTATACTCCAGGAAAGTGTAATACTTTGGCTGATACACTTTCTCGACTTCCATATATTGATGATCAAACAGTTGAGGCTTTTCAAGTGACTACTGTCGATTTACCTACTACCAATTATCAAGAATTGAGAGACCAACAAAAAGAAGATATCGATGTAGCAAAAATTATCAATGATTTAGAAAATTTTGAAGATCCAGTCAGCAACAAACGCTGGACAGAACGAGGGTACCTACTCATAAATGGAGTACTTCATCGCTACCCACCAGATGGTGATGAAGAGGAAGCCGTACAGGTTGTTCCGGCCTCGCAGATATCAAGAATATTGTATGAGTATCATGATTCGCCCATGGCAGGCCACTACGGTTTTGAAAAAACCTATAAGAAAATTAAGTCTCGGTTTTATTGGGTTGGTATGAGAAGAAAAATCCAGGAACACATTGAAAAATGTGTCGACTGCCAAAAATTCAAGCCGCGAAACTATAAAAATTTTGGTTTATTGCAAACCCCGCTGCAAAACAGAAGATTCGAGGTAATATCCATTGACCTTATGGGACCTTTACCAACAACGTCGTCTGGAGAACAGTGGATTTTCGTGGTCGAAGATACATGTTCCAGATGGATAGAATTGTTTGCACTGAAGCAAGCCACTGCTGAAGCATGTGCGAGATGCTTAATCGATGAAATAATCCTGCGTTATGGGACACCACGTAGAGTTATTAGTGACAACGGGGTCCAATTCGTTGGAGAAGTTATGCAACTGGTTGCCTATTCTTTAGGATTTAAGCAAAATTTAACACCAGCATATCACCCTGAAGCGAATCCAACAGAACGAAAAAACCGAGATATTAAAACCCAATTAGCAATGCTGACAACGAAATGCCACACCGCCTGGTCAACTTACTTACCAAGCATAAGATTTGCTATGAACACTTCCGAAAGTATTTCTACAGGACGTACACCTGCTTACTTGACATTTGGCAGGGACTTAAGAACACCTGATGACGTAGAACGAGATATGCGTGCCATTGTACAAAATGCACCATTCGTTGCCTCGATGACTCCTTACCTGGATAAGTTAAGTGAAATATTAAAGGAAACACGGGAAATAAGTGAACAAAAACAAGATCGGTCCAAGAAAAATGCAGATCGTCATCGACAACCTGGTCCGAATTATGGCATAGGTGACAAAGTATTGGTTGATGTCCATGCCTTAAGTAAAACTTCACAGTCCTTCACTTCCAAATTCGCTCCACGTCGTGATGGACCCTACCTAATTTCCAAAATTGTATCACCAACTTCATACCAAATTACTACCCCAAATGAACCAGATAAACCTTTAGGGGTATACCATTCTTCATCCCTCACCCCATTCAAACAAAATTTAAGTGTTCCAGATCCACAGCCACTTCACCCAATCCGGAAACGAGGCCGCCCAAGGAAGATGTCCAAGTAATTATTGGATCACAAGCGAGACGCATTTGTCATCCAAAGGGGGAGGATGTGACAACCAGCTACTATGAATGAATCGACACCCAGACTACTATGAACCGCTACTAAAAAACCAGGGCGTTTCTATAGATATACGGGCTGTCAAGTAGGGATCAAGAAAACAGCAACGTCAATATACAGAAAAATATTAAAAAGTGTAATGTTTTAAATAAATATTATATTGAGTATTGTGTGTTAACCGTGTCTACTTCATACGCTCGACAACCCACTAATAAAACATCTCCAATAGTTTTGATTATTATTAATAGTTGTTGTTGACACTCTTGATACGAAATAAATACAGACTTAAAACTTTAAAAATACTGTGGGCCGAATGACTGGTGATAATAGTTCGACCGGCATTTTTACGGTCATCTTCTAGTCCAGATTTAGTTTGTACCGCGACCCTTTTACTTTTGGCACAATGATATACAACTTCGTAAAAATATAGTGCGTATAGTAAAACCTACGTTGCAAGACATATAGGACAGCACTCACAGGAAAATGTGCAGGGCTTAGGGATACAATAGAATTAAAGCTGGTAATACTAACAAAGGCGATGTATATTAAATGGCGGAATACTTGAATAACATATTCAGATTTGGTGAGTTTAAAATCTATATTTTAAACTAGTCGAAAGAAATTTGTAGAAATTTCTCACCATTTACGTATAAATAATTTGTTTGTTGAAAATGTTAACCGGCCGAATTAATATGAGTTTCGAGTCGTAGTATGTTTGTATTATAATTTTACTGAAAATATAGAATCTTTTACAAGAAACTTTTTGTATGAAATTTGTACAAAATTCATTGAACTGACGGAAGGTAATGTGCTGGTCACATCAGATTTTTTTACTTTCCGTCAGGTAAGGAAGGTATTTCTTTGGTCAAAAAATTCGGTGGTGCGTTTTTAATAAATAAGCACAGTTTCTAGAATACGATTTTTACTATTTTTACGATGATGTCTGTGTGTGTGTGTGTGTGTGTATGTGTGTGTGTGTGTGTGTGTGTGCGTGTGTGTGTGTGTGTGTGTGTGTGTGTGTATGACGGTCTTTTCGGATCGTATAACTCCAATACCATAGTTCCAAAAATTATAATTTTTTCGTATTCCTCAATTTTACAACCAAAGAAAGAGGTGATAAGATTTTGGTTATAATTGGTCAACCAGAAGTATTCATCAGATTTTAACAGTTTTTCTTGAAAAAATGCAGTTAAATATATTTGTTTTTGACATTTTATATAAAAAATATTAAATGCGTAAATATTGATTGCATTTTATACATTAAACTTCATAAATCAGCCAGCTATGCTATAACAATGAAAACAGCCACTATATTAAGAAAATTCTGAGTTACAGATGTCAGTGTCAAGTGTAATATACATAGTATGTTTGTTTTATAATTTTACTGGTAATATAGAATCTTTTGCAAGAAATTGTCTGTATGAAATTTGTACAAAATACACAGAACTATGGAAAGGTAATGTACTCGAAATATAGATTTTTTGCAAGAAACTTTCTATATGGAATTTGTACACAATACATAGAATTGACGTGCTATGTGCTATACATTAGATTTTTATTTCACGTTTCCGTTTGTTTTCTTCAGCGCATAATAAATTATATGTATATTTGTATAATACTTTTTAATCATTAAGTCAATATTTTTTAATTCATTTGTTTCCATTCAAAGTTAAACCGTAGTTAAGCTAAATATTACTATTGAATGCTAGTATTTTCTTGAAATTCCAATCGTTTACACAATTTTTGATGATTATATTACAGCGTCTGATAATTACAATAAAATGGTGCGCAAAAGAAGATATTTTAGTTTAGCTGAGTGTGTGTTGAAGTAACTACGTTGTACAAAGAAGGATGGAGTTATTGCGCCATTGCTGGAAGATTGCAAGTTTCAAATTTCACATACGACTATTTCTAGAATGATTTTACGAGAGACACTGACAGTAATAACCGTCATCCAGGACAAGATACACATAAAGTTATAACAACAATTCAAGATTGTTTTATTAAAAGGCGTGCATGCGGAAACGATTCATAACAACAATAAGCTTACAAATTCAACTTTCTGCTGTACATAATAAGCTTGGATACAGTCGGCAGACGTCTGGCAGAACATGACATGTTCCCTATAGTTCCCGCAACTAGCCTAAAATTAACAGTACGGCATCGTAGAATCAAGTTACAGTTTGCTAAACATGTATACTTGAATATGGATGACTGAGGGGAGAGTCTTGTTCACAGCCGAATCAAAATTTGTCTGTAGCTCCGATCGATGCTATAGAGTTTTTTCACATTTTGATGTGCGTTATTCTCAGTGTAACATTCGCCAAACAACTTTATTTGGTGGTAGGTCTATAATGGTTTGGAGAGACATATATTAAACGGGCCCTACAGATCTCTGTCCAATAAATAAAAATTCGCTGAACAGTGTGAGCTACACTACAGAGGTTTTTCACCATGTTTTACCTTGTATTAGCAATATTTTTTTGTTAATGCAATATATTGCACAACCTTATACTGCTTTATAGTAACCGATTATTTAAATAACGTTAGTATTGCGACTTTGATTTGGCCACCATGCAGCCCAGACCTAAACTCCATAGAACACTTCTAGGATATTCTCGGACGACGTTTGCGACAACTTGAGCCTCCTCTAGTAAATCTCAATGAAGTATAACAGAAGTTTACAGAAACCTGGAATGAAATTAATATGAATCCGTAATAAGAAATAGATGAGAAAATATCCAATATACCATTCAACAGAAATAAAGTATTTTTAACCAACACCGGCTCATAATATACGTGTTACTATGTTTATTTGCAATAAATTATGTACAACATTACTCACTCCGTGAGAGAATAGTTGAGAAGTCGCGGAGAAATTTTTAGTGATTTTTGCGTTTTTTTTATAGTATATTCCGAAATTGAACCACGCTGACCGCGGTTACTTTTTCAGTAACCGGTTGTATTTTCGGAACGCGGTTACTGAAAGATCTGGTAACTTTTCCGTAACCAAGGTAACCGTGTTACATCGGCAGTTATGGTGCGGTTACATTTTGGCTCATGACAGATGAGCATATAGAAAATATACTAATTACTAACGTATAGGTCAAGGAGGATCGTATGAGCAATTGTGTGCACGTATAAAGTGTTAAGATTTAGTTAGTCTTCATAGATTTCATCTACTTATCTTAAATTTTACATGTTGAAGTTAGCTGGTTACCACATGTTGAGGAAAGTTTTTTCCAGCCCGGTGCCGGTAACTTAGTAACCGCGATTAAACCATAACCATTTTCTGGTTACGGTTCTGGTTACCATGGTTCAATTTCGGAATACACTATTAATAAAAATAAAGAGCAAGTTTACAAAATTATTTTATTATTGAAATAATTTAATATTATGAAACTTATTTATTTAAATTAATATTAACATTTATGTTAAATGATAGGTACTTACATAGGTTAAATTCTCAGATGCTGCTTGAACTTCTAATTAAATATGTTTAAGATGAAGGTCTTCAATTTTCCACATATTTCAGTATATTTTTCTTTCAAACAATTCTCAATATCAGACAATAATTACAGATTTTTTTTCTCAATATTAATGTAACAAATACTTGTTCACATAGTACCAAAACAATCATTCAATGGCTACTTGCAGTTTAAAATAGTATACCAAATAACTGTCCGTGTCAAACAATGAACGAAAGCATAAAAATGATTTCTGTAGTTTTAAAAAAAGTGTTGGATAGAACGTTGTATTACACTCGTGTGAATATATATATATATATATATATATATATATATATATATATATATATATATATATATATATATATATATACGAGGGTCATTCAATAAGTAAAGAGACAAATGGCTATAGCTCAAAAACGGTTTATTTCAATCTTTCAAAATTAAGGCTATTTTTCAACATAATCACCCTCCACAGTTATGCACTTGTCCCATCTTTCTTGCAGCTACCTAATTCCCTAACTTTGTGTTCTAGCATCTCAGAGTAGTATTGGCTATTGATAGTTCGCTGATCTTCAAGGAAATCGCAATAGACTGGACCCTGTGAGTCCCAAAAGATGGTCAGCATCACTTTACCGGCGGAAGGTTGAACCTTGATTTTTTTGCGAACTGGAGAGCTAGTGTGTTTCCACTCCATACTCTGCCTTTTGGGGTCAGGGTCGTAGTGATGGATCCAGACCTCGCCGCAGGTCACTATTCTTTTTAAAAAAGCGTCTCCTTCAATCAAACTTCGTTGCTTTAAGTCTTGACTAATGGAAAGCCTTGATTCTTTATGAGCGTCAGTAAGCTATCTGGGAACCCATCTGGCACACGTTTTTCTGTACTTTAAATTGTTCTGAATGACATTGTGAACAGTTCCAACACTTACTTGAACTTCCTCAGCTATCATTTCAACAGTAATTCTTCTGTTATCACGAATAAGTCCGTCAATCCTCGATTCCAACGCGGGACCAGAAACTTCCACTGGACGTCCACATCGGGGTTCATCACCTACACTTGTTCGGCCACTTTTAAACCGATCAACCCACTTGTAAAAATTCGCACGGTTCATACAACTTTTACCGTACTGTATTAACATTCTAGAAAAAAAATTACTTGGTTTTACACCTTCTGCGACTAAAAATCTAATGACTGAGCGCTGCTCTTCTAAGGTGCAATCTTCTAGTGGACTTGCCATGGTGAACTGAAAATTTTGAGATTATGTTGACATAAAAGGTTGCCAACTAACACCCCTGAAAAGTTTGTACACATTCATTGAATAGTTTTAAAATTATAGAATTTGTCTCTTTACTTATTGAATGACCCTCGTATATATATATATATATATATATATATATATATATATATATATATATATATATATATATACAGTGTATTTGAAAAAGTGGTTACACCCATTTATCTGGCATATTATTGCAGTGATATCAACTTTGTTAATTTAAATACAACCTATACTAGTTTTTTTATAAATTTAGCTTGTATTTTTTATTCTCTTTACGACCATACCAAATTTCTTAGTATTTACCATTTTCATTTGTTAAAAATAAATACTTAACATTAATGGATGTAATTTAATATGTGAGAAGGCTACGACAGCAATTGTTTTATGATAATCTGTAATAAATAATATGAAACTCAAAATTTACAAGTAATAATTTTTTTATTCAATATGTCCTCCATTTAAATTAATACATTTTAAAATACGTTTTCTTAATTCTCGCATAACACTATTAAAGCTCTCTTCTGTCAATTTTTTGCACCGCTTCAGGAATTCTGTTTTTTAATTCTTCGACGTTGTTCGGTCTATTGAAGTAAACCAAATTTTTAATACGTCCCCAAAAATAAAAGTCGAGAGGGATCAGATCTGGTGATCTAGCTGGCCAATGTATTGGCCCGTGACGACCAATCCATTTTTGCCCGAATCTGTTGTCTTTTCCCCTTTGTAACTAAAAGACTAAATCTCTACCCTCTTAACCAGTTAGTTATTGGTTGAGCAGAATGATCTGGTGCTCCGTCTAATTGAAAATAAAGTTGTCTTCTTATATCTAATGGCAAATCATCTAAATAATTATCAACTTCATTATTCAAAAAAATTAAAAATTCAATAGTATTCAAACTGTTTAAAAATACGGGCCCAAATATTCTATTTCCCAGTATCCCACACCATACGTTTATTCGATATGAATACTGACTTTTACATTATATTATCCAATTTGGATTTCTATGAGACCAGTGACGTATATTTTGTGATGAAACTACACCATTTGTGGTAAACGTTGGTTCGTCAGTAAAGAAAATATTATAATGAAAATTTGGAATGGTTAATATTTTGTTGTTCAACCAATGACAATACTGTAACCTTTGTGGTGGGTCATTCATTTGTAAGGTATGTAAAAAATTTGGTTTAAATGGCCTGATCTTATTTTTTCTGACAATTTTGTATACTTGATACCTTGTAAGTCCTGAATTTTGCGCAATGCTTTGTGAACTTGATTTTGGATGAAGGTGAACATAGGCTAAGATATCAATTTCATTATTCTGGTTACACATCAAATTTTCATTATTTTCTTTGCAAACTGATCCAGTATTTTTAAAAGGCCGAAATTTTTTTCCATAGCATAAGATAAATTTCGCCCAGGATGTCTTGTATTAAATTCTTCTGCCGCTTCTCTGTAACTTCTGTTATTATCTCCTACTAATAATACGATCTCCACTTTATCTTCCATTGTCAGCACCACTGTAATTAATATTATTATTTATTAATAACAAACGACAAAGGTATGACAGTTCTAATTAGTATATCATGAAAACAATTGAGAAAACAATTGCTGTCGTAGCCTTCTCACATATTAATTTACATCCATTAATGATAAGTATTTATTTTTAACAAATGAATATGGTAAATACTAAGAAATTTGGTATGGTCGTAAAGAGAATAAAAAATACAATCTAAATTTATAAAAAACTTGTATAGGTTGTATTTAAATTAACAAATTTGATATCACTTCCGGTTATACCGGAAGTCCCAGAATTACACTTTTCTATCTGAAATAATAAGCCAGATAAATGGATGTAACCACTTTTTCAAACACACTGTATATATATATATATATATATATATATATATATATATATATATATATATATATATATATAGGGTGATTGGTAAGGAAACGGCCATACTCGAGGAACATGATCAGGAGATCAAAATAAACAAAAAAAGTCATATAAACCTGTGTCTGATTCTTAACCGTTACGGAGATATCACTTAAAAAAATAAAGTGAAAACAGCACCTCAATGACGAAACAAATCATTTATTATAATGTAGACTATGCCAAACAAGTGAAGGAAAAACAATTCAATGTAGAATATTTTCAAAAATACCACCGCCAACTTCGATGCATTTACTAGCTCGCTTGTGGATCGCACGTGTGGCTCTTTGGAGTGCTCTTTGGTCATTTCTTATAACAGCGGCAGAATTGATGATGCGGTCTAATAATTCCTCTCTTGTTTGAACTTTTATAGCATAAACTAAAGATTTTAGCCACCCCCATCGAGAGGAGTGAGGTCCGAAGACCTCGGCGGCCAATTTTGTGGACCTCCTCGGCCGATCCAGCGGCGAGGAAAGTGGTTATCTAAGTAATTTCGTACAATATTACTAAAATGGGCAGGGGCCCCGTCATGCTGGAAGTACATATTTTGTCGTATATCTAAAGGTACATCATCCAGTAGGTCCCGTTGCAGTATCCATAAATGAAAATCATACCGGCATATTCTTGAAGTGTAAATATCGCCGGCATTGCGGAAGTGTGTAATACTAACTAACTAACAATAACAGCTGGATGTGACAACCACAAAAAACAAATGCCAAATATTATTTCTAACAATAACAGCTGAACGTGACAACCACAAAAAACAAATGTGAACTATTATTTTCCGCGGTTAATCGCTTACTATAAATAATTAATATCTCAGTAACGGTTAAGAATCGGACACATGTTTATATGACTTTTTTTGTTTATTTTGATCTCTTGAACACGTTCCTTGAGTATGGCCGTTTCCTCACCAATCACCCTGTATATATACAGTGTGTTTGAAAAAGTGGTTACACCCTGTTTTCTCGCTTATTATTACAGATACATATATTGCTTATAGGACATGATTTAATCAGTGCAATATTTGTGATTGAAATGTGTGTAAACTGTAATTGTAGAGCTTCCGGTATAACCGGAAGTGACATCAACTTTGTGAATTTAAATACAACCTATACTATTTTTTTTTATAAATTTACAATACTAAATTTATTAGTGTTAACGTTATTCATTTGTTAAAAATAATTATTTTCTTTTGCACGATTTTTATCGTTGAGATGTAATTTAATACTTATGTGAGAGGGCTATGACAGTAATTGTTTTCATGATATTATGTTAATAAATTCATTTATTTTTAATTTAATGAATATGAAATAAGAAATTTACAAGTAACAAAACATTTATTCATCATGTCCCCCATTTACATTAATACATTTTAAAGTATGGCTTCTTAATTCACTCATAACATTATTAAATTCTTCAGCCGCTTCTCTAAAACTTCTGTTATTATCCTTCAACTAATAATACTATCTTCACTTTGTCTTCTACAGTCAGTACCAATGTAATAAAATACTTTCGTTAATTGCTGTCAAAACACTGTCACATAAGTATTAAATTACATCTCAACGATAAAAATCGTGCAAAAGAAAATAATTATTTTTAACAAATGAATAACGTTAACACTAATAAATTTAGTATTGTCGGAAAGAGGATAAAAAATGCAATCCAAATTTATAAAAAAAATAGTATAGGTTGTATTTAAATTTACAAAGTTGATGTCACTTCCGGTTATACCGGAAGCTCTACAATTACAGTTTATACACATTTCAATCACAAATATTGCACTGATTAAATCATGTCCTATAAGCAATATATGTATCTGTAATAATAAGCGAGAAAACAGGGTGTAACCACTTTTTCAAACACACTGTATATATATACAGAGTGTCCCAGAAGTCGACGATCAAACTAAATGGGGTGATAGAGGAGATCATTTCCAATCAAAATAACTATATATATTGTCATGCAATTGTTGATGGTTCAAAAGTTATTGCAACTTTTGTAGTTTCTCCTAAAAACGGCAAGGCGTCCAATAGAATTATTATTATTTTTATTACGAGACGTTTGTTTCTCTTTTTCTTTTTTATTGTATGCACCTGAAGGGTTCTACTTTCTAATAAAATCATTTTCTTGAACATGAGTACCTTCTATTAATAATAAAAATATTGTTTTGTGAAAAATTTTTCTACCGAAAAAAAGCTACTTGATTTTAAAGTGACGCTGACAGAAAAAAATGTCCAAAAAAAATAATTAACCAACTATCAGAAGAAGTTGTGTATTTAATGTAGATTTTAACGCGGTATAACACATGGGGATATTCAGAGCAGATTTTCTTAAATAATTTTTTTTTTCTACAAGAAAGTATTTCAGTTAAAAATACAATTGAAAAATTCGAGAATTATCTTAGATGCTGTGTCAAAAATAAAACAAAAGAAGGTATATGAAGTGACATATCGATAATAACTTTACTGTTTGTGTGTTTTTGATTTATCAGTTCTTCGTTTCTTAAACTTTGTTTTAATTCTTGTGATTTTGCGTATTTTTTGGTTTTTGGTACTCCTTTCATTTGGACTTTGTTCTTCTTGGTCTCAAAAATATGTCTTATACCCCTCGAGAATATGCATAAATGCATTACGTGTACGGGTTTTGTGACGGGAACGCTCGAGCTGCTGCAAGAGAGTATCGGATACGATACCCTAATCGAGAACGCTATCCTGATTATATGGTATTTCAAAATGTTCATCGGTCTTACTTAGAAGGCGAAATCCCTGGCAATCCGCGAAGAGAAGGAAGACCTGCGCTTCAGTGCAATGACGACGATATAATTGAAATGGTGACAGAGAACCCGTCAACAAGTGTTCGTCGTATATCCAGACATTTGGAAATTCCAAAATGTAGGGTTCATCGTGTTTTGCAAAAGGGCCAGTTGTATCCATACCATGTGCAGCGCGTGCAAGCACTTTTACCTGCGGACTATGACAAAAGAGTGCAATTTTGTCGGGAAATGCTGCGTCGTCATAGAGAAGACTCCGAATTTTTTAACAAGATTTTGTGGAGCGACGAATCAAACTTTTGTAGAACCGGGATATTTAATATTCACAATTTACATTTTTGGGACTATGTGAACCCTAGAGTTGTTAGAAATGACAACTTTCAACACAAGTTTGGGGTCAACATATGGGCGGGAATAATTGAAGGAAAATTGATTGGTCTATTTGAGCTCCCAGGAAGGCTTAACAGCGAAAATTATCTGCATTTTTTGCAAAATGAGTTACCTTATCTACTTGAAGACGTGACATTGGAGACACGCCGAGATATGTGGCTGCAACAAGATGGAGCTCCTCCTCACTATTCTGTAGATGTGAGACGACACCTTGACACAGAATTTCGAAATCGGTGGATTGGTAGAGGAGGGTTTATTATGTGGCCACCGCGATCCCCTGATCTTAACCCCTTAGATTTTTTTCTATGGGGTTATTTTAAAGAAATAGTCTACATGACAGAAAGTCAGAATGAACAAGAGTTGCAACAAAAAATAAGAGAGGCTACCAACATTATTAAAAATAATCAACGGGCGTTCCGAACAATAAAAAGAAATTTTATTCAGCAATGCTTAATGTGCATTAGAAAACATGGTAGAAATTTTGAACACTTTTTGTAAAATTTAAAAACATCATGAAAAGCTTCATAAACCCTATTTTGTTTTAATGTTGTATAAAAACTATTACAACTATTATTTTGTTTTATTTTTGACACGACATCTAAGATAATTCTCGAATTTTTCAATTGTATTTTTAACTGAAATACTTTCTTGTAGAAAAAAAAAATATTTAAGAAAATCTGCTCTGAATATCCCCATGTGTTATACCGCGTTAAAATCTACATTAAATACACAACTTCTTCTGATAGTTGGTTAATTATTTTTTTTGGACATTTTTTTCTGTCAGCGTCACTTTAAAATCAAGTAGCTTTTTTTCGGTAGAAAATTTTTTCACAAAACAATATTTTTATTATTAATAGAAGGTACTCATGTTCAAGAAAATGATTTTATTAGAAAGTAGAACCCTTCAGGTGCATACAATAAAAAAGAAAAAGAGAAACAAACGTCTCGTAATAAAAATAATAATAATTCTATTGGACGCCTTGCCGTTTTTAGGAGAAACTACAAAAGTTGCAATAATTTTTGAACCATCAACAATTGCATTACAATATATATAGTTATTTTGATTGGAAATGATCTCCTCTATCACCCCATTTAGTTTGATCGTCGACTTCTGGGACACCCTGTATATATATATATATATATATATATATATATATATATATATATATATATATATATATATATATATATATATATATCACTAAAGAAAATATCTTTCCTGACAAATATGAACCATTCCACACTTACATAATAAACTATTTTTTGTAATATAATTTTCCGTTTATTTATTTTATTTTATCTACAACTGTCTCATATACCTACTTTTTTCAATATTCTACAAGTTATTTTCAATAAATTAAGTGGTGCATTAAGTTTGCGGAGCAGTGCATATTTTATGTAGCTATAAACTTTCAAGATAAAATTTATTTTCCAATTGATACATAAGAAGCAAACAGATTGTGTGTTTTTATGCCTCTGCCTCCTCTGGCACTATTGGCTCTTCCGTAGCAGCCGGTTTAGCTTCATCCTCTGTCGCTTCTACCTCTCCCTCGCCATCGCCATCTCCCTTTGCCGATGCAGGAGGACCAGTAGGACTAGCTGCTTCAGATTTGGCCTCTTCTAAGTCGTGCACTTGAATCTCTTGCTCGGCCTGTTCCTCACTTATACCAACCTGAAGGAGAGAAAAGATAGATATAGTCGCATATATATGATTGTATAGGAATATTCAGGACTAGTAGAACAGTTTAGAGTTAACAATTACTCGAAATAATAGTCATACACAGTGTTTCTTTCAGGAGGTTTATACTTGATATGGGGGGGGGGATATGGTGGGTGATTACATATGTTAATTTCAAATAATGTTTTTAACACATCGCACATCAACATAATAAAAATTGGGTTTTTAATATTTAAAAATTTAAAATACATTTGTTTCTTAGGAATTTTTCCGTTAAACTTGTAATTTTGAGTTTCTCTTTAGGTTGAAGTATTTATGAGACAGGATAAAATTATGTTCTAGGCGGATGTTACAAAAAGTGAACAGTGAGCACTTTTTCGTAAGAAACTGTAAACTGTCTCGAGTTTCTATATGAGATGAGCCGAAACTAAGGGTTCGAGAGTCACCGGTTAGTGTTTTACTTTCGGGTCAAATAAATTTTCCTATTGTGCAGGACAGGACTAAGCAGTGTTAAACTATCCATCTCGATCAGATATTTTTGTTTTCACTACCGTACTATGAAAATGTTGAAAATCACCTCAAAAGTAATGATAGCCATGGAATTAAAGCAAAAAGCTTAACAAATGTGTAATTTTTACCTCCCGCTACCATTGGTAAGGGAAGTATAGGGATCGTGCTAAAAACGCATATCGAGATTTTGATAAATGACCACGTTTTAAGGTTCTTAGATTCCATTTTTAACATTTTCACGATGATGTCTATGTGTATGTGTGTGGGTGTGGATTCTCTTTACGCTCTAACTCAAATACTATCGTTCAGAAAATTTTGAAATCATGTATTTATACATTATTATGGAAATAAGCCATTGGATATTGGTGTCAATCGGACAACCGGAAATGGCAGTTTACTTGAAGCTCAAAATAGTTTTTCTTCAAAATATACCTTTAAATGTTATTTTTTCGCAATTTGTTATTATAAAACTTAAATATTATTTCATTTTCTACAGGTTCGCATTCATACTTTTCCTATATGTTTTATGGATAAATTTATAAAATAAAATAAAAATTATATCTCGGAGCTTATGCACACAACTCCATGGTTACACAATTCAGGTCAAATGTATGTATGTATCTGATAGATAAATGTTATGGTCAAAAAAATAATCATTTCAAATTAATAACAGTAACATTTTTAATAGAAAATTGTAAATAGAACAATAGTTACATGGAGAGAACTTAATATACAGAATTTCAAATTAATAATAATAATATTTTAAAACGAAAATTGTAAATAGAACAATATTTATATGGAAAGGAACTTAAGATCCATAATTTCAGCAAATATGCAGGTATGTATTTAAATAAGAAAATAAATAAATATATTATCACGGCATATTACCCTTTGTTGGGTGTGCTAATCTGCTTTGTACACATCATTACCGATGATGATGACATATTTGTATCGTGCAAGCGTTTACCATGAGTTACATCACGGGTACTCATTTTTTGAATTGAATCCGGTTCCCCAGATTCGCATCCAGACACTCAGGCACGCGGCCATGAGACCCCATAGGTACATGTATTTAAATTAATAAAAATTAAATGGCGGGAGATTTTGTGTTAATTTACTTTTTATTTTTTTATAATTTCTTTGGAATGTAGGCCTTTAGGTTCAACATATTTTAATTGAAGTCAATATTATATACGAAGTTTCGGGTGCACACCCACCCATCATCAGCTGAGTAAATAAAATATATATAAGTACAATAAATACAATAGAAAATTGTTCACTTACCAATTAAATATTACGTAAGAAATTACATTATGTCTTAAATATTTTGAAAAATAAATACAAAGGTCGTCATTTAAATGACACAGCAAGGTTATACAGATAGACAGCAACCATTTTGAGACGACTGCCAAAAGACAATGAAAATTAAATTACAACTAATACAAGTACAACCTATATACACAAACACAGGCTGGCCGAACGAAAAGTAACCATAGCCGTGTTCCTTCGGATTGTGATTTTGTGAATCCTTGTTAATTGAATCGTGTTCCTTTTGAATCATGATTTAAAAATTATATCAAGAAAACAACTTGAATAATATAAACACTATCTAGCGTCAAATATCATAAGCAGACCAATGCAAACTAATTTATTTTATTTTATAAATAATCTACTGTCGAGTGTTATAGTCAGCACATTAAAAATGGATCATATAGAAGTAAAAGAAAATGTTCTTGGTAACATATGAAGTATGTTTACTTAAAACAAATCTTTTATGTAAAATATTTTCTTTGTTTTCAAAAGTATGCTTTCGTAGGGAAATCATATTTCCTTTGATGCAACAATCCCCACATTGATAAATTTCTACGCCCGAAAACCTATTGTCGTTAGCCATTTTTAAATTTGCTCTGAAATGAATCTGTGTGATCACTCAAAAAGGATGATTCAGGAGGGAAAGAGGAAGGTTGTTTAGTGATTATAAAATGAGAAAGTGGGGATAACGAATATATAACGAAAAAATCTGATGTGGCCAGCACAATACCTTCCGTCAATCCTGTGTATTTTGTACAAATTCCATTCATAAAATGTCTTGCAAAAGATTATAAATTTCCAGTAATATTATTTCATGCAAATGGCACCTGACACTAACATCTTCTTCTTCTTTAGCTTTTACTATTCGTTACGGATCGCTGTTTATTTTTTTCTTTCATTTATTTCTATTTTGCGGGTCATCCTCATGTCAAAATTTTTCATTCAAAATTTATTTTTTTGGTATTTTATGATTCCTTTTCTCGGCAACTGAATTCCACACTCCTGATAATAAATATACCACATGAAATAAGAAAATCATGAAATTTTGAATGAAAAATTACGACATTTGTCAGTTATGGACGTAATTAATAGCTGTCATTTTTACACGGGTCCACTTATCTGCTCGCCAAAGTCAGCAAAGTCACGTCACTGCACTCGCCCTACACATATTTTTTTTTACAAAAGATCCTATATTTCCAGTTAAATTATTTCATAAACAAAATATTCGCATTTCACTTGACACTAATATCTTCTTTAGTTTTTCCCATTCGTTAGGGGGTCGCTATTTTTTATTTTCTTCTTCCACTAATTTTTGTTTTGTATGTCGTCCTCATTCAGTTCCTTTTCTCTCCTTTCATATTATATTTGGTCTTCCTATGTTTCTTCCAACTTCTGTTATAAGCTATTCATTCTTCCAATATACTCATCTTTCCTCATGACATGTTGAAACCAATGTAATCGTCTCTCTTATATCTTTCTAGAAACGCCCAACACTAGACTTATTTCCCTTATTCTTTCATCACTTACTTTTTATTGATATTGACATCTGTCAATTTGAATATTGAATATTAGCAGTCTCCATGGTTAAGCTAGCACAGCTGGCTGATTTATGAAATTTTATAATTTTTATAATCTTTATAATTCTTTAACTCCATATCTGTTGATTATGAAATATAAAATGCGATCAAATCGAATGGAGAATAATATATTCTTTAAGTTATAATAAAATTTAACTAAGTTTTTCAAGATAAACTGTTAAAATCTTCAAATGAGGATACTTCCGGTTGACCAATTATAACCAAAATCTAAACAAGTCTGCATATGGTTGTAAGGAAGAGGAATATGCAAGAATTGTAATTTTTGGAATTCTAGTATTGGAGATATCGTGCACGAAAAAGCGGTCACATACACACACACACACACACACACACACACACACACACACACACACATACACATACACACATACACAAACACACACACGCACATACGAACACACACACACACATACAGACATCATCGTAAAAATAGTAAAATCGTATTGTAAAGACCCTAAAACGTGCTTATTCAATGAAAACTCACCACCGAATTTTTTGACCTTCCTTACCTAGATGTGACGGAAGGTAAAAACATACATCTTCTTAACCATGATCACTTTGATGATTTAGATTGTGAATCACAGCCCGAAGGAACACGGCTTATGAAACAATTTTAATAGTAAATGGCGGTAAAATCAAAAACTATGGATTTTTTTTTGAGATGAACTAAATTTTGTTTATAATCTGTTTGATTATTAATGCTATTAAATTTATTCGCTTTAATATGGCAAGTTTCACACAAAAGTCTTGTATCTTTATTGGATACTTTTTCCAAAATTTTAAACTCTTTGAAATTAAATTTATGACCGGTTTGAGAGTGATGTCTCTATTGTCTTTGTTTAAAGTATTACAATGGTATTGGTATTGATACAATATTTTTTTAACCGGTTGAGAGGTCTCGCCAATGTAATATTTGTCACAATAACCACAATTGATTTGGTAAATGACGTTCTTTGATTGGCAGGTTTGATAATGTCTTTCAAATTTGTGAAAAGAGGTTTAGAATTAACGGCACTATTATTTGAAATTATTATATAAGAGTCTGCAGTTATTTCGTTCAAAATTTTGTTAATTCTACGATCATAAAGAATTGACGCGTAAATATTGGGTTTGCTATGTAGCATTCCATCCGCAACAGCCTCAACAACTCTTGGGTGTTTAAGTGTGTGAAGTCTTTTGGATATCTGCTTATTAAGGAAATCATCTGGATAACCGTTCTTTTTTAACTTATGAAAGATATGTTTATATTACTATTATGAAAAGTAGGGTGTAATAATATTATGGCCCTGTCAATCAAGTCTGTAACGACACTAATCTTATATTTGAAATTAGTATTTGAATTAAAGTGCAAATATCTACCAGAGGAAGTGGGATTTTGGTACCAGTTTTTAAATATATTGTTATTATTGTTTATTAAAGTGATATCTAAAAAAATTAAGCGATTATTAGATTCCATTTCTGTAGTAAATTTAATACGAGGGTGGAAATTGTATCAAAATATTGTAAATATTATCTATGGGGGCAATCAACAAATAATCGTCAATATATCTTTTGTAAAAAAGTTCCAATATTTGACAGTTGTAAAACATCACACATTTCTTTGTCTTTTTGTTTTAATTTCATGATCATCGCTTAGACATATACAGAATGTATTAAAAAGTATATAATAATAAATAAATAAAATTCATATTCAATATTCAGATAATGCATTTTTACAGTGAAAAAACCGTATAAATATTTAATTTTATGAATTTAAATTCTTGTGCCTCCGTCTCCGTCTGGTACGTTGTTTTACATATCTGTAAATCATCGAGACATACCTTCTTACAGGCCTCGGCCGGCAAAACTTGGGACTTTTATGGTTATAAGTTGGTATTATTCTGATGAAATGTCAACTTTTAAGTATTTTAAGAACAAGCAAAATTTTTATAACTTTTAATCATAACTTAAAAGAACACATTTTAAGCTAAATGCAAGTAATTATGTTTGACCTTGCAATGTACAACCAATAAAAAAAAAATGTTGATATTCCAGGTTATGTTTATAAATGCATGTAATTTGAAATTATTTATATCTTCTGATACCAACATGAAAAATCCCAAGTTCTTCATATTCATAAAATAAATCAAAATTAATTTAATAAATTTAGAGAAAAGTCGACACAAAAAATCTTGTGTATTACTTCCAGAAACTGTTTTGCGAGTACTTGTATTGAAAGGCCTCGCTTCCATACTCGCAAAATTGCAGTTTCTGGACTAGTGATACAAGTAACTATTATTTACTTATTTAATTCATGTAAAATTGACGGACTCATGCCCGGTTGCAGAAACGTTTATCAACACTTTATTTAATCAACGGACCATCGAAATGAATAAATTCGAATCAGTTTCCTTGTTCTTATGATATTTAAATAATTGCTGTCAAAAAAAAATTATTTGAGGCAGAACCTACTCCTTTTTCGCAAATTCGGATGAGAATTCATAAAATTTTGGCCCAGATTATTTCTAACTGACGAAAGTGAGAGCCGATATTGCAAAAACTTGATAGTACAAACATTGATTTTAAAAGCACCAATTGATTAATGTTTACCCAATATTTTTTCATAGAATAAAATTAATAATAATTTGTTATTTTAGCAAATAATTAAATAAAAAGTTGTACGGAAGAAAAACAACCCCCCACTCCTTTAACGTCAAATTTCATATAGCGTCTTTCACAACCAATACGAAAACAGTTTGTCGATCACTTACGTTATTTATATACAGGTGACACTGATTAATGGGCCTCTCAAAATAACTATTTTATTTATTTATATTTTATATAAATATTTTTTAATCCTCTTTACATATTTGTAAACTAGGCTTAGGTGCTCACAAATAATGGTATTTGGCATGATAGTATCGCTTCTTGTTCAACCGGAAATGATAACTTTCATATTTTAAATGGGACATACTATATATTTTTATATATTTGGAATCTACGTAAAATTTCGAATTCAACGATATGCCTGAAATGAATTTTTATTTTAAAAATAAATTACAAAAACGTAGGGGAAAAATATGAATAATTAAACTAGTAAGCTATATCAGGTAGGCTGTGATAACAAATTTATCATTTTTTTGTAACACAATTTGGAATCTTACAAAAATAACACTAATTAAATTAAATGTTAGTTAATATTATCTCAACTGTTTTCACATCTTACCCAAATATCATGGCTTAGCAGGTTAATGGGGTCATTTAAAAAAAAATGTCGATTTTTTTCTATAAAATCGTGAAATCTACCTCATTTAATAAATATAGTAATATAAAATAATTCGAAATATGCGACTTTTCATTCATAAATTTGCTAATAAACTTTCGCGATTTTAAACACGTGCTAAATTTGTGATGTTATAGCTTGATACACAAAGATATTTCTCTCATGCACATAGACTCATTTACGCTCCACTTGATTTCCGTTTTAGCCGTTGTAAACACAACACATTCTAGCGTAAAATTGTGACAGGTGGCAGCCTTGAAAAAGCAGAGTATACAAGACAAAAGATTATTATTATTTTGTATTTTTTTTTAAAATACTTGTGCCGAATAAGGTTTGCCAATAAACAATTGTTTAAATAAATACCAAACCAAACAATGATAGTTCCCAACTAAGCCGGTAGAGCTCGACTATCGTATCTGCGAAGCTGTGTCGTCATCGTTGAAATATTTGAAAGTAACAGCAACTATTAAGGTCTGTTCGTTTGTCTTACCCTATACATGTAGGGGTACTCTGATATTTTTCTCATATTCGCTTAAATCAGATACGAGCAATTACTCGAAGCATATACAAACGAACGTAATTTTTGTGCAATGCAACAAACTTGTTAAAATTTTAGACCTATCATAAACAAATTTTTGGAAAATGATATGTTATATATGTCGTCAGACAGTAACAGCAAAAATGAAATTCTTCACAAAAATTTAAAATTATTCTTTCACAGATTATTTAAATATAACCGAAGAAACTGAAAAAATATAACTAAAAATATTTTATTATATTAATAAAATTTTCGTGCTATAAATATTTCAAATTTTAGGTTTATGTACGTTAACCACATGATTGAAATTGATCTAAATACAACCCAACTGAGAAAATTAGCCACAGTACTTGCTTGCTCTCTCTTACTCCTCCTTACTACACGGAGTAAGAAAATTATGTTCTAAGAAGAGATGAGCAATTGCTCGATTGAAACCAAACAAAATTCAAGTAACGGTCTGTGACAAACGAACGCGGATTTCTACATGGAGTAGAAAGAGTAAGACAAACGAACAGACCTTTAAAAAAATCATATTTCTGATTCTAAAGACTTATAAGGTGTAAAAAATAGACCTACATATTTAATTTGACCTATTCTTTTAAGAAAAAAATTAATTAAAAATGTGAAATGACCCCATCATGCATCATTTTCTCTTATGTTTTTGTAATTTATTTCTTCAATAAAAATGCACTTCAACCATATCGTTGAATTTGTATTTTTACGTAGATTTCGAATATATAAAAATATATGGGGTATCCCATTTGAAATATGAAAGCTTGCGGTCAAACCGGAAGCGCTACCATCATGCCAAATACCATGATTTGTGAGCCCCTAAGCCTAGTTTACAAATATTTAAAAAAAAATTAAAAAATAATTATAAATAAAAAAGTTATTTTGAGTGGCCCGTTTTTCAGTATCACCTGTATAGAAAATGTCGGCAAGAGCACCAGTAACAACGCGCTAAGAAGTTGAGCACGTGCTAATCACGCGCTGATCATTGTTTATATGCGATGACTCGGATTTGAATGGACTATAGTTCGAATGTACACATTGGCTGGTACCACAAGCCTGGTTTTAACTAAAACGATGTTTTAAGAAATGTCAAATTCAAATTTCAATATTTAATTTCACCCTTACGTTTGAAGAGCGGTTTTTTTTAAATATTTGTTTAAATATAAACTATGTTCTGCTTTAAAATCATATTTTGATGAATTTAATATTTATTAATAATATTAAATAGTGAAATTTGACATTTCTAAAACATTTAGTTAAAACAAGGCTTGTGGTACCAGTCATTATATTTAATGTTCAAGTTCAAAGTTCACTGAAAAACCGGGCATAAGTTATACAAAAATATAGACATATGCCATATTGAATATTATGCTAATTTAACAAATAAAAGCTAGATTCGAAGCCATAATGACAAATGTTATTGAAAGTAATAACAATAATAATACAAACCTCGTATATGAAGAAGTCCCCACCACGTAATATCATGGTCAAGATCATTATAAGTCGGTTCAAAGAAACACATCGAAGCATATAGGCTCGACTTTTTTGACGATCTATAAACATAGGCGGACCTATTGTTTGGCACTCATACATGAAGAATTCTCCTTGTCGAACACGACCAAATGCGACGTATTTTGTTTTTGAACGGCCGTTGTTACAACAAATGATACCGCAACGGTTTTCGATAGATTCAAAGAAATATCGTAATCCTTTTGCTAAATTGAATTGAGTTGGACGAATTATGAACATAGTTCCTTCAATACAAGGAGTAATTTCAATATTAACATTATATGGAAAAACATTTACATTTAATGGGAAGTCTTCTATTTTAATTTGATAATTTCTTTCTTTTATTTTACCAAAAGTTTTGTTGAAATACTGATCTCCATTATATAAAATGGCATCCATAATATCTGAATTCCATTCAGTGAAATCGTATATTTCTGTCATTATAATGGAAACGATGCAGTTGGCTATAGTTTGCTTGTTTCTGCTAAACGGTCGAAAAGAAGTAGAACACTGATGTTTACTTGAAGTGATAGAGTATAAATCTCCTGGATACTCAACATCCCACTTATACCATTTTTGAGAAGGTAATCCCCTCAGAGCTCCTGAAGCTACGTTCTTCGTCATTCTCGACCATGGAATCGGATACTCCTTCAACCATTCTTCATTTTCATGGAAGATTTTATAATCTTTAATCTTCTTACCTTTCTTAGTTTTAGTGACTCGAAGTTTGTATTCCATTCGAGCTTTCTTTGAAGCTTTACGAACATTACTGATATTGACGGTGAAGAAGAAGAAATTATTTATATTGTCTTTGTGAATATTTTGTATATACTGTAGTAATAATTCCTTCGTTGCGAATTTTATCCAACAGGCTTTTATTTCTTCAGTAGGAATACCGTAAGGGTCGAATAGATGTAAACTTTCTTTTTCTCCTTGGTATAGAACGTAACAGCAGTTAGGAAATTGTACTAATAGAAACTTGTTTTTACGCATCAAATATAATACAGATTCGTTAAAGTATTTAGCAGTTTGCGGATCAGTTACTGTAAGACGACTAACAATCATGTCAAAGAAATATTGATCGAATAATAAGTTAGTAATATTACGTTTGTCTGCAAAATTCATATTATCAACATATTCAAAAAGGGTCAAGCCCATATTATATACTTGATTAACACGTCTGGTATCCCAAGATTCTAACGGTTTACCAAATATACCAATCAAAGCACAAACACAAATAAAATGGCATTCCTTGATTCGGGTTGGCATTTCCTTTCCCGCTTCTTTTTCAGTAAGGGCAGCAGTTCCTTCTAAGACCAAGTATTTGTTCTTTTTTTGGTAACCCAGTTTATTCTTTGTTACAATACCAGCCTTTTTCTTATTCTTCTCGCCCCCTTTTTCTTCTTTTTCTTCTTCTGGTTCTTCAGGTTTTTCTTTTTCTGCTTTTTCAGCTGATTTAATTTTAGAAGGGTCAGATTCAAATTCAGATTTCTTATGTCCACCTTCAATCTGTCTTTCTCGTCGAGGAGTGAGGGGTAAAGGTGGAGGAAAGATAACTTTAGGAATCACATTGCTAATTATAAACCTCGAAGCTTCTACTGGCTCCTGAAGTTCTCTTTGCTTTTTGTTGTATATAAATCTGCTTACCAAAGCATATAAATTTGTAAATCTAAACATACAAGCTACGCCTATGTTATCTGGACCTTCTCCCAAGCCTACTAAATTATTGCCATATGGATCATACATATAATATAGATATCTTTTTTTGAAAACGGCAGCAGAATAGAGTTGTGTTACTACAATAGCTGATTCATAGTCTTTGAATACAAGCTTTTCTAAACATTGTTCTAAAATACTGTGAGCTAACAAACTATCAAAAACATATTCAATAGTTACTTTAAAAGTAAGAGAACCAATTTCTAATTTTGGTATGTGAATTTTCGGAGCATCAGTAAATTTTACTTCTATGTTACTAAAGAGAGAAAAACCACATGCTGCAACTGAGTCTACTACATTTTGTGTCCAAGTATTAAGAGTATATTTCTTTGCCATAACTATAGATATTGCTGAAACAAATGGTGCGGCATCATCATACCTTTCTCCATAAGTTGCAATATTTTGAGTACCATACAATATTTGAGATCCATCAGGTAGATCAATAAAATTAGATGGTTTTGCTAGCTCATTTTTTTGGTTAATTTCCTCTTCTGCTTCGGTTGTTTTCTTTTTCGTTCCAGCTCTCCGTGTTGACCATTTTTTGGGAGGCTTATTAGGCTCTAGAACTTCTCTTTCAATAGGTTGTAAGGCTAATAGATCAGTATTAGTTAAGACGCCTCGTTTCTGAATAATGCCTAAGTCTTTTCCTTTCTGGATCATCTGGTCTTCCATTTGTACTTGTGCACTAGCGCTCATTTCTATTTTTTCCATCAATTTCCAGTAATCTGTGTCATCTCCTTCACCTTCACCGCCGAGTTCCATCAGTTTGGTTAATTCTAATTCTTCTTTTAGAATTTCATCTAACAATTTGAATTCAAAGCTGTCTGTTTTTAACGGACTTGGTCTATCTTTTTCTATTTGCGTATCTGATAAACTTGCAGAATCTAAATCGAATAGTTTATCTGGTGGTTTTTCAACTTCTACAATTTTTTGTTTTGATGGACATGTAGGTATTTTTCTCACATATTTTTGATCTAGAGAACCGACGAAAGATCCAACTTCAACTATGGAAGGATCTAATGGTTCTTCTAACATTGTTGTTTTTGCTGCAGTCTCTGTTTTGTCGACTGTTATGTTTTTTGGAGTAAATGCATTTTTGTCAGTAATTTTAATATTTTCTATAATACTTTGTTCTGAGTTTATCAGACTTCGGGGATATTTTCCATATTCAGGATCTCTGTTGATCCGTACAACTTTTAAAGCATGTATCTTGAAAATGTAGTCTTTAACTGTAAAGTTTCGAACAACTGTTTTCACTATAGATTCTATATTAACATTCATTGAAACACAAGCTACTCCTTCTTTTACTTTAAGACCTTCTTTGTCTCGAGAATATGGATCGAAAGTGTAAAATACTTCCCTATGTTTCCAAATAGAAATCACAAATTTGTCTATTTCCACAATAGCTGAATTGTTATGGCAGAAAAATTTTGTCAACAGTTCTTCAAAAAGGCAAAAACCTTTTCTATACATTAAACCAGCATATTGATTAGCATATATTGTAATTTCTATCATTAATGGTCCAATAGTGAAAAAAGCAGGTATATTTCTTAGTGTCAGTTCTTTTACTTCAGTACCTTTGATACATTCAATCAAAAACTGATTAGCTACCAATAATATTTTATCCACAGTCTTTCTATGCCAAGCACAAGCAGGTGTGACTTGCGAATACACAATTGCAATTGTAGCAACAGCAAAACCTTGTTTATTTCTAGTGTCCCCAAAACAAGGATCATCTATATGTACTGCTCCACGTACAACAGCTTTGTAAGGATCTATAATCTTGTACAAACTCTCTTCACGAAATTCTGAACTTAAAGATACTGTATCATCTTTATCTTTTACGGTAGCTATTTTACGGATGGAAATCTTTGAAATAATGAAAGGCCAATTATCAAGTTTTCCTCTATCTAGCAGCATAATTAGCACAGAAGGTAAATCATAGAATGATGCCAGAATAGCTTTTCCAATGTCCATGCTATAAAGTTCATTAGTTCGAGGTTCAGGATCAAAAACAAAGAAGAACTTTTTTTTGAATATTAGAATGTTAGTGTTGTAAGTCTGGAAGATACCAGACCGATGACGTTTAAAAAATAGGGTTAAGCCTTTTAGAAGGTTGTAGATCTTCGGATCATTAGATTTAGTGAATCCTGTAAAATATTATAAATATATTTACTGATATATAAAGTGTACGTAAGTTATATTTTACCGGCAATATCAGGTTCATCAATTTTAAATTTGATTTTCTTGTCTACAAGTTCTATGACGTCACATAATTCTTCAGGCTGAAGAATTCGTGGAGTGTCATGTAAATGATTTATTTCTAAACTTTTTAAAAATAATTTGTCTCCCAATTCTAGGACGAAATCTATATCTTTCGTATTCCACCTTAAATGAAATGTCATATTGTAATAAAATTTAAATGCGACATCTTAATATTTATTTATATGAGTAAAGTACAACTATTTTACAAGAAAAAAAAGTACCAACTTTACTCATACAAGTAAATTATACAGCTTGTTGTGTAAGTATTGTGCCATACGTTACCACTTAACAAACAAGTTGGCAATGTTGTAATCTGCAATATTTTCTTTCCTAATATGCTTGTTGCCATTGCAAAAGCACTTCAAGATGGAGAAATACGAATTATTTATTTGAATAAAGAATTATTTAAAACAACTTGATTTTTAGATAATTAAGAAGCTGGCTCGTAATTGGTTGGCTTTGCGGTCCCACAATTTTTATAACTTGACAGATTGTATAAAATATATTTCAGATTATAACTTCTCTCAGTTTTCTTTATCATACCATGAAGTATGGCACATTACTTTCATAATATCCTATATACGTAGTAAATGAATACTTTTTTTGGATAGATTGAAAAAAAAATTAGGACGAATATTGTAGTAAATAGTTTAAGGATTTTAAATATTTTACTTTCGAAAATCGATGGAGTGGTTATCAAAAAATCTTGTTTGGAAATTTTTAATCGATCGCCATTTTATCATTTGACAAAATAATTGTGAATGCAAATGCTTTAGAGAGCCGAAAGGTAATCTAGAATTTTTTTCAGTAGTCCTTAAAATAAGGGAGTTGTGACGAATTTTCGAAAAACAAAAGAATTCCAATAACTGCGAACCGGGCCATCAAATCAAAAATTGGAACTAATGAGTTCTAACTGCCTTTTTCGGGTGTTAACGACTAAATATGAACATCCTGAATATATATAAGAAGAAAAATGAAACGTTATGGCATTTTTTCACGCTTTTATTTATGGACGTAAAATAAATTGTATGCAACTAAAATAAAAAAAATACCTTTAAACTTTATTATTCGTGTCATAAAACTATCCTTATACTATACTATACTATACTATACTATACTATACTATACTATACTAAAACTAATTATATAAAATTGTCTCTATTTGGGTTAAGACAAGTACCCATTTTCACGCTTTTGTTGTGTAAAAAATATATAGTTTTTGAAAGTATTACAATGAAAAAACTGCACATTTTTAACAAACATAAAAAAGGTTTATGCAAGATGCATGAAATAAGGCTTTTTATTCTACTTGCATACATTTTTTTATGTCTACAATAAAAGCGTGAAAAGTGCTAGAGCGTTTTATTTTTTCACTCATTTAGGTTAAAAAGTGTACGTGTATTTTTTAACGGTCGTAAAAATAGTTATTTACGCATCATGAGTAAATAGTATAATCTTAATTCACGAACAGGAAAGTTTGACCGCACGAGCCGTAAGCGAAATAAGACACTTCTGTAGTTGCATACAATTTTCTTACGTCCATAAATAAAAGCGTGAAAAAAGTGCACTTTTTCACACTTTTTGAACCCATTTTAATGAAAAACAGTGTATTTTTTTAACGGACGTAAAAGAAATTATAACACTTGAGGCCGACGGGCTATAATTATGTAGGCTAAGCCCTAATTCACAATGAACATAAACATAAGATTATATCGGGAGTCCGGGTTAGCCTGTCTAATATAGGGATTTCGTGAACTATTAGAGATACAAAGTCGGTTAAATTAGAAAAACATGCATACGTCACTAGATATAGGCAAAAATATAAATTCTGGAGTATTTTAAGTTTACAAATAACTTTCAAGGGTGAAATAATATTGAATTTTAATTTACACATTTTGCAGGCACTTTCTGGCGATGCTCAATTTTTTTTATCACTGTTGGTATTCAAGTTATGAAGTCAAAGTTTTAATTTTTATATGGACGCCATATTGGAAAGCTTACCCCATTGAAAAGACTTTTTTTAAGCTTTCCAACGATGCAGTAACATGTCTATGTTCATTTGTTCAAACTGCAGATATGCAATAATTCCATTTTAAATTTATAAGTGGAATACCGTGGTTGTTGCAATGAAACAAATGAAATAATCAGTCTGTAGGACCTCTAGCATGGTTGAAATGTTGAGTAATTTTGGCTACTCTGTTTAATTAACTTTTCCAAATTTTGTAATTTTTACTACTGATGATGAGAACTTAATTTTCGAAATACGTATTTAGTTTTTATTAAAATTAATTTTAAGGTTAAGGCGTAATTTTATTAATTTTTAGTTGTAAGAGTTGTCTAAAACAACCTGATCCATAATTTAGCATAAACAACTTTTTTTCCATGACCTACTAATTTTCCGGAATAAGGTTCTAAATCAATTTGTATTTTACAATAGTGTACAACAAGAAGGGGTTTACCTTTAAATTATGTTGAATAATGCAAATAATAAAATGATAACAGTCAACTGTGATATTCTATTGTTTACTTATACCTGTGTACAGACCTATGAAACTCGAATAACCGGCCTGTTATACTATTGTAGTTCGAAGTATGTTGATAGTTGATAGGGGACAATTTGGCGCTAATATAGCATCTCATTACCTTGCCGACCGTTGAAAATGTTTCAAAAATGACATATGAAATTGATTGATTGAATTGAAATCGTATTGAAACCATAATCAAACAAAAATAAATATATTCATGTATGAAAAAATGGAAATGGCAAGGGATAATTTATTGTTTTGCTTATATTTTAAAGATCAGTAAGTTAAAATTGGTTTCTTGGAGTATTACTTCGAACACTAATGGAAATTTGTAATTCTTTAAAGGTTTAAATGAGTAACCATCAGGTAATAAACAGGGGAATGGCATATGGATGTGCAGGAAAATATTTAAATATAATATGCTGCGAACCAAAAAAAATCAGTCATTGTATCTTATCAACCAAAATTAGAAAATAATGTTTGGTTGAAATCTATACAAACTTCAAATTCATCGATAAACTCGAAATACACTTTGAACTACCACTTGATCAAACCATAGAATAATTTTACAAGCGATTAAACGAACCGCGAACAAACTTTAAGATAAAATAATGATAATAGGTAATCTTTCATATATATGTAGTTTGAAATTATTGATTATTTAAATTATTCTCAATATAATTGTATTTAAAAACATAATAAAATAAATATTTATTTACAGTTAAATCAGTGGTTTTTATTGCAAATTTTGTACGTCTATAAAATATTTATAATAATTATAAATTTCCGTAAACCACTAAATCCACCTTTTGCATTCATATAGAGGCAGAGCAAACACGGTAACGCGATATTATACGCGACTTTCACATCTTTCAGTAAAGTGTGATCTGTGTTGTACGTACACTCTGTTGATCCCCAATTTTTGATGCAAATTTACTAAACTTTTATCGTCACTGTTCCATAGGGGTATACGCTATCTCCGTGCAACCAACGGCAAAAAATGAAATAGAAACGCTATTGAAACCGCGGTAACAAATGTCATTTTCAAATATTTGTATAATTTCAATATTCATGTGGTGATTAAAGTTATTTTGGCCAGTGGCATTGATAATTTGTGCTTCAAATGAGTGTTTAGATCTTCGTATTATATTGTGCATTTTGCTATTGCAAAGACATCGTTTATAAGATTGCCGACAATTATTGGAACATATTGCTTTTAGACAATAAAAAACGGTACATATATATTTTACTTACATCGTATTTATTCAATTGGTTCATTATTACTAAATAAGTATTTATACTTCGAATTTTGATACGCAACAAAATTGACACAATATAGGTTACATTATAATACAGTTATTGTCAATTGTCAGTTTTGATTTGTATGAATACTTCGGATATCACACGATTTCTCCCGACAACATGACGTCATCAATTTCTTTCCCTGGAGATTTGAACCATAAGCTTACGATTGATAAGTTGGGTATCAAGTCGTGGAAATGGACTTTACACATCTGATAATAGTGTTTATTAATGAGAAAACAGAAAACCATATCAACTTTTACACTATTTATGTAAGCCATGTTCATTTTTCTTAATTAAATAAGAACCTCAACACTTTTCTCACCGAGACTGTTACCATTTTATTATTTGCTTTATTAAAACAATTTAAAGGTAAACCCGTACTTGTTATACACCATTGTAAAGAGGAATTGATTTAGAACTGCGAAGAAATGCAGGTGTTCCATTTAAAAAATCAAAGTAGAATGTTTTTCTGAAAAATTAGTAGGCCATGGAAAAATTTGTTTATGCTAAATTATCGCTCAGATTGTATTAGACAACTCTTACATTTAACTTTTTCTTGTGTCTTTAATATTTCTGCAGATATAAGCTGAGCAATAAAAAATCAACCACCTATATAAGCATAAGAACTACATAACAAAAATTACGAGGTACTGCTTTCGTGTGTTCACAATGAGCATGACAATAATTATGATTTTAGTGATTTTCAGAGTAAGTTAGTAATAAAGTGGAGCATTATTTTATTAATTAGCTGGCAAAGTAGTTGATTATTAACATTAATAAATTGAATTATTTATTTTATTATTTTTGTATAATGGCCGTGATTTCCATATTTTCTTTTTTTAATACATCTTTGTATTATCTACTTTTTCTCATCATACAAACATAGATACGATCTAATTAAATTAATTAATAATTCTATATGCATAATGAAAATAAATAGAAATATAACCTACAACTTCTGTTGCTATTTCCCAAACAAAAATAACTAATGTGGATATACAATGCACATATGCGCAGTTTCACATTTCCCACGTAAGAAAAACAAAGTTGGAGAGATTTTAACTTTGTGTATTTTTGTACGGAACTGTTATGTAGCTATGTACGTATAAGAAATATGTAACAGCATTATGAACACGCCCATTGAACTTCAACTTGATGCTTACAATTATATTTATGTCCATTGTAAATTAGGGTTAAGGATTTGTTTAAAATTGAATAAATAAATGTGTATATCTATTCGAGTTCTGAGGCTGTGGTTTTCAAAAATCTCAAATGTATAACTATTAAGTGTTTTTCAAGTAAATATCATTAAAATGTAGCTAATCTTCTGAAGCTTTTTTCTTTTCATATTTTGGGTCGTCGATATAATGCCTGTCGGGGACTCGATGCATTTCAAGAAAATGAATCTAAATCTGATCAAAAATAATTTAACCTTCATCCGGGACTTGAACCCAGGACGTCTTGATTTGCTAGTCTCTTAGTCCAATTATTCGAGTTCTAAATGAGAATAAAAATATATACAGAGTGATGGCGGTTAGGACTGAAATTATAGGGTTTTAACATGTGATTTTTGTTTTATCAACTTACTGGTCTCCTGTTTATTTTACGGCAAAAACTGCAGAGTGCAAAGTTGTTCAGATTTAAAAGTTGCATACAAACTGGTTTTACATTTTTTATTATGGGTTTAGTTTCTTCTAAATTTTAAAAAGGAAATTTCAAAAGTTCCGTTAATTAGTAGCAATTGTTATGATTTATGACATAGGGTGCGAGCAGTCATATGATGTTGTTGGCCTTGATAATCAGATATGGGGGCTTGTGTTAGAATGACAGCTAGTAATTATGTAGATAGGCGTCAAATGACAATTTTTCGTTCCAAATTTCATGATTTTCCAATTCTATGTGGTTTATTTTCCTCGACAAGTAAATTCCGCACTTCTAATGACAAATTAACCATATGAACTTAGAAAATCTTGAAATTTGGAATGAAAAATTATAACATTTGACATCTATGTACATAATTACTACCTGTCATTCTGACACAGGCGCCCATATGTGCTAGTCAAGGCCAACAAAGTTACATGAGTGCTCGCGTCCTATTGTAGAAAACAATGGCCCGTGTTCCGAACACACCTAGAATTGGAAAAGGATATAAGCAAAAAAGAGAAAAAACCGGCAGAAAATTGGAAGTTGGAAGATAATTTTTAGTTGTTGAAGATAAAATGTGGGGAGTTATATCAACAAAATTCATGCTGGAAATTAATTTCTCTACATCTAAAGTCTAAAAAGAACACTGAGACATATAAAAGAATAATGAAGGAGAATAAAATTAAAAGGGTGAATAAATTATGTAATCTAGAAATTAGATTTAAAAATGTGTTAATATACCTAGGAAATATATTTCAGTATAAAAATAATAAGAAAAGTACCGGTCGCGATATACATAGACAGACGAGATCACAGACATTGACTGGCAAATTTATGATATTTTACGGAGGGCGATAAGGACGTAGACAACGAACTGCAACAAGTAAAGTTTAAATTAATATACTGTGTTCTAAAAATATCAACTCTTAAATTTGGTTCTTGGGATGCATTTCTAATACGATTTACTTATAAGTATACTCCATCATTCCAGTTCTCTTCTTCATTCAAGAATTTAACTAGGTATTTATTTATTTATTATAAATCTGACCTACAGGATATCATCCCAATTACAGGTAGATTATACAAAAGAAGAAAAAATATAAAAATAAATAAAAGCATTCAAAATTTAAAAATTACTAAACTGGTAAGTTTATTAGGAAATGTAAAACCAAATATGTGAAAAATAAGATACTGACAAAATTTCAGTGTCAGCGACACTGACAGAAAATAACGTTATTGGTACGGCTATGAATTAAGGTAATGTTTCTGAATTAATAAAGAAACTTATGTTACAGCGAAAGTATTATCAACAACGAGCATCGTTTTAAAATGGAATGTCCTAACTTAGTCGAAACATTATGCATTTTTGAAAGACAAGCGTGTTATATCCATCCTTATCGCACACACTTATAGCCTTTGCAAAGGAGAGAGATAAATGTATGCCAATTTGTTAATTCATTCATGATACAGATGACCTTGATCGGACATCTTTAAAAAAAATTACTGTACTTCGGATTATAAAACCCAGACTTCTGTATGAAGATTTGGCAATATGGTGAATATGAGTAGCAAAATTTAGTTTTTCATCAAATATGACTACGAGATCGTTGAATTGAGTGACTCTTTCAAGAACGTGGTTATCCCTTTTATAATCAATGGTGTAAACAGACTTCTTAACAAAGTAGCTCATAATTTTGCATTTACTGTAATTGAAAAACAAATTAGAGGTTAAAGACCAAGCTAAAATGTTATTGATATCAGCCTGTAATAGTTTGGGATCTTCAATGGAATTAATAGTTTTATATATCTTTATATCATCTGCATAAGATATGAGAGTGCTGGACTGTATTAACAATGTCATTAATAAATAGTAAAAATAAAAAGGGACCTAAGTTCGAACCTTGAGGAACACCAGAAGTGGCGGTAAAGGGTTTAGATGTATAATTATTATAAGAAACAGACATACTCGATTACTGAGATAAGAGGAAAGAAAAAGAAGAAGATCGGTGGAAAATTGAAAGTTAGTGTTTAATTTATGAAGTAAGATTTTGTAATTAATACGATCAAATGCTTTAGAAAAATCTATGTAAATAACATCTATTTGTGTTGTAGTATAATTAATTTAGTGTAAATTCTGTAAAGTTCATGAGGTTGGTAGTGGTTAATCTGCCTTTAATAAACCCATGTTGGTGAACTGATAAATGATTATGTACAGAGTTATAAATATACTTTAAAGATGATGGATTCAAAAAGCTTTGAAATGTTGGACAAAATGGTTATTGGACGATAATTGAAAATATTAGTTGCATCATCAGATTTGAATATGGGCACTATAAAAGATTGGTTAAGACAAGTAGGAAATATGTTTTGTGAAATGGAAAGGTCAAAAAGAAAGTGTAAAGGTTTGAGAAATATAGAAGAGCAAGCTTTGAGAATATAAGCTGGGAGGTAATCAGGATCAGGATTACGAGATGGTTTTTTTAAATAGTAATCATGGTTGCGTTAATTTTGTTAGCTTACTATAAATTCGTTAACCTTTATATTTAATTAATGGTATTGTAGAATGTTCATCTTAATATGCATACTCAACAAACTTTATATGAATAAGTATATAAAAGTTAAAACTGAGGAGCTTAGGCCACAAACAACCATACTCCAAATATTGTAAATTTGAGTTATCTAGAGCTACATCTACATTCGAGGATGCCAAACAGTTTGGTAAAACTGTTTCTCGCAAAAAATATCTTAGTTTCAAATAATTTACAGTTAGGTTTAAGTGTTTCTACAAAAATTTACTATAAAAATGATTTATGTAATTGGTCACCAACGTTTATTTTTCTATTACTTAACACCCAGTAATAATTTTTGAATATTTAAACATGATCCTGAGTTAAATTAAAATACAGAAATTTTAAACAGTAAGAAAGGTAGAATTTTTTTCTTTGATTATCTAAAATTCAAGAAAATGGAATATGGTTGTTTTTGAAAAAGCTCCTCAATTGTAAATATCCGTTTATGTTGTTTCAAGAATCGTAATAGAACTTAAACAGACTGAGAATTCGCCAGAATTAATTATTGGTGCCCCATTATGTATTAGACGATGTTTTATTTATTATTTAAAGAACTTGGCAAAATAATATTCACTTATTAGAGTATGATGATTTTTATCTCTATTAATATTATGATTTTTCCCCAAATACATTGAGCGCAATGTCTTTAAGGAATCTATAAATGCATTTATTTTTGTGATGTATGTTTCTATGCGTATTTGTATGTGTATGTATGGTCGCAGTTGGGTTTTGCAAATTTGTTTTGTTTCATTGATTTTAATTTTTAAAAAAATCAACAAAAAGGCCATTTGTTACCAATTGTACCTACGGCCGTTATGGAAGAGACAAGCTTACGTTAAAGGATTCTTTCAAGGAACCTCTTCACGGACATAGACAACAGGAAGAATACAAAATTTCAAGTATTTATCTTAATGTTCTTGTGAAGAAAATTGGAACAACAGCTATAGATCTGATGTGATTGTGTTAGCCCCTATGATCTTCGTTCAAATAATGGGAAAACCGAGAACTTCGAAACTAATTTCAACGTCGACTTTTGATGGTGAACATGTGTGATATAAAATGATGGTCAATCACTAAATTTGCTGAGCGTCGCTTCCACGGGGACATCTTCTTGCTAACTATAAGCAACAACATGATCAATGAAAAAATGTGAGAAAAGCAACTCGACTGGTACAGTACGTATTCCGTATTGCATCTGTCTTAGAAGTCAACGTCACGGCGGAAGACCAAAGTACTGCTGGCAAGACAAAATCAGAGCAGGTAGAAAATAGAAGAACCTACATCCCGAAAATGCATACGATCATTTGAAAAATCCACGCAGAACAACGTTCATAAGGAGACCATGTTGAAATAATGGGTAATCAATATGAACAAGAACTCACCCGGCTATTCCAAGTAATCAAGAATGAGAAGAAAATGCTTTTATTGTAAAATATTGAACTTAAATAATGTAATTTGTACATATAATAAAAATAATGAAAATAAATATTTTTTTATTTAAATATACCGAAATTATAAAAATTAAGTAATCACTGTATATTACACATATGAACGTTGACAGGTTCATATGACATATATTTGACATTTACTTGACATGTATTTGACATATGTCAAAAGTAGTGTACCCAATGACACCCAGGGGGCAATAGTTCCGTGCTGCCCACTTGATACATTGACTTGCACTTCTCGTTTACCTTATTGTTTTGTGTGAAAAACAATATCCCCGCCATCTACTATGCGAAATGTAGTAATTTTGCGATTGCTGCGTTAAATAGCGATGTTTTTCCTGAACTAACATGGGTTTCTCAATTTTAATCTAGCTGTCCGAGCCCTAGTTTAAATACTGTTTCAATTTTTGTTACTGAATAGGCGTGTTAATGTTTATTTGAATAAGGTATGTATCATTATTATTGTGATTCAAACAGTTATCAAAGAATACGAGATTTATTTTCCATTAGTTCGATTCACGTTTGACGTTTATTAATAATTTCTGAAAACCAGAAAAAAATAAAACAAATGTCATGGCTCTAAGAACTAACAGAAATTTTGAAATTTCTTTTTAGAATTAAAATATAACTAAAACCATAATAAAAATGTAAAAACAGATTTAAATGCAACTTTTAATTCTGTACAACTTTGCACTCTACAGGTTTTTGCGTAAAATGAATAGGAGATCAGGATATTGCATAAAACAAAAATCCCATGTTAAATCCCTATGTTCATCCTTCATTATACATAAATGTAATATATCTATATAACTATTACAATTACTTACTTATTTACACTTACTTTGGAGGGGGCTTGATAAACGACATAACGTACGCCGTTACACACATTGGAAGACCTTGTCTATATCTACTTATAGTCGAGAATGTACCATCACCGTAATGCATAGATCCTTCCCTTACTCCAAAAAAGAATGACTTCGGTACTGCGTGCACCTTTGTGGTGGAGTGACTTTTTAGTGTCCCTGGCTTGTACGGCTGCTTCTCTTGCTTAATGAGCTCAAGCTCGCTTTCTCGCGTATACTTCTGTAAAATACGATTTATGACGCTAGGTACCAAAGATCCACGGTCGTATTGATCGTCGGCCGGGTATTGCATCTTGTACTTGGAGGCGATGGACGTGGCAGCAGAAACTTTGGAGATACTACGCTTCAATTCTTCTTCTTCTCCTTCTCCTTCTCCATAATATTCTTCCAGATCTACTTCCGATTCGCTCGTTGAACCCGAAAGGTCAACTACAGATAATAGCACACGAGTTAGAAACTCGCCGCAAGAATTATTAGTTATTTTAAATGTAACAAGAGTTTATTTTGTAATTATAAGGTAATTCAACCATTGGGATCTTCGAATATATGAAAGATATGATTTCTGTTAAATAAGACATTTGGGTTAACTTTGGGAGGCAAATTGATTTTAATTTTGGTCAAAAATTTCATTATCAAATAACTATTGGTAATTTACAAGTACACTCTATTTGGTTGCAGTGTAGCCTGGTATAGGGACAACATTTCACGTCTTGTGATTGGTGCAAACGCGAGACAGTTTTTACCCCTTAACTGTCGTACATTATGAAATATTAAATAAATAGTTTTAATATAGACATAATTGTAGATAGCTAATAATGTAAACTAAAAAGTTAATATAAATGCTAAAGACAAATAACCTATAAACGTCAGAACTGTCAAAAATATTTTTTTATTTATATAGTTTTGCATGTTTGATCAAAATGGTCCTCAAATGGATGATAAAGAATTTACACCTTCAGATGATGTAATATTATTTTATCGAAATAAAACTTAGATTCGTATTTAACTTGAAAATGTTGCTGCATAAACTGATCTCGTCAAGCTCTGCCCACCACTATAATCTTAAACCAAATAATTAGTGCTGTGAGGATCCGACAAAACTTAGATCCGAGAACCCGGATTTCAAAATATCCGGATCCTCTGATATCCGACGTTCGGATATTGAACCGGATATCCGAGAATTTGGACCCGGATTTGGGGGTCCGTGAAGTTGGCACGTCATTGGAAGCACAAATATTCTTTTTTATATTAGTAATTAGTGCTTCGTTAGTGCTCTTTTGTGCTTCAAAAAAATTTAAAATTAATTGAACGGTTTACGAAATAATTAACATTATATGATGACGTGCCAAGTTCACACTTAGCACGTCATTAATACAATTTCAAATTGCTTATTACTTCGTTTGTTAGTGCTTCGTTAGTGCTCTTTTGTGCTTCAAAATTTTTTGAAATTAATTGAACGGTTCACGAAATAATTAACATTATATGATGACGTGCCAACTTCACACTTAGCACGTCATTAATAAAATTTCAAATTACTTATTACATCTTTTGTTAGTGCTTCGTTAGTGCTCTTTTGTGCTTCAAAAATTTTTGAAATTAATTGAACGGTTCACGAAATAATTAACATTATATGATGACGTGCCAACTTCACACGTAGCACGTCATTAATAAAATTTCAAATTACTTACTACATCTTTTGTTAGTGCTTTGTTAGTGCTCTTTTGGGCTTCAAAATTTTTTGAAATTAATTGAACGGTTCACGAAATAATTAAAATTATATGATGACGTGCCAAGTTCACACTTAGCACGTCATTAATAATATTTCAAATAACTTATTACATCTATTATTAGTGCTTCGTTAGTGCTCTTTTGTGCTTCAAATTTTTTTGTAATTAATTGAACGGTTCACGAAATAATTAACATTATATGATGCCAACTTCACCCTTAGCACGTCATTAATAAAATAAGGAAGGTATAGAGACCATAGTCAAAATCGCAGTGATATTTGAATAAAAATATCTGATGTGGCCAGCATATTACTTTCCGTTAATTCTTTGTATTATGTACAAATTCCATACATATATTTTCTTGCAAATGATTCTATTTTCAGTAAAATTAATTCATAAACGAACTATGTAAATTGCATTTGGCCCTGACATCATCTTCTTCTTCTTCTTTAGTTTTTCCCATTCGTTAGGGATCGTCAATCTTAATTTTCTTCATCAACTCATTTCTCTATTTGCTTATCGTACTCTTTCAATTCCTTTTCTCTCAAGTCTTCCGCAATACAGTCCTTCCATCTTATCTTTGGTCTTCCTCTGTTTCTTCTACCTTTTACTACTAAGCTGTTCATTCTTCTTCCAATATATTATTTATCTCTTCTCATGACATGTTCAAACCAATATAATCGCCTCTCCTGTATCTTTCTAGAAAAATCTATCACTCGAGCCATTTCTCTTATCCTCTCATTCTTTATCCTATCTTTCGGTGCCTTCCCCAACATCAATCTCAACATACTCATCTCTCTGTCACATTCATTTTCATTGACACTAACATCTGTCAATTAGAATTTTCTTAATATAGTAGTTGTTTCCATGGTTATAGCATGGCTGGTTGATTTATGAAATTTAATTTCATTAACTTTATATCCATTGAATATAGTGAAAATTATAACGCAGAAGACGCATGTCATCAACCTGAAAAAACCTTATAAAATGAAATATAACTTTAAAAATATAAAAATTATTAGGTGTTATTTATTTTTGAAATAAGAAGAAAAAAAAGTTCTAGTATTAAGTAATGTATATATTAATGATATTTACAATTATTTCTAAGTCAATCGTTATTCCATTTACGGAATATAAAATTATTTGAAATAATTGTAGTTTATTTTCGTACCATAATTAAAAAGTCATTAATATATACGTTTCTTTAATACTAGTATATTCTTTCTTCTTTGTTAAAAATATAATAACAACTAATAATTTCTACTATAAGGTTTTTTTCAGGTTGATGACGTGTGTCTTCTGCCTACTCATTTTCACTATATGAAGTATAAAATGCACAAAATTCGTAGATTCTAGAATATTCTTCAATATTATAATAACATTAAATGCCAGAAAACGATTTTAACAGTGTTTTTCCAAAAAAACAAAACTGTTAAAATATTCAAATGAGGGTACTTCAGGTTGACCAATAATTGTAACCAAAATCCAATAAGAAAAGGAATACGAAAGAATTATAATTTTTAGAATTGTAGTGTTGAAGTTATTGTCTATGAAAAAATCGTCACACACATACACAAACACACACACACACACACACACACACACACACACACACACACACACATACACATACATACATCATCGTAAAAATGGTAAAATCATATTCTAGGGACCCAAAAACGTGCTTATTGTCAAAAAACTCATCATCGAATTTTTTTATCCAAGATAATATCTTCCTTACCTAAAATGACGATAAAAGCGTCTTTTCCGTCTGTAGAATCTATTATATTATTGCATTGCCTAATTTCCGCTCTTGGATTACACTGAAAAACAAGAAATTTGGCATTGCTGGTTTAATACTTGTGGATAAATAGAATTTTACTTACAATACAAAGTATTACAAGAATGACTAAAAATGTGCTTATGTAGCAAAGCCCAAAATATTGAACAATATTATTAATATATGCAAGAAATAGATTGAAATAAATGTTAAGAGAGGTATTGGAATTATTCTAAAAATCGCATATCCAGATTTTAGTAAATAAGCACGTTTTAAGATCCCTATAATCCGATAATAACATTTTTACAATGATGTCTGTCTGTGTGTGTGTGTGTGTTATTAAATTACATCCATTAATAATAACTATTTATAAAAAACTAGTATAGGTTGTATTTAAATTAAGAAAGTTGATATCACTTCCGGTTATACCGGAAGTCTCAGAATTACACATTTCATATAAAATAATCGCAGATATTGTATTGAATAAATTATGTCCTATAATCAATAAGCGTATCTGCAATAATAAGCCAGATAAATAGGGTGTAACCACTTTTTCAAACACTGTATATACAGGGTGATTCATCGGTCTGTCCTCTCTTTATAACTCTTTTATTTTAAGTCAGAAAGAAAAACTCTTCAAATATAATTTATATAATATATTATTGTCTATCTACGTACTATATGCATTTGTATACAGGGTGCTCCGTTGAAGCGCAACAATATATAACTTTATATTTCTTAATGGAACACCCTATATATATTTATTTATTTTGATAGTAAATTAGATTCCCTTTAAAAAACTATTAAGTAATAAGGGGTCTAAAATTATAAATTAAGAAGTTATTTACGTTCATAAAAAATAGTAGTTCATAGTGGAAAAAACCATAATTTAATACAAAATTTTGATTCTTTTTTATTAACTTATTTTAAACATTACATTAATTACAAAGAGGATATTAAAATTTAGTGACAGACTAAATAATGCAAAATTATAATAAATGCTCGAAAACTTGTCGTTCAACTTCAATACATTTTTCTATTCTTTATCATTCAACGAATAAAGGTAAATAACTTCTTAATTTATAATTTTAGACCCCTTATTATTTAATACTTTTTTAAAGAAAATCTAATTTACTATCAAAATAAATAAAGATATATAGAATGTTCCATTAATAAATATAAAGTTACATATTGTTGCGCGTCAACGGAGCACCCTGTATACAAGTGCATATAGTACGTAGATAGACAATAATATATCATATAAATTTTATCTGAAGAGTTTTTCTATCTGACTTAAAATAAAAGAGTTATAAAGAGAGGACAGACCGATGAATCACCCTGTATATATATATACAGCGTGTTTCAGGACTAGTGTAACAAACTTTAACAGCTAATTCTGAGGTCATTTTGAGCCAAAAATGTTATATGAACATAGGTCCTATTCCTTCTAGTTACCAAAATACAAGAGGTTGAAGTTCTATAAATAACACAAAATTTTCTAATTTTTGTAATCAAGGTACTTTCGGAAAACAAGAGTTATTATTGAGTTGAGGAAATTTTAAATAGAAAGTACGTCTTGGTGAAATGTCCAACAACGTCGGAATTTTTTACAATTTTCATTACAAGTTGTTTAAAGTAAAATTTTGACATTAAACTGTAATTTTAATTCAAAAGTTACTAAAATATTAAAAAATGGTTTTAGTGTAAACCACTGATACCAAAAATGTGTTAAAAGTTTGAAATATTTCTGCTGTAAATAGAATGCTTTAGAGTGTAAAATTCATTGTAATATTAATAAATGTACATAATTTAATGTATTTGATATAAATTTTGAATCGTATGTTTTGTTGTCCAAATCGTATTCGTTAATATTAATAAATAAAATTAATTAATACAAATAAGGTATGACTTTTCAATAATAACTCTTGTTTTCCGAAAGTACATTGATTACAAAAATTAGAAAATTTCGTGTTATTTATAGAACTTCAACCTCTTGTATTCTGGCAACTCAAAATGACCTCAGGAATAAGCTGTTAAAGTTTGTTACACTAGTCCTGAAACACCCTGTATATATATATATATATATATATATATATATATATATATATATATATATATATATATATATATATATATATATATTTACATCTTACTATCATCCGAGCGTCTTTCCGAAAACCGGTTGTCGAGCGTCCGATTATTTTAAATGTTGTATAAAGTATTTTAATAGATGTTCGTACAAGTATATTCCAGAATTAACTTATAATAATTGATATTTTTATTACTAATAGCTTTTAATAAAATAAATTTCAATTTAATCATCATTGAAGCGTCCTTCTACATAGGTATCATTAGAGCGTCCGAAATATACAAATATATTTCATTTTGTCGCTTATACAGCGTCCGCTATATACATCTCTATATAATTAATAGATATTAAAGCGTCCAGCAATGTTGCCACAGATACTTCACGTACTTATGATTTCACTTCATTATTTGGTCTCGAATCAGCGCTACCTTGATTTATTCATGCTGCTAAATGTCTTACGATTAAATAATTACCGTTTACCAATTATCAAAATTAACATAAATGATTGTACAGGGTGCTTCCGAAGTAGCCCAATTTAAAATATTAATTTAGAACCTCAAAACAAAATACTTCCAAAAGCTTTGTTTAAATGATACAGACTTTTTACACAGGAATTAATGAAGACATTGTTTATTTTTAAGTTTAAAAAATCGATTTCTGTTTTTATTTATAAATACTCCGATCAAGAAACAAGAAAATTAAAGGAATTTTTTTTTGTTTTGAGGTCCTAAACTCTTATTTTCAGTTCGGGAGCATCCTGATTAATAAAATGGTCGGTAATCTTATGCTCAACAAATTCAAATCATCATAGTTTAGGTTCTCAATAGTTTTAAAAGCATATAAGCTATTAAGAAAAAAAAACTACTAGCAATCATTATTGTAATTATACAAGGTTTTTCATATCTCCTCGGTAATGAGAAATTTGAATCAATTTAAAAAAATATTTGAGATTGGTTTACAGTTTACAGGAATACATTTATACAAAAAGGTTTATAAGAATAAATTGAGTACCAATTTCAAAACGATTTTAATCTAAAATTAGTTACCAAGGAATAAAACTAAGATATTTTATATGTAAAAATAACGAATAACTATATACATCAAATTGTAAGCGGACAACAAATTTCTAACACGTCCCGCATACCTTCATTTAAAAATTACTGCATTTTCACATAAAATTTGTAACAATTGAATTCCTGTCAAACTTAAGATTCTTCAAAATCAATAATTTATTAATTTCTCAGTTAATTTTCATGTTAATGTACATATGTTTTATACCATTTGAAACAGAAAAAAAATCTCTATTCAACAGTAATAAATACAACTTTGTGCTCTGCATGAAAATTGAAAGTTACTATAAATTTCTCGAAAACTGTACGAGCTATGAAAATTTTGAAGACGGTTGTGAATTCTTCATAAAAAAGTGCAAATTAGAAACTTGTATAAATTCGCACAAAAAAGTTATAAGCCAAAAACGAAATTGGCAAAATTTACATTTTCGCTTCTATCTAGGTACCTGTGCATTTTAATGGAAAAACACATCTAAGATGGTTATGAGGCAACTTTTCCCTAATTTAACCGACTTCGTATCTCTTACGGTTCTCGAGATCCCAATAGTGCGTATCGAAAAACGGACATCTGTATATTTATTAAAATAAATTGTTAATATTGTACGTTGAATACTAATATCAGAGGGACTTATTGGTTGATAATCGGGATCTTTCACGGAATCATCCTGATCATTATGAATAAAGTCAACGTCCTAAAATAAACGTTATAGGTTTTTACAATGGTTTTATTGGTATGGTTCTGTAATATTGTAAGTCGAACACTAACATCAAACAGACTTGGTTGATAACTGGGATCTTTCATGGAATCATTCTGATTATTCTGACTAAAGTCAACGTTTTTAAATAAACATTATAGGTTTTTACAATGTCTTAATTGGGTATAGTTCTGTAATATTATAATTGTATACTAACATCTGGGGGACTTGGCTGATAATCGAGATCTTTCACGGAATCATCCTGATTATTCTGATTAAAGTCAATGTCCTAAAATAAACATAAGTTTTTACAATGTTTGTATTGGGTACTAGTTCTGTAATATTTTTATTGAATCAACATCTCGAAACCAGTGTGTTGCCTTCTTCAGAATAAAAAAAATAAGTAAAAATTCTGAAGAAGGCGACACTGATGTAGAAAATAAATATTACAGAACTTTATCGAATAAAGCTTTTTTATTGTAAAAACGAGTTCTGAAAGTTTCTTCCATTATTATCGGTTCTTATTCAGTCATAATTATAATTAGTAATAAAAAATAATCTTAAGCCAGAAAAAAGTAATAATATGGAGAGTATTTATTGGATAAGTTTCTTACAAAAATATGTTTACTTAAGGCGATGTAAATTACATTTACATTTAATGAACATTTTTAAATTTGAATGTTATACTATGGAATTAACTGAAAATGTAGAATTTAATACTATACATTGAATATTTTCGTGACTTTTCGCGTTCAAATAGACAAGGGTTTCGATTTCATATTTTATTTGTTATACACGTAATGTATAATATGTTCCAAAAAATAGTGAAATATATCAGAAATGAACTAGTATCTATTTTGCCGATTTTTAATCAAATATGCTTAATTGTAAAAATGAAAAATATACATGTTCGAAAGGGTGTTCGGTTTAAATCAAGGTGGATAAAACTACTAGTTTAAACCGACCTAGACTTTATCTAATTTCGACCAGTATTTTTTGTTGAATGACCATTTATTTGACAATAAGTTCTTCCCTATTAATTTTAGAATAAAATTGTAAATATAAAAGATGCATAGAATTAAAAAGCATATCCAATGACCACAATTTTATTGTTACAATACGTTCCTGTCACAAAATAGTGGTAAATTAAAATATTCATAGGTATTCAACCTGTTAACAGAGTACCAAGAGAAATTAAACAATCAGACAGACCCAAATAAATATTAATATTAATTATGGGGTGTAAGTTAAAATAAAAATTTATTTGCACTAATAAAAAACTTTTTAATTTGTAGAAAGTTCATTTATTATTTTTAATAATAATAAAATCAATGTAAGAATTAAAGTACAAATTGGTCCAACTCGAACTATACAAAATAATGCAGTTATTTGCTTAATTTATAATGGCATTTTGGAAACAGCTTGAAGATGGACAGGATTATTTTATATCAATAAATTTAGGATCATTGCTTGCACTTTTAAATTCTAAACATCTATAATTAGTAAGGATAAACTTATCATCAAAATTTTACCATTGTATTTCCCATCAAACAAAAAATTGTAGAAACCCGGAACACAGATACACATAAGTGTAATTTTTACCTATGTAGAGGTTGAAACAATAATAAGAATTTATAAATAATTTTATTCAATTTTAACGTTTTAAACCGTCATTATTAACTCCATAGCAACAATTATAAGTAATTGTTTATTTGCTAGAGTTTTTTTTTTTAAGTCACTAACAGAATTTTAACTCACTCTGCAACAAATAATGCAGTTAAAATTACATGAGGTACGAAAATATAACCTTCAAATATTCGTATAACTTAAAACATGTTGCCAAATGTACGGACGCCCGTTAATCGAAAAACTGTATGAAATATATATTTTCGCAGATATACGCCGTTCAACACTAGCGACACTAGTGGGAAACGGCAGAACTGCAATATACGGTTTATGATTGAAATTATCTAAATATGTTACAATAAAGCGCCCAGGACAATTTTTGCCAAACACTAACAGATGGCATAAGACGTTGAAAAATGACCATTAGAGCGTCCGTATACGGACGCTTCATTGAAGGTGGACGCTTCAATGATGGTAAAAGATCAATTGACGGACGCTTTAATGTCTGATAGATGTATATTATATATATATATATATATATATATATATATATATATATATATATATATATATATATATATATATACAGTATGTTTACGGTCTTTTTGTTTTTTTTAATGGGTGATACTACAGGTCAAAAGAAGGCGAAAAACATTAAAATACCTTAGTAAAATATTTATAATAAAAGATATGATTTTTTTTTAGTTTTTATTTTTATGGAATTAAAACATAACGATAAGCGCTTTTATAACAGATGTTCAAAGTTATCACCCTGCTGCTGTATGCAAAGGTCTTGCTCGGCGTATCCATGAATTAACGTACGTTGCAAGGCCCATGCCTTGTCGAATTTCCGCCGCTGCTGTTTCCACCCGGTTACGGAGGTCTTCAGGGTCGATAATTTCGGTGGTGTATACCATGTTTTTCATATGCCCCTACAAATAAAAGTCCAATGGTGTTAAGTCAGGTGACCGCGGAGGCCAAGAAACAGGACCGTCCCGACCAATCCACTTATTTCCAAATGCATGGTTTAAGTGATGACGTACGAAATGCGCCGGTGCACCGTCGTGGAGAAAACACATTTCTTAACGCACATTTAAGGGAACATCGTCTAAAAGTTCTGGCAAATTATTTTGCAAGAAAAATAAATAATTATCAGCATTTAGTCGTTCTGGCAACACAAAGTGGCCAATCAAATGTGAATTCACTAATCCGGCCCATACGTTCACAGAAAATATGTATTGAAAATGAACACAACGAACAACATGCGGATTTTCGAAACTCCAGATATGCGTATTGTGGCAATTGTTTATGCCGTTACGAGTAAACGTAGCTTCGTCAGTCGCCAACACACTCAACGAAAAATTAGGGACTTCGTCATTTTTGCGCAAAAACCATCTACAGAACCGTACGCGCTGAGGGTGATCTTGAGGTTGTAAAACTTGTACTCGCTGTACATGAAACGGATGTAGTTGATACTCGCGTAGTGTTCGCCATACAATGCGATTTGTGTGTGTACTGTGGGGTACAGGACATTACCTATTTGGAAATCGGTCTCTGTAAAGACGACTTGCTGCAACTGAATTTTGATGCACTTCCCCATAAATGAGCATCATGTCAACTAATTCCGTAATAATAATAATAATAATAATAATAATAATAATAATATATTTAATTGTTTAAAAAGTTTAGTACAACTTTATAACAATGTTGGTTGGCGTTTTTACATATACAATTTGTTCATGTCAACTAATTCCGTATTAGAACACCGATAGTATATTGTTCACCTTTTACACAATTAATAACAATAATCAATTAGAAACTCATGGTGCACAATTAAATAGTAACAAACTGTAACTGACAGATAAACAAATTAAAAAATATACAGTGTGTGCAACGAAACGCGGAACATAGGACTTTAACATGGGATTTTAAAAATGTGCGGAAATTGGCTCTCCTGTACATTTTAAAGCAAAAGTACAAGAATTAAAAGTTGTTTAGAATTAATTTTTACTTAAAAAAGTCCTCATTTAATGCAATAGAATATCTGTAGCACTAGATATATAGAAAATAAAATATGACATTTTCATCAAAATTCAGATAGCCATGGAAATAAAAAACAAATATTAATTAAGATCATAATACTTTAATATTTAATGCTGAATTTTAATAATAGACACAATGATTACAACAATTAACATCAATAACACTGAACTCAACTGAGATTTCGGTGAATATTAAAAATGGGAAATTATCAAATATTTAATAATAAAATAAATCATACAAATCGGAAGAAAAGAATAGCAGCAAACTAGAGAGCTATTACTTAAATTAAATGCTCAAATATGTCTTCATTCTGCGCCAAACAATAACCTAATCTATCATAAAAAGAACTAACATTCGCTAGTTGGTAGCACGATATTTTAGTACATTCCAGGGATATTCTGTTTTTTAGTGATTCTAAATATAGATATTTGTAATCAGTGTAAATTTTTGATTTTAGATGTCTCCATAGAAAAAAATCATTTGGCGCTAGATCCGGAGACCGTGCGGGCCAGTGAATTGGTCCGTCTCTACCAATCCATGTATCGGGAAATACATCATTAAGATATTCTTTTACAATTTTTGTATTATCAGCTGGACAGCCGTCTTGTTGCAACCATACTTCACGTTCATTGGCCAGTTCTTCAATTGCCGGTCCAATATCATTTATCCGCAGATCATAATAGGACTGACCAGTTAAAGTGCCGTTAATTAACTATGGCCCAATAATATGGTTTTTCTAAATTCCAGTCCAAACGTTGACTTTTCGGGGATATTGTGTATGAGTCGTAACATACAGATGTTCATTATTTTTACGTTAATATCTAAAATTTTGAATATTTGGCTCATTATTGAGTGTAAATGTGCTTTCGTCGAAAAAACAAATATTTTCAATAAAATGTAAATCTGCATTTGCTTTTTCCAGCATTAATTCACAAAATGTTGCTCTCAGAAACTTATCTTCTTCATTCAATTCCTGGTGTTTGCCATATTTAAAAGATTTATATTTTTCTTCTTTTAAATAATTTCTTACAGTACTAAATAGAATTGAAGTATCTTTTTCTATTTGCCACGAACTTAAATTTTTATTATTTTCAATGGCTGCAATTACATTAATTTTATTTGCTTGTCTTTTTTCATCTTCATCTGCAATTGACCTTTGACACTTGCATGGTTTTAAAACACTTCCTGTTTTATTAAATCTCTCAATTACACGAAATATTGCACGAATTTCTTCATAACTATTTCCTCTGCAATGTAATTTGACAATCGAAATATTTTCTTTAGTACTGAACAAATCCATTTTATTATGCACATACGAACAGGGATGCAATTTATTGATTACAACAGTGTAGACACAATGATTGCAACATTTAACATCAATAACACTGAACTGTACTGTCAGTATGAGATTTTGTTTTATTTGTTTTTTATTTCCATGGCTATCTGATTTTTGACGAAAATGTCATATCTTCTTTTCTAAATATCTAGTGCTAGAGATATTCTATTGAATTAAATGAGGACTTTTTATAAGTAAAAATTAATTATAAACAATTTTTCATTCTTGTACTTTTCTCTAAAATGTACAGGGAGCCAAATTTCCGCACATTTTTAAAATCCTATGTTAAACTCCTATGTTCCACGTTTCGTTGCACACACACACTATATATATATATATATATATATATATATATATATATATATATATATATATATATATATATATATATATTCACCAATTATATATATATGTATATATATATATATATATATATATATATATATATATATATATATATATATATATATATATATGTATAAAAGTTATTAACATGTAATTTGGAAAGTTTTGGATTTTATTTTAATGTTTTTTCATTAAAATCTATTAGGAGCTTCAAGTAAAAACCACTTCACTAATTCACAACTAGCAGCTAAAATTAAATATTTGTTCTCATCGATATAAAAGCCTTTAGTACAAAATTTGAAAAGTTTTGATTTATATTTGAAGGACTACTTCCGGTTGGAAAATGGAGTATATGAATAAAAAAATATTGCATTTTATGAAAATTAATGAAAAATATTAAACCACTATTTTCTGACGAAGGTCATGCAGGCGTTATGGGCTGACCTTGTGCCACATTATGTTATACGTAATCTAATTTTTTTAAATAACTTCAAGTATTATTTTTTCATTAATGAAGATGTTTGTATGTTATTTTTCATAAAATTCATTTGTGATAATACACCTTATAAACAGAATCTAATCACTTCCAAATTAGATAACTTGTTAAGCGGAATGGCTGCCCCTGCCTACTATATATGAAGCGAAAATTCAAATACATTGTTCATCTACTAGAATAGTTAACATTTTAAAAAATTCAACATTAGACGAACATACTTCTAATATGAACCTGTATTTTAAAAACAGTATTATAGAAATATATTAGTATATGACTTTGATTTTATAGGGAAAACGAGAAATGCTGTTTTCGTCATAAAATCATAGTCAAATACTAATAGATCTCAAATAGTACATTAAAACACAAGTATCATAAGGCAATCTGTTAACGTACGAGTCCAAGTTTGGAAAACGAGCCGCTAGGCGAGTTTTACAAAGGACGAGTGCGTCAACAGGCCTTATGATACGTGTTTTTTATACTATTTTTTCTATTGAGGTATTTTTACGATTAAATTTATTTAAATTGCGACGTCAAATTATGACTAGGTATTTTTTTGTTAGTTATGTTTATGTTGGTAACGCTTCTCGCTAACAATTGAAATTTCATATTTTGTCAACTATTGATTAATTAGTGTATTGCAAGGTGTATTGTATTTATGATTCAAGGTCTGATTCTGGTTGTGAAATTAATATTATATTTTTTTCTAGTCCTATCACCTAAAGAAAGTATAAAAATCCATAATTAAAAGTAATATGTTGAAATATTATCAACAACTTACCATTTTGAGGTTACCTGTCATCTGTCAGTTGTGAAAGCATGACTACCAACTCGAGAACATGAAAGGCGCCAAAAATAGTACGCTTATAGATCTTCTAAACGTCGTGTTTGCAGTACAAAACAGTGCGTTTATAGAAACATAAGAACACCGAAATAGAAAAAATACTTTTTAAAAACGCAGTTTCATTTTAGAACTATGTTCATCTAATGTTGAATTTTTTAAAATGTTAGTTCTAGTAAAGGAACAATTTATTTTAATTTTCACTACCGTGTATCTATCTTAAAGGTGTACGTAGCAGATTGACATGGAAATCTTTTTTTTGCAATTCCCTGCTTGCCTAAATATTTTATGCAAACACGCGTCAGTTTTAGGGCATAAAATTCTGCATCCAAATCAATAAACAGAATTACTTTTACATGCTTTGTAAGGCAGAAATTAAACATGAAAATGTCGAAAATTACTTTGAAAATATCGACAGCCATGGAATTGAACAAAAAATAAATGCTTGACGTTTTTCTATTTGGACAAATATCGTTAATTATAACAACAATAGAAATATTAGATTAATAAATAAATTTAAAAAATACAGTTTTGTTTAATATATGAATTTATTAAAAATTTAATATTGCGTAACGAAATATGCTCAAGCAAGAAAAGTTTTGTAGTAATTAGTAAACGGATAACAAGTAATTATAAAGATAATAGTTACAATAAATATTCAAATGCAGAACCATTATACGATGACATTCATTAAATATGGAATCTCTTAGATCATTTATGTTTTCGTGCCTTTTTTATAAATGTAACCCCATAAAAAAGTCACATGGAGCAAGATCTGGAGATCTATCAGGCCAGTCAATAATACCCCCTCGTCCAATCCAGCGCCCAGGAAATACCAGATCCAAATATTCTCTAAAGTTCCTAGTGTGCAGAACATCCATTCTGTTGGAACCAGGCCTCTCGATCTGGGCGCACAACATCGTCTATTGCAGGACCAATTTCATTTTGTAGCATCTCCAAATAATTTTCGGTATTTAGATTGCCACGTATTTCAATAGGACCAATTATGTGGTGACCTAAAATTCCGGCCCAAATATTAACTTTTCGAGGATATTGTGTCCTTGTTGAAATATTAATTCCAGGATTTTCTATAGCCCAACAACGGGTATTTTGGATATTTGGTTCATTGTTCAAAGTGAAAGTGCATTCGTCCGTGAAAGAAATGGAACAAATTTTGATCATTATTAGCCGGGTTTTGCATATCTACGCAAAACACTCTTCTACTTTCTTCATCGTATGGGACAAGTTCTTTGTGACACTGCATTTTATAAGAATAATACGTTTTTTTTTTAAATATTTTGTATGATGCTGTGATGTACTCCCAACTCATTTCCAATATATCTAGTACTACAGAAGTGGTCTACACTTATCCATAAAAACTTTTTATTAGTTTATTTTATTTATTTTATTTATTTAATATTTTATTAAATATTCATTTTTTAATAATTTCAAACAATAAAACCAGAGACAAAATCAAATTGTCAGAACATACGTTGTGACAGATAAAATAATGTCAAGAATTTTTTATTTTTTTTTGTTCAATTCCATGGCTATCGATAATATTTTCAACGTAATTTTCGAAATTTTCATATTTAATTTCTGCCGCTACAAAGCATGTAAAAGTAATTCTGTTTATTGATTTAGATGCAGAATTTTATACCCTAAAACCTTTATTTGACGCGTTTTTGTTTAAATAATTAGGCAAGCAGGGAATTGCAAAAAACTGGTATCCCATGTTAATTTCCTATGTACACCTTTAAGACAGACACACGGTTTACGCAGGTGTAACCATTTCTCTTAAATAATATATGAACTAGTGTATATTCCATTAATACACACACAAAGACATTATCGTAAAAATGTTAAAATCGAATTTCACAGGCCTTGAAACTTGTTTATTCATGAAAATCTAAACCGGTGAATTTTAACTTGATCCTATATCTCTACTATTGGCAGGAGGTAAAAACATCGGTATCTCTACCCAGTTTAAAAAAAAGTTATATATTTCAACCGTATGCAGTGACATACAAAATTTTTTGTTGTTTACCTACTCTGAAATTTAATTTTTTTCAAAAAAAATTAAAGAACAACCAAGTATGTATTTTTAACTATCTAATAGTTTTTATTAATGTATTTGAAAAATTTCGAGTAAAATAAGATAAATGAGTTATATGAGAAATAATTTTTATTCAAATATTCTAGGTGGCTATGTGAAAATAAATAATAAATAAATAGATAAATAAGTAAGTAATAATAAATAAGTAACAAACAAATGTATACTTTGTTGGTATTAGCATTGTTATATTTTGTTGTTTATTTTCACATAGCCATCTATAATATTAGAATAAAAATTATTTCCTATATATCTCAATTATTTTATTTTTCTCGAATTTTTTCAAATACATTCTTTAAAATTAATACATTATTGAAAAGAGAAAGATATGGCAGTTTATATTTTAGTAAAATAATTATAGGTTGCTATTTAATAAATAAAAGTCGATAATCGTATTTTGTAAACCTGACTTTGTAAATAATATCTACATCTGCCATAAAATTGTATATTTAAAATTATAAAACTTCTGTATGAGTATTTTTTTCTATTACTCAAAACAAACAAATTAAAGAGGTGGGGGGGGGCTTCACCCCGACTTACCCTGTATAAAAATTTAGGAATATAAAGGCCAAATACAAAGATTTTTTTTTAAGAATATTCGGAATTTTTTTAAATATTTTTTTTTTTAAATAATGAAATTCTTTTTTTGATAGTTACCATGAAATTAAGTTTATCTTTAAATTAATATTAATATAATAAAACAAATTCGTAACTAAACAGCCTTTATATAATTTAAAACAGGAAAATACAAGTATGTGGATTTTTTTAGGTAAAAAGTTAAATATTGTTTCCATTAAAAAAAAAATTATGTTAATTATTTAATGAACTGTTCTATGAATTATAAAGAACAAAAGAGCACTAACATAGTCCTAACAAAATATGTGTTAAACAGTATAATATTTTATTAATGCCATGAAGTTGGCACGTCATCACGTAATCTTAATTATTTCATAAACCGCTTTATGAATTTCAAAAAAAATTAAAGCACAAAAGAGCACTAACGAAGCACTAACAAAAGATGTAATAAGTAATTTGAAATTTTATTAATGACGTGCTAAGTGTGAACTTGGCACGTCATCATATAATGTTAATTATTACGTGAACCGTTCAATTAATTTCAAAAAATTTTGAAGCCCAAAAGAGCACTAACAAAGCACTAACAAAAGATGTAATAAGTAATTTGAAATTTTATTAATGACGTGCTACGTGTGAAGTTGGCACGTCATCATATAATGTTAATTATTTCGTGAACCGTTCAATTAATTTCAAAAATTTTTGAAGCACAAAAGAGCACTAACGAAGCACTAACAAAAGATGTAATAAGTAATTTGAAATTTTATTAATGACGTGCTAAGTGTGAAGTTGGCACGTCATCATATAATGTTAATTATTTCGTGAACCGTTCAATTAATTTCAAAAATTTTTGAAGCACAAAGAGCACTAACGAAGCACTAACAAACGAAGTAATAAGCAATTTGAAATTGTATTAATGACGTGCTAAGTGTGAACTTGGCACGTCATCATATAATGTTAATTATTTCGTAAACCGTTCAATTAATTTTAAATTTTTTGAAGCACAAAAGAGCACTAACGAAGCACTAATTACTAATATAAAAAAGAATATTTGTGCTTCCAATGACGTGCCAACTTCACGGACCCCGGATTTGGACTTGGATCCGGATCTGAACTTGGATTTGGATCCGGATCCAAATTCGATGTTTTATTTACGAATCCGGATCCAAATTTTAATTCCGGATCCGATTCTTCATTTTAAATGTGAAAGCTGACATCTGGAATTGAGTTGAAATTCAAACTTCAGACCGTTAAAGTGGACCTGTTTATCTTTACAGCGGTCTGCAAATACTAGTAAATAAACAGTAATACATTTTATAATACCCTTCTAAAATAGGCAGATAGTTTGTGCAAATGTAAAGAAAAAAGGCATTTATACTTTCACTAAGTCCTATTTAGTAAATTGTGAATAAAAAATTCAAATTTGTATTGTTTTTATTATACATATACACATATTCGAATCTAAGATCCGATACTCAAATCCGTTTCCAAGATTCGATATTCGGATCCGGATTCAAGATCCGATACTCAGATTCGGATCCAAAATCCAATACTCAGATTCAGATCCAAAATCCGATACTCAGATCCGGATCCAAAATCCGATATTCAGATGACAAAGCGTTCGGTGTCGACTACTCCAATACTACAATTCTAAAAAATAAAGTAATTTCTTATTCTTCTTCTTTTTCCTTCATATTCAATAGATATAGGCCGCAAGCAGACATGTGACTTGAACGATCGTGAAGTGCTGGGAATCATTTGATTTAGGTGTTTTCCTTTTATATACGGGTACAGCACTATGCAGCATTTATCGCCTGTATCTTTGTTCGTTTTAAAAGCGCTTTTCTTTTACATACGGGTGTAGAGGTATTTCAAAATGAAGAGTCGGTTGCACGAAAAACAAATTTTGGTGTTAGAAAGAAATGCACAGATGATAAACAAGGAAAACTTCTCTACTCTCTAACTCACAAACATAAGTCAAGACTTTCCTCATTCTAATACTTGTATCCCTAGTCAATCATATCGCGCTTGTACTGTTTTCAATATTCTATTTGTAGATTTTCCACTATTATTTTAAAATGTCCGGCCAAATGTTTCCTACACATCAAAGAAGTTTGTTCAAAAACAAACGAAAGAAATGATATGGAATGTTCATAAATATTTTAAGGAAAATAAAGAAAGTTATTTTAAAATTAACTGAAATAAGTTTATGTAATAATCATTTGTTAAATTATAGATCTGAGTATAAAGAACGTTAATAAGTCTGTTGCAGAAGCAACTGGTTTTTGACGGGAGATAGTTATTTAGAATTTTTATGAAATATTCTAGAACATATTTTAGATGATTTAGCATTGGACCTTCTAAGAGATATTCACTTTCAACAAGATGGAGCACCTGCACAAAATTCTCCTCAGGTTACAGAATATCTCAACGAAATGTTTTCTGACAAATGGATAGGTACTAACAGTCCTATTCCGTGGCCTGCCAGATCTTTCGATTTAAGCCCCGTAGATTTTTACTTATGGGGATGTTTAAAGGATAAAATTTATGACACCGTTCACAATAATTTAAACGAATTAAAAATAATATTGAATTTGTTCTTAATAATGTTGACGGAAGAACACTGCGATTAGTGACAAATATTTCATTAAGAAGATTAGAACTTTGTATTCATATCAATGGTGGCAATTATGAACAATTTTTATAAATGATTTGTCTTCATATTGTATCTTTTTTATTAACTAATTATTATTCACAAATCAAAGAAAATTATTAGTTTTTGCAATTATTTCTGCATTTAATTTATTTGTTTTCTTCCATGGCACTTTTGTATAGGAATATTTAAATAAAAATGATACATTTTTAATTTTGCATTTTTTTCAAATATTTTATAATATTAGGTTATTATATATGAATATCGTTGAATTAAAAAAAAAATACTGAATCGAATAAGTAAATAAGAAAAGGTTGCCATTTAAAATAAGAAAGTTGCACCCCGTATTTTGAGAACAACTGGTCTAAAAAAAATATTGTTTCGCTCATTTTAATAGTTTAATATAGAAATTATTTGCTAATTTAACCGGCCTCGTAGCTCTTATAGTTGTAAAGATAGCAATAGTATATCACTTAAAATAAACATCCGTATATGTAGTGATTATTTTTGTCATACGCTAAATAAATAACTAAATACTACCTGTTGTGCTTCATAATTTTATTTTGATGCTATGTATCCTTCTTTTTACGTACATATGTACCAGATATATGATATAAAAATTAGTATATTATTTAATGAGCATATAATGTAGGTAGCCGTAGACCTTCGGATGATTGAACACTCCGCTTACGGCGTCGTGCTCAAACTTCATCCTCATGCGATATGAACATCATACCCACTCTTGTTGCATAAAATACTATTGTGTGGTTATGTGATAGATGTTGACGTTTCACCGGAAACTGCAATATGTCAAATGTCAGATGTTGATATTGATAACACATGTTGATATGAGTAACTGATTTCTTTATTAATAAATTGAATTAAGAGTATATATTAGATTTATCAACCAATATTTACCCACAGAAGTTTATAAAAGTATCAATAATGCAATACTGCACAAAAAGTCATAACTTACATATTCCACTAGTGCAATATGAGTAATGTGTTATATTTAGAGTTGGCTGTATTTGTAATTCAAGTATTCTAGAAGTGTTGAAAATTAAACTTTTGACCAAAATCAGTATTTTACCATTGTTTAATAGCTTATGACAATATTTGCAAAGTAAAAGCACAACGATGGTCTTCCAAAGACACATTAGATGTCCTATTTAACTGAAGTCGTATCTTATCTAGTCAGAAAAATTGACTGTCGGGTCCAGCATCCAGCAATAAAACTATAAATATCGTAATTATGACAAAGCGGCATATCGATATTTGCTTTATAATATAGACAGACTAAATGTAACGGTATAGAAATATTTCCAAACAAATGGATGTGGTATTTGGTGTTATTAACAATTATCAGTAAATGACGTTTGAGATTATTATGATTTCCAAACACATACAAGCCCAAAATCATTATTAGTTCGGCCGGCATAATATTTTATCTTAATGATAGTTTATATATAGGTGTCCGGTTGTCGAATTTAGGTTTATGAACGTTCGCCAACGTATTCTGTGGTTTAGTTCGGTACGGCGCGCATGATCTGGACGCACCTTTAGTGAATGAAATGTACAAAATACTAATAATCCTTTTTAACAGAAAAATCGCAAAAAACTTGTGTCCTATTTGATTAATTTTTCTGTTGAAATGTAATTATTTTGTTACCTCAATGTACATTTCCATTGTCAGATACTTTCTATTGTACCGACACTCAATAAAAAATTGGATTCTAACCAGAATCATCGGAATGCTGCCACCCAAGGTGCATCATTTCCGCACAGCATGGGACAACCTCATCGCAGAGCAGAAAGGATTTAATTAATTCGTCGAGAAGCTGAAACTTGAAGAGGAGAGACTAAATGAAAGGGGAGCGTCGACCCAAAATGCCCTCATTGCCAGACATGGGAAATCAACACAGTCAACCTCAAATGCGACTCCTGTCAAGTATTTCAAATGTGGCAACAGAGGGCATGTCAAAAAGTATTGCAAGAATAAGCCGTGCCCAAGTATCTAAATTATTGTAAAAGTAAGTATCCATAGTGATGCCGCGAGACGAGAAACGGCGAGAAACAGTTCACTCTCGTCTCGTCTCAAAAATTCGAGACGAGATTTGTTTTTGTCTCGTCTCGTCATATTTTTCATCCTCTATTCTCGATCTCGACTCGAGAGTCTCGAATTTATAATTAGCTGTATGGCTGTTCCATAAGTTGGCAGATCAGAGCGTGTTTATATGGTTGAAGGTAGCAAGCAGTGACGCTCTAATTATTTATTATTTGTATATGAATACATATAAAATAAATTCATAAAATAATACCCTTACATGTTATAAATTTTCTATACTTACATCTATCAGGAAAATAAATTAGCATCAACTTGGACGTAATAAAGGAGTAAGTAGACACTACTGATTAAAACTTTATTTTTACTAAGTCTGGCATTTAACAGATAAGTAAAAAAATACTGAACAAATATTACTCGCAGCAAGGGCATTTAATACTAGCGTGGAGAGTACATCACAGGGAACACTCATGTTCCTATTCTTTATACTAAAACCCTATAAATTTAAAATGAATAAATAAATAATTAACAGGCAATGAAAATATTTGTACTGATAATTATTTTTCTTATTGTATATCTTTAATTATATACATATTAAAAAAAAATTCGTGCAATCGAGGTCTCGAATACCTACTCTCGTCTCGAGCAAATCTCGAAGGCATTCCTCTCGTCTCGTCTCGATTTTTCGAGACGAGACTTATGATAGTCTCGTCTCGAAATTTCTCGATTTTCGAGACGAGATCTCGAACACGCGAGATCCCACGGCATCACTAAGTATCCATGTAACATTTTCAAACGTACTGGACACTGCCCCGAAGAAAGCGCTAACCGATCGAGTGAGCAGTTCGACAGAGGTCAGCCGAGGAGTTCTGATTGCCGAACCTTCATCACCATAAGCCCATCTACTCTAAAAGTCACCAACTCTGCAGGATCATGGCAGCCTATGGTACTAAGATTGTGCTGCTGCGCAACACATGACCTTCCGACGGGATTGGCTGATCAATTTCACTAAAATGGAGGTGCCCATGACTGTCATGATAGGGGATGCCACGAGACTGGACGGGATAGGATTGGGAAACGTGGAACTTGAAGCCTTCAATGGAGAGGAGTGGGAGAATATTTTAATGAAGAACGTTCTACCTGTCCCGGGTCTGATATTGAACCTATTCTGTCTCGCAGATGTAGGACAAGAGGTATAAGCAAATCGCAAATGCAAGTAGGTCAACCTTCCTGACATGGGCGGCAGAGAAACCGTAGAAATAGCCGACGGTATTGGAAAATTGTACCAGATGAAGTTTCGTCAAGAGGAGAGTGAAAAGTGCCTAGCATCGACCTCCCTCAAAATATGGCATACGAGAATGGGACATCAAAACGTTAACCATGTCAAGAATATTCTGAACAGAAGAGGGATTACGTACAAAGACGACTGGGGAAACCATGTTTGTGAGAGTTGCGTCTAAGGGAAATCTCACCAGATTTCACACCCTGTAAATCCCAAGACTGCCGGAGCCGTCTTAGATCTGATCCATGTAGACTTAAGAGAAACTAGAAGCATTTATGAACCTGGTGCAAAATCAGTTCGATAGAAGAATTAAATATCTAATGAAAAATAATGGCACCGAAATTGAAAACGACAAAAAGTGTCTACTTGCAAAACTAATGTGTACTCGCCTTAACAAAATGGTCAGAACGAGGACGACATGCGCACTGTAGTAGAATTAGCTTGCACTGTTTTACATGAACGGAAGCTGAACGAAAATCTGTGGGGCCGAAACCCTGAACTATGTCGTATTTACGCTAAGCCGGACAGGTACTAGTTCACTGAAAGAGCAGAGTCCAGTAGAACTCTGGTTTGGATGGAAAATGAAAGTCAATCGTCTACGAAGCTTTATATGCACATGGTATGTGATGGTACCTGACAACAAACGTAGGAAGTTGGACAAGAAGTCCAGAAAAGGCATTCTAGTCGCTTACGACCTAGACTCACCATTCTATCGAGTATACCTGACTGAAGATCGCGATATTGTCTGTTCTGACAACGTGATCTTTGATTTTATTTTATTATTTTAAGAGACGGAGATAAACACAAAACCGAACGAGATGAATGCAGAATCAGAAGATTCGGAAACTGAGAAGAGGATTCTGGAGAGACTGATCCTGAAGATCCAGACAAGGAACCTCGTACCAACACTCCCAAACAGGAAGCAACTGGAGCCCGCGACGAACTTTAAAATGACACAGGAGATGGAAGAAGTGTAATTCCAAGACTTCGCGATCGAAGCAAAATATCCAAACCTGTCTGATACTCAAGATACGTGATGGACTTCTGTCGAGTAGGAGACTACGCGAACCTTGCAATGATGGGAGAAGGAGATGACATTCCGTTGCAGATGCTCTCAACCATGAAGGATGGCATGCAGCAATGTCAGAAGAGTACAACTCCTTGCAGAAGATGGGAACCTGGAAGCTCGTCAAACCTCCGGACTACGCCAATCCACTAACCTTTCGCTGAGTACTGAAAGAGAAGCAAAATGGACGCTTGAAAGTACGCGTGGTTGCCAAAGGCTTTGAACAGCAATACGGGATCGACTACGCTGAGACTTTCAGTCCAGTTGTTCATCATTCCTCCATAGAGAAAGGTTACGGACGAGGAGAACTATACAAACGACCGACCCTTATCGGAAGGTAAACCCTATCGTGAAGTTATCAATAGTTTTCTCTACCTAGCTACAATATCTAGACCAGACATCTGCTTCGCAGTAACTACCTGGCAATCCCATGAATAGCCATTGAAAGATGATCAGACGCGTTTTCGAATATTTGAACGGGACGAGAAAATTTGGAATCTTCTTCGATGGAAACGACGCACTGTACGGATACTCAGACTCCGACTACGGAGGATATAAGGAGACTGACACTCAACCAGCGGAATCCTGATCATGCTGTGGATATGTTTCTTGGTGTACGCAGAAGCAACGCCTAGTTGCTACTTCAATCGCAGAAGCTGAATTTCGAGCTGCCGTCTCATCTATTGATGACATCAGTTGGGTTCGACGACTCATCAGCGAACTTGGATTCCGGAATTCTAGCAAGACTACTACCTTATGCTTTGACAACCAGTCTGCCATCATGATGTAGAAAAACGATCATGTAGATAAAACGACGAAAGCAAAACGCACAAAGAGATACCTAGAAAGTTCATACGGTATCATATTGGTGTCACTATTGAGCTGAAACAAATCAAGAGTCAGAGTGAACTGGCAAATATTCTAACCAATCGTAAGATCTACTCTGAACTAAAAATGGAAATAATTAAGGAGGATTGTTGAAATGTAATTAATTATTTTCTTACCTCTACGCTACGCTCGTGTTTTAAGACCCCTGAGTGACTAAATATGTTTTACGTATGTGTATCGTACAATATTTTATTTACGATATAATGAAAAAACCCAATAAATATAAAAATACTTTTATTTATGAATCAGGATCACAATATTAAATAAGAAGTTTGCCATGATAACAAACTATTCACCCTGGTTTTGCAAATTTAGCGTATTTAAAAATTTTAATCACTCGTTGTTCGGCAACCTGTGACTAATGAAACCTTGTTACTAAACAACCGTTTTACAAACTTAAAACTAACACCTAAAGATCAATTTTACGCACTATCATAGATAAAGGTACTTTTTTATTTACTAAGCTCGAATAACATTGAAATATTAAGCATTGTCGCCTAACCACAAAATGTATAATTTGTTACAGGCATTTCTTAAAACCGTATCTGTTCTTTTGTTATAGCTAGTCTTATAGATACAAACTTTGTGTAGTTGTATGTCGACACGTCGACAGTTTATTTTCTTTAAGTGTTACAGACTCAGTCTCCAACCGAAATTTTTCGTGCCGAAATGCCGTTCATATGAACATTAATTATGGATTTTTTTAAATCCTAGCTATATATTTTACGACGAGCCATTTTAGTGTAAAAACTTATCACGTACAATAAATGTGAATAGTGTTGCCGCAAGACCAAGACCAGTTTTGGTCTTGTATCGTCTCGTCTTGGTCTTGTCGAGACAAGACCATCATTTTGGTCACGACTAAAAAGACGAGGCGAGACGAAACCAATATTAAGTCTTGCCGAGAAAGTCTTGAAGTCTCGACATGACTCTCGACTTCAGTTCGTAGGTATTTTTTGAAATATATTTTCAAAAGTTCTTCATAAACTAAAAGTAATGCTGTAAACATTGTTGGAAAATTCATAAAAAGAAGAGATATTATGTATTTTCGTTATGTTCCTGAACACTAATTTATGTGAATATAGAAATTTCGATACTTTATTAGAAATTCACGCACTTGGCTTAAATTTCCAAAAATAGTAAATATTGCAAAATAAGCATAATACTCTTACTTATGATCTATACGTACAGAAATGATGAAATAAATGTGCATTAATTGCATAGATTCAATATATAATAAAGAAATGCATAAACAATTAAACAGTTAAATCGGAGAAAAGAACTGATTCGTACAAAGCTGGAGAAAACATGTCCGGGAGTACGAATTCTCGGAAAACTTATTAAAAAGTAGAATTTTGGAGCCTGGAATTACCAAAGTCAGCCGTCTGCAAGGGATGTTTTATGTGACTTTGACAATGAACCGAAATGTTGGGAAGAAAAATACGAACAGCAACTCGCATTTTATTTGCAACAATAGTAAAATATGCAATATATTAACAAGAATCAGCACATCAAAATATATATATTCTTAAAAAAATATCCCTTTTTAACACCCAATTTGAATATATGTATATACAAATATACAGGGTGTCCCAGAAGTCGACGATCAAACTAAATGGGGTGATAGAGGAGATCATTTCCAATCAAAATAACTATATATATTGTAATGCAATTGTTGATGGTTCAAAAGTTATTGCAACTTTTGTAGTTTCTCCTAAAAACGGCAAGGCGTCCAATAGAATTATTATTATTTTTATTACGAGACGTTTGTTTCTCTTTTTCTTTTTTATTGTATGCACCTGAAGGGTTCTACTTTCTAATAAAATCATTTTCTTGAACATGAGTACCTTCTATTAATAATAAAAATATTGTTTTGTGAAAATTTTTTCTACCGAAAAAAAGCTACTTGATTTTAAAGTGACGCTGACAGAAAAAAATGTCCTAAAAAAAAATTAACCAACTATCGGAAAAGTTGTGTATTTAATGTAGATTTTAACGCGGTATAACACATGGGGATATTCAGAGCAGATTTTCTTAAATAATTTTTTTTTTCTACAAGAAAGTATTTCAGTTAAAAATACAATTGAAAAATTCGAGAATTATCTTAGATGCTGTGTCAAAAATAAAACAAAAGAAGGTATATGAAGTGACATATCGATAATAACTTTACTGTTTGTGTGTTTTTGATTTATCAGTTCTTCGTTTCTTAAACTTTGTTTTAATTCTTGTGATTTTGCGTATTTTTTGGTTTTTGATACCCCTTTCATTTGGACTTTGTTCTTCTTGGTCTCAAAAATATGTCTTATACCCCTCGAGAATATGCAGAAATGCATTACGTGTACGGGTTTTGTGACGGGAACGCTCGAGCTGCTGCAAGAGAGTATCGGATACGATACCTTAATCGAGAACGCTATCCTGATTATAGGGTATTTCAAAATGTTCATCGGTCTTACTTAGAAGGCGAAATCCCTGGCAATCCGCGAAGAGAAGGAAGACCTGCGCTTCAGTACAATGACGACGATATAATTGAAATGGTGACAGAGAACCCGTCAACAAGTGTTCGTCGTATATCCAGACATTTGGAAATTCCAAAATCTAGGGTTCATCGTGTTTTGCAAAAGGGCCAGTTGTATCCATACCATGTGCAGCACGTGCAAGCACTTTTACCTGCGGACTATGACAAAAGAGTGCAATTTTGTCGGGAAATGCTGCGTCGTCATAGAGAAGACTCCGAATTTTTTAATAAGATTTTGTGGAGCGACGAATCAAACTTTTGTAGAACCGGGATATTTAATATTCACAATTTACATTTTTGGGACTATGTGAACCCTAGAGTTGTTAGAAATGACAACTTTCAACATAAGTTTGGGGTCAACATATGGGCGGGAATAATTGAAGGAAAATTGATTGGTCCATTTGAGCTCCCAGAAAGGCTTAACAGCGAAAATTATCTGCATTTTTTGCAAAATGAGTTACCTTATCTACTTGAAGACGTGACATTGGAGACACGCCGAGATATGTGGCTGCAACAAGATGGAGCTCCTCCTCACTATTCTGTAGATGTAAGACGACACCTTGACACAGAATTTCGGAATCGGTGGATTGGTAGAGGAGGGTTTATTATGTGGCCACCGCGATCCCCTGATCTTAACCCCTAAGATTTTTTTCTATGGGGTTATTTTAAAGAAATAGTCTACATGACAGAAAGTCAGAATGAACAAGAGTTGCAACAAAAAATAAGAGAGGCTACCAACATTATTAAAAATAATCAACGGGCGTTCCGAACAATAAAAAGAAATTTTATTCGGCGATGCTTAATGTGCATTAGAAAACATGGTAGAAATTTTGAACACTTTTTGTAAAATTTGAAAACATCATGAAAAGCTCATAAACCCTATTTTGTTTTAATGTTGTATAAAAACTATTACAACTATTATTTTGTTTTATTTTTGACACAGCATCTAAGATAATTCTCGAATTTTTCAATTGTATTTTTAACTGAAATACTTTCTTGTAGAAAAAAAAATTATTTAAGAAAATCTGCTCTGAATATCCCCATGTGTTATACCGCGTTAAAATCTACATTAAATACACAACTTCTTCTGATAGTTGGTTAATTTTTTTTTTAGGACATTTTTTTCTGTCAGCGTCACTTTAAAATCAAGTAGCTTTTTTTCGGTAGAAAAAATTTTCACAAAACAATATTTTTATTATTAATAGAAGGTACTCATGTTCAAGAAAATGATTTTATTAGAAAGTAGAACCCTTCAGGTGCATACAATAAAAAAGAAAAAGAGAAACAAACGTCTCGTAATAAAAATAATAATAATTCTATTGGACGCCTTGCCGTTTTTAGGAGAAACTACAAAAGTTGCAATAACTTTTGAACCATCAACAATTGTATTGCAATATATATAGTTATTTTGATTGGAAATGATCTCCTCTATCACCCCATTTAGTTTGATCGTCGACTTCTGGGACACACTGTATTTTAATACCTCTTAAAAAATACTCTTTTTTAACACTCAGTATGAATATATGTATGTATATTTTAATACAGAGAAATACCTAATTGTTCATATATTTTTTATTTCCCTCCTGTCTACAGGTATACAGATGTAGAATATTCTTGCTCTTTTCCAATATATCTACATTTTTTGAAAAAGTACAAAATGGATATTCAATACTTCATAGTTATTAAATAAAAATTCATCCAATAAGTTAAAATAATAAAATGTATCACTGTCTATGTAGATTGTTACTTGTGTAGATTTGTGAATTATCATAAAGGTGTCTTACATACATACGTACATACGATTTATTAACTTATCGATTATTATAGGCACCGGCAAATAAATATGGAATGATGCTCATTTTTTCCTCTTCTCCGCACCGTGTCTCTTGCCATGCGGTGTTGCCGCGTCTTCATAACTTAGCATTTTCAACGTTGCCATACTGAATTAAAAACACTATTATATACAAAACAAGTTGTTGATTGACGCAAAGTCGAGAGTCTTGTCGAGAGTCTTGTCGAGATTCGAGACAAGACGAGACCGACTGCAAGTCTCGTCTCGACAGGATCAAGATAGTCAAGACTTAGTCAAGACCAAGACAAGACCGACCTCAAGTCTCGTCTCGTTTCGTCTTGTGGCAACACTAGATGTGAAGTGAAGCAGTGAAGCCCTTGGCTGATTTCAACAATGTATCAATTGTTTTGTGAACATTTGAATCATGCGCCTGGCGCCGCCTACTTTGTTTATAAATTTATAAATGGCCGAAATATTCTGACTCGTATGTTGTTAAATTAATTTAGTTTAAAACATAATTGTTATCGAAACTATTTACTTTTTGTTCTGAAATTGTATATTTTACGGTAATAATATAAGTTTTGTAAGAACAAAATATTTATCGAGGATTTTTGTAATGAAATGTCATTAAGGTAAAATATTATGCTGGCCGAACTAATATGATTTTGGGTTCGTAATTAAATTATCTCAAATATGTAAATGTTTTTTTGAAAATGACAACAAAACAGTGAATAAAGGAGAGAACCTTAAGAATTCAGGTCATGTTATAAAAAATTCATACGGGCATACGTGCTATTGTGCTATTAAAGGTTCAGTTTAAACTAATATGAGGAATAGTAAATAGAACGTACAAAGTACAGGCGAATAAACTTACACAGTATCATATAAAATGAATTATTATCGTTATATTGTTGTACTATTTATTTATGTAACTAAAATGCATTATAATATTTACAAACTAAATAACCTCAAACAAGATATCAAAATTATCATCTCATCTGACCATATAAATACTAATACTAATTTTACAATAATATAAATAGTTTGCTTTTATGGAAAAGTTACTACACTTGTCAGGACTTCTAATTTAAAATTTATTTCTACTTGAAACTTGTAGTCTCACTTTTACCACGTGCTTCTGTTTGGAAACATTGCCCCGCCCTTCTACGTCATCACTAGGAAGTCCATTAGATACCAATAAGCCATTATTTGCGCCTCTCTGTTCATACATTGAATGATTTCTCTATTTGTCTACCTGTTCTGTATTAGTAAAATAATATTACTGTTCCTTTAACATAAATGCTATTTTTGTTTGAAATAAGTTCTTATGGGAATGAAAACTGACGTTCCAAACATTATTTCAAACAAAAAAGACTTTATGTTAAAGGAAAAGTAAGATTATTGTACTATACAGAGCAGGTAGAGGAATCACAGAATGCATGAGTAGAGTGGCGCAAATAATTGCCCGTTGATATTCACTATTATAAAACAAACAGTGAGCGATATGCCGCTTTGTTATAATTACGATATTTTATTGCTGTACCCGACAGAGTCAATTTTTCTGATTAAATTTTCTGACTATAGTTACCGAGATCCAAACAGTAATTACGTACGCAGAAACAGTATTGACAAATCAAAAAAAGAAAAGTGAGGATATTATAAAGAGAAATAAATAAAAGAAAAACAATGACACATATGAAATAGTGTGTACGTCATAATTTTCAATCTATCCTTATGAACTATGACTATAGGTAAGTAACCCATTCCCAAAGCAGAGCCTCTAATGCCTCTAAGGTGCATTGATAAACTTTATTTTTAAGCTACACAGTACACATAAGCTTAACTGTGCTTAAGCAAAACCTGAAAATAGATTTTTTTCAGGTTATATTCAATAATTAATTTAACATTTTGTTCCAATGTACGATATTGTCAATTAAAAGAACATAAAATATAAGAGTAAGTTTTGCAACCGGGCATAAGTTTAATAAAATTCCTATAAACATGAATCCAGTACATATTAACAGAAATGTAAAAAACCTATTTAAATTGCACACACTAATTTAAAATAATTATGAATCATAAATATAATAAATGCTAATGATTTATAACTTTTTGTATTTTTTTTTTAAATGTGACACTTTTTCGGGACGTGAAATTCCAACTTGGGTCGTTTTGGTAATGTAACAAGGTTATGTTATAATCAGAATAATTTTGTAATTTTTATCTTATAAAATATTTGCAAGGAATGCAAATAATAGGACGTCAAATTATTATATGATACAGAGGGGGATGTAATAATTCTTACAATATTACCGATTGAAATATGAAATTTTACAAATTTCGTTGAAGATTATATGAGTAATAGATGCTTAAGAAAATAACTTTTCAAGAGATATCTTCTACTACCATGAAAAAGTCATTTAGGTTTACACATTTTCTCATTGTAAAAGATACTTATCGTATGAATAAAATTCAAACAATGGTCATATAATTGCAACAATGAATTGTACAAAAATGTATTTTTAAGTTAATATTGGAACAAGATGTAATACAAGAAGCAGAAAATTGTCTTAAAATTGTATTATACTTGCAGTTGTATAAAATAGAAGTCTATTTTTATATGTATGTACAGTAAAATTTTTGAAAGATGTCCGATCAAGGTCGTCTACGAATTGTATGAATTCAGATTTTTGCTCCGCGCATTATGACAAATTCAGTAGTGTCGTTTGCTTAGTATTTATGAGGGTACATAAGATACTACTGTTATTTTATTATTATAAAAATATATGTTACAATAAAAGCATTCAAAATTCAAAAACAAATCAACTGGTAAGTTTATTAATAAATGTAAAACCAAATATGTGAAAAATATGATACTGACACAATGTCAGTGTCAGTGACTCTGACGCAAAATAAAGTTATTCGTACGGCTATGAATTAAGGTAATATATCTGAATTAATAAATAAACTTACGTTACAGCGAAAGTATTATCAACACCGAGCATCGTTTTAAAGTGGAAGGTCCTAGCTTAGTCGAAACAATATGAATTTTTGAAAGACAAGCGTGTTATATCTATGCTTATCGCACATGTTTATAGCCTTTGCAAAGGAAAGAGATAAATGTATGCCAATTTGTTAATTCGTTCATGATACAGATGACCTTGATCGGACATCTTTCAAAAATTTTACTGTACTTATACTATTATTGTTTATTTATTGTATAGCACCATACTAAATAAAGTTTATTATTATTATTATTTACAATTCATCTATTTATTATAAGATTGTGTACCGTGTAATGTTAATGGTCAGGTAGGATGTAGAAATTCACAGGGTTCGTATTTTTCGTGTATTTTCTTTCTGAGCTTGTGCCACTGATTCCATTTAGAGCCTCGTTTATTTTTAATGAATAATCTTCTTCATTTATTGCGAATATAATAGAAAAATATATTAACATAATATCATCCAAGTTCTCCAACTCTTTAATCACAATTTCTGTGTGGCATGCATCTTGTAATATTTAACTAATATTATAAAATATAATATAAAACTACGGCCCTGGTTATGCTTAAGTGAAGTGTGTTTTAAATTGCACCGATGATAAATCCTAAAAATAAGGAAATTATCGTGCCGTTTTAAACAAAAGTGTATAGAATCAAGAGTTTAATGGTACATAAATAAGAATTGTAAAAAAGTAGTGGTGTCGTAGCGCTTTAGGTAGGAGAATAAAATTATTAAAATCGTTCAAATCTTGGAAGACCTTGACAACGTGACCGAGCGAGGAGCGACGAACAACTGAAACGCACGACGCGCAAGCGCTCTAAGAGATAGTCAGGAGCGTACTAAGAGGAAAAAAAAGGGAGTCAGATGAGTACTGAATATAGAAGTCGTAGTAATTCCATAGACAAAAGAAAAAGGCAGGAAAAAGAAACCGATAAAGAAACAGAAGAAGAGCTAATATTCAAAAGAAGTAAATTATTACAAAGATCACCAGTAAAACAAATAGAGAGTGAAGATATAAAAGATATGGACGAACTGACGAAGTTAATGTTAGATATATCAAAAACAATGAAGGAAATGAGAGAAGAAATGAACAGTAATCATGAAGTTTTGAAAAACGAAATAAAAAATAATTCGCTATCAATAGACAAACTAAAAGAAGACTACGAAAGAAAAGAAGAAAAATGGGCAAAAGAAAAGGAAGAATTGAAAAAAGAAATAGGGACTTTGAGAGAAAGATTAGAGAAACAAGATCAAAAAAGTAGAGCGAATAACATTGTCATTAAAGGATTGAACACAGAAGGAAAAAAGCCAAAAGACAGGGTAATAGAACTACTATACCCTGTTTTTAAACTAAGAGGAGTACTTTAAATTTTAAGCGCCGAAACTGACGCTTCTGATTGGCTAGTGCTTCGTCAGGTTTACACTGCACAAATATTTTACATTTGATGTATTAGCTGTCATTCGTTTGGAGGTTATCTTTTTCTGTTTTGGTTTTTCGCGTTTCTGTGACTTTAAAATAAATCAGTTCTTTTAAGAACTAATAATATTGATTGTATCGATATTATTTGTGTTTCTTTCATTCAGTTTTTTATATTCGAGTTTTGTTTTTACTCGTGTTTTTTTCATTTCGTTTTACTAATATTTGAGTTTTCTTTTACTAGTGATTTTTCATTTAGTTTTTTATATTCGATTGTTGTTTTTACTCGCGTTTTTTCATTTAGTGTTTTATATTCGAGTTTTGCTTTAATCGTGTTTTTTTTTATTTACTTTTTTATATTTGTGTTTCGAGTTTTGCTTTATATTTGAATTTATTTATTTTGAATCATGGATGAAAAGCCTAGTACAAGTACGGAATTTTCACTTATAAAGAAAAGAAAACGTCTTGATTTGGGGCATTTATCTGTTGCCGAAAAGCAAAGCATATTAAATATGTTCAAAAGTTTGAGAAAATCCTCCGATAAGAACATGACAGCTATAGTAGGCGAAATTTCTCATACATTAGGTAAGAAAATCAAATAAAATTATGTATTTTAGTGCCATAATAATGATGAATTTCTTTCTGTGGGAGTAGCAAAATCTACCGTATATCAGGTAGAATATAAACAGAAAGGATTTGTTACTTCTTCTAACCATTATGGAGGAAGGCCTCAACTAGTTGCAACATTTAACGAATATGTAAAGAACTCAGTACGGCGGATAGTGCATGAATTCTTCCACAGGAACGAATTGCCCACTTTGGATAAGATTTTAGAAGTAGTAAAACGTCGCCCTGATTTGCCTCCTTTTTCACGTTCTTCATTGTATAAATTAATGAAGCTGATTAATTTCAAGTAAGTTTTTTTTTAATACATTTTCAGGGGAACAGGTATCTAAAACTAATAAAACGTTGAAATATTCTATTGTGACGGCTGGCTATGGTACATAAATAATATATATGTATTATTCTTTAGGTATTTGAAACGAAACAGAAGAAGTATTTTAATTGAACGTGACCATATTATTCGATGGAGGCGACGATATCTCAGAACTATAAAACAATATAGAAAAGAAGATCGTATTATTTATTACCTAGATGAAACTTGGTTGAATGAAGGTCATACGAAAGAAAACGTTTGGGTAGATAGTGGTGTCGAAAATCAAAGACAGGCTTTCCTTGAAGATTTATCTACTGGGTTAAAAAATCCTACAGGGAAAGGACGACGACTTATCACTCTTCATTGTGGATCTGAACATGGATTCGTGGATGATGCGTTGCTACTCTTTGAAGGTAAAAAATCTTCCGATTATCATGAAGAAATGAATGCAACTGTATTTGAAGAATGGTTTGCTAAACTGCTTAACAAATTACCCGAAAATGCTGTTATTGTCATGGACAATGCCTCCTACCATAGCCGCAAACTTCACAAAATACCAACATGATCGTCCAGAAAACAAGCAATGCAGGAATGGTTAGAATCAAGAAATATTAGCTTTGATCCCGACATGGTTCGATCAGAACTTCTTCATCTTATCAACCAACATAAAGAAAAATACAATTCATATGTGACTGACGAAATGGCAAAGAAAAACAACAAAATTGTATTAAGATTGCCTCCCTACCACTGTGAACTCAATCCAATTGAGTTGATATGGGCAAAAATAAAGAATGAAGTGGCTTTCAAAAATACCACTTTTAAGCTAAATGATGTGAAACATCTTTATCAACAGGCGGTGCAAAATGTTACATGTGCTGACTGGAAAAATTGTGTAGAACACGTCATCAAGGAAGAAGAAAAAATGTGTAAGGTGGACGGAATAATGGACGACTTAATAGAACCATTCATTATTTCGGTTGGCAATGGTGACTCCAGCTCATCGGAGAGTTCTTCTCATGAAGATTGTTAATGTCTGTGCACAAAATTTCCCCTTATTGATATTATAATACACAGTTTCAATTTATGTTCAATTTTAAACGAATTAAATGTAATATTTTTTGTATTTTGTTCCTTTGGTAATGTATTCTATGGTATAAATTTTTAAATAATAAATTATATATAGGTTTTGTGCATTTTATCGCTATGTTCAATTAAAAAATATAGATATAAATTAAGTAAGAGTGTTTATTTAGATTACATATTATCTTTATTCACATAATCAAATATACGGCGTGAAAAATAAGAGCCTATAATGTCAGTTTTATTTTAAAATAAGTTCCATGCGAAGTATACAGTATTGATGTGTACGGAATTTTTGTATTTCGCGCGAAAAAAAATCTAGTAACTTTTTCTGGTAACTTTCTATAGTGTAAATCAGACTTTCGTACCTACTCCTCCTAGTTTAAAAATAGAGTATAGAACAAGATTTACAAGTCAAATGTGCAATTAAATCAGCCATAGAATTAAAAATGAAGAATGCACCACCAATCATCATAGCAGAACTAGAAGATCATGAAGATAAAATAAAGGTAATGAAAAACAAAAACAAATTGGGAAACAAGAGAATATTTATAGACAAAGATTGGACTAAGGAAGAGAGAAAAATGCAATATGTAATTAGAAAAAAGGCAGAAGAGGAAAGAAAAAATAATAGAAACCCAAAAATCTATTACAACAAAATACAAGTAGGCAACAAGCAATATATTTGGAACAAACAAATAGAAGATCTAGTAGAAGTAGGTGTAAGTGTAAAACAAACCTCAGATGAAGGCAGCCATTCAAAAAACTAATAGCAAACACCGATACAGAAAACACAAGAATTACAACTAGGCTACGGAGACGGCACACTAATAGGGCTACAGACAAAGAAATACAATTAGTTTTAGCAACATGGAATGTACGGGGAACAAATACACCAGGAACTTATAAGAATTTAGAAGAAACTTTCAAAAAATATGGAGTAGACATTGCTGCGATACAAGAGACAAAACAAAAGAATAATAATATTTTTGAAATGGAAGAGTACATAATATTTAATAGTGGGCACGAAACGGTCTATTTTGGGATGGGTTTTATGGTTAGAAAGAAAATAAAAGATTCGGTCATTGAATTTTCACCAATTTCGGACAAAATATGTAAAATTAGAATAAGAGGAAAAGGGAGAAAAATTAGTATAATAAATGCACATGCACCATCAAATAAAAAAGCAGAAGAGATGAAAGATGCATTCTATGATGAACTAACACAAGTTTTCAATGACATACCTAAATATGACGTTAAAATAATAATTGGAGACATGAACGCAAAAATTGGGAAAGAAGAATGTTTTAAAGAAATTTCAGGAGGACATAGCAAACATGAAGTGACAAATGAAAATGGGCTAAGGATGATTGAATTTGCACTAGAAATGAATATGAAAATAAGCAGCACAACTTTTCAGAGAAAGGAAATTTACAAGGATACGTGGAAAGCACCAAATGGAGAGTACTGCAATCAAATTGACCATGTGATGATAGAAAGGAAACACACAAGAGTAATTAAAAACGTTAAAAGTAGAAGAGGAGCAGAAGGAGATACAGACCACTTTCTAGTTGTAGTGAAGTTAAAACAGAAAATTCCAGTAAACACAAGGAATAAAAAGAAGGGAATGCCAAAACATAATGGGCACTTATTACAAAACGAGAAAGTAAAAGACAGATTTAATCAAGAGATGAACGAAAATTTAAAAAATAAAAATAACTTAGCAAATGTAAATGAAAACTGGGAAAAATTGGAAGGGACAGTAATTACGGTCTCAAAGGAACTACTAAAATGGCCGAAGCAGAAGAAGGACAAAAATTGGTACAACGGTGAATGCAGAGAAGCAATGATTAAGAAAAATCAGGCTAGATTGATTGTTCTACAAAAAGAAAGTGAAGAAAATAAAAAAAGATACACAGAGGAAAGAAACGAATATAAGAGGATTTGCAGGAGAAGAAAGAGAGAAGAGATGGAAAGAAAATTAGCTCAAATAGAAGAGAATTATAAGGACAAAGCTATAAGAAATTTCTATCAAAAAGTACGAAAACAAAAATCTGGGTATCAACAAAAAGCAATTTACTGCAAGAATAAAGAAGGCTACTTGGTTACAGGAGAAGACAAAGTAAACAGATGGAGGGAATACTTCAACCAACTATTAAATGAAGGGTGTAACACAGAAGAGGAATTAACAGGAAGAGAACGAGAAAGAAACGACGAACAGGACGAACTGCCACCAGAAAAAGAGGAAATTATTACAATTATGCATAACCTAAAAAACAATAAAAGTCCAGGGGAGAACGGAATATCCGCAGAAATATATAAGAACGGAGGAAACAGACTGCAAGAAGAAGTATACCAACAGATTCAAGAAGTGTGGAGAACCGAAGAAATGCCAGACCGTTGGAAAGAAGCAGTAATCTTACCTTTATACAAGAAAGGGGACCAAACCATATGTGAGAACTATAGGGGAATTGCCTTATTAGACGTGATCTATAAAGTTTTCTCAACCAGCATTAGAAACAGAATACAAGAAAAAGTGGAGAATTTGCTGGGAGAATATCAAGCAGGGTTTAGGAAAAACAGATCGACCACGGATCAAGTTTTTACATTAAAACAAATAATGCTCGACAGCTATGAACATAATCTACCTCTAATGATGCTGTTTGTGGATTTTAAACAGGCCTATGATTCAATCAAGATGAACAAATTGTACGATATACTAAGAGAACTCCAAATACCTGAGAAACTAGTACGACTCATAGAGCTAACACAAAAAGACAATAAGTGCAAAGTAAAAGTGGACGGTGTAACATCCGAAAGTTTCCGAGTTCGGAAAGGATTACGACAAGGAGACCCTTTGTCGCCAATACTTTTCAATGTGGTTCTGGAATGGGTCATAAGAAAAGCAGAAATTTATTCCTCAGGAAACGTATACGGGAAGAAACATCAAATATTAGCCTACGCGGACGATATAGCGATATTAACAAGGGCAAGGCAAGAGCTACAGGAGGTGTATAAGAGATTAGAAAGAACAGCGGAAGAAGGGGGTTTAAAAATAAATGAAAAAAAGACAAAATATATGAGAATAGACAAAATACAACAAAGGGACTTAGGAGTGTTAGTAGTTAAAAATGAAAATGGGAAGATGTATAAGTTTGAAGAGGTGAAGAGCTTCATTTATTTGGGAGAGACTTTAACCAACAATTGTGAAGAGAGTGTGGAAATTAGCACTAGGCTAACCAAAGGAAGTAAATGTGTTGGGATGTTACATGGGTTGCTAAAATCGAAATATATATCATGGGCAACGAAAGTGAGGGTTTACAAGACTGTGATAAGGCCGACAGTAATGTACGGGTGCGAACTATGGGCGCTAAAACAAAGTGACATTTTAAAACTGGAGGTGTGGGAAAGGAAAACGTTAAGGAAAATATTCGGTCGGAAAAAAGAAGAAATGGGGGTTACAAGACGGACAAATGCGGAAGTGATGTGTTTATATGGTGACAGTGCAATATCCGGGTTAATTAAAGCTCAAAGACTAAGATGGTTGGGACATATAATGCGGCTACCAGAGGACAGAACAGTGAAGAAGGTTTTCAAGGGCAGGACCGGAATAAAGAAGAAAATAGGGCATCCTAAGGGAAAGTGGTGTGACTCTGTAATTAAAGACTTGAATAGACTAAATATAAAAAACTGGGAAAAAAGAACTCTAAATAGATTAGAATGGAAAGAAATATGTAAAGAAGCCATGGGCCTATAAGGCCTGCAGAGCTGTTCTATTATTATAATATAAAACTAAATATGATAAAATGGTTTACAGAAATCACACATATTATGAGAAAAAGTATATTTTTTGCAACAAACAAATTTAACTTTTTTGAATTCAGTCGATGTGACTAACATATAGCATTTCAAATAATTTCTTTATTCATTTCAATATACTACAATGAATAATATTCAAATACAATAGCAAAAACTCAAAATAAAGTTGTAAATTGTATCACCTTCTTGAAATGTCAAAATTTATTCGGTACCCAAAAGTAACAAAGTAATCGTAAGAGGCGCTGATGCTCAAAATGTGGACATCGCCTATAGAACAATTTTGTGTCTAATTATTGTTGTCGAGATAATTAATTAAAAAAAAAATAATGGCCTGTTTCTTTGCACCTGAGTGTATTTAAGAAAAAAAATCTAATTTAATTTAAAATGATAGTTCGGAAAAAAAGACTTCCAAATGAATGAATGAATAAAAATTAAAACACAAATACATAAAGAAAAAAAAATAAATGGGACAAAGTAATTTAAAACAATTAACAAATATATTTGTATATCAGGAATTTTTTAATAATTTACAATAATTACAATTATACAAACAGTAGAGAATGTACAAACAGCGAAACTTAAAATGATACAGTAAATAATTGTCAGCAGCAGTGTTGTAGAATACGCTCGAAAAAGTATTATTAAATATAAAATATACAGTGATCCAGAATGACTAAAGGTTCCGCCTTGTTACGATACGATTGAGCTATTGCATTGGCGTACAGAGAATTTTTGAAAGGGAATGAAAATAAATTTATTCAGATTATTTAAAAAAAAAATCAATTATATACTTCCAAAATAAACTAACTTGTCATGTTCTTCCACAAGCACCATTCGAACGTAACGATTTCAATAAAAACAGTTTAAGTTTAGAAAATAAAAAAGCTGTATGTCAAAAAATTTGAAATACGTAACACCGCTGACTTTTCCAAATGTCGGTAATGTAGGTAATTTAATTTGATATTGCCGGAAATTGATGCTATTTTCCGTGAAGATAATTTTAATCATAATCGGAACTTTTCCAAGTCACGTGACTTTCGCTAATTCTGAATCACTTTGTATAAGAATACAAAATACAATTTTTTTAATATTCAGTGGCGGTTAAAACTTCAGCTCAGTTGAACCTTAAACTTGAACCTGATCTATTTTTTGTTTATAATGTGTATATTTGAAATAATTCAGTTGAACTTAAACCAAATGGCATAATATAGAAGATGTGCTGTGTAATTTGCACTTTCTTTAATTTTTTTGATCATTAATGTCATTTTGACATTCCGTCAATTCATTCTGACTTCTGACATATAAGATATACAGGGTGTTAAAAAAAAGTGTTCGGAATTTTTAAGAATGTATAGTATGGACCAAAATAAGTAAAAAAAAGCCTAATAAATATGGGACCGTAAACTAACCGTTTCAAAAATATGTCCTATTTTCAGAAATATACTATCTAAGAAAATAAGATAACGGTGTGTGGTATCAAATTTACGTTTTTCATTTAAGCCATTCTACAATCGGTGTTCTACATGCCCCCCTTCAATCTCAACACATGATTCACATCTTCTTATAAACGAGTTTCACGCCTTTTCAAAAATTCCCGGTTTTACTCGAATTATCTTACAGGCATGTTCTATTCGCTCTTGTACGTGCGCTACATTATTAATTGGAGTAGAATAAACAAACCTCTTTAAATATCCCAAGCAAAGAAGTTCAAAGGCGTTAAATCAGGAGACCTGGAAGGCCATGCCAATGTAATTTGTTTAAGTATTGGCGTTTTCTTTTTACTGTTAATCACAGCAAACTTGATTGCATGTGTAGTAACTTATTTTTTATAATAGCTCATATCTTTGAAACGGTTAGTTTGCGGACTCATGTTTATTAGATTTTTTTACTTATTTTGGTCTATACTATACGCCCTTAAAATTTCCGAACACTTCTTTTTAACATTTTGTATATACGTACAGGCTGACCGCGAGAATGAACCAGCAATTATCTCCCTTATTAAGCGAGATAGCGATTATCTTCAAATAAGAAAATTTACTATAGGCTATATGGCCAATAAGATGTCGTATCAAAAAGGGTCCTATTGCTTCCGGTTCCGAAGTACGTGATACCAACTTTAAAATTTCAAATGGAACATACTATATTTTTGAAAAGCACACAAAATTTGCTTTACAATGATAGTAAACAAGTAGGACGTTATATTATTAAAAAGTAAAATGGCGGATATTTGAAATATCTTACAAAATAAGTCACGAAAGTGTGGAATATAAATGAATTTATCTTAAAAAATACCATCATCTATGAACAAAAAAAAAACAATATCTCACACACTTCATTTTATTTCATTCAATATATTCATATTTCAAACGTCCGCCAGTTTATTTTTTAAGAATACAACGTACTACTAGTTTACTACCTTTGCAAAGCAAATTTTATGTATTTCTTAAAAAATATAATATGTTCTGTTTGAAATTTCAAAGTTAATATCACATACTCCGGAACCGGAAGTAACTGAACGCTTCTTGATACGACATCTTATTGCCCATATTGCATGTAGTAAATTTGTTTATTTGAAGATAATCGCTATCTCGCTTAATAACGGAGATAATAGGCATTTTGATGTATTAACATATACCGAAATTCTGTAGTGTTTAAAAAAAGTATAAAAATTAAAAGAAAAGCTCAAAATAAAAATTTGTAAATGAAAAATGTTTTTTTAATCTACTAGTGGGCAGTCCTCGTATTTAAGTTTCACCTACCAGTGTAAAATAAAATTGTAGCAAAAAGCCGAATGTTAAAAGTATCATTTGTTCCGGTAACACCGCTAAATACTTGAATACTCATTAATATATTAACGTATTTTTATTTTATACATCTTTACTGGCTAATTAGTACGAGACGTATTTGGTACAATTTCTTGTATTATTCGTATAACTGTTAATTTCTTCAATCGATATCTTACAAATATATCAAAATCATCTTATTGAAGAAAATGAATGATTCTAGGTCGTATTATTTTTGGTATCCCACCATAGCCAAGGTATTATTAAAATTATTCTTTTGTAATATTATGTTTCCATTTTTAATAGCTTATTATTGTAATGTCAATACATATCACAAGACATCAATATATCAACCATAGATGGCAAAATAAATAAATGAATTATAAAATTACTGTCAAAACATTCCACTAAACCAAAAATTCAATACTTAATCTAGAAATGTTGGTGATTCAAGTACATGTCAAATTTGAGCTTAGCTCATGGTTTAAACCAGACTGAAAAACAGTTTAAAACTTGAACCTGAACTTAAACCAAATTTCTGGTTTAAACCGTGACTGAAAAATGCCCAGTTTTAGTAATGTTCATCAATGCTTTGTTTAATTAACGGTCCGTTAATGAACAATTCAGATCAGTTCCTTGTTCTTATTACATTTAAGTCAAAAAATCGTTTCGCATTTGTTCGTTTTGATGATCCGTTAATTAAATAAAGCATTGATGAACATTTCTGCAACCGGGCATTATTCTAATTCAAATGCATATATTGCAAACAATATGCAACACTGGTCATCAGTCATATGGATATCACCCTTACGATGCACTCTCCACCTGTCTCGCTGGCGGCAAACGTAAAAACCTCCCCCACATAATTAATAGTAAGTGTTCATCTTTTGAAGATACAGTGAACAAGTATAACACAAAACAAATCATAAACGTATAAAAGTAAACTGATTTATTGACAGAAGTATTACTTCATAAAAAAAACATTCAACATGTTCATGTCAACAACACATATTTTTTTTATATTAGAAGGCATTGGTACAATCTGAGAACTAAATATTCTTAACATCGCCTCTCGAAGACTGGACCTTTGGTTCAGCTGCAACCTGTAACTCCAAGTTTATGTAAACATCCGAAAAAAATTGTATCAATTTTAGCTCCTGAAGAAGGCATAGGAGATGCCGAAATCGGTAGAGGCCAAAATTTAAATAAATATTTTGACTGCAATCCAGTAATTCATTATTTCTATATACCCATCCAGTCAAGAAGCCATCGGCGTTGCCACAGGTTTACAATCCCATTTGATTCATGGTTACGCCAGATTCGTTTCGACAAAATTCTATGCCGAGACAATATTTTACGTCACCCAAGTCCTTAATTTCAAATTACTTCCATAGGAGATGATTGACTTCGTTAATTTCTTTCGAATTTCTCGAAAGAACCAAGATGTCATCGACGTAAACGATTATTAGAAGAAGATCGTCATCCATACCATTAACAAAGACGCATGGATCACCGGCTGTTGGTTTTACTCCAATTCTTATTAATTCTTTTTCCAACCGTTGACTCCAGCAGCGACCAGCTTGCTTTAGACCGTATCAAGACTTTTTGATTCGACAGACATAATCTCTGCTCAGACATTTTAAAAATTTTAAAGCCTCATCTATAATTTTGGATTCTGCACGTCTCTGTTGTAATATGAACTCCTTCCTTGGTATAATACAGTCCCTCCATGAAAATATCCTCTTCGACAACTCCGTTCTGATATGCCGTAGTCACATCGAACTGTCGAATATGGTTTCTGGGAGAAATGTTTTGCCTGAATTCTAGCCTTTCTTCTCGTGATTTCGCCATCCGCCCCATACTTGTTTCTAGGAATTAAAAGGCTTCCTATTACTGCTCTATCTTTCGACCGTTCAACCATTTCCCAAGTGTTGTTCTTCAAAATTAATATAAGTTCATCCGCCATTGCTACCATCCATTCTTCTTTTTCAGTACTTAATATTGCTGATTTTACTGATACTTCAGCTAAACAAGCAAAATCAACTTTTTCCTCATCATGATTTTGATAGATTTTCCGTGGTATACCGCGTCGTCCAGTACGGATTATTTGAGGTCATCCCCTAGATTTTTGTTAGATTGCTGATCTGTGCTCTGTAATTCAGATTTCTTTTCAAATTCCTTTATTCTTTATTTGTTATACTCTAGTCTTTCCTTGCTTCTTCTCTTTCGAAGCTTAATAAATCTTAGATTTATGTAGCAACTCGTCGAATATGGAATTTTTGTATTCCGTGCCATTTTAGAACAACAGATATTTTATTTTCTTCCCAGTCTGCGTCTTCACGTATTTTATAAAATCCCGAAGCTTCTTAAATACCACATTCTTTTGACGAAGAAACTTCACAGTGCACCATCCAGTGGCATCGTCAATGAACGTGACAAAGTAATGAGCGTTTCCATTTGAACAGACATGCATGGGACCGCAGACGTCCGAGTGTATAAGCTCACCAGGTTCTGTCTTTCTGTTGGATTTCTTTGGAAAAGGTGTTCGTACCATTTTTCCTCGAAGACAAATTTCACATTTATATATCAAAATCGATGACTTCGATTCCTTGACTTATTGAAAATTACACAATGACCCTTGTCAACGAACTTTCCAATTGACAGAAATTTGTATATAAATCAGGTCCGTACAATGTATCATAGATTGAAGATCTTATTACGATCACCAGCTCTAGTCGAAATCTGCACAACACTTTTAGCACTGATTGTTGTCGTGGAATTGTTCGCTAATTTTAATTTATCTAAAATATTAGATTCTACTAACGAAAAATTGTCCAAATTCTTGCACATGTGTGATGTGCACCCGCTATCTATGCAACATATCTTGTCATTATCGCGGTTTGATGTACTACCTGTTATTTCGCAAGAATGTACAATGAATCTTCGACGTTCTTCGCATTGAGTTGCTCAAATCTGCTATTTCCCGTGCAATTTGTAGCTTTATGACCTGTTTTTTTTTTGCATCGAAAACATTTGAAAATAAATTCTTTATCCTTTTCTCCTCTTTCCGGCTTGTTTCTAGACTTTTTATAATTATTGAACTTTTTTTCGGCAAACATAGCGTTTGACATAGTTACTCGTCGGTTACTATTTCTTACATCACTTTCTTCAATGATTTTAATTCGTAAAACTTCTGGGTTTGGCAATTCGTAGCGAGTTTCGATCGCGCATCTGAAATATTCATAACTTGCCGGTAAGCTGTATATTAAAAGTATCGCCAGCAGGTCGTTGTTCATTGTTACGTACATCCCGTTGAGCTTGTCGACAGCGTCGAAAATCTTTCGCAAATGTTCGCGCACGTCATGACGACGTGCGACATAAGATGACCTTCACTCATTCTCTGAGGTACTGTTTGCTTTGGCTCTGGTTACGTAGCCCCATGTATGATTCTTTACCAGTAAGGCTGGATTTTCCACGTGTCAAAATGATCTTTTGACAATGCCTCTATACGCATCATACTTGTAGCCATTTTGGCGAGTAAAATGCTGCACAATTTGTATCACAACCGTTATACCAAAATTCGCAATAACATCAAAATGTTGAAAAATTTACCACTGTAATCTTTACTCGCATTTATCGCGTGAGCCTAGGCACATAACCTTTTGAAGATACACTGAACAAGTATAACACAAAACAATATAAAATATTTATTGACAGATGAATTCAACATATCAACAACACATTTTTTATAATAGAAGGCATTGGTATAATCTGAGAACTAAATATTCTTAACAGAACCCATATTTGATTTTTACTTTCAATAATACATTTTTTACTCTTTCGATTGGTGTAATAGTATATTACAATACGAGTGAAGAAACTAAGAATTTCGCTCACGCATGTGCAAGTCAAAGGCACATAAGTGAGCGAAATCGTTTCTTCACGAGTGTTGGATAGCATTTTGTTCAATTCTGCTATTGAAATATTAAAAAAATATTAAAATTTGTACTAATATATTTATACATGGAGTGTAAATTAACATAGGCGGCGGGGTACGTTGCTATTGTTTGTGTTTATAAACATTTTCAATTGTCAACAAAATTATTTTTTAGCTGCCATATTCTGTAGATCTTACATAAAAAATTTAAAAATATGGTAAATAAAGAAGAATGTCAGCGATCTATAATATAAAATTGCAAGAAAAATAGTTAAAACGTGAAGCGGGCTCCAATACCAGTAAGAAAATTCGCGTAGGAAGAGGTAATAAAAAAATTTGAGATAGATAAAATCATAAAATATCACTTGCTGGCATGTTTAGTTTAAGTAAATGCTATTTTCAATAACTGTACAGGTAATTTTCATGTAAATAAATAAATGTTATGTATTCTATTGTAGTTTATTCCAATTTCGGTAATGACAGGTGAGTGGACGAAAGTTCACTTTCGCTCACTACTTTCACCCACCCTTTGACATAGGAATAAGTTGAGTGGATAAAACAGAAGGTTTCAAGTTCCGTATCCAAGTAAGAAACAACATGTTTCAATAGCAGGATTGAACAAAGGTTATTGTATTTCAAATTTGTTTTAACCTTCAAACCATGGATTTTTAGATACTTTTCATATTTTTTTTTTATTTGGAAGAATCTATAATATTTATATGTAATAGTCATTATTTTCTTTAAATATATTATTTTTATGGGGGAAAAATAATTTGGTCAATAAAATTTATTTGTTTCAAAAATATATTTTTTATATCAGACACCTGCATGAGCATTGAACATACGCATAAGTTAATTTTAAAATATATAAATAAAATTAAATTATGAAGCAAGGTATACAGGGTGTAACACCAAAACAGACCACCGCCATTATTTCCTTTATTATTATAGTTTAAAAAAATACTATAAAACAAAGTTGTGGAAGACCAAAAGGGACATCCCATTAGAGAAGAAAATATTGTTTAAAACCAGTTGTTCTCAAGTTACAACATAAAATTATATTTTTTCAAATGGGATTATACATAATTTTTATAGCTATTCGATAGAGTATTTTTTTTCTGAATTCAACCATGAGATTATTTTATATCTTTACATAACAAAAATATTGTGAAAAATTGAACTGAAATTTAAATAAATTTTATTTTTATAATTATTTTTCAGTAGGCTATGAATGAAAAACAATCGAGTTTAAATTAAAATAAAACAACTATTTGTAAAAACGTTATAAACGTGTTCTATTTAATTTCTATCCTAAATAATTTAAATTGACAAATAGTAGTTTTTGTTTTTCATACATAGCCTACTGAAAAATGACTAGAAAAATCAAATTTACTTAAATTTCAATCGCATTTTTTCAATATTTTTATTATGTAAGGATATAAAACTAATACATAGTTGAATTCCAAATAAAATACGCATAGGCTTAAAAAATATGTATAATCCCATTTGAAAAAATATAACTTTGTGTTGCAAATTGAGAACCACTAGTTTAAAAAAATATTTTCTTCTTAAATAGGATGTCCCCCTTGGTCTCCTACAATTTTATTCTATAGTATTTTTTTGTAATTATAATAATAAAGAAAATAATGGCGGTAGTCGGTTTTGGTGTTACACCCTGTATATGAAATAAGTAACTTAAAAATTAATGGAAGTTGAAAAAAATAAGTAATTTCATGAAAAATATAAAAAATCTAAGATTTTAAGGGTAAAACAAATTTAAAATACAATTAACTTTATATCAATCGAAAGAGTAACAAAAATGAGTATTTTTTTAAATCAAATATGGGTTCCATTTAAAAAATGTAAGTTTGTGTTACATCTCGTAAATTTACCGATTGAATAATTATTTTCGTATTACATTGGATAGTCGGTAAAAATATCTAACTTTTTTATTTGAAGTATTTTTCTCGAATACTGGTATTTTAGAAGTAGTTTCAAAATGAAAAATCTGCCAAATTCGGTTTTCCGTCATTATCTAGTAACCTATGAGGATTTTTTTGGCAAAACAAAAGCACATCTAAGACGGCCCCCTAAAGGCGCACTACTTGTTCTATTTAATCGAAGTCGTAGCTCTTATAATTTTCGAGATCCCAATGGTAAGCCACTTAAGAAAATATTGCGTATTTTCGAAACTATTTTTTTTTTGCACGATTAAATACTGTGCGTAGCATTAGATTGCTATCACCACGTACTACCAAAATGTACACCTGTGTACTTGTGAAACAATAGCGATGGATAGAGAAAAGGATATGGAGAAGTTAATTTACATCGGGTAAACTTTACCTCGATTTTGAACAAACTCATTGGTTGATCTTCAAAATAATAGAGTACAGACATTATGTAAAATCACGGCTTATTAAGTTATTATCCATTTCTGGAAAAGCCAATCTGCTTAGAGGTTAGAATTTGAAATAATTTCAAATATACTCGTTTAGTACTACTTTTACATTACATTCAGATCAGAAGGTGATAAATGCCGGTCACATAATTGTGTTATAGTACACAGAAGAACTCATGCCCAGTTACAAAATGTAAATTTAAAAATATGATAATTCACTTTTTCTACATATGCCCGAAAATACAAGTTTCTGGTGGTTTGTTTTTATGCTGAAAGCGATTCTTTGCAGCACGCTTCGGTATACCAGTGTTGAATTTTACTTGTGAATGTTGTATACAATATTTGTTGTCATAGATACGCATCACAAATACAAAAATCGATAATAAATGTGAAATTATTCAAAAAAATAATTCTTTATTTCCTTATTTTTCTTTTTTTATCTTGCAGGAGTAGAGAAAATAGTGTGTACACATGTTGAAAGTCGCTCAGGCTGCAACTTTCGTTTTGGTTCAATAAAGAAACACTTTCAGCATTTGGTATACACACAAATAACTATTTTCGCCTGCCATAATTATGTTATAAGCAACAAACATAAATAGTACGTCTTGCGAATATGGATCCATATTTATAGGAACTTTTCACCGCCGATTTTAATTTTATATTAAATTTCTATAACATTCGCTATGTCTTACCCGAGGCTCTGAGCGTGGACCTGGGTTTCATAGTACTAGGCAATTTTCCCTTGGTCTTTTTTTTCGGCTCACCCTCTTTTGATTCTTCCCCTTCCACCTCATCTATGGTGGAAATTTGCCCACTTTTTTTCTTTGATGGTGGTATTTTGCTGACTTCTTCCACCTCCTCTTCCTCCTCCTCCTCCTCCTCCTCCTCCTCCTCTTCTACCGGCACTTCGGGAGCCGGTGGAACAGGAAATAAGCTTGGGTCATCTGGACCACGATACATTTTGTACCTAGGAAAATAATTTATTGTGGGTAAATTTATCGACTGGTAGATGACTTGTTAATAAATATTTCAGTCATACAGCATTTATTCTTAAAAAATCGTCATTTCAGTACTCATTTATACTTTCTTAGGTGTCTACCAACATTCAAAAACAATATAGTACATACAGGATGTTTCTATATCTCTTTAATATATAACTTTAATGACATATACAGGTTGTTTATTAAACATAGGGCAAAAATTGAAGGGATTATTCCCTGGATAATTTTGTTCTTTGATGATTTTTGAAAAGCCGCTTTGTTTCGAAGATACAGGGCCAAAAATATTTTTGACAATAACAATCATTTAATACCAAAAATTATATGTAAAGTTTCTTAATCTACAAGTACTGCTGAAAATGACTACCTCCAGCTACGATGCAAGAATCCAATCTTCTTCTCATTGATTGCCGAACTCTTTCAAAAACACCAGGGTCGTTTTTTATGGAGTTACAGCCAGCAATTATCCGATGTCCTAAATCTTCCAAATTTGCCAATGGAGTAGCATATACTAATGATTTTAGATGGCCCCATAGGAAAAAATCCAGGGGATTTAATTCCGGGGATCGAGCAGGCCATAATTGAGATCCACCTCGACCAATCCAGTAATCTCCGTATGTTATTGTTAAAAAATCACGAGCAACCACACTAAAATGCGCTGGTGCACCATCGTGCATAAACCACATTGCATTTCTTGTTGCCAATGGTACATCCTCGAGAAACTGAGGTACAGTATGTTCCAAAAAGTTGCGATACACCTCGCCGGTAAGTCCATAAATGAAATGCATGTCAGTCATCGCGGCGTTCGTATAGCTATTCATGATAAGAGGACTTCACTAACAAAAGTTTAAGTATTATAGAGAGAAAATACACGTCAAACAGCCAAACGTCTCAACAAATTTGACACATAACTTGCCTGCTGTTACTAGATTAATAATTTGAAAGATATCAAAATTGGTTTTGTCGAAGAAGATTGGATTCTTGCATCGTAACTGGAGGTAGCCAATTTCAACAGTACTTGTAGATTAAGAAACTTTACATATATTTTTTGGTATTAAATGTTGTTATTGGCGAAATTTTTTTTCGCCCTGTATCTTCGAAACAAAGCGGCTTTTCAAAAATCATCAAAGGACAAAATCATCTTAGAATGGTCCAGGGAATAATCCCTTTAATTTTTGCCATATGTTTAATAAACACCCTGTATAATTTGATATACGAGTACTAATTATAGAACAAAACGATTTTTTTTTGAAATTCGCAAAAATAAGGGTAGTTCGTTCCTAGCGAACAATTTTAGTGCCACTGGTTTCATAGTACATTTAATTACCTACCACCACTTATTTTTGCGAAGTTCAAAAAAAAAAATTTGTTCTATAATCAGTATATCAAATTATATATGTCATTAAAGTTTCGTGCAGAGGTATAGGACCAGCCTATATAATTTATAGCATGAAAATTATCTCATTAACAAGTAAAGTTTTACATATTATTAAACATAAAGTTATGTACATATAAATATATTTGTTTAAATATTCAGTTTTTCAAACATCGTACAAAAGTTCGCAAAAAGTACAAGACCAAACAATCATTCACTAAACGAAACAGCATAGCTTATACTTCACTTATGTATCATATATGATTTCAGAATACAACTGAGTAATATTAAATTTATAATTTGAAATTATGATTGGTTCACCATTTACATTTTCGTTTATTAATAATTTATTATTTAATTTACATTTGTTATTTTCTAATAAGTATATCCGTTTTAATATTATAAATTCTTCGTTCTCATTTTGACATTTAATATTCAGTTCAGTTTATAAATATTTGTAAAACATAATATGAATTTGTTAGTATTATTTATATCTAACATATTAGTAACAGTACTATTTATTTTAATATAAGTACAGTTAATTAAATCTTTATTAAAGATTATTTGATAGTCACGCCTATGTTTGTGTGTCTGCAATAGTATAGTTTACTATCCCTTTTGCATTTATTTATCACTGAATACACTTTATTATTTAGGAGGTTGTAGGATATTGTTAACATTTCATTATTTTGTAGGTACAGGTGTGTATTATAATGAATTTTCAAAGAATAATGACACCAATATTTTATAATTTTCTACTTTACAATGTGTTGAAATTAATTCTTTTATTTCATTATCTGGAAATTCAAATTTGTTGTCATTATTAATCTCAATTAAATTTTCCTCCAATAAATTATGAGGCATTATGCTTTCATGCAATAATTCTAGATTAGAAAAACTAGTAGATACTTCTAAATTGTTCAGCGTATTCTGAATAATAGTGTATAAGTGAATAATATGGTTTATTATATCTTTCACAAATAAATGATCAATTTTATTATATTGTTTCTTCAGGAATTGTTGTATGTTTAATATTATAACGTTTTATTTATATGGGTGAAGTGTAAAAATAAGAGATATTATTAGTTAAAATAATACGTTTATTAAACGATGAATAATTAAGGGCTAATATTAAAAAGATAATAAAAGTAACTAACAGTATGATTAAATAATTATTGGAACGTCGCCGCTCCGTAGCCCTTGCCGTCGCCGCGCCATGGCTGGCGCCCCTGTGTCTGCGCGCAGCGCGCTCGTTAGGACGGGTCGCGGTGCTAATCTATTGTGTTATGTTGTTTACCTCTAGAAGTTCTCTAGAAGGGTCTAGAAATAATCCGCCAGGTATATAACCTGCCGCCAAAGCCAGCGAAGGCATTCGGTATTATACAAGCAACGAGTACAGAAGTCTGATATAAATAAGTGTCGTGAATAGTTGGTGATATAAACAACAGTCGACAAGTGAACATAAATAAATGTAATTAGTGACATAAAGAGCGGTGTTAATTGTTTAAATAAATAATCATAGTGTTTAAGTGTCTTATAATATTCTTAGTCTTTAAATTAGTGTTAATATTTGTTTATCATAGTGTTAGTTACTTTTATACTCTTTTAATTATATTTCTAATATTTATTTATCGTTTAATAAACGTATTCATTTAGTTAATAATTTTGTCTGTGTTTTACACTTCACCCATATAAATAAAAACGTTACAATTGGTGGCAGGTGTGTGGTTGTTAAACTGTGAAGTGTAAATAAATAAAAATAAATAAAATGGCGACTAAACAAATAAAATTAAGTGAATTAAAAGTAAGTGATCTTAAGAGAGAACTGGAAGAACGAGAATTAGATACGACAGGACTGAAAAGCGTTCTACAATCTCGTCTGCGGCAAGCATTAATCGCTGCTGGTGAAAATGCTGACGATTACTTATTTGACTTATCCGACATTGATAAACAGACAGCAAAATTAGATGAAAATTCTAGAATATTAAAAAATAAATTAGAGGATAATTCTAGAACATTAAAAGAAGAATTAAAACAGGAGATGGTAGAAAGTTCTAGAAAAGCCGAAGAAATTTCTAGAACATTAAAAGAAGAATTGACAGGAACATTAGAACAAAAATTACAAGAAAATTGTAGAGCATTAGAACAAAAATTAGAGAATAATTCTAGAAGTTTAAAAGAAAAATTAGAAGAAAATTCTAGAAGTTTAGAAGAAAAATTAGAAGAAAATTCTAGAAGTTTAGAAGAAAAATTGGAAGAAAATTCTAGAAATTTAGAACAAAAATTAATGGAAAATACTGAAGAAGGCCTCAAGACTTTGGAAGATAGAAGAATTACGAGAAAAATTCACTAAAATGACATCGTCGTCAATGTCGAATTGCGAAGTTGCTAAGCCAAGTCTAATAGAAGGAAGAAAGGTAGTAAAAGTTGATACTACTTCAAAAATGCACATAAAAACACCGGAATTTGATGGGAAGTCTTCGTGGCCGAATTATTTAACACAATTTGAAGCAGCTGCCAAAGCAAATAACTGGACGATCATGGAGAAAACTACAGCGTTGACTGTCTGTCTGTGTTACGTGGAGAAGCTATCGACATCCTACAAACGCTGAAGGAAGAGGAACAAGAAGACTACAACCAACTTGTCAAGCGGTTGGATATGCGATATGGCAATGCGCATCTGGAGCAGGTATACCAGACGCAGCTGAGAACCGATATCAGAGTTCAAAAGAAAACCTGCAAGAATTTGAAGCCGACGTAGCCCGTTTGGTTCGTCTCGCACATCCTACAGCTCTTGACAGCGTTTTGGAGTGCTTGGCCACTCAATCATTTATCTACGGAGTTCGAGACAGCGAAACTCAACATGCACTGAGATTGGCCCGTCCTAAAACTTTAATTGATGCATTCTCATATGCATTGGAGCATGAAGCTGCCAAACAAGCTTCACGTAACCAATCGCGAGTGCGAAATATGGATGCTGAGAGAAAGGAAAACCCTGAAGATCTAGAAGAGACAGAGCGACGAATCGCAAGTGAAGTGAAGACGTTAACGATTCGGACCGTTTGTAAGCGCGTTTACATCTTACTTGTCATTTATGACATATATAACCTCTGCACAATGATTAACCAAGAAAAAATAGTTCTGATGGAAACAGTTTCCCTCATTTGTGAAAGCGATGATAGTGATTCAGAAATATTTATTGATTCTTCGTCCTCATCTTCGAGTTCAAGTAGTGACGAAGATGATGAAAGAATCCTATACGTCGCTCTTGTTCTGGGAAACAGGAGAGATGAACTGGAGCGAAGACCTTTACTTCGCTAACAACATCCACTTATCAAATTGCAGTCTGATATTAATAACGTTCTTCAATGGTCTTTAAAAAATAAATTATATTTTAATGAAAATAAATGTCAAGGTATGAGTAATTAATGATGTATCTGCATCGAGTAACTTCATTAACATATTCAAAGGATGTTATCTGAGGTCAAAAGTATGGGTTTTATATTGCGTATCACATACTTTTCGCAATAAGAATAATTTACAATCTCTGTTTTCCGCAATTGTACGCAGTAGACTCGAATATGGTTGCATAATTTGAAATCCATACCATGTATATCAAATACAATTAATAGAAAATTATCAAAAAAGATTTCCTAAAATATTTTACCACCGAATAAAACATGTATGACCAAATTTGGATTATAAAGAATTATTAATTGCCTTTAATTTAGAATCGCTACTCGTTGCGCTGGTCACCAAATTATGTTTTTGTACAAAATTGTAAACAACTTGGTTGATGTTTCCACTCTCTTAGCAAGCTTCAATTTCTATTTAAAATCATGTAATGTCCGAAATACATCAACATTTTTATATAAGTTTGCTAGAACTGCGTTAAGTTATAATTCACCTCTAAAATCAATGGCCCGTACTACGATCACGGTTTTAACTAAAACGCTGTTTTAAAAAATGTCAAATTCAAATTTCAACATTTAATTTTGCACGTATGTTTGAAGATCGATTTTTTAAAAATATTTGTTTGAATACAAACTATGTTCTGCTTTTAAAACATATTTTGATAAATTTGATATTATTTATTATTGTCATTAAATAATGATATCTGACACTTCTTAAAACAGCGTTTTAGTTAAAACCGTGATCGTAGTACGGGCCAATGTGTCTTGCATTAAATTTTGTAAGCGCTGAATTAGATTTTTCGGTAATTAATTTAAAAACAAACTTGATTCATTTATTAATAATTTGTAATATTACGATGGTTTATTTTAGATTTTGGGTCTTTTTCTACTGCTTCATTATTATTATTTTTCTTTGTTTATTATTAAGTATTATGTACTTTGTTATCTAGGTATAATAATATTTATAACATACTCGTATAAATACTGCATATGTACAACCTGTACTTCATCTTGTTATATGTAAAATTATTGTTATTGGGATTTACCCTGTAGAATAATAAATATTACGAGTACATACTTCGTTGGTCTGCGCGTAATGGCGACAAATATAACAAGCGAGCTTTGCTCTTCGACGTGAGCACTGTGAGCATGAAATCTTAACGTCACCTCTGACGTCATACACCTTACGGCGCAAACTTTAAGCGTTGTGAGCATAATTCGGATCAACTGTTGGTACTTACAGCGTGATTTGGACCGCACCCCGGCATGTGGTCCTTAGCAGATGCAAAGTGTCATGGCGTACAGCACTCATTGCTGGCGTGGAGAGTGCACCACAGGGGTCAATTTTGTGCCATAAAAATTCGAAGTAATTTTTGGAGTCGATCGGGATCGAGCCCGGGTCCCCAGATTCGCGACCAGACACTACTCAGGCACACGGCCACGAGACCCCATATTTATTTTGTATAGTTTCGTTACCTTTAGTTTTAGAATTATAGTACATATTTAATTTAATAATTGAAAGAAGTTTTCAAAACTCGATATATAAAAAAAAAATATTTGGGTAAAGTTCTGTTTAAATTTTTATTAGAAAACGACGTTTCGACAGCGAAGTTCTGCCTTCATCACTATCGTATTGTTCTTATTAACCTTATGAAGACAGCACTTCGCTGTCGAAATGTTGTTTTCTAATAAAAATTTAAACAGAATTTTACCCAAAATGTTTTATTTATATATTTAATTTAGATTTTTCGTTTCTTTTTGTAAGTTGTTACATATTTACAAAGTTTTCATAAAGTTCTTTCTTATTTATTTGAACAAGAGAGCAGGTAATGCCCAGTCTCATAAAAATGTAACTTAATGCTAAATTTAACATGTTAAATTTTGACATATGTATGTCAAATTGTGAATAATTTAGTAACATTATTATTAGTATATACAGGGTGGTTTTGAATTTAAAGTAACTTTTAATTTAACTTGAAATTTACTTTTCCTTTTCGAATTTTAAATGGCACAAAATGGATCCTTGTGGTGCACTCGCCGCACTAACAATGAGTACCCGTGAGGTGACACCTGGTAAACGCCCGCGTGGTACAAATCTGTCATCATCATAACCGAGATCTGTGTACAAAGTAGATTGGCACACCTAACATTGGGTAATATGCCGTTATGATAAGTATACTTATTTATTTTGTCTTGTTTACATTAGCTCAAATTATTGCAAAAGTTTCTATTGCCTATCTAGTAGTAGCAGAAGCTGCCGTTTCATTGCCGAGCTGAATTCAAGGCAATAAATACTGCCGAAGCTGTAAATCTGTTTACTCTGTGTTGAACACATTTTTTTGACGATTGTAGAATTAATATTAATTTACTGATTATTTTCAATACCTATTTTGAAAGTTATCGCTATCAAATTATGTTGCTACTCATTTGTTGTAATTGGTTGCTATGTAAATAGCAATAATAGGCATTGAAAATATTTTTACTGTCTAGGCAGTAAAAGTGACATTTTATAGCCTCTTATAGCTGTCAAAAAAATCGCACATTTACTGTCAATTGGCAAAAAAGATAAAATACAAACTTATTTAAATAGAAAGAAACTTTTATGCGCACCAGTAAACATATAGTTATAATTTTAAAAATAAATTATTATAAGGTACTTGATTAAATTGTTCTCCTCCAAATTATCCATTTTGTAAAGGACAGAATTCATTTACTTACATAGTAAATTTATTTAGATTAACAAATTCGAATCAATTTTATTCATTTTATGTCATTTATAACATTACTGTTAAAAGTTCGACTGCCATTTGAAGATATAAATTTTATTTACTTTAGAAGTAAATTATCTGTCGTTTATAAAACCGGCCATTAAGCCTGTTTTACATTATCATAAATTTACATGCATTTTTACAACTTCGTATTTGATCACAAAATTTCAATGATTACACGGTAATAAATTTACAACATCTTATGGTACCATACGATGTTGTAAAAAATTCTCAAATAGGGCATGTTCTAATTTTGAAGGTCATTTGCTTCACATTTAGGTGATATTTAGGGTTTTCATTAGACAAAAGTTTACATTTCATGTGTAGTTGCAGGTAATTGGTTACTCTGTTCTATGAAACTTCACAAAACCAAACGTCAAGTTCAAATGAAGAACAATGAATAGAAAAATTAAAAAAATATTTGTAATTGTCGCAGTTGTTAATGCATGAAATAAGATTTTGAAGCGTAAACGAATTTGGGTCATGCCGTGGATTCAAAGGCGACAAAATAGAAGTGTACTAAATTTAGTGAAAAATGAATTGTTGCACGAAGACACTGAAACATATAAAAATTATAGTTTTGCACAACACTTCCTCCAAAACTTAGTTTACAAAAACGAGCGCGACACAGATGAAAACATCAGCTGTAAACATTTGAGAAGTTAGTAAACCGTAGTAGTAAACTGTTACCAACATATAAAAATGTACTTAAGTTGGCAACAATCAAACATGTCACAAATATTTGGCCGTGTAAAACGAAAAGATTTTGATCAAAAATTATTATGTAAAAATGAAAATATTTTGCATGTACATTTAATTGTAAATATATGATTGTCTAAAACAGGCTTTAGGCCTGGTATTTTTTTATTATTATTTATTTTTATTTTTTATCCCTAGTTTAACTGTCTGTTAAATTGACGGAAAATGTCGAATCGAAAATTGACACATATATAATTTTTACTATTTATGCTACAATATCCAAGGCCGGTCCGAGTTATAGGCACACTAGACAGTCACATAGGGCGCCAAAATTTGGGAGCGCCACAGCCAGCATCAGTTAAAAGGAAATATTTATAAATTATTTTAATTACGAGAGATGTTCAACTCATAACCGGAATTTTTATTTTATTAAGTAAATCAAAACTATAACGTTACAAATTTAACTCTTATTTCTCAACATAGTTCTCTTCTTTCACAATATACTTTTGCCATCTTTCCGCTAGCATCCTGATTTCTTTTTCATAGAAGGTTTTTAGTTGTTGTTGCAGCCAGAAATGCACAGCTTCGATAACAGCATTATTGGACATAATTTCTTTCTGTACCAAAGATGTAAAAATCACATGGCTACAAATCTGGGCAATTAGGTAGATTTGGTAAAATTTCCCAATGTTGGAATAAAGCAGTGCAGACTTAATTCGACAGACTTTCTGTTGGAGGACATTTGTTTGGGAACCCAAAGAGCACTGACTTTATTGAACTACAGTTTATTATGGACTTATGGCCGTTTTCATCAACTTCAAATAAATCTCCAAATAGCTTATTCATCGAATAAGAAAAAAATATCGCATCGAAACCATAACACAAATGACTGTATTTATTCTAGCTGCCATCTTTTTATGCGATATTTTTCACTTATTTGACGAATAAGCTATTCGAAGACATATTTGATGTCGGTGAAACCGGGCATTAGGGCAGAGAATTGCTTAGGCATTTACAGACAATAGGATTCTGGGAAAGAGAAGATTTGTTTATGAAATTGCTCGAATTCGCCAGAAAAAAGCTCGTGAAATTTTATGAATATTTTTTTTTTGTTTTTTCTGTGCCAAACACTCTTGGGCCGGCCTTGACAATATCGATGATATACTTTTCGTTTTAACAAGCAGTTTAACGAGAGATGACAACACCAGGCCTAAATGAATTGATATTCCAATTCGATATATTTATTTTTAGTTACAGTTATATAGTTAAATATTTTGAAATTTGGTTATTGTCTTACCAATGGTGCTCCTGCCGGTACGGGGGTATGTAAATATAGTCTACGCTGTCTACTGGTGGAAATTTCACGGATTTTTTCTTGTCCTTATTGATGATAATCTTGCTTTTGGGAATTTTGGTCATTAGTTCCTCTGTGGCAGGTATTTTTGGCCACTTCAAAGTACTTTCAGTCATTGAAATTTTTGTGGGACATATTTTGTCTTTGTCTGATATCACCGTGCTTTCATATGTCAACTGCGAAACACATTCAAAACATTCAATTAATAATAAATAATGAAGTTTTCAACAATATTACTATAGAGGGTGAGTCTTGGAGAACCCCCCCTTTAACTTTTTTATTATAAATAATAGAAAAAAATGACTCATATAAAAGTTTTATTATTTTAAATATACTATTTGATGGCAGATATAGATATTTTTATAAAGCCAGATTTACAAAATACAACTATCAACTTTTATTTTTTAAATAGTACTTAACCTATAATTGTTTTACTAAAATATAAACCGCTATTTATTTGTCTTTTCCCTGTATTAATTTAATTAATGTATTTGACAAAAAATCGAGCAAAATAAGATAATTGAGATATATGAAAAATATTTTTTATTCAAAAATTCTAGGGTGGCTATATGAAAATAAATAGATAAACAAGTAAATAATAAGTAAAAATAAACAAGTACCAAACAAATGTATACTTTGTTGATATTAACATTGTTACATTTTGTTTATTTTTACAGTCACCTATAATATTTGAAAAAACAAAATTCCCATATATCTCAATTATCTTATTTTTCTCGAATTTTTTCAAATACATTAATTAATACTAATATATCGTTGAAAAGAGAAAATAATGGCGTTTTATATTTTAATAAAATAATTGTAAGTTGCTATTTAAAAAATAATAAATGATAGTCGTATCTTGTAAACCTGACTTAATAAAAAATATCTGCATGTGCCTTAAAATAGTATATTTAAAATAATAAAATTTTCATAGGAGCCATTTTTTCTATTACTTACAAGAAAGAAGTTGAAGGGGGGGGGGGGGGGCGTCTTCCCAGACTCTTACTGTATACATGTGTATATAGATATGGGTATATTACAACAGAAGAAATCGTGTAAAAGAATATTTTGTATATGGCCAATATTTGATTAACAACAATATTGAAAGTGAACGTCAACAATGGATGAGTGTTGAATAAATGTATTATTTCCTAAAATTCTGATGGCGATGCGAGAATATTTATGTCTCGCAGGCTAATTACTAAATCAGTCGTTTTATATAATATCTTGTTGTTTTCTAAACGATTGGGCAAATTGTAAGATCAATATGTGTATAATACGATTTTACCATTTTTACGATGATGTCTGTATGTATGTATGTATTATGTATGTATGTATGTATGTATGTATGTATGTATGTATGTATGTGTGTCTGTGTGTGTGTGTGTGTGTGTGTGTGTGTATGTGTGTGTGTGTGTGTGTGTGTGTGTGTGTGTGCGTGTGACGAAAGTTTCGGATCGCATAACTTCAATACCACGATTCCAAAAATTATATTTTTTTCGTATTCCTCAAACTTACATCCAGGAAAACAAATGATTAGATTTTGGTTATAATTGGTCAACCAGAAGTACTCTCATTTGAAGATTTTAACAGTTAAATATGATTTATTGACATTTAACTTTATTATAACTTAAACAATATATTATTCTGTATACGATTTGATTGCATTTTATACTTCATATTCAATAGATATAGTTAAAGAATTATAAAGATATTAAATTTCATAAATCAGCCAGCTATGCTAACCATGAAAACTGCTAATATATTCAGATAATTCAAATTCACAGGTGTCAGTATCAATGAAAAGTAAATGAATGTGGCAGAGATGAGGATGTTGAAGTAGATGTTGGGGAACACGGAAAGATACAGTAAGGAAATAACTCTAGTGTTATAAGTTTCTAGTAAGAAACAAGAGAGACTATTACATTGGTCTGAACATGTCATGAGGAGAGATGTAGAATATATTGGAAGAATGAATAAATGGCTTAGTAATAGAAGGTTGAAGAAACAGAGGAAAACCAAAGATAAGATAGAAGGGCTGTATTGGGAAGTCTTGAGAGAAAAGGAACTGAATGAGAACGACGGCAAAACAGAAATGAGTAAAAGAAGAAAATAAAAAATAGCGACCCCTAACGAATGGGAAAAGCTAGAGAATAAGAAGACGATATCAGTGTCAAGTACAATTTTCATAGTTTGTTTATGAAATAATTTTACTGGAAATTTATATATGGAATTTATACATAATACAGGATTGACCTGAAGGTATTGTGCTGACCACATCAGATTTTTTTAAAAAAATACCTTAACACACAAAACTCATGTCTGCAAAACTTGGGCTGCGTTTTGTTTGATAGTGGCATTATTATTACTTTGGTAGACCACGAATATAAGGAGGAAGTAAGTATATGAATCAGAAAAATATGCCCATTGTTGCGAAGGTATACATTTAATACAAGATGCCCGTTTTCCGAGGCTCACCAATCATCATTGGGATCTCGGAAGAGATACGAAGTCAGTTAAATTAGGAAAAAGTTGCTTGATTAGTAATTTTTAATGTTTTTTTCCTGAAAAATGCATTTTGAATTTAAAAGTTATTTGTAAAAATTAAAAGCAAAATTTGAATTCTTGCATTTATCTAGTGTCCTATGCATTTTTCGGGAAAAACCTTGTATCTCTTATAGTTCCCGAGATCCCTATGGTAAGCCTCGAAAAATGAGCACTCTGTATTCAAAAACTCTGCAAGGGAAACATTATGCTACAATTTTTTCAGTCATTAGGAAAACGACTAGGCGCAAAACGACTGATGTTGTAATTAGCCAGCAATGTATGCATGTATGAAGTAATATTTCATATAAATAAGCCTGGAAAAATGAGCACCCTGTATTCAAAAACTCTGCAAGGGAAACATTATGTTACAATTTTTTCAGTCATTAGGAAAACGACTAGGCTTTTACAAAACGACTGATGTAATTAGCCAGCAATGTATGCATGTATGAAATAATATTTCATATAATTATGCAGATTTTGTATGTTTACAAGTGTGACAATCAAAAATTGAATGGTAAAAAGATATAGAAACAATGTAAAGGAAATTATTTTTAATACTCCTGCGTACTTTGAGGAAGAGAAACATACATATATACAGGGATGGGGTAAGGTTAACAAATTGTTACGTTATTTCATAGCGTCATAAAAAAATTCATTCGTTACATAACGTTATAAATAAAGTAATAAAAAACAAAATAACGTTTTGTAACGTTATAATAACGTTATTTTTGTTTCGTTATAATAACGTTACAATAACCGTATTTTTCTCAAGTTTGTAATAAAAATTCATTAAAAATTAAAATTAATAACATTTATTAAAAAAACTTACACACTTATCTTATTCTAGAAATGAAATAAAGTAACATCTATTCATTATAAAAACACGAAATAAATTATCAAACGACAAAAATCTTGTAAAATTTGTAAACTATTCGTTATAGTGAATCGTTATTTGTTATGTACGGTTACATAACGTTATTTTGTAATTATAACTTTATTTTAAAAAGTGCATCGTTAATATAACGTTATCGGATATCGTTACTTTTCTATCCCAGCATATAAATGTTCCACTTGTTGTAGAAGATGTAAGTATTATATTTATTTATATTAAGTTTTCACATGACAGTTCTCAGTTCTGTATTTCCTATGTACTTATTACTCAATATTATTACATTTTAGAGAGTTTTTACTACTTTGGATGTACCACATGTGACGGCAAATAGTATCAAAAATTAATTTAAACATGGACTAATTTCGTCACCAGAAAATGAGTGATCCGTCGAAAATCAAAGCGAAATATTGACAGTTTAACCCAGTCTTCAATTCGACGTACCTACTATTTATATGTATAGTGAAAGTAAAATGCTTTTTAATACTCTTTTCATAATATATTAATTGTTGTAGTTAATTAATGTATTAATTATAGTACCTAATCAATTATTGTTATTATAGTAATCAATTATTCATATTATTTCTAATTTAGGGCCGGTTTTATAAATAAATTTAATTTTCACTTAAAATTTACTGCCGTAGTTAATTCAATGAAAAGATTTTTTTTGACATCAATGATTTAAATGTCATAAGAACAGAGAAACTGATTCGAATTTGTTCATTTCATTAAATTTACTTGGCAACTAATTTTCAAGTGAAGATTAATGGTGGATTATGTTTACATCTGTAAGTCTTACAGATCTGTAATTCTGTAAATAATGAAGAAAATCGCAACGAAAACTGCCACTCTTATGTATAATTTTATATTAATCAACAAGATTGATGTGTTTTTGTCACTTTTTTACAGATTTACAGAGCAGAATCAACCCATAAACTTCTTTATAAAACCGAAACTTAAAGTTTTAAAGTACACTTAAAATTGTTTATGAAAATGGCCCTTAATACTTTTTCTTTAGTTACAATTATTATTAAACATTAATATTAATTCATTAAAAACAATACCTGATATAATTACAAAGTTTATTTCATTTTATTTTATGTTTTTCTATTTTAGTTGTCTAACATATAGTTTATCTACAACAGTGCGCCAGTATGTAATTACTACACCAATTTGAATGTCATTATGAGTGATTTAATGGCACTAACGTCATTATGTCAAAAATTAAATGAAAAATGTATTTTAAGATCAATTTAAACTGTCGTAGTATATTTAAACTTTCGTGTCTACCTGGCAGTGAGGCAGGTTTTCCTACCCTAAACAGATTTATTTTATTACTCTTATTATTTTTATTTATGTTGTATTTCATATTAAACAGGGTAGTATTATTTTTTGTTTTATTTAATGTAAGGAAAAAGATTTTTTTAGTAACGTAATTAAAAAGTAATTAAAATGTCAATTACAATGCAAAAGTAATTGGTAATTTAATTACATTTTAGTTAAAGTAATTGTAATTGTATTCAATTACTTTTTGATTGTAATTTGCCAAGCTCTGTGTACCAAACGTGACGGGCTGTTGCGCAAAAAGCAAAACTCTTTCTTTCTCTTTCTGTTTGTCCTATAGCCTGACCTTTCTCTAGCTGTCTCTCTTGATCTGCGCATTTCATAGCCCATGACATTTAGCACTACATCTAACTAAATTTTTAGAAGTAGGTAGAGGAGACTTTATTTTAAACTATTATTTCGAGGGTTAGTATATAGATAGCGCTGTAATCTTAAAAATAACGATATATTAGTCCAGCGCGCATGGTGTTGTGCGCACAATGTTCTAGCTCAGTGTACTTAAGTGTGAATTATGGTGGGTTGTTTATTATTATTGTCTAATTTTCTTGATTTATAAAATATTGATTATTTACAGTATGATAACACAATGAGATATCAACTTCATAATACAATAGCACATACATGTTGGGTATGTATTACACGTTAGACGTAATTTTAAATAAAGTTGTTTAAGCATTTTAGGTTAGAAATTCAAAACCGCCATTGGGGCTATATACCGAGTGTCCCAAGAAATCCTTGGCATAGGCGTTTAACATGGGAAAACAGTGGACATGATAATAGTACATTACCTCCTGTACGTTATTTATTATTAGTTACTTTATTATTATTGTACATATTAGAAAAAAATATAAATAAATAATTGTTTCAATATTTAATGATTAATGATTAAGATTTTCAAATATCTTCCGTGGCACAATGGTTAGCGTAGCTGCCTTTGGAATGTTAAATTTTATAGATTTGGGTTCGATTCTTCAGCAGGACAATTATTTTTTTACTATTTTGCAAACAATATTCAACTTTTACAAATCTATCTATTATTTCCTATTACAAGCTATTAGAAATAATAAAACTTTTGTCATAAATAAAGAGAAAATAATTTAAAAAAATGACAACAATGAAAACAGTGATGTAATAAAAATGCATTATATTTTCTTTTCTTGTTAATAAAAAATAACTGAGATAGATAGGTATAATGAACATGTGCATGTATTGCATTATTACTGTATTTGTAAAAAATACCTTTTTGTGTATTTTTACATTGTATGTAATATTTTATAAGTCAAAATGAAAACATGTTAATAGGTAAAAAAAAATAACAATATAAACGTTCTTGGTTTCCCCATATGAGACGCCTCTGGTTGAATCACCCTAAACACTTGTACCCGAAGGGTCGATTTTATAAAGCTCCAGTTAAATTAACTTCCAAAGTAAATTTAATTAATTAAACAAATTCGAATTAGTTCTCTTGTTCTTATGTCATGAAACATTAAAAAATATACTTGAATTTCTCATTGCATTAAATTAGTTTTGGAAGTTTTAAGTAGATCTTTATAAAATTTATAGATTCAGCTGTAGGCACTTGATGAAACATTATACTATAATAATTAAAAAACACACTTGATGTAAGTTTCACAAATAGATTTTATTCTTAATCGATTTTGGCTTCTTAGGCCTTCTTCAGAAGATATACAAAATTAAACTAAAGTACAACAATTGTTACATGTTCTTAAATACTATGTTAGCATCTGTTAACAATAAAGGGATTAGTTGGAGAATTCTTTAATTACGATTTTCAAGACATCGGAATGAAACAACTCTACCTGGTCATTTACGATGTTTGAACCTTTATTAATGGCCTTTTGTATTTCATATGCTTTTCTAGAAAATCCATCTTCGGGCCTTTATCTGCTATATGTGCTATTATTCCGGTACACTCCAATCATCCTAATAATATAAAAATGGCTGCCTCCAACAGCTATATTCACAGATTGTTAAACATTCCATTAACAAAAGAAAATTATAACCTAGAATTAAATACCATTAAACAAATTGCCACAAATAATGGTTATGACCCGGGTATCATAGATAACCTCGTATTTAAGAAAAATAAAAAATTGATCTTAGACAAAATTTACAGCAGGAAATTAGAAAACGAAAATATTAAACAATATCGTAGAATAAGTTACATTGGCAATAGTAGTCTAAAAATAGGTTATGAACTAAAACAGTGTAATATAACCCCAGCCTATTATAATAACTATACAATTAAAAACCTTTTAGTAAATAATAAATTAAATGTTACCGATCGAAATGAACATAGCGGAATATATCATATAAAATGTAGTGATTGTGATCATTCTTATATAGGTCAAACAGGCAGGACATTCAATATCAGGTTTAATGATCACATGAGATCTCATAAAAATAACAAATTAGACTCTAATTTTGCAATACATTTGAATGAAATGAACCATACCTGCGAAAAGAGTAATCTCAAAATTTTACATATAGCAGACAAAGGCCCGAAGATGGATTTTCTAGAAGCATATGAAATACAAAAGGCCATTAATAAAGGTTCAAACATCGTAAATGACCAGGTAGAGTTGTTTCATTCCGATGTCTTGAAAATCGTAATTAAAGAATTCTCCAACTAATCCCTTTATTGTTAACAGATGCTAACATAGTATTTAAGAACATGTAACAATTGTTGTACTTTAGTTTAATTTTGTATATCTTCTGAAGAAGGCCTAAGAAGCCGAAATCGATTAAGAATAAAATCTATTTGTGAAACTTACATCAAGTGTGTTTTTTAATTATTATAGATCTTTTGCAGCTGCAGATCCGAACGAAAAATAGCGTTAACATTCGCTGCCGTTCGTTGACGATTGCTGCAGTTCGTTTAGGTTTATTTCAATAAAAGCAAACAAAAATTAATAAATACGTTAAATTTCTAATTCAGTAAGTACATTAAGTTATATGCTATATTAAATCCCAGGGTAGATAATAACAATTACAGTATGATAATACAGTGAAACCCCTCTTAACGGACAGGTTTATCTGAGTCCCGGCCTTGGGACTGAGGAATCAATGATTATATAACCCCACCATAGCGGACATCCTCTATAACGGACACGGACAGCTTTCTGCGCCCCCACCGGACGATTTTGTACATAAATCAAGCCCTCTATAACGGACACTGAGTGCTGTTAGCTCTAGGCATTGGGGTTGTACAACGGGACTGATTAGACTTCTAGAAATTCTTCCTTCCTTTGAAACGCCCTCCTCTCCCCCTTGCTGGCCATTGTTAGGTTGGTAACGCGGACTCAGTTCAGTTCGAGTGTATATAGGTTCGTCTATCGTTGTGAAATGTCAAATATGTCTCCTCTCAAAGAGTACCTCGCAAGTCCTTATTGTTGAAAGAAAATATAGGTGTGATTAAACACCATGACGAAAATAAGAGTTCGTTGCGTGTTTTGGCAATGAATCGAAACATATACGAGTACTTGCTCAATTTAATTGTAAGATGGAAATTTTTCCAATTTTACAACACCTATTTGTTTGGGAGCAAGTAGAATGGTGCTAACATTACATGATGGGGGTCCCCTCTAAAACGGACACCTCTTTATATAACAAACAAAAACTGGGACACAGGATTGACGGAAGGTATTGTGCTGGCCACACCAGATTTTTTTTTAAATAGATTAATATCAACTGTCAATGAAGTTGTCACCGTTGTCACTGTCATGTCATTATTTTAGGTATCGTGGAGCAAGTTTTTCATTGTGCTTAAATTACTACTAAATTACAAATATTTTCCAGAAAAGTTAAAGAACAACCTAGTATTTATTTGAAATGGATTATGAATAAGTAAAAATTATGACTGAAACAAATTATGGACGAGGTAAAATTAGTAATTTATCATCGCTCAACCAGCGTCTAGTACTTTATTTAATCTTAATGTTCTGCTATTGATCTGATTGACGACCCCTCTTCTAACTTAGAAAGTATTACAATTTTTGTATTATTTATTAACGTAACAATCATTGTGTAAATGATTCATTACGTCGGTATCCTTTTCAGGCCAATTATGAGCCAGTAATATTTGTTAAAGTGTATATTATCAAACTGTAATTGTTATTATATACCCTGGGTCCCGGATTTAATATATCAAATAACTTAATGTACTTACTGAATTAGATATTTAACGTATTTCTTATTTTTCTTTGATTTTTTTGAAATAAACCTAAACGAACGGCAGCGATCGTCAACGACCGGCACCGAACGTCAACGAATATCAGGCTTGTCCTACGCTATTTTTCGTTCGAATCCGCTGCTTCGAATCTGCTGCTAAGTTCACTCCGATGATTTAAAGATTTGTTATATAAATGTTTCGTAAATATTAATGATTTCGAGATACAATTACATAAATTTTCTGTTACCTTCTTTTTCTTGGCTTCAGTTTCAATCATATCCACAGGCGAAGGTAGGCGGATTACTTCTTTAGGACAGATAAACTCATTTAGTACTTTATCGTGTTTTTTACGTCTTTCTTCGTCTTTCCTAATCTGTTTGCTTGTCTTTGGAACGACGTATTTTCCTGCAGCCTTGTCTTCTATCCTCATCTCTTCCTTTTCGATCACCGATAGCTTCTTCTTTTCTTTCTTGGGGTACTTAAGCTTGGTCAGTTCTGGTTTCTTTATCGGGTATTCCTGTTTCCTCATTTTGCGTTTCTCTTGCTTGATAACCGGGTCGGCTTGAGGGTTCCAGAATTTGAAAAACGGTGCATATTTTTCAGCTTCTATTTTGCTGAACCGTCGGATTTTATCTTTGTCGGGAATCTCCGGTAAATTTCTGTAATTAAAACAGAAAATAATGATTATATAATAATTGGTCTATTTTTTAAGGCATATTTTATATATATACAGTATAATCCGCTTATAATGGACTTCAGGGGATCAAGGAAAATAGTCCATTATAGTCGAGTGTTCATCTCATCAGAATAATTACTAATTAAACAAAAGCATATTCATGTTATTTCATTGTCATGTTTTTATTAAAAAAAAGGTAACTAGATACAACATGAAACTATGTATAGTTCATCCAGGGATCATGTTCCGAAGACTCGTTATCGTTTTATTATGGGTTCACAATAGCTAAAACCGCAATGCCAAAATATTTCGGTCCGTACAGTCGACCAGTTCAGTATTTGCAATGCTGGTATATATTTTACGCCCAGTATTCGACTGTAGACCAAGACTGCACTTTTCAGATTTTCTAAACCGATTACCAGGGCTGTATTTGCTAATATTTAAAATTTTAATGCGTTAATCTTTTGAACTTAGAATTTCCCTAATTTTCTTATAGCTTTTTATAAGGTCTGTGAACTTGTCTCCAAAGGATTATAAAACCGTTATTTGTGGCTATGTAGGTATATAAATAGGTGGTGAGTTTAATTATTTTCACTTGTCATTTGTACCTCCTAACTAGTGTACGAAGGCTGAAAGTGTTTTTTGTTTTGTTAAATTAAATTCAACAGTCAACAACGTTAACAATGTTTCGCCCGTGGGAAGAAAACGAAGAATTAGAAAGTGCTAGTAAAAGTGTATTACCATCGCCTAATATATTTAAACCTTTTTTGCACGAACATGCACAACAAATCGTGTTGAATGTTTACAATGGACTTTTGGAGGCATATGAAGAATCAGTTGCTCTTAAGAAAACTTGCCAACTAACAAAGGTATGTGATAAAACTGTTAAAAAAATTATCAGAATAGGTGGTCCGGTACCTAAAAGAGTTCGAAAAGATTCAGATACTGACAAAATAGATGATTTTACGAAACAATATACAGGCTGTCCCTTAACTTCGAGCAAAAACTTTAAGGGCATATAGTACTGACCAAAATGAATAAAAAAGCTTCATCAACATAGGAATGATCTTCAACTGTTTCCGAGAAAAGCGAAAAATCTAAGAAAAACTGACAAAGATAGCGATCGAATAAAATTTTGTCTATGTCAGTAAAAAGACTATAAAAAACAATAAAATTTTATATGAAACATTTTTCTCAATTTCTTATAGTTACGTAGTTATATGAAAATTAAATATTGACCAAGGTCGCCACAACATTTCACTTTTGATTTTTATAAAATAACAAAAGGCCATCTAAGATTACCTCTCAAAGGTAAACAAAAAGTCTCAATTAATCAAAATCGTAATTCTTATAGTTTTCGAGATAGCAAAGGTAAATCTCGTAAAAACTCATTTTTCACTGCGTTATATCTGGGAAACTATTAAAGATCGGACACATTTTGACTGAGCTTTTTTTACTCATTTTGATCAGTATTATATGCCCTTAAAGTTTGTGCACCAAGTTAAGGGACACCCTGTATAGTACGAACAATACATAATTCTTATGCTAATAATATTGTTCACACATTATCATCTTTACATACAACGTTAAGAAAAGATATTTCTTTTGTACCTTCTCGATCATGCCTACATCAGTGTTTAAAGAAAATGGGTTTTGTTTACAAAAAATTAGATCAAAGACAAGCAGTACTAGAACAACCGCGAATAGTTGAGTTACGGCACAAATATTTAAATAAAATTAAATCGTACCGCGAAGCAGGGAAAAATATTGTCTATCTAGATGAAACATGGTATGACACGCATGATGTTGTTGAGAAAGGATGGGTTAATGATAAAGGTAAATGTTCGCTAAATGCACCTGTATCGAAGGGACGACGGATAATTATTTTACACGCTGGTGACGAGAACGGCTGGATTAAAAATGGACTTTTGTTATCAGCAAAAGATTTCAAAACATCTTTTGCAGACTATCATGAAAATATGTCGGCTGAACTCTTCGAACGTTGGTTTGAAAATAATTTACTTCTTAATATTTCACCAAATTCAGTAATAGTCATGGATAATGCCACCTACCATTCGCGACAAGAGAATAAAATTCCGACGACAGCAACAAGAAAGGCTGAAATAATAGATTTTTTAGTAAAGAAAAATATGCCAATACCAGAAAGGGCAACAAAAAATGATTTACTTAAAATTATAAAAGAGCAGAATTTTGATAAGTCTTACGTTATAGACAATATGGCACAACAGGCAGGGCATAAAATATTACGTTTACCACCTTATTATTGCATATTCAATCCGATTGAGTTAATTTGGAGCCAACTAAAAAACAATGTTAGAGGACGAGTGCACGATGTCCGAATAAATATTCATATATTTTTTTAAATGACATGTGGTTATAGGCCTCTTGGGGATATCGGCACTATAAACAAAGATTAACGGTCCGCAATTAGTACCTCCTGGGTGGTCACGGAAATCTGATTATACAATATATTTTTTAAAACAGTTAAATATTAAACAATTTTTTTTACTGTTTTGAAAAGTAAAATGTGTGAAATGAAATATTTCAAACCCCTACTCAAATTTTTCATTACAGCCCTGGCACATGCCAGGCTATTGGGACCCTCTATTGTACTGCCGTAATAAAACGATAACGAGTCTTCGGAACATGATCCCTGGATGAACTATACCTAGTCGTATATAGGTGTACATAAGCACGAAAATAAAAGCGAAAAATTTGTTGTAATACATACATACTCCCATATATTTACCCTTACATATTTTAAAAAAGTCGGTTAGTTTTGTTTGGATCCACGGTTTGGCTATATAATCTTTACCTAGAATTAGTGTGACTTTATTTTTAATAACGAATTGATCCGCTTGTAATGGACAAAATAACGAATTTGAGTTCATTATAGGCGAAAGTTTATTATAATCGAGTTCATTTTAACCGAGGATTTTTCACGTCTATAATTCCCACATTTATTACATTCAGTAAACAGCGATTAGGCTATTTCGCTACTATGGATTTGCGGATAGTTTCCCGTTTGCGTCAAGGATATATTTGCGAATAAAATGTCCAAGTAACTCAAATGACTTAAAATCGACGTCATTGTAACGTCCTAATTATGTCCTGGAGACGTCTCAGCGCGGAGTTGCGACATCATTTTAAGATGTTGTTTCGACGTCATTTTAAAACGTTGTTACGACGTCTTTTTAAGATGTTATTTCAACGTACAGATGTCGAATATATTCTGAAAATAGCGTCGTAACGTATTAGAATGATATAAATAGGTAGGATAAATTACAAGGAAAAATAAATAATTTATTTCCGAAGTTTTATTTATATTGCCATGACATAAAAAATTAAACAAAAATATACAACAAAATATTTAAGCTAGATAGAATTCTTGAAAAAAAAAGAAATAGTCATAAAAAATACAAATTAATTAAATAATGCATCTACCAATATTATGTCATGCAAGTACATTTATTTAACAGAAATGAAGAATACTAGAATATGTTGGGATTCATATAGGATGCGTTATTAGCTGTTTAAGGCAAAAGAATACTACTTTCTCCGTAAAATTAACACTAACTATTCTTAGCAGTTATTCAAATTAATATGTAACAATAGTAGATAAAATAATAACTGTTTGTTGTACATTAACTTATCTTTTCTCAGGGATATAGTTCCTTCGAGAACTGTATATTCTTATTTTAATTACCATAAACTAGTTTTATTTTTATAATTATTATGAAATAAATACTTAATTACTTAAATATGAGTACATTTGGTTTGCTTTGTTACTGGAATACCTTGTTTTATATTACCAACCATTACATGTTTTGATAACATTTTTGACAATGTCTCGTGTCAAACTGACACTTAAGGCAATTTCGGGCGACAATCGTTCACTTGCGGTATGTTACGTGTGCGTTCACATATTCGAGCACTAGTAACAGCTTAACCGGTATGCTTGGATCAGTGTTCACAGCTGAACGGGTTTGAGAACCGGGTCAGCTCTCTGTTCACTATTTCTATCTCTTTTTATTATATCGTTGTCATTTTGTGCTTGAATGAAGTAAGCAATCAAGCAAATGCTGGTAAGCAAACGAGACTTGGTTCTTATACACTGAACGATTTTCTACCTATATGACGAACTGTCAGTCACGACATTAATCGAGAAAGTTATACAGTTGTCAAATATAACATGTGTACAGTAAAAATTCAAAAAACACCTGGTATAGTGTCTACTTTTTATGAAACATTGGAAATAGAGTGATAAAATTTTCATTTGGCTGCAATTTTTGTCCTATTAATTTTAGAACAAAAGTGTAAGTACATAAAATGTTCAGAATTGCATCTCGCAAGTCCAAAATTATTGTTTACATATATTTCGTTTGCAAAAAAGAGGCGAAAAGAAAGTTATAATTTTAACTACTTACAGAGTGCCATGAGCAATAGCACAAAATGTTAAACAGTTGTATTGCTTGAGTCTGGATGACATCTATTTATTGATTTCGTTAATTTTTTTATCAGTAATTATCAGATACATTTATTATCGCAGAAAAAGCCCCATGGAATAATAAACAATAAATATCAATTAATAAACTTTTTTAGGCAACTGTAACATAAATAGTTGTTTTAATTATCCTTTGGTAACCGTAAAGTTTCACTTTTATTTTGACATCTGTCAACGACTACTTTAAGGCCGCATTTACTTTACGGCCGCATTTACTTTCCGAACTCAATTATCAAATATTTGTTTAAATAGAAAATAAATTTAGCGTTGTATGACATGCAACTGCATAAATTTGACGCGAAGTATTGGAAAAATCTATACCGCTATCTATGTAGCTAATTTTCTTGCTCAACAAATTAATTATTGTAGTGATTTTATTTTCATTTTTAGGTTGTATATATTTTGATAGTACAATTGACATGAATCAATCAGATATGAAATATATTTTTAAATAAAAATTAATAACTTTGTGATAGCCAAAAAGAAGTGTGCACCGTGGCTTAAAAGTTCCGTTTTAGCCTCATCTGATTTGCTGGCCCCTAGTTTCACCTTGGCTGCAAACTTCAGATTCGTCCAAAAATTATCACTTTTACAACTTTCATACAGAAATAACTATTATTCAATTTTGACATTTTAAATTGTCATTATTAACTTCATAACAACAACTATAAGTAATTATTTATTTGCTAGTGAATTAAAAAAAAAATGCCACGCTCATAAAATTTTAACCCACTCTGCAACAAATAATGCATTTAAAATAACATCAAGCACGAAAATAATACTTCCACCATAGTCTTTATCAGACAGATCAACCATTTTCATTACTACTAATTGATTAGTTTTTATTTTGTCGAAATTAAATTATATAATGGTTTTTGTAATTATGTTGTCAAAATTGAATAAAATATTGTATAAACCACGTGAGTTAATACAATGTTTATTCACATAAAGATTTAATTTAAACTTTCTTTGAATGAATAAACATTATCTTAACTCACTTAGTGAATAAATATATCTCTTATATGTCAAAGTTAAACAATACTACAGTAAAATTTTTGAAAGATGTCTGATCAAGGTCATCTGTATCACGACGAAGTAACAAATAGGCATACATTTATCCCTTTCTTTTGCAAAGGCTATAAGAGTGTGCGATAAAGATGGATATAAAACGCTTGTCTTTCAAAAATTCATATTGTTTCGACTAAGTTAGGACATTCCACTTTCAAACGATGCTCGTTGTTGATAATACTTTCGCTGTAACGTAAGTTTATTTATTAATTCAGATACATTACCTCGATTCATAGCCGTACGAATAACGTTATTTTCTGTCAGAGTCACGGACACTGACATTGTGTCATTATCTTATTTTTAACATATTTGATTTTACATTTTCTAATAAACTTACCAGTTGACTTATTTTTGAATTTTGAATGCTTTTACTGTAATATATATTTTTATAATAATAAAATAACAGTAGTATCTTATGTACCCTCATAAAAACTAAGCAAACGACACTACTAAATTTGTCATAATGGGCGGAGCAAAAATCTGAATTCATACAATTCGTAGACGACCTTGATCGGACATCTTTCAAAAATTTTACTGTACTGTTTTAATTGTGTTTTGTTTTGGACTGAAGCTTAAAAACAACTATTTTATTTTATGTTTATCTCATGATAAAAACCTATTATATTCGTCGGGGTCACCAATTTGTGTAGAGTATAGGATATAGTTTAGTATTATAATATACTCTACACTTAACTGAACTAGAAATACATTATTTATTTTTAATAAGATTCAACTATCCTTTTTGTCACTTGATCGAACATCAATATAAATAGATTTTGCTTACTAGATGTTCGATCATCACATGATTGCTAGATCATAACTGTAACATATTTAAGCTCATTTGATGCACTTTCTAATTTTGAATATTTTACGTATTTATACTTTTGTTCTAAATTTAATAGGACAAAAATTACACCCGTATGAAAATTTTACCGTTGTATTTCTTATGGTCCAAAACAAAGGAGACACGCGGTATAAGCCGAGAGCTTACTACACTGCTCGCCATAAAATTGCAACACCTTGAAGGAATTGTAGTAGACAATTTTCCTTATAGTTATATACACGAGGTGATTCATCGTTCTGTTCTTTGATAAAGTTTATTTTAAATTAAAATGTCTATATTTCTGCAGTATAGGTTTTTCTATAGGAGTTCCATTTTTAGGTAATGGTGTGTAACTATATTTTCAAATGGAACATCCTATACGAGTATATTTATTCAAATTTGAAAAGTACATCAAATTTGCTATCCAATAACATAAAAACAAACATATATGATTAAAAAATACAATGGCGAATGATTTAAATATTACATTTTTATTATACAGAAGGCTTTGCATTATATTATTTTAACATTACACTTTTCAAATTTAAAGATAATATTTCATTTATTTCAATTCGATATTTCATTATTATACCTGTTATTTAATATTATCAGATGTCTAATTCAAAACATAGTATTGCAAAGTCTTCTGTATTTAACAAAAATGTAATATTTTAATCATTTGCCATTGTATTTTTTAATAATATAACATAATTGTTTTTCTGCTGTTGCATAACAAATTTGAATAAATATATTGGTGTTCCAATTGAAAATATAAAGTTACATATCATTGCGTAAAAATGGAACACCTGTAGAAAAACCCATACTGCAGATTTAGAGCACTTTATTTACAATAATCAAGTTATTACAAAAAGAACAAACCTTTGAATCACCCTGAATAGGAACTATTATTACTTACTTTAAATGATTAGATTTTCAAGCAAATCGTCGTATGCCGTATTTTCGTGTTTTTATTTGATGAACCGCTGTAAGGTACATGTTTGAATTGACTATATTAGCTTTTGTTTGAATTAAATTAAATACTACAGGGATAATGGTATTGGGTGCTACGCTATAAGTTGCAAAAGTAGGTCTCGTCTACTTGAATTCGTGGGACTATGAATCGATTTTGATATATCAATGAAGTGCTAGATGCAGAAGCGCTTCCTTTTTTAAATCGTTTACCTGGCGCCGTATTTCATTCAACAAGATAACGCCTGCCCTCACATTGCTGGTATAGTACAGGCTTATTTTAATCACCACAATATTGCATTACTCATTACTCCCATGGCCGGCGCGTTCCCCAGATTTGTTGCTTACTGAATATGTATGGGATATGATAGGTAAACAGATGCAACGAAATCTCCAAAATATTGTCACTGAAGATGAGATGCAGAATGCTGTACAAAGGGCATGGATGAATGTACCACAACATGTGACCCAAACATTATTTGAATCGATGCCCCGTAGCATAGCGGCTGTTAAAAATGCGCGCGGTGGTCACTCCCGATATTAAAAAAAATCTATTATTGGTCGATAAAAGTGGCTCGTTTTTTAATCGTTGCTTTATTATGGGTGTTGTAGTTTTTATGGCGAGCAGTGTTTTTTAAAAGAAAAAAAACCGTGTCTTATTTAAGACACTGCAGTATTTTAACTTATTAAGTTCATAAGCTAATACACGCCATATTTTATATTATATTTCATTTCAAAATGAGTTGGAGTAATAAATCAGTCCATCAAAGATGTTCCAGTGGCGCGTCAACTATAATTGTTTGGTAAGAGATAGTTTAAAAGACTGAATTCGACAGAGATCAATCGTATTAATTCTTAATTATTTTTCCGAAGTCACCTTACCTTGAAATAAATATAAATTTTGATAAAGAAAATACATAACAGATAACAGATCTTCAGAATTAAACTTTCTAACGCCTATGTAATTCTTCAAAAGGGATTATCGAAAGGTTTATTGGAGTATTTCTATTATTATAGAAGGAAAGAAATACGTTTTGTTCCAGATAAAAAGCTGACGCACAGAAAAAAAGTTGAAATTTTATCTAATTTTATGTAGATATTACTTTTTTATTAACTTTGTTAATTAAATGAACGATATTAATAGACTGAAAATGTGTTTAGTTAATTTTTCTATAATTAGTAAGTACCTATATCTAATTTATTTTTTCTGTGGTGCATTCTATATAAACACCCTAGTAAAATTATGTATATCTAATTTTTCTGGCGAGTTTATTTCCCGCATCCATGACAATTATTATTTTAGCAAATTTTGATTTATTACTCCAGCTCATTTTGATACGAAGTATAGTTCTGTAAACTTACTTTTTAGTTTTCTCTGGCGGCTTTTCCATCTTGCGATAATTTTTCCCCACATACAAAAATCCAAAAAATCACTTCACCAAAAATTTAGGATACTAAAATCTGCTAATAGAACAATCTAAATTTTGTCACATAATAATGTCAAATGAGACCGACAAATATTCTGAAAATTAAATTTGAATAATTGAAGGAAATGTCAGTTGTATGTCATCTTTGATCAAAAAAATTAAATAAAACATCTAAAACATCTTATAGTTTCAGAAATCAGTAACAAAAGAATTTTCCATAAGTTTTTCATTTTTGATCCATTCTCAAAATTTCCCGTTCCTACCAAATTAATAAGTATATTCCTAAGCGTAAGTAAATATATATTTCTATATTCTTCACTGTATTTATCATTCTAATTTCTGTTCTTATACGTAAATTTTATTTATTTTTACATTAAATCTGTTTCACTTCAATTTGATTTAAATGACATATGTCAAGTATGTATGTTTTTATCCACAACCAGGTTTTATTTTCTTGTAGTTCGATATGTATGATAAACTGTTGTAAATATGCAATTACTATTTGCAGTATGAACTACATAAAACAAAAGTTACTTTCAATTATATAACGAATATTCCTGAATTGATAATTCTTTCCGTTATTGAAATTGGTTAATACCAGTTCTAAAACGAAAATATATATGTATGCATTTGTCTAAGTGATTTGTGTTGCTTGTTGCTTCCGTATTTTCTTACTTAAATTATAATTAAGTACAATACGTCAAAACAAAAAAAAATTACCGATATCCTCAGTCACAGAAAACAAAATACTTTTTTCCAAGCCTCAATATAGATAGAATGTTTACTCGTAAAATATGTTCAACATCAACATGAGAATCTGGAGAATACAAAATCGAGTAAATTATAAAAAAAATGCCTCATTAAAAGGCTATTTTAATGTTGTATTTGTTCCTCAAAAAAATATACAGATCTCTAGATACACTGTAAAAAAATGCAACAAAGTTACTTTTTACCATGTATTGACAAAAAAAAAATTTTGCTGTTTTTAATAATTATATCACACCATTTCCAGGTTTACAAATCTGCTTCCATTCGTAGTTTTCTTTATTGACTATAAATCTATATCATTGCTGGTGTTCACCAAGTGTCAAGAGAAATTGGAAATAAATTTCAAGCTTGACATAGGTCGGAATCGAACTCTGGCTGGCCGAATGCACACAACCGCGCAAATCCATATTTTGCAAATAATATCCATATTATATAAAACGATATTGAATTTTAGTTTGCACATTTTTAGAATACTTTTTTCTTCTCTTTCGAATGCCGATGCTAATTAATTTTGAATTATGCGATAAATATAGAATTTGTATATTATGAACGTCATAGTAAACTGTAACCTTCCGTGTTCTTTGGTTTTAAAAGCTAAAATACAACAATAATTCAATTAAAAAGACAAAAACAATAATTATGACTACAAAACAGATAAAAAATCAATTATAAACATACGTAAAAAATTATAAAAATGTTTTGTTTATTCTTACAGAAACACTACCTACTGTAGTATTAGTGTATCGAAAATAATATGCCATTTGAGCTCAAATAATTCGACATTCTATTTTATATTAACGAAAACCATGCTTTCTTCTCCGTACGGTATAACTTTGATGAAAGATTATAGGATACAAAGCTGATTTTTCCTATTTTTAAGAGTCTAAAAGATAGGTCTCCGAGTGTAGAAATGAATAGTGACATATTTCTTTTTTTCTATACTCTTCATATGAAAGTTGTTTCCAAAATTAGAATCAGCAAAATTTACTTTTTTGCCAGTATCTATTAACCTATACTATGTTCCACCTTACCAATTCAGTATTGTAGAGAATAGGCCATAGTTTTAAACTCTCTGATTGGCTGAAATTGGAGCAAGGTTTACGCAATATAATTTCAGACTCGTGTCAGTGTACATGACATGTGACATCTCGTGTCATTTTCATGTGTAATGTCAAGTATCAACTTTATCCGATTTGGAAAGCAAGTAGATAATACTCTATATTTCACACTTACTGACTAGAATGCACAAAGTTTTAATGACATTATGATACCCTTTTAATATTTTAATAAAATGTCAGATGACAGCTGTTGAATGCCGCCGGTTTTTAATTTCGTTTGTTTAAAACTGGCGTTGATGTGACCACTATCTACTGAATTGGTTAAGTGGAACAGAGTACATGTATGATTTTTTTTCAAAAAACGACGCACCATTAAAAATTAAAATGATATGCTGATAGGGCACTGCTTGTTTAAATTACTTGGGACTTTTTTTATGTTGTTTTAAGATTTTTATAGATAAATACGTTTTAAAATTTATAGAATTAAAGAATATGCTACAAATTGATTTCAGTGTCTACTAACTAATATTTCTATTTTAAATAACAGGAAGATATTTTATATTTAAAACTCAGTCTTAGCAACGTTGCTATAGCAAATAACCAATAATAATTGCAAATACTGAATAAAACATAAAAATGATAGACTTTACATTTGTTTCTACTCCTAGGAAGTAAATAAATTGCAATTTTTTTATCCCTTCATTTTATTATTCAAATAAGGTTAAATTGGCAATTTCTTTTTCACTAACTTTATTTGTTAATTCGTTAGAGACTTTAATTCTAAATTCAAAGATAAAATATTTTAATACTCACGCATTACGATTTTCTGAGAAAAAGCTTATAGTTTTATTTTAATTTTAAATAATGAAAAAAAAATCATCACGGAATATTACCCATTGCTAGTACGCAGATATCGGTAACGATGATGACATCGCCCAACTCTAACGTCACTTCCTCCGATTTGGTGTCAATAGTGTATATATCAGTCACAAATTATTGATGCTATAAATAAATTAAAACCATCTTCTAACCCTGGTCCTGATAACCTTCCAGCTTTCATTATCAAAGGGTGCCGTGATGTTTTTATGAAACCCCTCCATATCTTGTTTAATCTATCTCTTTCTACTAACACTTTTCCTTCTTCCTTAAAATCAACTAATATTACCCCCATTCACAAATCAGGTGATATTCACAACATCTCTAATTACCGTCCCATAGCTATTTTGTCCAACGTCTCTAAAATTTTTGAAAAAATTATATTTAATCAAATTTACGCCTGCATTCACAATAAAATTACCGATTCCCAGCATGGTTTTATGAAGGGCAAGTCAACTACAACTAATTTATTGAATTTTACGGAATTCTCAATAAATGCTCTTTATGAAAATTTACAGGTTGATGTAGTTTACACAGACTTCGCTAAGGCCTTCGATAGAGTTAATCATCAAATTCTTATAGAGAAATTAGTTAACAATTTTGATTTTTCTTTTAACTTAGCAACATTGCTGTCATCATACTTAACCGCTAGAAATTTACGTGTCTCCTTTAATGGTTTCTATTCACATCCATTTATTGCCGGCTCTGGTGTACCTCAGGGTTCTAATCTTGGTCCTTTGTTGTTTAATTTATTTATTAATGATATAGTTACTTGCATAAATTACTCTCAATGCCTGCTCTATGCTGATGACTTAAAACTCTATACAGTAGTTAATACAGTTGACGATTGTTTAAAACTCCAATACGATATTAATAATCTTTTAACTTGGTCATTCAAGGCAAAATTGTTCTTTAATACATCCAAATGTGATATTATGACATTTTCGATGAAAAAGTCTCCTATCATCCACAATTATGTAATGGATAGTTCGGAGTTATCTAGAGTTGCCGTAAAAAGGGATCTTGGGGTTCTATTTGACCCAAAATTTGATTTTTCTTCTCATATTAATGACATTGTTTCATGCAGCTATAAAAACCTTGGATTTATTGTACGGAATTCTCGTGATTTTCAGAACTTAGCAACCCTTAAATCCCTTTTTAATTGCTTTGTGCGAGCAAAATTAGAATACTGCTTTCTTATCTGGAATCCTCTATACAAAAACTCTGTTAGACCGATTGAAGCAATACAATGTAAATTTACAAGATATTGTTGGTATAAACTTAAACAAAATGCTACTTATTATGATTTTCATTATACTTCCGCTTTATCTACTTTTAAAATGATTTCACTTGAAAACAGGCGTATCATACAATCTTTCTTGTTTATTTACAAATTGCTAAATAACATTATAATAGATTCCAGTCTTTTATCTCAGCTAAACATTTTTGTTCCACGGTCACATCATCCTCGATTCAGGGTAATTTTTTCCTATAAAACTCCTAGGACAAATTATGAATCTAAAAGTCCTTTACGTCGTACATGTTTATTATTCAACCAATTTCATAATAATCCTGTAGAAATTGACATTTTTTCTGATTCGTTATCAACCTTTAGAAATAAGATATTGGAATATTTTACAAATCATTGTTAGTTAATTAAAATTTGATTCTACTCATTACTGTTTATGTACCTTTGTATATATGTAATCTAAATAGTACTCTGTAATTGGGAACATTTGTTCCTGTTGAGTACTCATAATAAATAAATAAATAAATAAATATTCGGACCTTACGGACGTTTTTTTGACGTCAACACTCGGACACTTATTGCTCGCGACCAGACACTCAGGCACATAGCCATGGGACCCCTTTATATTAATATTATATAATATAAATATGACTATTAGTGCTAAGAATGGAATGCATGTATAATCCAAAACTCGCTTTGCTCGTTTCAGAAATTTGCATTAATTTCAGAATTCAAAATCTAATTTTCCGCACTTGTTACAAAAATAACTATTATTTTACTTTTACATTATTTTCTCCGAGAATAGTTTTTTTTAATATTTTCTACTTCTTTTCAGTACCTAATCTGAAGTCTCTCCTTCGTACTCAAAAATGGCGCCTCGTGCTAAGTTTAGGAAAGTTGAAATCAGCTACCCTCCAGTTCCAACCCGAAAATGGAAGTCTCCTTTCAAACCCCATGTACCTACTCCATTCAAAAGGAAACCTCACAAAAGGTTGCCCCTCTATCCATCGATGCACCCGGTGCCTCATTCGAGTCTTCTCAAGATTTGGCATCAGTACCTTGTCTTCGATAAGAATAGCTGCGTCCTCTATGGAAGATATGCTTGCTTCGACCACAAGTATCCAATAAAAACCAGAGGCAAACAAGGGACAGCCATGTGTATGCTGGCTATTGGGTACACCAAGATAAAGAAAATGCAAGACTGGACAGTAAATGATATATGCCAAGTAATGGAGGATGGACACAAATTATATTTGATAAGTGTGGCAATTAATAAGAATAGTTGTGACTGTACTCATCCCAAAGAAGTAAGTTATCTACAATACTGTATACAGGATTATTATCAACTTCAGGTACATACTGAAATGGCATATAGTAGTACTCTACGTACTGAATATCAAACATAAGATATTCCAAAATTTGAAAATTTAATTTTGAAGTTTTTAAAGCAAACATTTTTGCACCACTAGTTGAGTAGATGATTTTAATATATTTCTTTTAATTCTGGCAGTTCTTAATTAATAATGAATGGTATATTAAAACATAAGTTACAGAAGGCAACGTATTCCGGCACGAGTTACAAATTCTCTCGAGAGCGCGTATCGGCGAGTGGGCGAACGAACGAGTGCTTAAATTGCCTTCTATGACGCGTAATTTACACTATTTTTTCTGTTGTGCCTATCTTTTATATTATTTATTTATAAAAATATTTGACAATTTCCAATAAGGAAATTTTTGATAGAATTATTAGGTTGGTGCTGTTTGTTGCCTTATATTTAGTGTATTTATTGGTCATGCCAACCTCAAATAACAAAATGTCACCAAAAAACGTTTAAGAATGAAGCATCAATATGCGCGCTAGAATGTGACATTGTAATTCCAAAACAGAGAAAATATTTTAATTTATTTTCAGGTAGTCGGTCTTCTTGCTCTCCGTTTTGTTTTCTATGCCGTCCTAGTGAGATTTTTTTGAGTGTTTAGTTATAAATGGAGATAATACTGCATTATACATTCAGCCCAAATAATAGGCGTTTTTTCGCGACGGATCAAACATGAACCCCAGGTTCCACATTTGGTTCACGAAAACGTCTCTGTAGTGGCGTAAGATTGGATATCCCGAGAAGTTACTTTGGTTAAACTTGTATTAATCGGCGGTCAATTTTAAACGATGGAGATTATTTATATAGTTATGCCTGTTTTACATTTGTCAATTTTAAGAATTTGGCCAAGTTCTAGAAATTGAACTTAAAATTGTGCAGTAAATTGACCAATTTCTAGATAACCTGACTTTTTTTACCTCTCGATAAGAGACGTATTGGATTTATGCTAAAAATCGCATATCTTTATTTTAGTGAATAAGCACGTTTTAAGGTCCCTAGAATCCAATTATAACATTTTTATAATGATGTGTGTGTGTGTGTGCGTGCGTGCCTACGTGTGTGTGTTTGTATGTGTGGGGGGGGGGGGGAGCTGATAATATTTTGGTAACAATTGGATGACCGGAAGCGGTAGTTTCTTAAAAAATCTTCTAAATATTACTTTTTGAGAATTTATAATAATAAAAATCATGAAATTCTCAATCTGATACATTGAATTTTTTTTATTATATCGTCTATAGATTTGGAATTATAATATATAATAATATAGAATAATCTATTGTAATAAATGTCGCTGCCCAAACAACTCCATGGACACCAGTTGAGATATTTAAATGTTTGTAATTGACAGATAAATGCAAAATGTGTCATAAAATCAACAGTTTTACTGACATTACTTAAAGAAGTATATTTCTTATTGTATTATTAATTAAATATTTAAAATTAGAGATATAAATACCGGGTGTCCCAAGCAAACCTTGACATAGGCGTTTAACATGGGAAAACAAAAAAAATTTTTGTAAATAAAAAATGTCCGACAGAAAATTAAGCCATGATATTGGACATGATAATAGTACATTACGTTCTGTGTATTATTTATTAATTACTGTATTATTATTGCATAAATTGAAAAAATCATAAAAAATTATAAATAAATAATTATTGCAATATTTTATGATATAAAAAAAATTTCAAATATCTTCCGTGGCACAATAGTTAATATAGCTGCTTTTGGAATATTCAATTTTATTGATTTGGGTTCGATTCTCCAGCAGGACATTTTTTTATTTTTTACAAAAATTATTGAACTTTTAAAAATATATCTTTTATTTCCAATCACAATCATTTAGAAATAATAATAAACTAATACATCGTTGAAAAGACAAAAAAATGGCGCTTTATATAAAATAATTATAGGTTGCTATTTAACGAATGAAAGTTGATAGTCGTATCTTGTAAACATCACTTTATAAAAAATATCTACATCTATAAATCTTTTATATGAGCTATTTTTCTTTTTTTTACTTATAATAAAAAAGTTAAGGGGGGGGGCGTCTTCCTGGACCTGAATATATATATATATATATATATATATATATATATATATATATATATATATATATATATATATATATATATATACCGTGTGTCCCACGCAAACCTTGACATAGGCGATTAACATGGGAAAACAGTTTTTTGAAAATAAAAAGTGTCCGGTACAAAATTAAGCCATGCTATTGAACATGATAATAGTACAATACCTCTTGTACGTTATTTAATACTAATTACTGTATTATCAACGCATAAATTAAAGAAAATTATAAATAACGGTCAATAAATATTTGTTTCAAAATTTTATTATGTAATATAAAAATATTTGCAATTGTCATTGTGGCTAAATGGTTAGTATGGCTGCCTGTGAAATGAAAGAACTTTTGAAGGTTTGGGGTTCAAATCTCCATCAAGCTAAACTATTCATTATTATTTTTTATTTATTAATGAATTACGAATTGTATTAATAATACATTTTTATAATATTCACTCGATCGTTAACGTTTAAGAAATTCATTTTGACACGAATATTAGATATAAACAAAACACATTGTTGACACGAAAACAAAAATACTTTAAATATTTTTATAGGAAAAGCTTATTTCTAAATTATTGTTATTGGAAATAGAAGATAGATATTGAAATGGATAACAATATTTTATAAATAAAAATAACTGGTTTTAACAATGACAAATATTGATTACAATAATCAAAACATTGATTTAATAAAAATGCATAATATTTTCTTTTGATCTTGATAAGACAAAATGAATAAGTGTATGTTTTGTATTTTTACTGTATTCATAAAGAAAAAGTATGTGATAATAGTTTAAAATCTTGCTTTTGACTGTCACTACTATCAAAAATTATTGACATATAACAGTCATATAATTAAATTGGCATATTAGTGTATTATTAAAATTACTAGAAAACATTAAAAAGTTAACACATGCTCTCGAGCATAATTGGCTTAAAATTGACAAGTGGAATACAAATGTTTTTTTTTAAGTTCAATTTCTAGAACTTCGTCAATTTTTTTAAAATTGACGAAAAAATTAACAGGCTTTAAAGATGAATTTATGGTATTGGATATGAGTTATTTATTGTACGATATTTGGGATGAAAATGATGATTTAATAAACTCAGCGTAGTTAAGTAAGTTAAAACAATAAAATTTAATTTAAAATAAAAAGAGACAACTGATGCACACATTCGTGAACCTGCTCGCTACCTCGGTTCGTGATTCGAAAAACAAGGTCCATGATTGATGTAATTAGTTCATCACGAGAACATACTAGTTCATAAAATTCATTAACCAACTCACTTTGGTTCGCGTGAAAAATCGCCTAATGATATTGGTTTTCAGAAATTACATCACGTAATCGCATAATTAATTTTTATATTATAGAGAAATATGCCAATACAGTGGTATGCCATTGCAATATATTCCTGAAATTGAGAATCACCTGTATGTTATATACTCGTATTACGGGAAAATCCAGCAAGGTAAGCAGAGCGAACTTTTTCCGGATTCTCAGCATTCAAAACACAATACAAGAATTATTACAAGCTAAAATTTCTACATGAGAAAAATAGTAAATAAAATTTAATAGTGCCGTGGTGACACTTCACAGATAATGTCAGTTCTGTACACCTTGCAGGACTTTGCTGTTTATAATAGATATATTAAAATTAATTTTTATCCTACTAGAACGTAAACATTTGTCGAACAATTTTCTAATGTATAAGTATTCGTAACTCTCAGACTACAACATATTTTCTGGAGTTTCAGAAAGTATCACTCGTAATTCAGAATAGTCAATTTTAATTATTTCAGGTGTCGACAATTGTAACTACAGATTAATTATTTTTATATCAGAAAGTGTCAAATGTGATTAAAAATTGTCACTCTACTTACACAAAACTTCAGTTTTAATTTAGATTAAATAGCTATTTTTACTGACAAAGAAATATCTTAACAGTCTTACCACAAATTACTTTAAGTCTGTAAAATGCAAAAACTCAGGATTGGATTCTATGAATTCACTTTCTATGTCATAGTCCAGCTTACATCTTAAATTAAATAGATACACCGCATAACGGCTAATACGAATGTACAGTTGCTAAAAAAAATCTAACTCGGAGTAGGCTTGAACAAAGAAACGTATCTAAATTTAAAAGTAAATATAAGTGTAACCAAGATCTTGGTTTAATTTTCTGAATTACAAAATTATAATTACGGAAAGCGGTTACTGAAAAATGGTTTCCTGATTTTGTCAACCGAGCTCGAGGGTCGGTTGTTTACTGATTTTTACCAACATATGTTGGCAGGTTTTTTTGATTGTATGTCGTATTTCATGCATATGCATCACCACAATCAACTGACAGAAGTAGAAGTATTGCTATTAATCGACAATTTATATTTGAAACATTTTTACCTAAAACTAATTGGGAACTTTGCGCAAGGAAAATATGATTGCGTAATATTACAAAGTACAATTAAATAAAATACTACCGGCAGGAGTCAGGTGTAATGAAGTACCATATTGAAGTATATATAATAAGTGCGAAACGCGTCTGCGGTTATTTTTTAATTTTTATTATATTGTTCGTTTTACGGAGAAATTCGCAATTTGCTTTTTGCAGCTTGCACTTGTATTATATAATTAAATGTTCGTCGATACATTATAAAATTTTCTCGGAATTCTTCTTCGTTGTATCAGTCGACGACACCTTTGTACTTTTATTATCGGTCTGATATCTTCAAATAAATAATCGACATAATTATATTATAATAATGTGATGTGTATGAGTACCTACAAATGTATTTCATGTTAACGTTACTTTATGGCAGACATTAATGACTGATTTAATAATAAAATACGGTTTTTATTCAATACTATTTGGATGTAAAGAGAGTTCTTACAGAAAAGCTAATGAATTGTCTGTTGCAAACGATGTTTTAATTGTATCTAACTGAATATAAAACACAAATAAATTCTCTTATAAACTCAAATGTAATTCGACAAATATCAGTGACAGCTTTAACATCTCGATCCGGCCATAAAGTGAAGTGAAGCTCAAATGAAAAAAAAATCGGTGCATATAATTTATTATTTACGGTACATACTATAATAGTTATTTATGTTAAAGGATCATAATGTCAATAATTATGGTACTAGTCGTGAAGATTATTGACATTATCCGTATACCATACAAAATTTTATATGCTGGCGTAAATCAATAAGAAAATAATATACATTATTTTTTGACATCCCAAAAAATTAAATCTAAAAAATCAGATTGCTGATTTTGATGTTCTCTTTATACGGAGTTATAGTAACCACATAGTAACAAATTATTTGTTTACAAATAAACAAGGTTTGACAATAATGTATGTGTATATGGTCGAATTAGTGATTCTGAAGAAATTTTGCCTTCTGATATAGAAAAATCAGCGCAAAATGTTGTTTCATCACTGTTACCACAAAAATCTAAAGTAACTTGCGAAATGACGATCAGTCGTTATGAGGAATGATGTATAAAGAAGAAGGTAAAAATATTACAAATGAGAAAGTGTTACTGGCATATTTTGAAGAGTTGGCCAAAAATAGAAAAGCCTCGTCCCTTTGGTAGTATTACTCCATGTTACGAAGTGTTCTATCCATTAAGAAGAACATTGACAAGTCCAGAATTTTTACCAAAGAAGACATCGCAAAATTTTAGTTAGAAGCAGATGATGAACAGTTTTTAATGATAAAGGTAAAAAAAAAGTGGAGCATGTAGAAGGGAAGAATTGAAGTATTTACTTATAGAAAATGTAACTGATGACGATCAAGTTTTTCTAGTTGTTATTCCCAACACTACAACTAAAATTGCTCGGGGATTTTTTGTTACATCTGGGAGTGTTGAAGGTGTGGATATGATAGAACTTGTTAAGAAATATGCTGCCTTGCGTTCAAAGCATGCCGCCCCTTCTCGTTTTTTTTTGTCATATAGAAACAATAAATGTACAACGCTACCGGTAGGAATTCACACATTTGGAAATATGCCTAAACTCATCGCTACGTTTCTGAAGGTTTCTAACCCGGAGGAATATACTGGCCACTGCTTTAGATGATCTTCTCCTTCTTAGCAGATATTCAAACTGTTAAACGTCATGGAGGATGGAAAAGTAATACCGTTGCAGAAGGATACATTCAAAATTCCGCTGAAAATAAGAAAAAAATGTCTGCAGCAATTCTGGGTAAAAATAATATACCAATGCAGCAGAATATTCAAAACAATGTTCAATTTAATAATCAAATAAATGAAACAATTTCGTCATCTTGCCTGGTGTTATGCTTACCAATTGTAGAAAATGTGTTATAAATATTTACAATACTAATTAAACTGTAATTAAATAAAACTTGTTTCTGCGAATTTCATTGTTACATTTTACATAATTTCATTAGGTACTGAATACCAATTAAATATCATTTTGACTCGGAATATTGTCATTTTTATTTCAAGAAATTAAAGCTTTTCTTCTTGGATCTTATTTTAGAAATGGAAATAAATTAGAAAACAGCGAATAACAATATACTGTATACTTCTTTATTACCTATTCTCCTTAAAATTACATTTCAAGATCAATTTTGACAACTTGATTTTTTAATTGAATAATGATCAAACATACGTTTCTCTGATCATAGCCTACTTCGAATTAGGGTTTTTTAACACTGTATAAATCCATGCGATGTGCGAACCTTGTGAAACCAGTGACCGTGACCGTGTTTACATCTTTATTTATTGCGAGTAATATTTTGGGTCTCTTTGTAAACATAATTGAGAAGCGTTATATCGTTTGAGTTAAAAAAAAACTAACAATATGAAATATTCATAAAAATATGCAATCTTAAATATTTTCATATGAACATCGATAGAAATTTATTGGATTTTTTTAGAATTTTATATTTTAATTATGTATGTAGTAAAATAATACATTACAATAGCTAACTAAATATACAAAGTTCGTTATTTTTATTCAATATAATTTATAAACTTTCAAAATTAATTTGTAACACAGATAAAAACTGAACAAGTAAAATAACTACATATTTAACTCTGTAAGTAGAATTGCTTAATTTCAAAATCTAAATACATGTATAATTTACATTGACGTCAATAGTTACAAAAAACTAATTAGTGTGGAAAAAATAGAAAAAAAATAAATTGCTGTTATGAATGAATTGTAATTGATTAGCTTGTTTTTACTTATATTTTTGCAAATATGTACACAAAAAACGCGGAAGATCATAAACTAATTCATATTATTACGTATCTACATATGTTTTCGGACTACTTACCAGAGTTATATTATATTTGCATATTAATATTAAGTAATTACTTGTAAACAATTTTTGAAGATCAATATTCATAAATTATTTACTATATTATCCCAGTGCCGGCGGAACGAGCGGGCGAACCGGGCGACAGCCCGGAGCGCCAGTAACAAAAGGCGCCTCGATCCGCGGTGCACCTTGACAAGGATTTAAAAAAATATCATATCAGAATAAAATAAATAATCATAAACTTAATACAATTATTTACAAAATACGGTGCGTGACGACTTTTATTCAAATTTATTGAATCCGGCCAGTAAGGGTAGGACCATGCAAAAAGTATCAGGAAAAATATTGGTTACTTCCCCAAATAAAATGGTATCCCAACTGTCACAATAAATAATTTTCTTCGCCGATTGGCATTAAAAGTATGATTTTATGTACAGTTGTTAGGGTATTAAGTTCCACTTTTACTGCTGCTGACAGAGAAAGTATTATCACGGACGCACGAATGAAAAACAAAGGTGAAAAGGTGTTCATAACGGCCGGCGGCCGTTATAATAACGGACGATGGCCGTTAAGGTTTATAACAGGCGCCTGCTATTAAGGATAAAATATTTCTAAAACAAATCACAGTACCGTGAAGAGTTTTACGGTATTACGAAAAATGTCGAACGCCACATGTTAATAACTATTATATTGCGCCGGCCCTGTATTATCATCTTTCAAACAAATTTATTTGATTATTTTGTACATATTAAATTAAATATTAATTTGATTCAGATTTCGAAAATACAAAACTTATATGTTCTAAATAAAATGTCAACATGAATCATTTTATATGACTTCTTTAAAAGAAATATAAAATAAAACATCTAAAGTGATAAATAAAATACAAAGTTTTTCTAATGTACGGGTTAGGATATTTAAAACAAGTTTTTATTTGTTTAATTAATAAAGCACTATTACTATTATTTTTGCTTTTATCTTATTTGGGATATAATGTAACTACTAAATTCCATTATTTGGTTAGTAAAATTATTTTCAAGATTTTTGTGTCAGGTAAAATGCCTCCATAATTTTATTATAATGCGTGGTTGTACCTGTACCGCTAAGCTAAGCTATCCTTATTGGAAATATCGTATTGAAACTAAATGTTAATTTCGAAACTACATTTTGCTGTCAACATTTCGATTACTAGTTTTTTGTTTAAGCCTGGAATGTGGCCTATTATGTAACTAAAGTAATTAATTTATAAAAAACGTATGTATAATGTACAGGTACAGCCTGAAAGTTTAAGAATAAGCAACACAAAATACATTATACTAGCCACTTCGTGTAAAATTAGTACTTTTATGCCCGGTTTTATAAGCATCGAATAAACTCTGTGTTATTACTTTTAAAGCAGTGACGGATCTAAACCTTGTTGCAATAGCTCAGAATTAAGTGTGGGTGAAATTTTTTTGTACAAGGTCAAATACCTTTATAGTTTGGTTCATGATAGATGACTATTCAAGGTCATAAACATAAACTTGATATAAACCATGAAATAATATTTTGATTTAAACGTCACTGGGTAATCAGCACAGAGGGCAGTGTAGTAGATAATTAGATATCTGTAACTCTACGACGTACTCGTATGTCATTATTATTTGTAGTGTGTTAGAAAGTAACGTCATCATTTACGTATATCTGTCACACAATATAAATTACATAGATAGACGTCAAATAATCTTTCACTTTCTAACATGAAATATTGCTAAACTACTGCTATATAAAGTGTTGTGTATTCTTTCTTCAAACAAGTGAATTAAGGCGATTTCGGGCGATATATCCGTTCACTTGGTAGGATTAGTTACGGTATGGTGTGGTCAGTGGTATCGCTAAAAATCGCCTGGTTCACTTATTGGTTCTGACAGATTATGCGTAATTTAAAACTGTCACGACAGTCTCTTTGACAATCAAAATGCACGTAAATAAGAAAATCAAATTGTGTTTGTATTTAGCACAAGAGAGGATGAATTAAATACTCCAGTGTTGTATTATAAATAAAAAATCTGATGTGACTAACACAGTACCTCCCGCCATTTACCTATGTATATAATTTTTATATTACTTTATAAATTTATCCGAAAAAGTATTTAAGCAAACTTGTAGAAAATGGAATAATCTTTAATTTTTTTAATAAAAAATTGAGAAAAATTACATTTATAGGTATTTTTTGAAGAAAAACTATCTTGAGCTTCAAGTAAACTGCCATTTCCGGTTATCCGATTGCCACCAAAATCTAATCAGTTCTCTCCATATTAGAATAAAGTAGAAATACATGGTTTCAAAACTTTCTGAATGATAGTATTTGAGTTAGAGCGTAAACAGGATCCACACACACACATACATACATACATACATACATACATACACACAGACATCATCGTGAAAATGTTAAAAATGGATTCTAGGGACCTTCAAACGTGGTCATTTACCAAAATCTCGATATGCGATTTTTAGCACGATCCCAATACGTCCCTTACCAAGGGTAGCGGGAGGTAAAAAGTATTCTGACTTACACATTTCAAAAGAAAATGACATAATAAAAAGAGACAGAAATAGTGAACAGCATACCGGGTAAGTATGTGAACGTAACGCAAGTGAACGATTGTCGCCCGAAATCGCCGCTTCAATAGTAATCTTTCGTGAATCCAAGTACACGTGCGATGGGATCGTGCCGTTTGGAGTTATAGAAACAAAGCGATAGAAAGAAAACGCAATAGAAATGAAATTTGGCATCGCACCGTATCGTTTTGTTGAACAAAAATGTAATTCAGCTACTTTCGATTTTTGTATTATCTGTTTTGTAAAAACTGACTATTATTTTAACATTTCAAATAAATAAATAGTAGTAAATTTATTCTCGAGGTCATAAAGTTTTCTATAACGAAAAATTTACGTTTCGTTTCTATCTATTTTGACGTAAAGATGCTAAAAAAAAATTTTTTTCTTGGCGCGATACCGACTTGTAGTTTATTTTCTGCAAATATCGTTTTTCCAGCAACGACTCGCCACTTTTCTACATTTCTATATGGCGCGATTCCATTGCTGATTGAAAATTATAGGTATATTTTTATCTCCCGTTACATTTGGCAAATGAGATATAGGGATTCTATTAAAAATTGCATAGGTTCCTAGAATCCGATTGTAACATTTTCACGATGATGTGTGTGTGTGTGAGTGTGTGCGAACGTGCGTGTGTGTGTTTGTATATATATATACGAGGTGTGTTCAAAAACTATCGCGAATTTTGAATTTTCGCGGGTTACGTATATTCGAATTTCGATCTTTTTGTGGCTTTATGTTGGTACTCATGTCTCTCACTTATGTCGACAAGCTCGGCCATTTTGAATGTTCACTTACTTGTTGACAGCTGCTTTGCTTGCACGTGTTTTGGATCGTCTTCGATTTTTACCTATTGTGCTTATTCGTTAAAAACTGACTATGAATTTTTTGACCAAGACAATATCTTGCTTATCTAAAGGCGACGGAACGTAGAAAAAAATAATTCATTTAAAATTTGTCATTGTCATAAAATGTTTTTATCAAAGAAGTTATTTCATTTCTACTCGTAGAAATGAAATAACTTCTTTGATAAAAACATTTTATGACAATGACAAATTTTAAATGAATTATTTTTTTCTACGTTCCGTCGCCTTTAGATAAGAAAGATATTGTCTTGGTCAAAAAATTCATAGTCAGTTTTTAACGAATAAGCACAATAGGTAAAAATCGAAGACGATCCAAAACACGTGCAAGCAAAGCAGCTGTCAACAAGTAAGTGAACATTCAAAATGGCCGAGCTTGTCGACATAAGTGAGAGACATGAGTACCAACATAAAGCCACAAAAAGATCGAAATTCGAATATACGTAACCCGCGAAAATTCAAAATTCGCGATAGTTTTTGAACACACCTCGTATATATATATATATATATATATATATATATATATATATATATATATATATATATATATATACATATATATATATATATGTGTGTGTGTGTGTGTGTGTGTGTGTTTGTATATATATATATATATATATATATATATATATATATATATATATATATATATATATATATATATATGTGTGTGTGTGTGTGTGTGTGTTTGTGTGGATCCTCATTACGCTCTATCTCAAATACTATAATTCAGAAAAAAATTAAACCATGTATTCCTGCTTTATTATAATATGGAAAAGGCCCATTAGTTTTTGGTACAAATCGGTTAACCGGAAGTGACACGTTCCTTGAAGTTTGAAATAGTTTTTCTTAGAAAAATACCTTTAAAAGTCATTTTTTGCGATTCATGTTATTATAACTGTTAAAGATAATTAAATTTTCTACACGTATGCATTATTACTTTTTCTATATATTTTATAAATAAATTTATAAAATCATCTATTTTAATAAATCACGCAGCCTATGATTTATAAATATACTACATATATGTAAACATTCATCTCCTTGGTTACACAGTTGAGATATTCAAATGTATTTATCTGACAGATGTCACTGTCAAAAAACTAATCATTTAAAATTACAAGACATAAACCTTAGTAGTCAGTTATTATTTTAAATGGGTATACTAATGTAATGAAATTTGCGACAATTTTTTATAACATTGTGGAATATGCTAAACAATAACCGAATAATGTGAAAAAAACAAATTTTTTTTTTAACATGTTTTCATTTAATTTATTTTGGCGCTAAACGTATCACGTGGTTTGTGACATTTGAGTCATTAATGACATTTCAAATAAATTTTGTACATATAACTGTCCTATTAACACGAAGCAGTTTTCCTGCCATTGACGCGATGTTAACTCTCGTGTTAGTTTTATTACATTTTGTATGTTTACAAGTTTTCTATTTCTATATATTTCTTAAATGTTATCAGCTTCTCCTACGTCACATCTGGGTGCCTATTCTGTATCTTTTCACTAAGGCCCGGTTTTTTCACCTCTGGATAAAGTGTCAGTTAACTTAACTGCCAGATAAAATAAAAATTGCGCATCGATATTACAGTGTAAATTGAGAAAATTATACACACGTCAATTATTTGATGCGATATTTTTCTTTTATCTGCCAGATAAGTTAACTGGCACTTTATCAGGAGGTGAAAAAACCGGGCCTACGTTGTTTATTTTCAAATATGACATTTGCTGTTATAAACATTTTATTTAGGAATACGATGTTCACATAACATAATTTATATATTATAAAATACATTATAAAATATATTTTGTTTTCCCATTGAATTTCGTACGGTATATATTTAAAATTGAAATACGGTACTAATTATAGCAAAAGAAACATTTTATGACCTTCGGTTTGATTCACCTTTCGTTTTCGCAGTAATTATAAGTTTGTGACGGGCTCAATTAAATTTGTTACTTTATCCATATTAATGGTATACTCGTATGTATTTAACTTATTATTTTTATTATTATTATTATTATTATTATTATTATTATTATTATTATTATTATTATTATTATTATTATTATTATTATTATTATTATTATTATTATTATTATTATTATTATTATTATTATTATTATTATTATTATTATTATTATTATTATTATTATTATTATTATTATTATTATTATTATTATTATTATTATTATTATTATTATTATTTGATGCGATATTTTTCTTTTATCTGCCAGATAAGTTAACTGGCACTTTATCAGGAGGTGAAAAAACCGGGCCTACGTTGTTTATTTTCAAATATGACATTTGCTGTTATAAACATTTTATTTAGGAATACGATGTTCACATAACATAATTTATATATTATAAAATACATTATAAAATATATTTTGTTTTCCCATTGAATTTCGTACGGTATATATTTAAAATTGAAATACGGTACTGATTATAGCAAAAGAAACATTTTATGACCTTCGGTTTGATTCACCTTTCGTTTTCGCAGTAATTATAAGTTTGTGACGGGCTCAATTAAATTTGTTACTTTATCCATATTAATGGTATACTCGTATGTATTTAACATTATTATTTTTATTATTATTATTATTATTATTATTATTATTATTATTATTATTATTATTATTATTATTATTATTATTATTATTATTATTATTATTATTATTATTATTATTATTATTATTATTATTATTATTATTATTATTATTATTATTATTATTATTATTATTATTATTATTATTATTATTATTATTATTATTATTATTATTATTATTATTGTTTACAGGGTAGGGTCGTTGTCATAATTTTATTCAAATTGGTAAAAACTTGTAATAATAATAAAAACCATTACAATGTTTAATTTTGATAAAATGAAAAACTAATCAATTAGCATGCTGTGCACAGTGTTGTATAAAATACTTAAAAAAACGTATTTCAAATACAAAATAAAAAATCTGTTGTGGCCAGCATAATACCTCTCGCCTCTTCAGTTTTTGGTTACATAAATATAGGGCGCGAGCAGTCACGTGACATTGTTTAGTAATTATGTACATATATGTCAAATATTTCATTTGTCAATTTTTCATTAAATATTTCAAGATTTTCTAAATTTACGTACTTAATTTGTCACCAGCAGTGTGGAATTTACTTGTCGAGGAAAATAAACCACATGGAATTGGAAAATCACTAAATTTAGAATAAGATATTATGATATTTGACATCTATATATATATATATATATATATATATATATATATATATATATATATATATATATATATATATATATATATATATATATAATTACTAGCTATCATTTTGATATGGGCCCCCATATCTGCTTGTCAAGGCCAACAAAGTCACATGACTGCTCGTGCCCTATTGTATTTAACATTTCTTGTATACCTACAATCTACACCAATAATTCTACTTACATCTATTCTTTATATTTAGATTTTTTAAATTTAATTTCATTCTATGAAGAAATTTTGTCCTACTAATTTTTAGAGATGTTTCCAATTCATTGTCGGGATTGACAGTATTTTTGACGGGTATATGTAATATATCTATAATTGTAAATATTTAACTATTAATATAATAAGAAATAATATAATGTATGTACTTCCCAGAAAATATCTTCAGTAATATCTCTGGATTTTTGACACTGACATTTATCTGTCAGTTACAAACATTTTAATTTTTCAATTAGTTTCCATGACATTATTTAGGCTGTGAGATTTATTACAACAGATTATTATATACCTTAAATTTCCTTATCTCTAAATCTATAAAAGATATAATAAAATATTTAAATGTATCAGATAGATAATTTACTCTTTTTTAATACTAGCACGAACAAAAATTTTCAAAAAATAATATTTAGAAGTTTTTTTAAGAATTTGCTACTTCTGGTTGTCCGATTATTACCAAAACCTTTTCAACTCTTCCCAGTAATGTCCGATTGAGAAATACGTAGTTAAACCGATATTAAGTAATATAGTTTTTGAGAAATCTTCCTTCCAGCATCCCCATATACACGCACGCACACACACACACACACACACACACACACACACACACACACACACGCACACACGCACAGAGAGAGAGAGAGAAAGAGAGATCATCGTAAAAATTTAAAATCGGATTGTAGAGACTTTATAACGTGCTTATTCATTAAAATCTGGATATGCGTATAGGATGTTACTTTATTGTAAAAATGTTTTTCGTATTGAACTTATTCGCGCATTTTTATTTATAATAACAAGAAACTCCCACATTAACATAGGCAACTGTTAATTTCAATAAAAGTTCGGGAATTATTTCATATTATATTACAAGCAGACCACATAGGACGGAGGGTTTGTATTTCAAATATTTGTGTATTTTAAATACAAAAATGTATTTCAAATAAAAAAAATATTTCAAATATTGAAACTTAGTATTTCATATAATAATAGTATTTTAATGTATTAAACTAAAAATACAAAATACTTTTATTTTTAAGTATATCAAATAATTATTTAAAATAATTAATATATTTCAAATACTATATAACACTGGCTGTGCATGACAATTGTCATTTGTAGATGTCAAGTCGTTTATTTATAAATTATAAACAAGCTTTATTTTCTGCCATTTGTCATGAAAAATAATGAAAATCACTGATCAGTCTGATAAAGACTGTGGCGAAAGTATTATTTTCGTGCCTCATGTTATTTTAAATGTATTATTTTTTGCAGAGTGAATTAAACAGGTGTTACTATGGAGTTAATGACAGTTTCAATAAAATGTCAAAATTGAATAAAAGTGACTCATAAAATTTTCACAATGGCTCCAGCTAATGTAAAAAGGGCCTATATCCGCCACGCCGCCACTGTTTAAAAATAAATTTAATCGATGAGTAAATATATGTATATGTCAGTTTCGTAAAACAAGTTACGGAGTAAAATAATTACTTGCAGAGTAAATTTTTATATTCTAGTATTTTACCGACAGAGACAAGACATCTGTCATTATTTTGTGATTTTTTACATTTAAAGATTTTAATATATTCTATATAATTATATACATTTAATATTTGCCAGAAAGGTAATATATGTGTGTGTATGTGGGACGTTGGAAGGACGATTACTCAAAAACTATAAGACTTTATATTTGTTTAACTACGTATTTCCCAATCGGACATTCATGGGAAGATCTGAAAAGGTTTTGGTAACAATTGGACAACCAGAAGTAGAAGATTCTTGAAAAAAAATCTTCTCAATATTATTTTTTGAAAATTTTTCTTGGGAATATTAAAGAAAATTAAATTCTCTATCTGATACATTTAAATATTTTATTATATATTCTACAGATTTAGAGATAAAAGAAATATAATATATAAAATAATCTGCGGTAATAAATTTTACAGCCGAAAGAATTCCATGGAAATGCACAATGAATTGGAAACATCTCGAAAAATTAGAAGAGTAGGACAAAATTTCTTCATAGAATGAAATTAAATTTAAAAAATCTAAATATATGGAATAGATATAAGTAGAAATTTTGGTGTAAAGTGTAGGTATACAAGAAATGTTAAGTACATTAGAGTGCGAGCAGTAATGTGACTTTGTTGGCCTTGACAAGCAGATATGGGGGCCCGTGTCAGAATGATAGCTAGTAATTATGTATATAGATGTCAAATATCATAATTTCTCATTCTAAATTTAGTGAGTTTCCAATTCCATGTGGTTTATTTTCCTCGGCAAGTAAATTCCACACTCCTGGTGACAAATTAACTACGTGAATTTAGAAATCTTAAAAATTTTAATGAAAAATTCTGACATTTGACATCTATGTACATAATTACTAATTATCATTCTGAATCGGGCCCCCACATCTGCTTGTCAAGACCAACAATTAATGTAACATGACTGTTCGTGCCCTATACGTATGTAACAAAAAAAAGGAAGTGGCGAGAGGTATTGTGCTGGCCACAACAGATTTTTTAATTATTCAACTCAGCTCCAGTACTATTGCCAAGTTGACAGGTATCGTTATCAACTGCATCGTCTTTCTCAGATTTAGCCGTGTCATCGTATGACAAAAAATAGAATAACTGATCAACGGTTTCTTTGGATTAATCTGCCATCTGTACCTATAGATTGCAAAGTTTGTATACGATTGACCTTGATATCCGGAACAAATGACGAAACATCTTAGTCCGGCTTTTCAACAACTGCAACTGCGGCAATTATGATACTCATAACAATCCAAGATATGTTAATTGCTATTAATCCAAATAACAAAATATACACTACTTAATCATTTTTTGTAAGTACATAAAAAATATAACAAGTTTGTGAATTAAACAATTCTAATTCGAATCATTATTCAAGTTTTTTATTCATCAAAAAAAAAAATTAAGATGACTTCATTGAATGTTCGATGGAACCGATGAAATGGGATTAAAGAAACGGTTGTGATGAAAACCTGCTTAATTTAAAGATGGATGCGAGTTTTTTTATGTTCCGTAAATTGTTATATTCTTAATATTTTTCCTCTGGTGACAAGGAGAGTGAAAATTCAAGCAGCTTTATATAGAATTATTTATATTAGTTGATAAAAAACAAAAATAATGTCAATATTCTCTTTAAGTGGTATCATCCACTTCAACAGTAAATTACACGTTATTATATTGTAAAATTATATTTCAAATGTATAAAGATATAAATGCGACAATTAACTCACCCCCATTCATCGATTGTAATAAGTTAATGTAAAACTTTAAATTCAATAAAGAATTATTATTATTAATTTATATTTTAAAACAGCATAATAATGAGATATAATATTAAATAATATACAAAACTGAACCTAAACAACAAAGACAAGAAAACATGATTTTCCCCACCATCAATCCATCGGATTCATTGGCATTCAAGCACGATTGAACCGATGAAAGTCTGATGTGTAAAGCGCTGAAATTAGAAACGGAACTATCTTTAATCATCTTTTAAACGCTGTCTAAAAAAAACGGATTGATGAAATTAGTATTAATGCGCATTATACATCGATCAATAAATAAAAAACTTACCCTTACCTATCCAAATTATATTTATTGTTCTAAAATGTATCACATGATATATATATATATATATATATATATATATATATATATATATGGCCAATGCTCCCTTTGAGGACATTCTAGTTCATATATTGTGCACTATGAGGACAGAGCAGGCCCTTTGGGGACGTCCTCAAAGTGCCTAATTCATATATCAGTCAGTTCGAGGACAGGAACTCTGGCGCCAAGTGTGGCAGTAGTAAGAAATAAAAAAGTGGTTTGATTCAATGCTAAATATCAATACCTCCGTATGTTACCCTCACAACTTTTAAGGTGTGATATTACATATTTAAAAGGATGTCTTTACGTAAGTTAAGAAGTCATATTTACACTATATCAGAGTAATAACATTATCCGCAAAGAAAATGCACCGTCACAATTTTTATTACATGGTTTTTAATTAAGTAATTAATTAAGTTAATTATAAATAATTTTTATTATTTATTAATTCGTTAACGTTTTCTTCAATGTCCAGACCTTTAAAACAAATAGGTTAAAATGATTTTTATAGTAAATAATAATGTGATGGTTTAAAAATGTTCTTATCTGAAAAATAATTATAAACTATATAACTTACCTTTATTATAATGATTAAAATATATAATAAAAGAAAAAACGACTTAGTTGGTAAAAAAATTATGTGCAAAGGAACACTGTGACGGACTGTATTCCAACTTAAATAAAATATATTAAATAAAATAAATAACATATCTTTTATTTCAGCTGCTTTTATAATTTATAAAGGAATAATAGGGTAACAACATCGGTGTTGAATATAAATATGACATATGACTTCAGTTTAAGGTTAGAATAATATATTACCTGAGTAGACTAATAAAATCTGAGAAATAAATGTATATTAGGCTTAGAATACAAATTACAAACTGCACACATATCAACTCTATACATTTCTTGGCATATACATTTTCCTAACGTACAAATATGTCCCTTCAAGTTATATTGCCCTGTTTCTCGTCTTGTACATTCGTGACAAATCTATACCATGAAGTTGTCGCACATCAGAGAATTCGAACATGGTGCATTATCTTCTCTCGAAGTAGACTTCGTAAATAAAATGTATTTTATTCCTTTTAATAAAAATATATAAACGTAAACCTATCCTAAAACATAATGCAAATATTGCACATATTTAAATTAAAATACGTTTTGTTTTTGAAATGTAATTCGAAATGCAATGAACGCGCCAAGTTTGAATTCACAGTGACAAATGTATAAGGCGAGAAATGCACAGGGCAATATAACTTCAACGGACGTATTTGTACGAAAGATAAATGTATATGTCAAGGAATGTACAGAGTGCTATATGGGCATTTAGGAATTTGTATGCATTCCCTTAATTAGTCTTCTATAACATGCTAGTTTTTCTATTAAATGTCGGTTTGGATATAAAAGTTGTAATTTAAAATGTTATGTTTATTTTACCATTTCCTATTCTTCACGTGTTAAAAAAGCCAAATTTAATTGCAAATATTTCAGCTATCGCGTGGTCAATTGTTTTAAAAATTGGAGAGCAATTAGATTATACTTCAGTTCAGATGCACTTTATATTTCAATTAATTCTGGGTAAAATAGTTTCATGGTATGACTACCTTAATACCCGAAATTTACGCAGTCAGTAGTATGCTACAAATTATTACTATTTTGTTGACATGAAACAGATAATTTATATAACAAACGCATATTTAATCGTAAAAATATGCAATTATTACAGTATAGGTCTACCAAAATATAAATTCATCTGGATTGAGTAAAATACTTGCGATAGTACGATGAACAGAGAGATATAATAATAGAATTATAGGTAAATAATCATTTGTACAGACCGTGCAAGAATTTGTATGATCGCTCGGCGTCATTCGGTCCTGAAGCTAAGATGGTAAACATCTCAGACAAACGCGTATTTAATATCCTGCGTGAAAGCTACCGACAAGATGGGTGCCGTGTTTTACAATGTTTCGCAACTATTGATGAAATATGGATACATCACTGTACACCAGAAATCAAAAAACAGCCAGAACCGTGGATTTCTCCTGACGGACGTCCTCCCAAGAAGGCAATAACGGTTCGATTGGGCGGAAAGGCCATGGTCATGGTTTTCAAGGATTAGCAAGGCATAATCTTTATCGACTATCTGGAAAAGGGAAAAACAACCACAGGACATTACTATGCCGCTTTATTGGATCGATTTCATGTTGAATTGATGAAAAAGCGGTCCCATTTTGGAAAAGAAAAAAGTGCTGTTCCACCATAATAATACACCAGCTCACTCGTCCGCAGTTGTAATGGCCAAATTGCTCTAATTGTACTACAAACTGCTCCCTCATCCATTTTACTCTCTTGATTTGACCCCTTGTGACTTCTTCCTCTTTCCAAATATGAAGAAATGGCCAAGTGGAAAAAAAATCAAATCGAACAATGTTATTGTAAAGTACTAAATGCAAGAATACGAATGTTATAAAAGTTGTGACCGCAAATTGTATATTGGCGGGCATACACGCCCGACATAATGGGGTATTCTAATATTTTTTTGTTAATTTTATTTTCTGAAACTTTCACATATTTGTATTATAAATCTTAAATTTTGAGTTCTGTTTTATTTAATTTAAGCGAGATTTTAATTTTTAAATATAAATTGAAGATTTAAATTTTACCGGATGTGACTTAACAGAAGCGGCGACATTTAAAAAAGGATATAGAAATATAGGACTTGTAAAGAGACAAAATGTAATAAAACGAACGCGAACAAGACAGTTTACCCGTCAATGGCAGAATATGTTTATATATAAAATTTGTAAGAAATTTCATCTCGTCAGTCACTCGTACGTCACAAACCACGTGGTATCTTTTTAACGCCAAAATAAATGACAAAAGAAAACTCATGTTAGGAAAAAAAATGATATTTTTAACATTATTCGGTTACTGTTTTCATAACCCACATTGTTATAACATTTTTTACCTTAAATTTTGCTCCATTAGAATACACCATTTCTAAAAATTGTCGATGATGTATGTATTATAATGTTCCCATATTATCAAATACCTATTTTACAATATTTAGTTTATTAGAATTAGTTAGCAATTTTGAACAAATTAAAGCCACTTTTTATAAAATACGAATTTTGTTTAATAATAATTCCGAATTCGCAATGAAATAGTAATTATTAAAAACGTTACTTCATATTTCTGATTCATTTATTTTTATTTAAATAAACACAATTTTGAATCCTGTCTGTCGTCTATAAATGGCCAATTAAATAATTTTTTCATTAAATAACTTCCGGTTTTATTTAAAATTATTTGGAATAATAATTATTAACTTTTCATATTTTTGACATATTCGTTATATGTATTGATATTAAAATTAAATACTTGAATTATTCCTCGTTTTTCAAGCTGGTTCCTGTGCAAGTTGTACTGCGCAATTTGGCCCCGCCCATTGAATTAATTACATCTGTTCAGCCTTCAACCTGTTCCACAAACGGAAATCAGTGTTTTTGATTTTACTAAGACTGTCGGTTACAGTCGACTTAAAAAAATTACTGCAATTTTTAAATTGAAGTTAGATATGTATAAAGTACTTATAGATAAGCTTACAATTTGGAGGACTTTTTTGCAACAGAAAAAATCTGTTGTGGCCAGCACAATACGTCTCGCGAATTCCATTTTGTTACATAATTAACGAACTTAACATTTCTTGTACACAAATAATTCAAAATATATCTATCCTTTCGTTCTATGAGGAATTTTGTCTTGCACTTCTAATATGTTCAAAATGCTTCATATTCATTGACGGTATTAGCGGTATAAGAATAAAAGGACATATGTAATATTAATATACCTACACCTATAATTTTAAATATTTAATTAATAGTACAGTAAGAAATATTAAATGTACCTATTCAGTAATGTCAGTAAACTGTTAATTTTTGACACTGACATTTTGCATTTATCTGTCAATTACTTACAAACATTTAACTATTTCAACTGGTTTCCATGGAGTTGTTTGGGAAGAAACATGCATTACAAGATTACAACAGATTATTCTATATTACTACATATTATCTCTTAATGAATAGAAGATATAATATTTTTTTTAAATGAATGAGATTGTGAATTTAATGATCTTTATTATTTTTAATAACAAATGTTCAAAAATAATATCTAGAATACACACACACAAAATGTCGATGAGCTCTGTAATAAAAAAACCTTATACACGGATCAGAATATTAGAATATATTGTCAAATACCTATTATGCAATATTTATATAATTAGATTTACAACAATTTTGTTTAAATAAAAACCATATTTTCATAAAGTACGATTTATTTATATCTTACGCACATGTGCCAATGAAGTCTGTATTAAAAAAGCCTTAAATTCACGGATCTGAGTATTATAATTCTCTAATACTGTCAAATACATATTAACAATATTGTATAAATCAATGCCATGTTTATAAAGTGCAATTTATTAACATCTTATGTGTATGTGCCAATGAACTCTATATTAAAAAAATGTGACCAGCACAATACCTTCCGTCAATCCTGTGTATTAGACACTGACATATTCTTCTTTAGCTTTTTCCATTCATTAGGGATCGCTATTTTCTTCTTCCACTCATTTCTATTTTGCGTGTCATTCTCATTCAGTTCCTTTTCTCTTTTATCTTATCCTAGTCTTCCTCTATTTCTTTAACCTTCTATTACTAAGCTATTCATTCTTCTTCCAATATATTCTTCATCTCTCCTCATGACATGTTCAAACCAATGTAATCGTCTCTTTTATCTGGCTAGAAACTTCTTACACTAGAGTTATTTCCCTTATTTTTTCATTCTTTACCGTATCTATCCGTGTCTTCCTCAACATCCTCATCTCTGCCACATTCATTTACTTTTCATTGATACTGACATCTGTCAATTTGAATTATTTGAATATATTAGCAGTTTCCATGGTTAGCTTAGCTGGCTGATTTATGAAATTTAATATAATTCTTTAACTCTATATCTATTGAATATGAAGTATAAAATGCAATCAAATCGTACATAGAGAATAATAAATTCTTTGTTATAATAACGTTAAATGATATGATACTTCCGGTTGACCAATTATAATCAAAATCTAAGCACGTCTGCATATGGATGTAAGGAAGATGAATACGATTTTTTTTTTTTTTAAATGAATTGTAGTATTGGAGTTATCGAATCCGAAAGAATCGTCACATACACATATCGTCGTAAAAATGGTAATATTGTATTATACGAACCCTAAAACGTGCTTATTCTTTAAATACTCATAATCGAATTGTTTTGACCAGACAATCCCTTTTTTACCTAAAGGTGACGAAAGGTAAAAATCCTTAAATTCACGGATCTGAGTATTAGTATGCACTAATATTGTCAAATACATATTATGCAATATTAAGTGTATTAGAATTAATCGAATCAAAACCATATGTTCATAAAGTCGGTTTTTATTCTCAGCGAAAATCAAACAAATATATAATACTTATATGTTTCAAAAGCTTCAAATCTGTTATAGTTCTAAAATATATAAATAAACAAATAATCACGAACAGTAACTCAAGCCCAACGCTTGAAAATTCACTATCACGTTCTCTCAGGGCTTATGTTTTTTACTCACGAAGGGTGACACGATTTAAAAGTCTTTATTAGACAAGGAAATCCGAACACTGATTTTTTTTTACTATGCACGTACGCTACGTTACTTATAAGTCATAATTTTATGTAGTCGGGGTATTTACAATGGGAAACATTACTTTTAATATCAAACAATTACCTCCATATATATTACAATTAAATTCTACATTTAAATCATCACAGTATCTTAATTTTTCACTTTACAGCCAAATTATTCGGAACATTTTAGTACTTTGCTAGATTTACATTTTGTTTTTTTTTTTCAAAAGAAAGAATAAACAATAAGAAGTACATTAAATTCTAATTGTAATTAAATTTTAATTCTAATTATGGTGTCGCATATCTCAGTGTACAGCGTGTCTGTTTACGAATGGCTAGGTATGAAGCGTCATAATGTTTATACATCGCCCTGTTCATTTCTTGTATCGTTCAGTTTCAGAACGTTCAAATCTTGACCATGATGTTAGCGCAGATTAACTTCGCGCGCTCACAATTTAAAAAGTAAACTTCGCTGTACAAATTTTAAAAAAATACTAGTATACCTACTCCAATTCAATAAATAATTTTCATGTACATTTGGTACTCCGTAGTGTACTTTTTAAATTGTGAGCACGCCAAGTTCATCTGCACCAACTTCATGGTCAAGATTTGAACGTTAGGAAACTGAACGAAACAAGAAATGAACGGGGCAATGTATGATGAACATTAGGATGTGTGTGTTTCCGGTACGGCTCTGTGGTTCCAGGTTCAAGCTTGACCGCTGCCGAAAATTATTTATAATATATAACTAGCACAAAATGACCCCTGTGGTGCGCCGTCCACACCAACTTTGGGTGCCCGTGCGGTGACCTCTGGTAGCCGCCCTACGGTTGGAATATATTATCTCATTACCGATATTTGCTTACTTGCAGAATTGACACACCCGGCAACGGGTAAAAGTTGTGAAAGTGACGATTTATTTATATACTTACTTATTTATATTAAAATCTATCCTATATGTGTACGTATAAAATTATTAATAATAACGGAATAATAAACAAAAAAAATGTATTAATTATTTTTTGTTCCATGAGTAGTTTATTACAATGTACAAGTTACTTAAAAAATTAATATGTAATAATTCAAATTGTCAAACTACTAATAACAACCTCCTCCCTAACAACAGCTGTGTTTACATTAGGTAGGTATGTTACATTTCCCTAGCGGCGGCAATATAAAAGGCGGCATGCAGTAGACCAACAATGCAAGTTTAACCTGTAAAATTAGGTTTATTGTTTCACTTTTCATTTATTTTATTTATTAATAGTTTATTTTATGGAATTTAAAGCTATAGGCGATAAAAAATAAGATCGTAGCGCCAAAGTGGCTTTAAAGGAACTAATGTCAACGGGATATTTTGACATTTACTAATTCCATTTATGCATTAAGTGTGTAATATTAAGAGATATTTTATATTTAAACGCAAATAATATGAACATAATAAATAACACTTGTGTTTATAGAACCAAGCAAATGTCACATGTATAAATTATTCCATCAACTATAGTTCTGTAAAGTATCACCAGATGTCATATTGCTTATTTCCCGTCACATATAGTCTATAGGCGACGGGAAATAAGCAATATGACATCTGGTGGTATTTTCGGAACTATAGTTGCCGGGATAAATAATACACGTGACATTTTTCTTGCTTGTATAAACACAAGTGTTATCTAGTATGTTTATAATATTTACGTTTACATATGTAATATCTCTTCATATTATACACTTAATGCATAAATACAATTAGTAAATGTCAAATTATCCCGTTAACATTAGTTCCACTTTGGCGCTGCGATCTTATTTTCCTTCGCCTATAGTTTTCAGAATTGAATACATTTTGTTGTTATTGCAATATCTACAGGATGGTGCGTTGGAAGACGTACTATATATGATTTTCATCGTGAAAATATGTTTTACGAATTGCAGGATCTCTGAAACGTATTCATTCATAAAAATCTCCATATGTGAAATTTCGCATGATTCCTATACCAGCTCCGTGATGCTGGCAAAACCATTATGGCACAACTCAATAAAATTAATTGAAATATTTTTTACTCATGAACAAAAAAGTATGGTTGATACAACTTCACTGTGAAGCTGGCACAACCCCATTGCAAAAAAAAAATCTGTTGTGGCCAGCACAATACTTCTCGCCATTTCCATTTTATGTTAAGTATTGTATTTAACATTTCTTGTACACACAAAACAATCTAATTTTTCGTAAAACGTGCTTATTCACTAAAATCTCGATATGCGGTTTTTAGCACGAATCTAATACCTCTCTTAACGAGAGATAAAAATTGGGATATTTAATGCACATTAATGAGTAATTTATTACGCCAAAATGAAAAATATTACTCTTACCAGTAGTAAAAAAAGTGGTTATCCTTTACCCGGAGTTTTAACAAAGTAATGAATTTACTTAATATACCACAGAGTTAATATTGATTTATTATAATTTGTTGACTTTTTATAAACAATTTTATATTTATAATAAGTTGTTCAAATATATTAACACTATAAAAATATAAATAAAAAATGTTTCAATTTTTATTTATAAGTTGATAGTAACATTAACAGCGATAATAATAAATAATTTCCTATTTCCAGATTAGGTATTCCGAGAATATCTCTTAACCCTCTGTTAAAATGACGTTTATGGAGAGTTTATTCTATAGAGTTGTCTTATTCCATGTTTATTATTATACATTTGTAGGTTAAGCTCGTAATAAACTATATCTGTTTTAAAAGGAGGATATTCAGTATTTAACCCCTATTTATAATTACCACAGTAAAAATATTTAATTTATATTTTTTTATTTAACAGAAACGATACTCGATACATATGTTTAATATCAAAGTCTAACGTCTAACGTAATTCAAGTTCCCAACCGGGGACCCAGAATTTTCAAGAGTCGGCGAGCGATAGCTCGGTTGCCGACATAGCCTTGTCCCAGAGTCCCTGGTGTACTACCGACGTAAAAAAATATTACAACCTTTCAATATATATTTCCACATGTTTATTGAAAATTAATAGGCTTTTGTTAAACAAATTATATGTTTCAGGTTATTAAAATATTAAAAATATGTGGCACATCTGATTTTGTGCATTTCGCTCTTATCTAAGTTCATTGCAAATTTGCCGAAAATTATAATAATCAGCTAATTATTAATATTCAATACTGATTTTCACATGTTTATTGAAACTAAATAGGTTATTGTTATACAAATTATTTGCTTTATGTAATTAAAATAGTGAAAACATTTACCATACATCTGATTTTGTGCATTTCGCTCCTTTTCTAAGTTAATTGCAAAGTTTCCAAAAATTATAACAAGCATCTAATGTTCAATACCGATTTTCACATGTTTATTGAAACTAAATACGTAATTGTTAAACAAATTATCTGTTTCATGTGATTAAAATAGTGAAAACATTTAACATACATCTGATTTCGTGTATTTCGTACTTTAACTTAGGTCACAGAAAACAGCAAGCTTGCTGCTTGTCTGTGCTTAGGTTAATTGAAAAGTTGTCGAAAATTATAATAATCAGCTAATTATTAATATTCAATACCGATTTTCACATGTTTATTGACACTAAATAGGTTATTGTTATACAAATTATTTGCTTTATGTAATTAAAATAGTGAAAACATTTACCATACATCTGATTTTGTGCATTTTGCTCCTTTTCTAAGTTAATTGCAAAGTTTTCAAAAATTATAACAAGCATCTAATGTTCAATACCGATTTTCACATGTTTATTGAAACTAAATAAGTAATTGTTAAACAAATTATCTGTATCATGTGATTAATATAGTGAAAACATTTAACATACGTCTGATTTCGTGTATTTCGTACTTTAACTTAGGTCACAGAAAACAACAAGCTTGCTGCTTGTCTGTGCTTAGGTTAATTGAAAAGTTGTCGAAAATTATAATAATCAGCTAATTATTAATGTTCATTACTGATTTTCATATGTTTATTGAAACTAAATAGTCCTATTGTTAAACAAATGATCTGTTTCATGTTATTAAAATAGTGAAAACATTTAACATACATCTCATTTCGTACATTGCAAATTATCCGAAAATTATAATACACAGCTAATTATTAATATTCTAATTTTAATCACATAATTTATGTGATATACTCTAAATTGTTTAAAAGTACTGTGAATAATAGGAAATATAACAAAGAAATATTTAATTTTAAGAAATTCTGATTATCTGCATATTATGTATTAAGATTACATGATTTCAACTTAATCGTTTCTTCGCGTAAACTATTTAGTCTTGTACTGAGCAGTCAACAATATTCTAAAGAATAATGTTACATTTACCTTCAATTAATTTTTAGGAAAATATTTTCGACATTCTTAAAAATAAATGAAAATACCCGTAGTCATTCTATTCTTATTGTCTCAATCTCTTTTCTATATTGTTTAAATAATGTAGAATATTATGAAAGAGAGAAAACTAAGAAAAATATGAAGATATATAACAATAGTGTTTTGTTAAATATTAAATAATAGACGTTTAGTAGTCAAATAGTAAATACGTGTATAAAAAAAGCATAGATGGAGGAAAATTCATCCGCCAAGACAGGTAAAAAAAGAAGTAATAACACGCTAGCAGTTTTTTTTAAATTGTTTTGTACATATGTAACTAATGCGTGTGTTACAAATAAAAGTTTTTATTAGATTAAATTATAACAAGTGAACAATAATGGGAAGAAGTAAACAAATATTTATTTGTTTAACTAGGCACAAAAATACCAGATTTACAGGAGAGGCTGCCGTTTCATTGCATTCAATCACGACATTCAATGCTGCCGAAGCTGTAAATCTGTGTTTTGTGCCGTGTTGAACACATTATTTTTTGCCGATTTTAGAATTAATATTAATTTAGTGATTATTTTTAACAACCATTTTGAAAGTTATCGCCATCAAATTATGTTGCCATGCGTTTGTTGAACGGTTGCTATGCGTTTGTTAAGCGGTTGCTATGTAAATAGCAACAATAGGCAGTAAAAATATGTTTACTCATCGGCAAAATATTATTACAAAATTATTTCTTGAAGCAGACAGATGTTATACGAAAATAACAGAAATTTGTTTTCTTAGACATTCTGTTATTTAAAAACAAATCTGTTGTGCCCAGTATACCTCTCGCCATTTTCTTTTATGTTGCATAGGGCGCGAGCAGATATGTGACTAAGCTGATATGGGGGCCGGTGTCAGAATGTACATATAATACAAATGGATTTGGAGAATCATAATGTTTTGAATGATGATTTTCCAAATCCATGTGTATTATTTTCTTCGACAAGTATTATTGACGACAAATAAACATCAGAATATTTTGAAATTTTGAACGAAAAATTATGACATATAACAGTGACATCTACGTAAAAAACTACTAGCCGTCATTCTGACACGGATCTTCATATCTGCTTGCCAAGCCCACAAATTCACATGACTATAAGTAACGAATTTAACATTTGTTGTACACACAAATAATTGAAATTGTATCTCTTCTTTTGTTCTATGAGAAATTTTGTCCTACTATTCTAATATGTTCAAAATTCTTCAAATTCATTGACAGTATTAGCGGTATTTCTTAAGAATATATGTAATATTAACATACCTATAATTTAAATACATATTTAATTAATAATACAATAATATATATTAAATGTACTCGTACGTCCCAGAAAAATCTTCCAGTAATGTTTTATTAAAAATGCAAATTTTTGACACTGACATTTTGCTTTTATCTGTCAATTACAAACATTTAAATATCTCAACTGTTTTTTGGGCAACGAGATTTATTACAACAGATTATTCTATATTATTATATACTATATCTCCAAACCTATACGAGATATAATATAAAAATTAAATGTTTCAGATTGAGAATTTAATTTAAACTTAAAGTGTGCACTTTTGTTATAGTGAACTTTCGTTTATAGTGCACTAAATTCTTAGACCTCTGTGAGATTCACTGTTAGCATATTCCACTATCCTATGTATGTGTAGGTAAGTACTTTACGATGTTGCAACTATTGCAAATCACTTGTTCACAGATTCAAAATACTTATTGCTTACTAATAAATAAAAATGTATTATATAGCAATAGCCTCAAAGTTAAACAACAATGTTACAATAATTTGAAATTTAAAATTGTGTATAGCTGCCGCGCGTTCAGTTCAAATGATCTGCGCATAGTAGCCAACTTGAAAACATCGACTACACTTTCTTTAGCTTGTGTGCTTCGTGGCTTGTAAGTGAAACTCCTTGCTCTTTATACCAATTTTTCATGTTGATGAAATCTTTACCTCGTTGTAACAATAGCATATAATAATTACTAATAAATAGGTTACAATTATTGTAAACATTAGGTTATAAGTCAGTAGTGAGTACGTTTACACCACACGTATTAAACATTTAGTCCGCATACCAAGTGACATAACAAGATGGCGACGAATGGTGTAAACACTCTGTACTAAACCTTTGGTACGCAATTGGTTCACATTTTTAGTACGTGCAAAGGGGGATGTACCAGACCTTACTCATGCACGGTGTAAACAGTAAGCGTACCAATGCGGTATTTCTGCCATTTATGACCACTTCTAATTTAATTAAATAATTGTTTACTAACATTTAGGGAAACTGTGAAAATTTAGTAATATTTACAAGTTTAATTCACGACTATTTTGCATTGTTAAGTCATTTTAGGTTAGGGTGGTTGTGACAGTTGAATCTACGCAAGCATGTGTAACGTACCAAAATATTTAGTTTCTTTATTTAGATACCGGTGTAAACATACCGTACTAAGATAAATTTTAGTATACACTTGGTCTGCGTATCAGTATAATACGCACGGTGTAAACGTAGTCATTGACCCAAATAGCAAATAGATCAAAAATTTAATATATATTTAGTCATTTTTCTTATTTTTTTGAATGATTGCAGAAAACATATTGTTTGCAAAACATGCGGAACCTGTATGTAAATTCCGAAACTCGCTGCCCTCGTTTTGGAGAAATTTTCTTCAGAATCTTACAAAAGTAAATTATATTACTTACACAAATATATACGAAGTGGTTGACAATGGATTGTAATCTGTCAAACGCACAATTAATACATCTGTTATATTTGATCCCCCATGTTAAAATTAACTAAGATTGGTAAAATATTTTTTTTTTTAGTTTGTAGTATTTATTCCTTAAGAATATTTTTTACCTGAGATTGATTAAAATGACCCTAAGTACTTAAGTAAACGGTTTTAAATCAGTCTAATTAATTATTTAAATAAAAAATCAGATGTGGCCAGCACATGATCCCAGCCAATTCCGTGTTTAAATTACCAATGAGCTTTAAATAAAGTAACACTTCCAGTTGATAAGAAATAAAATTTATATATCTGAATTTAAATCTAATGAAAACGTCAACATGCAAATAAAATTTTCTGATACTACCCTGGCTACACATTTCGTTTAGAATTAAATTTGTTCGGTGTGAACATGACTTCACAATCCACGATGAATCAACGTGAGATTGAATAAAAGCAACAAATGCATCACTGCAGTAAAGAACATTGCATATACTACATAGCGGGGACTTGAACCACCTCCGTTTATGCCTGGTCCTCAAAGTTATCGATATATGAACAATTTTATCCGTCCTCAAAGGGAACGTTAGCCATATATATATATATATATATATATATATATATATATATATATATATATATATATTTCAACACAACTGTAAGTAAGAATGATTCTCGGCTGCACAACGACCCCATCCCAGCCGCACCACGGTTACACCTAGTCCGTTTGTTAAACATTAACACTCTTTGTTATGCGCACAGTAAGACTTTGTACAAAAATTTGTTCATCTAGTATATATCCTTTATAATAAAAGATATTATCAATTAGCAAAATTATAGAACTATTGCAAAACAATAATTTATTGTTTTTTTTTTCTTTCAGGTATATCCATCGTATTTTATAAACGACATGAGATTCGTATTAAGAGTAGAAGACGAAATTTTGGAAGGAACTGTTCTTAAACAGGAAGGTGAAGTTTACTTTCGAGATCAACTTAGGAAAGTTCTCACTCGAACTGATTTCTGTCTCATGGAAGTGGACGGGAAATATATGGCAATATGGAAATTTGAAAGTAATTTCTATATATTTGACCCTAATGATCGTGATTACTTCGGTAAACGTACACTACCCGGTACTGGAATAAGTACGGTCTTAAAATTCATAGAATTCCATCGTATTGTCAAACACATCCAACATGTATTATGTCCTAATCAAGAAAAGAAGAAGTTCACTTTACATTTAATATACATTAAGAAGTATTACAAAGCAGACCTTATACCCCCGGAAGATATTACACAAGTTGGCATTATTGAATCCAAAAAAGAAAAGGAAGAGCCACCGAAAAGTTGTCTTGCTTCAAAATTAAAAAAATTGGATATAAACGTGAAGGTGGGACCAATTCCAGAACCACCCGATGCTGATAAAAAGAAAAAGAAAAAAGAGAAAGTACCTCCACCGATAGATTACGACGAATCTACTACTCCTTCCTACAGTGCTTTATTTGATGAAGAAAGACTACTAAAAGAACTCAAATGTTGTATACCTACAGAAAAACCTGAACCACCGCCAGTAACTTATTACAAAATAGTCATTCCTCAAAGAATGGGTATTCTAATAGGCTCTTGCCATCAGTTGAGCAATAAATGCACTCATTTTGAAGGCAAACAAGCGTTAGGAAACGCCATTGCAGCTGCTGGCATGCTACGAATATACAGATCTAAATATTGGTACCCGAAATTAATAGACGAAATATTGCTAACTGGTGAAACTATTTATATTGAATCCAGACAGAATTTTATGGGAGATCAAGAATTGACTCTGCAAAATGTTGTGGGAAAATTCAAGATAAATAAAAGAGAATTTAAGCACCGAATTGACGAGAACACAGTGATAGGACAAGTTATATCTGACAAGAATAGTGTTTTAGATTTGAAATCGGCCTTGAAAGAATTTTTTGCGGATAATGACGTGGGTAAGTGAAAGATACAACTTTGAAAGTTTATGATCAACTTGTTATTGAGGATTTTTATTACACTATTTATTTCTATTTTTTTATTATTGACGTATATATTTTTTAATAATAATTTTGTACAGTCATCAGTCATTATTTAAGCAGACCCGACGCTTTAAAATACGTTTTTCTTCAAGTGTACAATAATATTCATATTATGCTACTATACGCACACTATAGAAGATATTCATTTTATTCCTAGTACAACAATGTTGTTCATTTTTGTACTAGTAAAAAAATGTTAGCTTCTTAGTTCACCGCTGGCGGCAGCAGTCGTCACAACAACACAGACCATATTGAAAAATTGTTATTTGACAGTTGTATCGTTTGTGTTTTGTAGTGTACACAGCCAACTATGGCAGAAATTGCAAACGCTATAAATAAAACAATTCTAGAAAAATATTTTAAAAATCTCCAGTTTTCTTTGAAACACTTGAAGAAAAAATAGTATATGTTACTCGGAGCAGAACGCCCTTTTTGTGTTTTACCCAGCTTACTATTTCTGTATTAGGCAAGCAAGCCTTTTACCGACCTACAATACTTGAAATAATAAAGACATATTTGTGTACAAATATAATAAAAAAATCTTGAATATTCTTAAAGTTTTAAACACAATATTACAGAATTATTCTTCAGTATAAGCTTTTTTATTGTTTAAAAATTGTATATTATTTAATGAGCATATATGATGTAAGCTATATTACTCGAGGATGAAGTTTAGAATACAGTAGAGTCATAATATAGCCGTTTTATGCGAGGCAAATACTATACTTTATCTACAACTATCAATTTCACAGATTATAAATGTGTAATAAATGTATTTTGTGTGGTTATGTCACAGACTGCGTTGATGTCAAATGTACGATGATATTATATGTTAACATGAGTAACTGATTTCTTTATTAATAAGTTGAATTAAGAGTATATTTTAAATTTATTAATCAATATTTACCTTCAGATGTTTATAAATAGTTATTTACATAATTAGTTATAAAAAGAGTGATATTGTGCGATGAACATAATATTTGCGAGCGAAGTAAGTTTTGAAATTATTTGAGTCAAACAATATCACGTTTTCATAACGTATTATGTACAAAATTGTATCAAATTCAGTTAAAATAATTAAAAAATACACAAAATTCTTGATTTTTCTATGACAGCTCAAGATACAAATTTCAAAATCAATTTAGATCTTCCTTCTTATGTAGAGGAATTAAATGTGCGTCAATAATTCATAAATTGAAGAATTAAAGAAGTCATTATTGATATATTCTTGTTTCTGTTTTCAGTTTGTCAGTTGTGTAATATTATTTACGTAATTCAATTACGTACTAGCTACTTACGTCATTAGGCCGGTAGCTAAGCATTTATGGACAAACTAGTACATCACGGGTCGAGCCCGGTAGGGCGAGACATGTGAACTAGCAAGACCGTAAATGTAGCTACCTGCCGTGTGTCGTATAATTTTTTTCTGTATACTGAACAACTATTTTAAAAGCAAATTATTTAGAATAATTGTTATGTAAATAATCAAAAGCGCCGTGTTTGCCGTGTTGCGTTGTTAAGATAAAATTTGTTAAACGCATTTTTTATCTAATTTACAATTTACAAATTATGATATAGTTAATTTTGAAATACCCATCGGACGTCGTTAAGGTCGTTGCTATATACTATAGGCCTATACCGGACTCGTTGCTAAGAAGGTAGATAATTGTTTACTGCATTTTGTCTGTTATATTTTCTAATAGTTGTCGTATTGTGATGTATTCTTTCTTCAAAGTGCTTGTTTTATGTTTATATTTCTTATTTAGTTTTAAGTATTTGTTTAGTGATTGAAGTTCCATGTTCAGACCTTTGCACTATTTAAGGTTTTTTTTTTTTCGTGTAACAATTTATATTTTTCTTTATACCAAGGCTTGTTTTTCTTATGAGTTGGTTTATATTTTGTAACATTTATTTCCTTTAATAGCACAATTTTCTGAAATTTATCTTCTATTTCTGTTCTTAAGTCGTTATAAGAGAATGATATCTGGCTGAGACGTTTAATTTTTAAACACTTAAACCTTTGCTCCATTTCTTCCTTATATTTCCATTATTGGGTCCCATGCTAATTTGTTTTCCATTAAAATTTTGTTTCTTTTATCATAGGTACTTATTTTCTGTATGTAAAATTATAGTATTATCGACAATAAATTAACAGATTAGATCTCATAAAATTATTTCAGTGAGTATACAGAGCTGAAATATTTTCCCAGATTAGATCATTTATACTTTTGCCGGTTTTGCGTTTTGCTTAGATACAGTATGTTTGAAAAAGTGGACACACCCTTTTTTCTCGCTTATTATTGCAGATACACATATTGCTTATAGGTCATGATTTAATCAGTGCAATATTTGTGATAGCAATGTGTAAAAATTGTAATTGTAGAACTTCCGGTATAACTGGAAGTGACATCAACTTTGTAAAGTTAAATACAACCTATACTATTATTTAGAAATTTGGATTGCATTTTTTGACCTCTTTCCGACAATACTAAATTTATTAGTGTTAACGTTATTCATTTGTTGAAAATAATTATTTTCTTTTGCACGATTTTTATCGTTGAGATGTAATTTAATACTTATGTGAGAGAGCTATGACAGTAATAAAAGAACAGAATACGCAATGCTGTGCAAGGAATTGACAGACTCGAGCTTAATAATGTTATGAGTGAATTAAGAAGACGTACTTTAATGGCCAGTTGCACAGGTTATAGTTAAATTGTTAACCGTTGGTTAAATTGACAATATCGCATCGAAACGAAATGTCAAATGAGTTGCTAAATATTACTGTCAAAATATCGATACGCACTTTTTTTGGTAATCTGTAGTTAAGACTTTAACTATAAGCTGTGCAACTGTCTATAAATGTATTAATGTAAATGGGGGACATGTTGAATAAATATTTTGTTACTTGTAAATTTCTTATTTCATACTAACATTAAATTGAAAATAAATGAATTTATTAACATATCATGAAAACAATTACTGTCATAGCCCTCTCACATAAGTATTCCTTAAAGTATCGAAACGAAACATCAAATGAGTAATTGAATATTGCAGTCAAAATTTCGATTTGCATTTTTTGTTTAAGTTCTATTTTTCTGTAATTATTAAAGATATATATATATATATATATATATATATATATATATATATATATATATATATATATATGAAAACAATATTTTTTTTTGTTTTTAACCCCCTCCCCATTTGTGGCATAGAAAAGTCGACTCCTATAGATTGTTATGAGTATAACTGCCGCAGATGTCAATTTGAAATCCAAGCTCGTAGAGCAAGATTTTAAGACGTCTAAGGCATGTTATGATTCAAAACATCGGTAGTTTGTTCAATAGTTCATCAGTTTCAGTAAATGAAGTCATTATTAATAAATATATATTTTTTGAAATTCTCTCATTATGTTACTTTCAGAATGTTATGATAAACAGAACAATTTTTTTGACATACGTCAATATGACAAATACTTAAAATATCATCGTCCTCAGATAAAAATTGTGTAAGTCCGTTTTCTGTCGAAATTAAGATTTTAGTGCCATCTAATTGAGAATAATTATTGTAGTATCTATGACTCTACAAAATACTTTCCAATAAAATAGATAAAAAGCATTTTTTAATTAAAATTAAAAATGCCCAAGTCCACAAAATTTGACGATTTTAAATGTGATTTTAGCGTAAGGCGTAAGTCCACTTATTTATAAAAAAAATACCCTTTTATTTGTACAGGTTTATTTGTTGTCTAACGCCCGATATTTCAATCTCCTAATACATGTTCCTAACAACTATTCGATAAACAAATTTATTATCTAGATTTATTAGGAAGATGACAAATTTCGGTATTTATTAGCTACTAAAAATTTCTCTTAAATTTTTTAGCGAATAAACAATTTATAAGGTACCTAATAACTTGTTTGGAATGTAAATACGCAAAAAATGGTTGTTAGGTAAATAAAAATTTATTAGGAAGTTGTTATGAGATTGAAATACCAACCCTAAGCATGAATAATACAAAAAAACAGTCAAATTATTTTTATTTTTATGTAGTTTTTATGTTTTTGGACTTAGGCCATTTTCACGTGAGGTCGACGATATGTGCTTTATTCGTAATGTTTATTATTATAGAATAGATTTATTAGGAAGATGACAAATTTCGGTATTTCAATGTAAAGTTGCTAGGCAAATTGTTATTAGATAGTTTTTTAGAATCTAGTTGTAAAAAAATAGAATAAATTAAAATATGACATGACACTGACATTTTTGTGACATACAAGTAATTATAAGGTGTGTGTGGGTGTGTAAGTAATATCGGTAAAATATAAAAAGAAAAGGACAGAAAACTTTTCCACGGCTGAAGTTCGGTTATTAACTTATTTAGCATTAACATATGGTAATGTTATAGAAAATAAGACTACGAACGCCACAACGCGGAAAAATGAACAAGATATTTGGGACGTTATTACCAGCGAATTCAATGCACAATCTGGTACCGTTCACCGAGACAGCAAATCATTACGATTAAAATATATGTTCATTGTTAGCTTTAAAGATAAATACAAAAGAAACAGTAACTTTCGTTCATGGCGATACTTCTAAAACTAATGTTAATACTGATGGGGCTTCGGACTATTTTCAATCACCGATAGCACAGACAATATTTTGGAGACAACCATATATGAGATTGACAAAAACAGGTGAAATCTTTAATAAATTCATATTTATAAGAACAATAATTAACTATAAATATGTATTTTAGGATAGTACTTCTACAAGTACTCGTAATATTGACGATGAAACAGCTAGCGAACTAGTATGTAGTTTGTATTTTGAGAAATTATTCTTTAAATAATATAATAAATGATACAACCTTTTTTAGTTTAAATTCTGTATATTTATTTAAATAACGACTAAAAAAGGTTGTATCATTCTTATTTAAATATGTGTTCTGAAAGATTTTTTAATAATTTAATATAATAAATATTACAACAAAATTTAAATAATTAGAAATTTTCAAATTGGACAAAATGGACACCGCCTCAACTAAAAAGAAAAAAAATCAGCAGCCCTTGAAAAGCAAAAAATAAACTAAATTCAAAATATGACAAAATTGCTAATACCAGAAAAGACCTGTTAACATTGCAACTGGAAATGCTGCAAACACAGAAACAAAATAAAGAAGAACTTTTTAAAATACAAAAAGAAAAATTAGAAAAGGAATTTGAAATGAAAAAAAGAAAATGAAATTAGTTTGAAAAGTTTAGAAAACGAAGACAAAAGAAAATTAGAAGAACATTTATTGAAGAAACAGAAATTAAATTCAGAAATACAATATTTAAAATCAAAGTTATCAAATTAAATTATAATAGTGTATTAAAATACTTCATAATTTCGTTTCTAGTTTGTTCATTTTGATTATTTTGTTGTTAATAAAATTGTTCATTAAATCATTATTATCATCAAATTTATCTATTTCATTCCTATTGTTATCAATCACACGTTATCAATCACACACTTCAATAAAACACTCGGAGATATTCAGTAAACACCTTTATTCGACAACGGTTCACAAACGAATGCCCCCCGAATACCTTATTACCGTAATTAAATAAACCTTATACAACTAAATTACAATCACAATTCATTAAATATATTACATAGTCGATAACACTATGGACAATACTGAAAACCATCGTTTCCAGATTCCAAATGTTCCTCGTTCTTATTTGTGACTCACTATATAGTTGCTGAGCTGCATTTCTTGGCTCAATAAATAAAGTCAGTAAATAAGAACGCAAAGCCCTCATCGCCTAAAATTATTTCATTGCGTCGTTCTCCAGCCTCAAATCGCATTCGTAACCGGGAGTTATCAAAAATATTGCTATCATGGCTTGATCCAGGCCATCGTACGACTATAGCCGTGTTCCTTCGGGCTGTGCTTCGCAATCTAAATCATCAAAGTGATCATGATTAAGAAGAAGTACGTTATTTTGTTTCGTATTCGTTATCCCCACTTTCTCATTTTGTGATCACTAGACAACCTTCCCCTTTCTCTTCTGAATCATCCTTTTTCAGTGATCACACGGATTTATTTCAGAGCAAATTTAAAAATGGCTGAAAACAAATAGGTTTTCGAGCATAGAAATTTATCAAAGTGGAGTTTCTTGCATCAAAGGAAATATGATTTTCCTGCAAAAGCATATAATGACCCACCATACTTTTGAAAACAAAGAAAATAAAATATGTTACATAAAACATTTGTTTTATGTTACTAAGAACATTTTTTTTACTTCTATATGATTTATTTTTAATGTGTTGACTATAAACAATTGACATTAGATTATTTATAAAATAAAATAAATTGGTTTGCATGCCTGTATATGACATTTGACGTTAGATGGTGTTTATATTATTCAAGTTGTTTTCTTCATGTAATTTTTAAATCTTGATTCAAAAGGATCACGATTAAACTAATCAGGATTCACAAAATCACAATCACAGCCCGTAGGAACACGGCTTATATCGGTTATTTTACAATGAGCATTACAGAGACACTGTACATTTGAAGAGAAAAATTCTTTACGATTTCGAAAATTCTCAGCTTCTGCTCCTCCTATACGAAATATTTATATCATGTTAAACTTATATAGAATTTAAATATACTATTTAACACTATCATATCCGGTGATTGTATTTTTGTCTATACAATCTAACGCACCAATAGCTCTTGGAAATCTTGCAATTGAATAAAAGCCTTCTTTTGTAGCAGCTATTTCATTGCCTGTTTGTGGTAAACGTATATAACGATCTCTTAAATTTGTTAGTGCTCTAGTAACTTTTTACCTCTCGCTAAGAGAGGTATTGGAATTATGCTAAAAATCGCATATCCAGATTTTAGTGAATAAGCACGTTTTAACATTTTTACGATGATGTCTGTGTGTGTGTGTGTTTGTGAATATATGTGTGTGTGAGGTTATTGGAGGTACAATTTCTCAAATTCTACAGGGTGGGGCAGAAAAACCTATCCGATTTCAAATCCCTTTTTCTCAAAAGAGGGAGCAGGTAGAGTAGTGGGGTAAAAACCGTTAGAAAGCCGGTTTTATGCCATTTGTCAGTAGTCAACATGCCTTGGTCTGGTGAACATCGTGCTTTTGTTATTGAGCGGTTTATCGAATGCGGCGGTTCGATAATTGCTACACAACGTGCTTTTCGAATTCATTTCGGACTCGGGCGTCATGATCCTGTTCCACATCACGCTACGATTAAAGTGTGGGTGTCAAATTTTAGACAGACGAGTTCAGCATTGAAAAAGAAGTCGCCTGGACGTCCCAGGACAGCAACAGGACCTGAAAACGTGGCCAATGTGAGAGCCGCGATTGAACGTTCCCCGCGTCGTTCGGCGCGAAAACATTCGCTCGCTTTGGCGATTTCCAACCGCAGTATTCGGCGCATTTTGCACCGGGACCTCAAAATGCATCCCTACAAAATGCTTGTTGCACAGGAATTAAGTGAAAGGGATTTTGAAACCCGTACGAACCTGTGTCGCGATCTCCGAGAACTCCCAAACGACGATGTTGTGCTCTTCACGGACGAAGCCCATTTTCACCTTTGTGGTGCCGTTAACAGGCAGAATTTTCGATATTGGAGTGACGAAAATCCTCGAGAAATCCATCAGGAACCCCTCCATAGCCCAAAAGTGACTGTGTGGTGTGCTCTTTCCCGCCTAGGCGTCTGGGGGCCTTACTTTTTTGAAGAAAATGGGCAAACCGTAACGGTCAACAGCGAGCGCTATTGTTTCATGCTGGAAAATTTTCTTAGACCCAAAATGGAAGAAAATGGCGTGGAAAATGTGTGGTTTCAACAGGATGGGGCAACCGCCCACACATCGCGACGATCAATGGACATTCTCAGGGAACTGTTTCCCGGTCGCCTCATTTCCCTGAGAGGTGATCTTGGCTGGCCGCCGCGCTCACTGGATCTCACTCCATGTGACTTCTTCCTTTGGGGTTACCTCAAATCGAAGGTTTACCAGCATCGACCAAGGACCCTTCTTGCTTTACGAAGGGAAATTGCTCGGGCAATTGAAGAAATTCCTGTGGAAATGACGGTGAAAGTCATGGAAAGCTACCGCGAGCGCCTAAATCAGTGTATCCGCTCCCAAGGACGACATTTGAGTGATGTGCTTTTCAAAACTTAAATTTAAAAATGGCATAAAATTTGCGATATGTTAATAAAATATTTTTTTTGACAAGTTGAGTGGTTTTAATTTTATAACGTTTTGAAATCGGATAGGTTTTTCTGCCCCACCCTGTATAAGACTGAAGACCTGTATAACTACAGATTCCTCAATATAACAGTAATGGGATGTGTTGAATTGATTCTGGTAACAGTTGGACAGCCGGATGTAGTAGTATTTTAACAAAAATCTTCTAAATATAATTTTCGAATATTTATATTATTACACATATTAAAATACAAAATTCTCTATCCAACGCATTTAATTTTTTTATTATACCTTCTATATTCTATAGATTAAGGGCCAGTATTTCAATCTCCTAACAACTACCTAATAAATTTTTATTTACCTAACAACCATTTTTTTGCGTATTTCAATGTCCAAACAAGTTATTAGGTATCTTATAAATTGTTTATTCGCTATCAAATTTGAGAGGAACTTGCAGTAGATAATAAATTTGTTAGCTACCTAATAAAATTTAAATCTGAAATAAAAAATATAGTAAAATGGAAATGTATTGATGAAATTTATTATAGTTGAAGAGGGAAAATTTGAAATCATTGATAATATTAATACGGAAAATTTATACTGTACGAAACAGACCTAATAATTTAAATTTGGACGAATTTTTTCAAAGGCTTCGGATTTTAAAACCTAGCTTAGAATATATTTTAAAATTAATAACATGTAAATATGTAAATATAAATAAATATGTAATAATGGCATACATACGGAGGGATAGCACAGTGGTAGAGTGCTAGCCTCTGGGCTCAGAGGTCGTGGGTTTGAATCCGGGTCAGGTCGAATTTTTCTCGACTGATCTTGATCGGTATCTACTCCCGTTACTTTTCCAATTAATACAATTAACTTGGCAATCACTAAGCTATCTGGCACCGGCTGGTGGTTGTAACAAGGGCTTGCTCGGGTGGGCAACACACGTGACATCTACGCAAGGAACTTCGTGGCAATTGTAAAAAAATTAAATAGATGTTGTGTGTGAGACCACCCTAGGGATATAACCTGTAAGGGTTGAAAATCCTGAAACAATATACAATACAATACAATACAATGGCATACACCATTGCTGGATGTGTCAATCTGCTTTGTACACAGATTTTGGTAAATGTTATGTGTAATTATGATAACGTGAGCGTGCCATGTGGGTGTTTACCGAGCGTCATCTCACGAGCACTCATGGATGAGTAGAGAGTGCACCACGGGGGTCACTTTTGTGCCATTTAAAATGATAAATAATATTGGCGTCTGTCGGGATCGAACGCGAGTCTCCAGATTCCCGACCAGTCATTCAGGCATATTATGTACGTGTAATTATATAAAATATCTTTTTGGAGATTTTTGGGTTGTACATAAATCCACAGCAAGAAAAATTATCAAGAAATTCTCTTTAAATGTACAATGTCTCTGCAATGCTGATTACAAAATTACAGATATGGTCGTACGATGGACAGTATCGAACCATGATAGTAATATTTTTGAAAATTCCGGGTAACGAATGAGGTTTGGGTCTGATTTTTTGTGTGTACAAGAAATGATAAATACAATACTTTTATATACCACAATGGAAAGGGTGCGAGAGGTATTGTGACGGCCAAAACAATTTTTTTAATAATTTTTCCTGCTTGGATTTATGTATACCCCCAAAATCTCCAATAGTAATATAAAAACTTCCAATAGCATAAAATCGAAAGACATGAATTTCTAAAATGACAAAATTGAAAAATCATGGTTTGTAAAAGTACCACAACTTAAAATTACCTATTTGTGGGATATTTTATATAATTTTCTATTCTAAAATATACTCTACGCTAGGTTTTGATAGCCCGAATCTTTGAACAAATTCTCCATTGGTCCAAATATTTAAATTATCAGGTCTTTGTCGTATAGTATATATTTTCCATAAGAGATTAATATTTTCAATAATTTCAAGTTCTTCCTTTTCCAATATATAATCAATTTCATCAAAATACATTTCCATCTTACAATATTTTTTATTTCAAATTTAAATGTGATGACAACTGGCAATGGCACTCGTTTTATAAGGTAGATAACAAATTTATTAGCTACTACAAATTTCTCTTAAATTTGTTAGCGAATAAACAATTTATAAGGTACCTAATAACTTGTTTGGACATTGAAATACGCAAAAAATGGTTGTTAGGTAAATAAAAATTTATTAGGAAGTTGTTATGAGATTGAAATACCAACCCTAAGCATGAATAATACAAAAAAAAACATAGTCAAATTATTTTTATTTTTATGTAGTTTTTATGTTTTTGAACTTAGGCCATTTTCACGTGAGGTCGACGATATGTGCTTTATTCCTTATATTTATTATTATAGAATAATGTAAACCGTGTTATCTGCATATATTAATGAAGAGCATTATACTTTCATTTTATTTTTATTTTATATTATAGACTGTTGTTGACATGTCAGTATGGTAATAATACACTTGTCCAAGAAATTAACACACCACATATTAATATTAAAATATCTCGATAATTGTAATTAATTTTTCAAGCACAATTTTATCTTGAACGGACGTTTTATAACTTGAGCGATGGTCGACTATAGAATGGATAAGGGTCCAGGGAGAATAATCGAACCAGCAGTTTACTGATGAAAGTTTTAATTTAGTACGTGGATTATTACATAAGATTTTTTGATAATTTTATTTTATTTATTATTATACCACGTGAAATAAATAATAAATAAAATTTGCCCCAAAATAAATGTGATTTAGCAACAGTATTGGTGGAAGAAGATTGGAGCTATCGAAGAATAGGAGACATACCAAAAGACCTGAACAAGGTCGAAATCGTGCAACAACCCTGGTCCAAAATTATTTTCTAAGGTTTCTGCCTTAACAGAACGGTTTGTATTAGCTAGAACCTTGCAGTCTCGGCTTCTGGAAGTAGACGATGTTCAGTTATTACTGAACTCTGGGAATCTGATTTGACATTCCGTATTCCTGCTCGAGGTCCGGCCTTAACCGTAGATCATCGTAGTACCGTGGAGCCCGATTAAATTTTGTTAGACAACACCTGAATTAGTTAGAAGCCGATTGGGAATAAGTTGTCTTTATACAGTAAAATTTTTGAAAGATGTCCGATCAAGGTTATCTACGAATTGTATGAATTCAGATTTTTGCTCCGCCCATTCTGACAAATTCAGTAGTGTCGTTTGCTTAGTTTTCATAACATAAGATACTACTGTTATTTTATTATAAAAATATATGTTACAATAAAAGCATTCAAAATTCAAAAATAATTCAACTGGTACGGTTATTAGCAAATATAAAACCAAATATGTGAAAAATAAGATACTGACACAATTTCACTCTCAGTGATACTGGCAGAAAATAACCTTATTCGTACGGTTATGAATCAAGGTAATGTATCTGAATTAATAAATAAACTTACGTTACATCGAAAGTATTAGCCATAACGAGCATCGTTTTAAAGTGGAATGTCAACTTAGTCGAAGCAATAGAATTTTTGAAAGACAAGCGTGTTATTTCCATCTTTATCGTACACGCTTATAGCCTTTGCAAAGGAAAGAGATGTATGTATGCCAATTTGTTAATTCGTTCATGATACAGATAACCTTGATCGGACATCTTTAAAAAAAATACTGTTGATAAATATAGATTTTGTCTGTACAATTGCGACAGACGTGTAAGAGTATACTGACACCCAGATGAGCGATTTGCTCAATGCAATACCAATTTATTTACTGAAGGGTTAATCATGGTCAAGGGTGCAATTTCTTTGAGAGGTCACACGGAGTTAGTGGTACTAAACAATGGAAATCTTAATGCTTAACGCTATATAGTAGACATTATAGAACTTTTTGATAATGTAAGGTAATACCCGACTTTACAGTGCTCGAAGTCCATATCTCATCCTAATTGAAAATATCTAGAATATAAATGGAGGAATTGGAGCACCGACTTGTGGAATTATAGAACAGTCTAGATGAATGATATACGGTCACTTATGAATGAAGTATTGATAGTCGATGTCAGACTGTAATCCAAAATAGATAGAACTAGGCATAATTAATTTGTTTTTTTTTAATAATTATTTATTCAAAAACTTTTAGTGTTTTGTTTTTTCTTTAATTTCATTAATTTTTAAGCTTTATGTATTAAGATTGTGACCTAAAATTATTGAAATATGTTGTTAAATGTTTACGAATAAATATAACATGTTATATTGGGTCCGTGAAGTTAGCGACCACTTTTAAGCACAAACAATGAAACATATACCAAAGGTGTGTGATTCGTTTGTGCCTGTTTGTGATCTACAAATAAAACCAGCGACCCCTATGATTAAAAAGTTATAAACAAATTAAAAGTGGTCGCTGACTTCACGCCCAGCGACCACATGTGAAGCACAAATGTCGATTTATATGTCAAACGTTTGTGCTTCGTTTGTGCTTTCAGAATATATGATTGAAAATACAGCGACCCCAATAATACAAAAAATATGAACAAATTAATAGTGGTCGCTGACTTCACGCCCAGCGACCACATATGAAGCACAAACGTCGTTTTATATGTCAAACGTTTGTGCTTCGTTTGTGCTTTCAGAATATATGATTGAAAATACAGCGACCCCAATAATACAAATAATATGAACAAATTAAAAGTGGTCGCTGACTTCACGCCCAGCGACCACATATGAAGCACAAACGTCGTTTTATATGTCAAACGTTTGTGCTTCGTTTGTGTTCTGAATATATTATTAAAAATACAGCGACCCCAATAATACAAAAAATATGAACAAATTAAAAGTGGTCGCTGACTTCACGCCCAGCGACCACATATTATGAAGCACAAACGTCGATTTATATGTCAAACGTTTGTGCATCGTTTGTGCTTTCAGAATATATGATTGAAAATACAGCGACCCCAATAATACAAAAAATATGAACAAATTAGAAATGGTCGCTGACTCCAATTATACAAATAAAAAATAACACAGGCCCCCACCATACATTTAGAAAGTAATAAATTGCTAATATAAATTAAAATGTGAGTCATCGTAATCGCAATACAACAAATAATATTAAAAATTTAAGTAAAATCTAAAAGACTGTAGAATGAAATTCAAATATAAAAATCTGCTGTGGCCAGCACAATACCTTCCGTCAATCCTGTGTATTATGTTTAAATTTTACACATAAATTTTCTTGCAAAAGATTCTAAATTTCCAGTAAAATTCCATAAACAAACTATGCAAATTGCACTTGACACTGACATTTTCTTCTTCTTAAGCTTTTCCTATTCGTTAGGGGTCGCTATTTTTTATTTTCTTATTCTTCCACTCATTTCTATTTTGCGTGTAGTTCTCATTCAGTTCCTTTTCTCTCAAGGCTTCCGGAATACAGTCCTTCCATCTTATCTTTGGTCTTCCTCTATTTCTTCAACCTTCTATTACTGAGCTATTCTTTTTTCTTCCAATATATTCTTCATCTCTCCTCAAGACATATTCAAACCAAAGGAATCGTCTCTCTTGTATATTTCTAGAAACTTCTAACACCAGAGTTATTGCCCTTATTCTTTTATTTCTTATCGAATCTTCCCCAACATCTATCTCAACATCCTCATCTCTGCCACATTCATTTACTTTTCATTGATACTGACATCTGTCTATTTGAATTATCCGAATATATTAGCAGTTTCCATGTTTAGCATAGCTGGCTGATTTGTAAAATTTAATATCTTTATAAATCTTTAACTCTATGTTCATTGAATAAAAAGTATAAAATGCAATCAAATCAAAGAAAAAGTATAAAAGAAGAACAGTTGTAAACTTTATTGACAAATGGCAGCTATTTTTTGTTTCCTACTTTAAAAACCTGTACTCTCTTGTTTGTAGGACTACCTTAGAACCATATCTAATGCCTCAACTCTAACTCAGTCACGGAAATACTCGGAATTGTAGAATAGAGCACATAGTATACCATGCGTTTGTTTTTGTTTAATAAATTGGTGGAAGAAGTACACATTTGCAACTCTGGTAATATTTGGCGACATGCGCAAAAATTATATTTCCTGAAATAAATTCGATATATAATAAGAATACATAAAAAAATAACCAAATCATCAATAGAGTTAATATGAGGATAAGGTAGATAATAAAAATAAAAAATCTGATGTGGCCAGCACAATACCTTCCGTCAATCCTGTGTATTATGTACAAATTCAAAATAATGTTACTGCACGCGCCCATACATAAATTGTCTTGCAAAAGATCCTATATTTCCAGTAAAGTTATTTCATTAACAAACTATGCAAATTGCACTTGACACTGACATTTTCTTCTTCTTCTTTAGTTTTTCCCATTCGTTAGGGGGTCGCCATTTTTTATTTTCTTCTGCCACTCATTTTTGTTTTGCGTGTCTTGCACTAGAGTTACTTGCCTTATTCTTTCATTGATTTACATTTTATTGATACTGACATCTGTCAATTTGAATTACCTGAAAATATTAGCAGTTTCCATAGTTAAGTTAGCATAGCTGGCTGAATTATGAAATTTATGTGAAATTTATTATTTGTATGCTTCTTTAACTCTATATCTGTTGAATAACAAATATAAAATGCAATCAATCGTATAGATAATAATATATTCTTTAAGTTATAATAACATTTAACTGATTTTTTCAAGAAAAACTGTTAAAATCTTCAAATGAGGGTACTTCCGGCCGACCAATTATAACCAAAGTCTAAACAGGTCTGCATATGGTTGTAAGGAAGAGGAATACGCAAGAATTGTAATTTTTGGAATTCTAGTATTGGAGATATCGTCCACGAAAAAGCGGTCACATACACACACATACACACACACACACGCACTTACGAACACACACACACACATACAGACTTCATCGTAAAAATAGTAAAATCGTATTGTAAAGACCCTAAAACGTGCTTATTCAATGAAAACTCACCACCGAATTTTTTGACCAAAGACAATACCTTCCTTACCTAGAGGTGACGGAAGGTAAAAATCTGTTGTGGCCAACAGATTATATATATATATATATATATATATTACAATTTTTAAAAGTTATAAACCTTTAACATCGACAGTTCTTCGAAACCGTTAGTCGACCATTATCTCGCAAAATAAGTATTTAAATAAAATGAAATATTCTCTATAATTTTATTTAATTCCGTAAAAAAATCCATTATGCAGGGTGTTTATTAAACATACGGCAAAAATTCAAGGGGTTATTCCCTGGACTGTTCTAAGAATATTTTGTCCTTTGATGATATTTGAAAGCCGCTTTATTTCGAAGATACAGGGCAAAAAAATTTTTCGACAATAACAACATTTAATACCAAAAATTATATGTAAAGTTTCTTAATCTACAAGAACTGTTGAAAATGACTATCTCCAGCTACGATGCAAGAATCCAATCTTCTTCTCATTGATTGCTGAACTCTTTCAAAAACACTAGGGTCGTTTCTTATGGAGTTACAATTATCCGATGTCTTAAATCTTCCAAATTCGTCAATGGAGTAGAATAAACTAATGACTTTAGATGGCCCCATAGGAAAAAATCCAGGTGGTTTAAGTCCGGGGATCGAGCAGGTCATAAGTGAGGTCCACCTCGACCAATCCAGCGATCTCCGTATGTTACTGTTAAAAAATCACGAGCAACCACACTAAAATGCGCTGGTGCACAATCCTGCATAAACCACATTGCATTTCTTGTTGCCAATGGTACATCCTCCAGAAACTGAGGTAGAGTATGTTCCAAAAAGTCTCAACAAATTTGATACATAACTTGCCTGCTGTTACTGGATTAATAATTTGAAAAATATCAAAATTGGTTTTGTCGAATTTTTTTTTCGCCCTGTATCTTCGAAACAAAGCGGCTTTTCAAAAATCATCACAGGACAAATTCTTAAACTAGTCCAGGGAATAACCTCTTGAATTTTTGCCGTATGTTTAATAAACACCCTGTATACGGTGACAATTTCAAATGGAAACTCTCATTTTTATTGCAAATTGAGATATAACGGTCGAAAAGAAGTAACTTATAACTGAAACTTTTTTTTTTCGTAAGTATATTTATGTTCGTCGTAAAGTATGGATACGTTACAGATTAAGTTCAGTCGAAACATGTTTATGCCTGTCTGGTTCCTTAGTTCATACAGACATCGTAAAAATGGTAAAATCATATTATATGGACCCTAAAACGTGCTTATTCTCTAAAAACTCATCATTAATTTTTTTGACCAAATGCAATATCTTCCTTACCTAAAGGTGATGGAAGATAAAAATCAACTCGGAGAATATGAGTTTACAAGTAGAAGAAAACTCTGGATTAATAAGTTAGAAATTAAGGAGAAAATTAATCCTTACATGTTTGTTCCCTTCATTTTGTTGAAGATGACTTTTTCAAAGTGACAAAATAAGTCTAATATTGCATACCTAATTCGTAAATTCATTTCATTAAGTATTACATATGAAAAATAATTTATAAATATAGCTATCAAAAACTATACAACGTATTTCAGTTATTTTGTTTGTAATAATAAACATTAACTTATTGTATAGGTAATAGGGTATTTCACATAAATCAAATTTTACAATATTAATTGAAAATTAGATGCCACAAGAGCACAAGTAACAAAAAATGAATTCTGTATTGAAAATTATGTTTCTAATAAATTTTAATTACAATTAAAGTTTGCATCGTTTTGAAACAGTCTGTGTAATCGCTACATATGAAAAAATTCCAGTAGAAGGCGTAACTACAACAATGTTTGTACAAGGATTAAACATTTTAAATCTTCACAATTATAATGACATTCCAATGTAATCTCCTAACACGAAAAACTGGACATGTGAACTAGGGAACCAGACAGGCATAAACATTTTTCGACTGAACTTAATCTGTAACGTATCCATACTTTACGACGAACATTATAATATACTTACGAGCATTATATTTCAATTTGCAATAAAGAGTTTCCATTTGAAATTGTCACCGAAGTTAAAGGTTTATAACTTTTAAAAATTACAATATATATACAAAAAAATATTTGAAGTAAAATTTCGGATTTTCAACTGTAAAATATGTAATAAAAGATGGTTCCTATTCAAAATTTTAAAGTTGTCCCCCTTTTCCCCAATTAGTGGATGGTTGAAACAGATGTTTTAACGAAACTTTTAAAAATTTAAAATATATTGTAAATACTGTTTTATTTAAATTTTAATATTTTACATAAGTAAAATAATATATTTAACATGTTTCCTGAAAATGAGCTCAATATATATAACCGTGGTATTCATTTGCGCTCATTTTTATATTTGAATTTCATTCTACAGTCTTTTAGATTTTACTTAAATTTTTAATATTATTTGTTGTATTGCGATTACGATGACTCACATTTTAATTTATATTAGCAATTTATTACTTTCTAAATGTGTGGTGGGGGCCTTTGTTATTTTTACCTTCCGTCACCTATAGTAAGGAAGGTATTGTCTTTGGTCAAAAAATTCGGTGGTGAGTTTTCATTGAATAAGCACGTTTTAGGGTCTTTACAATACGATTTTACTATTTTTACGATGATGTCTGTATGTGTGTGTGTGTGTTCGTATGTGCGTGTGTGTGTGTGTGTGTGTGTGTATGTGTGTATGTGTGTGTGTGTGTATGTGACTGTTTTTTCCTGCACGATATCTCCAGTACTAGAATTCCAAAAATTACAATTCTTGCGTATTTCTCTTCCTTACAACCATATGCAGAGTTGATTAGATTTTGGTTATAATTGGTCAACCGGAAGTGTCCTCATTTGAAGATTTTAACAGTTTTTCTTGAAAAAATCAGTTAAATGTTATTATAACTTAAATAATATATTATTGTCTATACGATTTGATTGCATTTTATATTTGATATTCAACAGATATAGAGTTAAAGAAGAATAAAGATAATAAATTTGATATAAATTTCATAATTCAGCCAGCTATGCTAACTTAACCATGGAAACTGCTAATTCAAATTGACTGATGTCAGTATCAATAAAATGTAAATCAATGAAAGAAAAAGGGAAGTAACTCTAGTGTTAGAAGTTTCTAGATATAAGAGAGACGATGATTACATTGGTTTGAACATGTTATGAGGAGAGATGAATATATTAATAGAAGGTGGAAGAAACATAGGAAGACCAAATATAAGATGAAAAGGCTGTATTGTAGAAGACTTGAGAGAAAAGAAACTGAATGAGGACGACACGCAAAGCAAAAATAAGTGGAAGAAGAAAATAAAAAATAGCGACCCCCTAACGAATGGGAAAAACTAAAGAAGAAGAAGAAGATATCAGTGTCATGTGCAATTTGCATAGTTTGTTAATGAAATAACTTTACTGGAAATATAGGATCTTTTGCAAGAATATTTATGTATGGGGCGCGTGCAGTATCATGACTTTGACCGTGTCAAAATGACAGCAATTAATTATGTCCATAACTGGCAAGTGTTACAATTTTTCAATCAAAATTTCATAATTTTCTTATTTTATGTGGTTTGCTTGTTATCAGGAGTATGGAATTCAGTTGTCGAGAAAAGGAATCACATAATACCAAAAATTTATAATCTTTTGCAAGAAAATTTATGTATGGAATTTGTACATAATACACAGGATTGACGGAAGGTATTGTGCTGGCCACATCAGATTTTTTATTTGTATAATTGGAGTCAGCGACCATTTCTAATTTGTTCATATTTTTTGTATTATTGGGGTCGCTGTATTTTCAATCATATATTCTGAAAGCACAAACGATGCACAAACGTTTGACATATAAATCGACGTTTGTGCTTCATAATATGTGGTCGCTGGGCGTGAAGTCAGCGACCACTTTTAATTTGTTCATATTTTTTGTATTATTGGGGTCGCTGTATTTTTAATAATATATTCAGAAAGCACAAACGAAGCACAAACGTTTGACATATAAAACGACGTTTGTGCTTCATATGTGGTCGCTGGGCGTGAAGTCAGCGACCACTTTTAATTTGTTCATATTTTTTGTATTATTGGGGTCGCTGTATTTTCAATCATATATTCTGAAAGCACAAACGAAGCACAAACGTTTGACACATAAATCGTCATTTGTGCTTCACATGTGGTCGCTGGGCGTGAAGTCACCGACCACTTTTAATTTGTTTATAACTTTTTAATCGTAGGGGTCGCTGGTTTTATTTGTAGATCACAAACAGGCACAAACGAATCACAAACCTTTGGTATATGTTTCATTGTTTGTGCTTAAGAGTGGTCGCTAACTTCACGGACCCTGTTATATTTGTCATATATTAAAAGTTTTATTGTTTTTTTAAATGATGCGTTAATTTCTTGAAGCAGTGTATTACCGTATAGATACAGTTATTAGTTAGTTACCAGCAGAGCTGGGCAGTAATTAATTACTTTTGGTAATTAATTACTAATTAAATTACTTGCTCCCAAATTGTAATTTGTAATTACTTACTTTGTAAAAAAAGTAATTGTACTCAATTACTTTTGAAATTTTGGTTTTTCAAATATTAAATACTATTTTGAACCAACAAGTAAGGGAATCCCCGGGATTCGGGCGTAGCGCAGTTTATCTATGTTGTGGGTGTAACAGCAGGTCACAAATGCAACTTGTCATGCGCGTTGGGACGTACGTCGTACTTTGGACTTTTACTTGTTATAATTTATTATTTTTTCTGAATCCTAATAGTAATAATATACTTTTCAAAGAATTTGCAATGTCTTCATATAGGGCTTCATATAAATCAGTATAAAGTATTTTTAATAACCATATATACATATATACAGGATGAGTCTGCGAAGATGCCCACACTTCCAACATATTTATTACAAGTAATCTCCATTTTTTTCATATTTTTGATATACAAGCATTTACCTCGTTGAAAAGAGAAAAAATGTTGGTTTCTATTGTAGTAAAATAAGTATAGGTTGCTATTTAAAAATAAAAGTTGATAGTTGTAAACGTGACTTTATAAAAAATATCTACATCTGCCATCAAATAGTATATTTAAATAAAAAATAAAACTTTTATATGAGTACTTTTTTTTCTATTACTTACTACAGGCGGGGGGGGGGGATCTGGGCATCCTCCCAAACTCAGCCTGTATATAGGTAACTTGTGTTACGGAAATTCCAAATCACTTTAAAACATTTGCATCCCCATCCATCTACCTGGGAGTGAGGCAGGTTTTCCTATCCTAAAGAGATATTGGTGCATCGAACTTTTAAAAAGGAAGAATTGTTCAACCTTCGAGTTGCATATAACTTCAATCCAAAAAGGTAGCTACGACTACGTCAAAATTGTACAGAGTCGGCAATTCTTTATAAATTTGTTTTATTACTCTTATTATTTTTATTTATGTTGTATTTCATATTAAATAGTGCAGTATTATTTTGGTTTTTTTTTATTATTAATGTAAGGTGAAAGATTTTTTTAATAAAGTAATTGAAAAATTAGAAAACTGTACAAAGTACAAATGCGACACTAGGTGAACTGCTCTAAATAATATTTAAATTACACTTGGCAAAGTTCACAAAATTTCAGTCTCTGAATCAACCTCTCAGTCATTTATCAGAGACTGGCCCATTCAACCAGAACCACAGACGCGTTTCGCTATTTTTGCAGCTCATCAGTACACCACACTGATGAGCTGCAAAAACAGCGAAACGCGTCTGTGGTTCTGGTTGAGTGGGCCAGTCTCTGATAAATGACCGAGAGGTTGATTCAGAGACTGAAATTTTGTGAACTTTGCCAAGTGTAATTTAAATATTAATTGAAAAATTATTAATGCTAATGCTAAAGGTAAATGCTTAAGGTTACAACTTAATAAACCAGTCATAACGCTCTTACCCACTAAGCCATTGGCTGTTCTAATCTTAATTATTGAAATAAGGAGCCTTTGACTGCCAGATATCTCTAATCAACTGAGGATATTTTTATTCGTCACGTTATGTTACCTGTGAGATTATACTACCACTGTATCATTTAAACATTTTATAATACTTCATAATTTCTAGGTTCTATCGTCCCTGTTTTTAATATTAACAGTTAACCGTCATGTGTTTAAACGAAATAAATTATGAAAAATAATAATTTCATAATCAACTTAATTCTCCATTTTCTCTTCCTTGTTAGGAATAATCCGCGGCCCGCTCATCATATGCGTATGGCTGGAAGAAGGCAAGTACTATATGTTCGATCCAAATGAGCGAGACAAGAAAGGCAGGACCATCGACAAAGAAATGTCCTTGGAGTGGCCTGACACCGACGTGACGGAAAAAGGATTCGCCTGCGTCACCTGGTTCACCACTATTGACGAAATGGTAAACCTGTATATAGACAATCTCTGCAAGAAAGCCAAGAAGGAACATTTCTATATTAGCAAAATACAAGTTAGAGATTATTACCAGGTGCCTGAAATGTGGTCCAATTTCTTAGGTAAGTTTTATTGTGTTTATATTAATCGACCAACACTTAGATGCTCTAGTGGTCAAATATAGAGTTTCATTTGGTTCTAATTAGTAACTCAGTAATTAATTTGTTGCAATAGCAAATGGTTATAAAATTTCATCTATTATATTTGTTGACAAATAAAAACGATTTTTTTATTGTCAAAACAATAACTTTTGAATAAAGAATTGGAAAGAGATATAACAGGTATGAACGTATATGATTTGCACATTATCTACTAGATACTTTAAAATCCATACACTCTATAGTACATATAACATTTAATTACTCGTATTTTCAAACCAAGAAATAAATTCATGTATTCATACAGGTTGTCCGTTTTTCGATGCTCACTATTGGAATCACAGGAACTATAAGAGATACTAAGTCAGTTAAATTAAAGTTGCCCCATTTATTGACCATTTTAAAGATGTATTTGTTTTTACCGAAATTTGTTTTTACCGAAAAAAAAAATACAAATAACTTCTAAATATAAAATAATATGGAATTTTGGTTTACACTTCTTTATGATACTTTTATATTTTCTTTCGAACAACCATCCTCAAATATCACTGTAGATTTTGAGTTGAGGACAATGTTATGATTTTTATATGGACGCAATATTGGAAAGTTACATCATTGATGGCCGATTTCACCCTTGCCGAATAAATTCACAAATAGTTATCTGACGAATAAATTTTATTTATTCACTAACCATAATCGTTGATACGTACTTATTTGTAGAATAATATTTTTCACTCCATTATTTTGCTATGAGTATACAGCTAACAAGTTCATCTGACTGACAAAACTGTCAAATGCGCTGTCAACGAAAATATTTTTTTGGTTAGTGTCATTAATATCAAATGAAAATGATTGAGAAAATAAAGAAGAAGTAAGAAGAGGGAAAGAAACAAAAATGATCTCGAGGAACAAAAATAATTGTTTAATAATTAAAGGTAGTAGAATTATGAAAGTATAGAAAATAAGAAAACTGATGTGTTGTCACACGAAAATATTAAAAAATGGTACCTATACTTTAGCTCAAAAATATAATCATAAAAACCTGGAATATTCTTGAATTTATGATAATGCAAAATCATATTTAAAATTTTATAAACACATTGTTTTGATAATCAGATAACATTGATTATAGATAGGGATCATTTCTTTTTCACCTAAATAACAATTTCTTCATCGAAAGATGTCAACAATGATGAGGAAGACATTATAATATTAAAGGAAATATTAATAACAAATAAAGATAACCTTATATGATATGAAATGAAATATTTCCTATATTTATGTATTATCCATTTTAAATAGCAATTATTCCTTTGATCATTATAATAATAGGAGGAGTCTAAGGTTAAATTATAACTAAAACTAAAATAATTACCCCTTAACCTTAAAATAATAAAATAAGCTATAAGCTAAATACGTATTTCGAGAACTAAGTTCTCATCATCAGTAGAACAAAATTTAAGCAGAGTAGTTAAGATTACTCAACATGTAAACCATGCCAGAGGTCTAACAACAGAGATGTTAGACCTCTGGCATCTGGATGATGAGAACTTAGTTCTCGAAATACGTATTTAGCTTATAGCTTATTTTATTATTTTAAGGTTAAGGGGTAATTGTTTTAGTTTTAGTTATTCCTTTGATCACCTTACTAAACACTTATAAAATTATTATACCGCGCACAATAAAAATATCAAACTATTCGTTAAATAAATAATTAACTGGGTAAAAACCTCCAGATAATTTAACCAACTATTTATTCATCAAATAGTTGCTAACTGATGTTGGTGAAACAAAAATATACTATTTTATTCGACGAATAGTTTAACTGATGAATAAAATATTTATTCGTCAATAGTGAAATCGGGCATAAAAGGACGATGTTTTTAGCTTTCCAGCGATATACAGATGTCACATTTTCGATGTTTTTTTAAGGTATCACAGGTATTTTCGATCTTCTTTTGTTTCTGAGCTAGAGACCAAAACACGTTTTTCGCTTATTTCGAAAATATCCCATATCTTATTTATTATAATAGAGAAAAATTGTTTAAGCCTGTTTTACACAATCATATATTTATAGTTGAATTTACATGCAAAATATTTTGATTTTTATATAATAATTTTTGATCAAATTCTTTACATTTTACACGATCAAATATTTTTGACGTTTGTGCCTGTTGTATATTTTTATTTTGTAGTCTTTGTATCAACAGTTTCACCCAAATTCGTTTTCATTACAAAATCTTATTTCGCGCAATAACAACTGCGACCTGCGACAATTACATTTTTTAATTCATTGTTCTTGAAATATTTTAACTTGACGTAACAAAAACAGTATCATAGAACAAAGATAATCAACTACACATAAAATATATACTTTTGTTTAATGAAAACCCTAAATATTACCAAAATATGAAACAAATGACCTTCAAAATTAGAACATGTCCTATTAGAGATTTTTTTACAACATCGTATGGTACCGTAAGAAGTTATAAATTTATTAGCGTGTAATCACAGAAATTTCGTGATCAAATACGAAAAACAGGCTTTAGACAAATTTAGTGCCGATTTTTACGTAGAATAAAATGGCGTAATTAGATTTTTTTGAAAACTTGATTCATATCATACTCCTAACTCTAATTCTTAACTGGAATACTGTATAGCTTATTGTCTTCATTTTCAAATTAGCACTGAAACATTGTTCAAATTTCATTATTCAATATGTCATCGCGTCCTATGGACGTCCACCCAAAAATATTGAAATTAATTGTAATCAATGAAAATTTGGAATTAAATTAGGAAATTGTAATAAAATAAACAAATTATAATCTATAACTTGGTTGGATATTGATTGAGCAAATTTGTATAATGGCGCTGTTTAAATTTTGTTTCTTTTACAGCACTGAAGCCTGGAAAATGGATCATTCGTGGTACATTTTGTCAAAACAACGGCCGCTTTTCTGGTGCAAATCGTAACACTCAATGTACTAGCATGGCTGCGTTATCTGTTGCAATTGGCAAACTAGTCAAATGTACTGAATGGGATAGACCCATGATAGATGATGTAAGTATAGCATTTTCACTATTAAAAGTTATATTAGTTACACTTTTTTGAACAGATAAGTTTTTAACACGGGAAAAATAAAATTAACTTTTGTTTAGTATTTTGTCCCAGATGATCTATTTCTTTATTATCATTTTAAAATTGACCAGGTTGCTTATTTACCGATACTATAGAGAGAGAGAGAGAGAGAGAGAGAGAGAGAGAGAGCATAAATTCAATTAAGCGCCGCCAAGCGGACAAAGCTGTAACAAATGTTATATAAACAATCTTTACAATTGGATAAACGTTAAACCTTGTGCACAGATTATATAAATAACTTGTAATATATAGATTAGTGATTAGTTTATCAAATAATAATATAGTTTTTCGTTACCGGGTACGATTATTGATATTCTTTTATACGCTTCAAATATATTACAAAAGTTTTTTCCACTATAATTGGGAGACATATTATAATTATTTTGTAGGTTAAATCTTTTTGTGGTTTTAAATCAATATTTTACGGTCACTTAACACCACGGATTTTGAAAAAATGGACATAACTTGTACATATCAGGTCACGTTCACGTTATAATTTGCATGAAACTACCGCTTTCAATTTCTTCTATATTTCCTACACATTTTTTAGAATATTGTGTCTCGCGGAAATAATGTTAGCAAATTGACTTTTATATTATAGTGATTAGCCGAGGAGTTGACTAGCAATGTTTTATCGCTAACAATCGTATATGGATTATTTTAGAGAAAAATACTTCAAATAACAGTATTCTTCTCTAAAATAATCCATAAATGTTTGACAGAGATAAAACACTGCCAGTAAACTGATCGCTAATTACCCCAAATCTTTTGTTCATGCTACCAGCCATTGTTATTAGTTTTGGAAAATTGGCATTAATACTGGAAACTATTTGGTTTAGACAAATCTGAATCAAAAGATGCCTGGCAACCAATATCTCGAGTTTTTTTATTACCATCGTCAATTAATTATCTGTGATTAGATTTTTTGTACTTGCACTGTATTACTCTCATGTTCCATATATTTATTCTCCACAATAATTTTATGTTTCGCTGATAATTTTCATATCGGTTCTAATTATGTGTTGTATTGTTTTTTTATTATTATTATTTAAACATAAATAATATTAATTATTTAACTTGCCTTGGCAAGCAGATGAGGATCCGTGTCAGAATGACGGCTAGTAATTATTTACATAAATGTTACAATGGGGTCATTTAAAAAAAAAATCGTTGTTTTTTTATAAAATCGTGAAATCCGTCTCATTTAATAAATATAGTAATATAAAATAACATGAAATATGCGACTTTTCATTCATAAATTTGCTAATAAACTTTCGCGGCTGTAAAATTCGTGACGTCACGGCTTGTTACTCACACAGACATTCCTCTCACACACACACAACGATCCACGTGGTATCCGTTTGCTGTTGTGAACAACCTAACCTAAAATTGTGACAGGTGACAGCAAAGTTAAGAGTAAAGGTATGTAAATAAAACATTTTTTAATATAAATACCAAAAGTTGTATGAAATATGTTTTTCGTTAACAATATGCTGCTGTCACAGTGATAACCCAAACAATCATAGTTCCAAACACAACCGGTAGAGAGCTACTGCCGCATCGGCCAAGCCGTGACGTATAACCGTGACGTCAGCGTCCAAATATTTGAAATTAAAGACAACATTTAAAAAATCATATCTCTGATTCTAAAGACATGTAAGGTGTAAAACATACACCCACATATTTAATTTGACCTATTCTTTCAAGAAAAAAATAAATTAGAAAATGTGAAATGACCCCATTGTCATGTCATAATTTTTCACTCAGAATTTCTGATTTCTGATGTTTATTTGTCATCAATAGTGTGGAATATACTTGTCGAAGAAAATAATCCACATGGATTTGAAAAATCATAATGTTTTGAATGAAAATGATACTTGACACCTATGTACATTACTACTAGCTGTCATTTTGACACGGGCCCCCATATCTGCTTGCCAAGGCTAACAAAGTCACATAACTGCTCGCGCTCTACGCAACATAAAATGAAAATGGCGAGAGGTATTGCGCTGGCCACAACAGATTTTTTTGTTTAAGCCTAGTATCAAGGGTGCTACCGAGGCTTATTAATTAAAATTCTTAAAGTGAAGTTGATTATAGTTTTGAAATCTGGGATATCTAATTAATTCTTATATTTACCATTGTATTATTTTCCTTGTAACAATTTCCTTATTTTATAGATTCTTGTAGAAGGAGACAAATTGTATCAAATGTCAGTGGATGATCTCAAGAAGAAAAACTTGTTCGTATCTAAACAACTCACGTTGAGTGAAGTTTTCCGAAAGTATACTTATAGAAACAAACAACTTAATATAATAATTGAAGAATGCGTGGTAAATGGTGCTCTAAATATGAAACCTACTATTGATGGAATTCCTGATTTGAAGCAAGGATTCTTACAGTTCTTCAATGAGTTTGATTCTGGGGTATTAACTTCTAGAGGGTTATCATTAGCTTTCTGGAAGTATCAAAATCATTATTTTTATTTTGATTCACATGCTAGAGATGACAAAGGATACGTATATGGTAAGAATCTAATTAAAGTAATATAAAATTTTATTGTACATTTTAATTTTTAATAGGTATTTCATCATATAAACTTCCTTTCATTTTCTTCAATCTAATTTACCCATTAACTCCTTATACATATAGGATGTTCGATAAATAGGCGGCTTTCGCTTAATTGCGATTTCACAGAATCAAAAGAAATCCAGTTATCTCTTTCTCTTTATCATCCGAAGAAGAACTATAGGAATTTCAAAATGACTAACTAGAGAGCAGGAGACCAATTCTAATTCATTTGGAGTCTAAATACTGTCTCAATGTAGTCTATATTAATGACGTCAGATTCAAGGGCCTTTTAGGTTGTTATAAACGGTGAAATATGGCAGAATATTAGGTTGTTTATAATTTTTTAATAAGTTTACGTCGTTTTTTAATTTAAAAGTGAATGGAATAGTTTATGAGCAAGAAATCGTATAGCAGTAGTAACAATAGTTTTTTTTTTTTCGTTTAATTCTTAATTCATCCTACTCAGCCATTAAAAAACCTAAAATTCGGATATAACGATACAGTATTTCTTAAAAATATAATGTACATTTACTTTTTCTATAAAAGAATACTTACCTTATGTTTAATACTTTTCACGATGTATTAGCAAATAACAAAATTATTGCAAATAAAATATTCAACACGTGAAACATGACAAAGTCCTGTTATAAGTCATACTCCACCTTATACCAAACTGGAAAATTAATTATCTATTTTATCCCTACAACAAAACCATGGTAACAATACGATGTCATTAATTGTGACAAGTCTCTATTGGCGAAGAAAATGAACTAGTAGTTGCCTGGTGGCAAAATTATGAACTTGTCTAAAAAGTAATTAAACTGTTATGTATAAGGTTGTCATTTCCCTTTAAACAATACATTAACTTTATTTATTTAATTGTGGGTAATTTCTCGACTGTGATGTGGATTAGGTGTTAACAATTACTCGAAAGTTCAGTCAAACAGATTTATTCTCATACTATACCAACGTTTCGGTGCACCCTTGCACCTTCTTCAGGGTCTACAACAATTATACAACAAAATTGTAAAACATACAAAATAATATGGATATTTATCACACAGTAACATCTTACAATTGTTACAAAATACATCCGTACAAATTAACTGAATGTTTTGTACGAATGTATTTTGTGTACATGAATTGTAACAATTTGTAAGATCTTAAGTGTGATAATGCCCATATTATTTTGTATGTATTACATTTTTGTTGTATAATTGTTGTAGGCCCTGAAGGGTGCACCGAAACGTTGGTATAGTAAGAATCAATGCTGTTTGACTGAATTTTCGAGTAATTGTTAACACTTTATTTATTTCCCTGTCTCAACATTGTACAATTTCTGACATTATTTGCGCCGGCCATTTTGTAAAATCGGTGCTGCCTCTATCGGTTATTTTCGTTGTCAATAATAAATTAGCATCGGTCTCGATTTTATTATCGCCTATTATGTTGAATAAAGTATTCTGTTTAGGAAAAGAACGAAAAACTGTCACATTTGAAGGTAGATCAACCGTAATTCACTGCAGCTTTGCGTTACTTAAAAAAAATGTAAAATAGTATTACATGAAATAATATTGCGAGTAGCCTAAATATGTGTGCCGAATTGCCTGTATGCATGACCATTGCATGACTTTAGTTAGACTTCCACACCTCAGACAAGCGCTAAATGCAGTCCCGAAGCGTAACATGGCAGTTTCCCATCTATAGTAACATATTGTGATCTGAACAGTAAATTTTGACTCTTGCTGGTCACCTTTACTATTTATGAAATGATGGCCGTCTATTTACCGAACATCTTGTGTAATAGAACTACTTCATTTTCCACTACTAAAAGGTGGATCAATACATAAAAATTTAAAACTAATATTAAAATTAATACTTAATCTATAGTACACAAGTTGATAACCATTTAGCAGGTGGCAATGACTTCAAACACGAATTAAACTTCAATAATCGATTTTATTGTACTGATTACAAAAATAAGTTAATACAATATAATTATCTTCACACAAACACTGTTCTGAACTAACTCATACTAATTTCACACTGATTTGCCGAGGGCGCTAGTATGCCTCATCCCGTAGATGTTGGTCGTTACCAACTATCAGCAAATAGGCTAACACTTCTCCTCGAACCACAACGAAGGAACACTTGCTCAAACTGATAGAGATCTCAGCTCAAGCCCGGAAACGCACTTCACGTGCTTCACTCTTAATAATCCCTTCGTTAGTACATCTGCCGGTATATCGTCGGTTGAGACATGCTCGACAGAAGTCAACTTACTCTCGGCAGTATCACGTGTGTCTAATATTTCGTGCATGTGAGGTTCACAGGATTGCCTACGTCCAAAACGATTATGATAGACCGGATTGCAAAAGGAGACATCGTGCCGATTCTACCACGATTTTTTCTTTCCGCCACGCCGTTCTGTTCGGATGTGTAAGCGGTTGTGAGTCGACTCTGGATACCTTCTGATCGCAGAAATTGGTCAAATTCTGAACAATTTTCAGCATTTTATCGTGTTGTTTCGCGACTAGTATCTAAAAAAAAAATTAAGTACTTAATATGTTAATGTCTGTATTTGTAATGTATACATTAAATTATTTAAATCAAATAATAAATAAATAACTACAAATCTCAAACTAACAGGCGACAATTATTAAAATTTAAGCACATACTACTCAAGGAACAAAAAATTTGAATTATTACAAGAGGTAATTTTATTTCAAAAAGAAGTTGTTACTTTAAATGTCTGCCAAAAATGCACTGCTTCTTTGACCTCGTCATCGATGTTCTTCCACTTTTTATCAAATCTATCCTCTTTTATACTCCTTTTTTTATTAAAACTAACACCAAACTATTTCAACATTCTTTGGTTAATCTTATGAAGCTTCACGTCCAAATAATGTAATATTTTGCTGCTCTCGTAAGGTGTAAACATCTAAGAGCACCACCATAATGTACATTCTCCTGGTCCACTTACGTAAATTATTTCTTCGACTGGGCACTCTCAACTTTTGCAAGAATGTGTTCACTACGCAGGAGTTACAAATATTTCATGTGATCTTTTTCTGAAATATTGTTAATTCGTTGTTATTTTTTATATCACCCTTCTATAATAATGCTAATATGAAAATTAATATACTTACCGAAAATATATTGAATGATAAAGCACTTATATTGCAATAAAAATACAAATTCATAAATAGCAGTTTTAAATGTCAAAGAATTTCGAACGATGCAATAGACAATTGTAGGAAATTTACAGCAGTTCTCAAACATATGTTACTTTTTTATAGTATTTTTGACATTAAAGTTTGGGAATTACTGTAAAATCTGTACTACTAACGACATCTATGAAAAGGTCAGGAAGTATTTCCAAACGATACTAGATTGAAAACTTGTTATCACGTTTCTGAATGCAGATTCACCCCCCTGATATACACGTCCTAAACATCGCGCAGCTGCCGTGACGTCAGTGTATCATTCTTAAAATAATTTACTTTAGGCCTTAAATTCAAGAACTTTTATTCTTTAAGAATCTCACTTCCGTCCAACCAGAATAATCGTCTGTGAACCTAATGAAATACGTTGAACTACCATTCGACGTTCCGCGCATCGGGCCACATATGTTAGTATGAATAGCATCTAGTAATCTTTCCTTTCACGCAAACATCACAGCTCAAATTTTCAGATACCCTACACAAGTCAATTCCACGGATCGCCTCATTTTTAGTTACTCTCACCAGATCTTGAAAGTTCAGATAACCCATTCATCGAAGCCAGAGTTGAGTAGAATTAATGGAAGTTACACTTGATTTGCGACTTCGACTACCTTGGGTCCTGCATTTTGACAGTTGCAAGTCTGTGCGACCTTCTAGGTAATGCAGGTCGTTCATTCATTTGGCAACCAGTTTCGTATACAGGGGTGTATGGTGGCTTTCTCTTCATCGAACGTTACGGAAAAGCCGATGTCCGTAATCTTTGAAACGGATAGCAAGTTCGTACGCAATTCAGAGACATGCAGAGTGCCATTCAAGGAAACATTGCACTTTTGACTATTCAAAATGACTCCTGCAACACCTTATGCTTTTATTTCTGCAGTCACAATACTTGCTAGTTTCAGTTTTCCCGTTTCATTTTCATAGATCTTACTAAATACGTTAACATATCCGCAAAGATGGGACATGTATCTTCTGTCGAAACACCAAAGATTCTTGTTAATGTCATCCGAGACTTGATATGTATCGTCACATCTTATTTCAGTCGTTAAAAACGACACTTCCGAACGACTGTTACATCTACATTCCAATACCTATATTCAATTGCCTTGTGACTCTTCTTCTGGCATCTCGAACATTTATACAGAAACTTCTTGTACCTTTGCTGATCATTTTTACCATCGAATTTGCCCTTGTCCTTGAATGTATATTTTTGTGGCTTCTTGCCAGCATCTCTCCTCTTCACAAACATGGCACCTTGATCCGCACTCGATGACGCTATTGATTTTCTCGGATCTTGGAAGCTTATCACGACTCTCGATTATTGTAATTCTGAAATTTTCAAAGCTGGAGGGTAAGCTGTATAAAATCATGATGGTAAGTTGATCTGGATTAACTTCACATCCATGTATGCAAGTTTGTCGACAGCATCGAAATAGTCGTTCAGATGCTCGCGCACGTCCCCACCTTCGTCCATTTTCTGCAACGTAAGGCTCTTCAACAACGTGGCTTTACGAGCCGGTCCTTCTGATTAAAATATATTTTCTAATGTTAACCATAGATCCTAGGATGACGTGCAATTTTTAACTATTTTTAATTGATTAGGCCCAATGGATAAGATTAAGTTCAACCTTGCTTAATTGTCCTTTACTTCTCAATCTTGAACCGCTGCTGCGTTGTTGGCCGTTGGTTCCGGTTTGTCAATATCACCCCCTTCATAACCGCCAGCGTCATTTTTGACTAGTAGCGCGTGCATCTGCATCTTCCACTCGTCGTAGTTATCGCGCCCAAGCGTGTTCATTTTTGGTGTGTAGATATGCGGAACGCGGACAATTTACGATTTTGGACAATGCGCGCAATACTCGCGTCAACACATCCACATGCATGTAACTCTTCAATGATCTCTAGAATTGCCCGATATGACTGATTGCTACGTAGCATTTGATATTAAAATGACAGAAATAGAAGAAATTAGTTTGTTTTATTCAGAAACAGAGACGTTATGTCATGTTTCATTACCTTAAGAAATACATCCATCCATATTTAAACATTCAAATGTAAAATAATGTGTCATAAACAAATCACATAGCCACAAGCAAATACAGCAGATAATTATGTTATAAATATAATGCTATGTATATTTTTATTTTCTACTTCTTATTTTTAAAAACATATTGTTCTTGTTAGAAGTAATTCAATTCATTTGAGTACGAGGTAAGATCAGTTCATTTTCCCCCTAAAAAGAAAGCTTATTTCGTTAGTATAATGTTCTACTTCTTACTTAAAAAATCTGATGTTGCCAGCACATTACTTTCCGTCAATCCTGTGTATTATGTACAAATTCCATACATAAATTTTCTTGCAAAAGATTCTATATTTCTAGTGAAATTATTTCATAAACTGCAAATTGAACTTGATACTAACATCTTCTTTAGCTTTTCCCATTCGTTAGGGGTCGCTAAGTTTTATTTTCTTCTTCCACTCAATTCTGTTTTGATTGTCGTCCTAATTTAGTTCCTTTTCTCTCAAGTCTTCCGCAATACAGTCCTTCCATCTTCTCTTTGATTTTCCTCTGTTTCGTCTATCTCCTATTACTAATCTATTCATTCTTCCAATATATTCATCACCAAAGACAATACCTTCCTTACCTTAGACGTGACGGAAACATACTGTTCTTTTTAGGACAAATTTAGTTCAATACGAGGTAAGATTTTTCCCCTAAAAAGGAAAATGCCTAAATGACTCATTTACTACGTAATATCCAGAGTGTTTTATACAATCCACTTACACTAAACTAACATTAACACTAAACTAAAAAGTTGGAGTTTCCAACTTCTTAGTGCAAATTTAATTTTCTTTGCCACTGTGCATTTAGACAAGTTATTTTATTCATCGATATTTAATGCATTAATATTGATTTCATCAATCCGTTTTTAATTCAGTGCTTTAATATAGATTTAAATCTATTGCTCCTTGCACTTATTTATCTAAATTCAATAATTATAGGTAAAATTATTTCTTACATTATATGTATGTATCTTTACATTTATTCTCATTTTCTTTGAAGAATCCATTGTCATCTGTTTTAATTTCATAAACACAATCCTTTAATCCTTCCTGACCTACTCCTTTCTAGAGGGTGGCTTGGCCTGCTGTCTACGTTTTGAATCCCTTTATGAAATGGTGGAAGTTATGTTAGCTAACCTTAACCCTAAACGTAATGACTTGTACAACATCGGTCGAGTAGATGCCACAATTTGGGAACGAACAGCAGACGGAACTGTCAAACCAGATTTCCACGATTACAAAGAACTTTCTGATAAGAAAGGCATTGTCCGTGCTGGTGGACATCAAGGAGATGCGGATACGTACGATATTAATGCTGACAAACAAACTATACCCAATATGCTAACTGCTTTTGCCATGTCTACAATATTGCCTAGCTGTAGGTGGAATAAAAATGTTATGGATCAAATTTTAACCATAGGAGATAAGTTGTATTCAGAATCGAGATTGAAACAGATAGAAGAAGATTTACAAAATTCTGGCAATTGGGAAACTGAAGAAAAACCAAAGGATGTAGATCTTATTAACTTAGATAATGTGATTAAAGAAATAAAAATAGGAGCAAATAAAGTGAAATTTGAAATCGAAAGTCCGCAACAAGGTATTTTTGAACCAGAAAGAGTAAAAAGAGATAGACAAGGAAATGTTATTTACCAAGATTATGAACTGCAAAATGTGTTGTGGAAGGCTCTGGAAGATGAAGAAGGTAATGTAGAATTAATATGTTAAGTACTTTATTGGAAATTTATTTTATTTTATAGGCATCAGTAAAAATTCGCGGCATGAAATTATTATTGATTCAGAGCATATTTCGCTTGCATTATGGAAAGAGGATGGGTTATATTATGTTTTTGATCCAAAAGGAAAAGATAAGGAAGGTAATTTCTACGGTAGAGATTTATGGAGCGCCAAGATTGTTATTATGGACGAAGATTACGAAGGTTATGAAGGTAGGAAATTATTAATGTTTTTAATAGTATTTTGCATTCAAAGCAATCGACATTATCATTAATACCATTGCATTATTTGCTTTACATCATTTTCAAATACTTACAGGTTTTTAAAATTTATTAAATTCTTGTCGTGTTATTCATATTTTTAAAAATAATATCTGTGTAAGAATTTCATAAACAAACTTAGGATTTAATTTATTTATGCAACACTGTCTTATGGGATGGGTAACAAACACAATCACACTCACTAAACTCTATCAGCCGTATTCATAGCAACTACATTATTCCACACTTACTCCCGGTTTAACTATTCCACATAGTTTAAATTTCAAACTGGTTTAACACCTTGGTATTCATTGAAATGTAACGTATTAGGTTAACTATTCCAGATAAAATATTTGGCAACATTGTATTTTTATTCTATTTATTTGACGTTAATGCATGAACAAAAAAATTAATTAATTTCTTTTTGTGAAAAATAGATAGGAGTATCAGGTAAATTTTGAACGTATAATTACAATTTGTTATCTTATATTAGCAAAATTTTAAATTTTTAGTGGAATTATAAAATGACAGAAAAAAAGGAAGAGATCCGAAAATTGGACGGATGAGGAAAAGTTTTAGGAACATACACATCGCCCCGTTCATTTCTTGTTTCGTTCGGTTTCCTAACGTTCAAATCTTGACCATGAAGTTGGCGCAGATGAACGTGGCGCGCTCACAATTTAAAAAGTACGCTCCGGAGTACAAAATGTACATGAATAGTATTTTATGTATCTAGGACGAAAAGTGAATCTTTAAGGTATGAGCAAGTTGGTTACTCCAGTATTTCTGATGGCAAAGTATTGTTACCTCGAAATTTTGTTTGTTGGTCATCTAAAACTAAATTCTTTTTTTTTTAAACAATATTTCTGTACTTTTGTTTTTCATTGTCGGCCATTGTTGAAGTTTGAGGAGGTAGCAAATCAGTTTTATTTTCAATTATAGTGCCGTCCTCGAACTGCATTGGTAGTGATTGTATATCTATTTCCAAAATTTCATCTTCGTTTTCTACTTCAATTTCTTCTTCATTCTCTTCCTCAGAATGGTGAAATTAACTTCGCTCTCAGATAAGTGTGCAATAATTTCTTCTAACTCTTTATATATCAGATTTCTTTTACGATCCATAGTTCGCAAAAGTATAAAAATAGATTATTCACTGTGTATCAAATCTGCAACAACACATTTTTGATCAAATTTACTACAATTTATTAGAAAACAATGTCAAAACAATGATATATTAATGTTCCTCGTTCAATATTTTAATGGATATTTCTTCAAAACCACGTATTTATTATTAATTTCCAACTAAACCACTAGCAATACAAACAGCCTTGACAAGTCTAAATACGCCATTTATTAACTAGTATTGCCATGACAATTCGTGCTTGAATTAATGTAGACCTTCTGTATAGTTACGGTAAGAGTTGTAGCATATCAGAGACAGTGCGCATCAAGGTGCACATTGACGATTATTTCAATGTGTATATAAAATACTGCATACAATTTGTGAATGTTGCATATATGCTACATTGCGCAGTGTAGGGTTAATATCGCATAAATAAAGGATTCAGTATGAAGGTAAAATTTTAAAGTCCTAGAACTTTAAATTGGTATTTTAAAGTTCTAGGACTTTAATGTTTCACTTTTTGTTTTATAAATCGTTCAAAAAACGTTGCTTTAGAAACCAGTATGACAAAATTAATTGTTTAATTGGAGTAGGTAGAGTTATTGTTGAGTATTTAAAAAAAATCATGGTCAAGATTTGAACGTTGTTAAACTGAACGAAAAAAGAAATGGACAGGGCGATGTATAAACATTATGACGCTTCATACCTAGCCAAAGTATTCGTTATTTGAATTAATGAAAATACACGTCAGGCACATAATATGTAGATAAAAATTCAAATGAAAATTAAAAAGATAAAGCCTGGATTCAAGTTATTTTGGCATGTCATAAACATTCTCACTTTCTGAAGAATTGGAAATAATAAAAAAAAGATTTGAATATTTTTAAATAAATTTTACTTACCCATATTTAATAATAAATGCATTAATTTTTGCTGAGATTAGAGTAGTGTATTCCGAAATTGAACCACGGTAACCACTGAAAATAGTTACGGTGTTACTGTTACCGTCACCGGGCTGGAAAAACGAAACGCTTATCTCGTTAACATTTGGTAAACCAGTTAACATTTAACTTCAAGTTGTAAAATTTAAGATAAATAGTTGAAATCTATGAAGACAAACTAAATCTTAACACGTGACACGTGCACACAAGTGCTCATACGATCCTCCTTGGCCTATACGTTATTAATTAGTATATTTTTATTTTCTGTGTGCTCATATGTCATGAGCCAAAATGTAATCGCGCCATAACCGCCGATCTAGCGCGATTACGGAAAAGTTACCAGATCTTTCAGTAACCGCGTTCCGAAAATACAACCGGTTACTGAAAAAGTAACCGCGGTTAGCGTGGTTCAATTTCGGTAGGTTAAGTCTGTATACTTTGCTTATGGTACAACTATCTGTAGCTTGGGCGCACTATACTAATCATACACAGAACAACGCGGAAAATTTAAAATTGACGGATATTAAACCACGTAATTTAACGATTTATACTTAGTCCTTCTTGGTTTAAATTTATTACCTGTTGGTATAAGCTAAACCTAAACATCAAAGTGTTATGAATACGATTATTTGCTAAACCTGGTATAAAAAACAAGTTTAAAGTAATGCTGGGTATAACTGTTGCTATGAATACGGCTGTATATTTCTAGTGCGTTCGTTTATTTATAACAAATTCAGAGCAGCGCGTACAGAGCTCGGAGTTGAATCATGTGATCTAGATCTCTCTTTAAGCTCCATACGTTAGGTTAAACGATAAACGTCAAAACTACGTATAACCTAAAAAGTATTTTTTTTAACTAGGTAATTTATTCATACATAGGTTTTTGAACGATACAACATACCGTTTATTTCTCGTTTAGAAAATGTACCAAATGTGCCATAATGTAAAACTATCGAACGGTTTTGGTATCAACTAAAGCAAAAAATATATGAGAACGGGTGGGAAGCAGAAGATCTTGCTGCATTGAAAACAAGAATACAAACCAAAATTCGCTAGTTCATGTGGGCCATTTTCAAAGACTAAAAACTAAAGTTACACACGTTGCTGATTATGGACACGATTATGTTATTACATATTAATTTAAACGTATTTCTGCGAAAACAATATGATTTTCATGTTCGATTAATAAATAACATTGTTCTAAAAATTGTTTAGATTTTTAGTTGACATACCCTTATTTATTGCACAAAAATATATACTTTTATCATTTATTTTAAAGTTATATTTCCTTTGGCACGATTTCTTGTTTACACACTCCACGAGTACCTCCTTTCGAGCTGGCGTTTGTGGAGTGAACTCCATACACTCCGCTCTGTTAGTACCGAACGATATTGTTTCCGGTCTGTCTCTGCACTATTTACACAATTTTTGCATTAAAGAACGCAAAAGCGTGTATGGAGTGAAAAGAGTGACATTACCGAACGTATTATTCCACAACTTGATCCCTTTGTAATTAATCGTAAGCATATGGTTCAAATTGTCAAGGGGGGGGGGGATTTGATGATGTCATGTTGTCGGGTAAAATCGTGTGATTTCCAAAGTATTCATACAAATCAAAATTGACATCTGACCATTATAATAAAACCTATATTGTGTCAATTTTGTAATTTATCATAATTCGAATTATAAATAAGTAATTTAGCAATAATACACCAATTGGATACATATAAGTATAATGGATAAAATATACTTCTTTTTATTGTCCAATATGTTGCAATAATTGTCGGGAAGCTTAGAAATGCCGTCTTTGCAATAGCAAAATGGATAATATAATACGATGAACTAAACACTCAATGAAGCACAAACTATCAACGTCACTGAACAAAATCACTTTAATCACCACATGAATGAGATGAATATTCAAATAATGCAAATGTTTGACAGACACTCGTTACCGCGGTTACAATACCATTTCTATTTCATTTTTTGCCATGTGTGTACGACAAAGATGCCAGAAATAAGTAGTAATCACAGAGGCGTTTTTTTGAGTTGAACCAGTTTCGTTATGTTTTCAAAACTATTTCGTACATGACGTCATAAATGTGGGGATCGCTAAAATACTATGCTTTGAACTAATGACGTATAAATTTCAATCTGTCAAATGTAAAATGGACGTTTGAGTGAGTTTGAATTTGTGGTGTACATAAAAATTATTCATAACACTATGTTTAATATAAACTAGTTCCTTGGCTGCACTTTATTGTTATTTTCAAACAAGTAAACTCTGTATTTTTGTATTTATTTATACGTACAAACGTTTTATTTTTCTCAAATAATGGAGCATTCAGAATTATTGTTTTAAATTAATATAGAATGATTTACAAACGTTTATCAGTATTCCGTGTTCTCAAGATTTACCCCCTTTACTACGAAATAATTCGAAACTGTTTCAAACCAGCCCAGCGGGTCGGTTTTAAAACATACGAAACTGTTTCAACCAATTTCGTCTCTGACGTCACAGTTGCGTCGCCAAAATATAATGGTTTGAAACACTACGAAATAGTTTCAAATCATTGCATCGCCAAAAAACACCTCAGAGATCACAATACAGTACTATAGACGGGAAACTGCCATGTTACATTTTGGGACTGCATTTGGCGCTGTCTACCCTTTAGCACAGCATATTTTTTAAGCAACACTTGATTCTATGCAAATCATTATCTATATAAACTAATAATACACACAATCACTAAACACAAATCAAAATTTGAGACATACACAAATGATTACTACAGTGATAGCTAATTACCGATAAAAGGGACTAGTAACATTTTCGCGACTGTACTGTAACCATAAGCGAACATAAAATGGAAACAGTTTTCATTAGGTCGGATCGCGAAAAAATGCCTTAGCTGTTTTTTCGCGATGTACTGGTTTGAAACTATTTCGTAGTGATTTGAACCAATGCTTTTTCGTGTTGCACCGGTGACGTCACGATCGAAATCTGTTCAACTTTTAAGAGCATTGTGTACATCTGCCATGAACGTTGAAAACATGGTGTACGCGAACCCATTTTACACAAAAACTATAATAAGTAAAATAACAAACCAAAGCGTAATTAAAAGATAAAGGTTGGCTCTATGTTAGTTCAATAATATAATTTTGAATTATTAAATTTTTGCAATATTATAATCAATTCAATTTGTGCATATTTAATGTGCATTTCTGCACAATTTGTGAACTTTTTTAGAAAAATAACATAACATCAACATAAAATGAACCTTCGTCAACATGTACATGTATTTGAAAAATTGATTAATGTTTTCAGTTTCAAAAATTTAATGGTACAACGAATGTCCTACATGGCGTAAATTGGATAGATTTTTGTCTCGTGCACTACTGCCCCTAGCGGAGTGTTTGAGAAACATTGAGCTGTCCTTCAGATTTACAGTGGATCAAATAAATTGATGTGTATCAAATATGCATGTGTTGTGCGACAGTGTTAGCTTCTCGCAGTCGCAATAATGGGTAAACGTTGCGGTTCCCATTTAGTTAGCAAAAACCCAAAAATAATAACATCTACATCATACAACAAATCTTCACTCTCAACATATTAAAGTGACCGATTTTCGGTAACTTTCATGTGTCTAGGTATTTATTAAAGTTAATTTTATGATGTATAATCTTTTTTTTTCTTAGATGTAAAAAACTGAATTTACCACATATGGTTAAAAAAGTTCTTGGAATATTTTATCTTCAAATATTCCTCAAGAAATTACATTTCAGGATACGAATATAGGGTAAATTGATATATGAGTATAAATAAACTTTATATAAGTAATGCATTCATTTACAAACTAGCTATTACGAATAATTCGGCAACTAAAATTACATAAGATTAGAGCAAAAACAAGTCAAATTTAATTCCGGGCGGAAATTTTTTATTGTTACATTTTTTTTTGTTTCTCTACATTTTTTTGACACCAAAAGCTAAAATATTCTTTTTACTCGAAATGAAACAGTTGAGGGCATGGTTGAGGAAAGTACAGCAGAATGCAATATTATGAGTATTCGAAATTACAATGAAGGTAGGGAAGTACTACAGAATGCAATATTTTGAGTATTCAAAATTACATTGAAGGCGAAGGCATGGTTGAGGAAAGTATTCGAAATTACAATGAAGGCGAAGGCTGCAAAATTTATGTAGATAATGAACTAATAGGTACATATTTGTTTTTATTAATTTCTTCCGCCATATATTCTGCAGTATATACATTAATTACACTTAATTTTGCAGGAAAATGTAGCCGAAATGAATATACAAACATCAAATAGTGATTTTAAATTTGAGATGAGCGATAGAAAAATTGTAAATTTAAGCTACATATACATATGTTACAAAAACTTTATGAAATATCAAATCATGCTCCACAATTTGGTTGTTCGCTAACAAACATAAAAACGAAGATTATTTCTGGAATGAAATAGTTCCAAAACTAGATTTTTTTTAAATGAATTGTTTACTTCCCGAATTAGTTTACCCAAGTCATACAAGATCTTTGTCTGTACGTGAACCGAAATACATATTAGATACCATCGAGAAAAAAAAATCCATAAATTGCGCAAGAAAATTATGTTTTATGTAACTGTTTCCTTATTGTTCTTAAAAGTTTTGTTTTTTTAGTTTGACTCATGACGGGTATTTGAAATATGCCTTAAGATAGGCTGAAATAGGAGGCCTTGCAATAACAAAATAGTAAAATCACATACAAATAAATAAAAAAATTCTTGTTTTATTTTTATATTAAACTTTCTTCAGAATGACTCCTTAAATTAGAAATGACAGTTTTAACTTTTCTTAAAATTGTAATAACAGCATAATAATAGTAGCTTAATTATTATTAATTTTTTTTTACATGACCTACCATTTTAGCGTTCTTCGAACCATTATGCCAAATGCCTGCCATTTTTTATTATTTAAATATGGATTGTTTTTTGTTTAGTAGCATCATTGGAATGTAAATTTTGCTTATTTTTCAAATTTATGAAAAAATAGTACGTTACATGTTTTGAAATTACCAAGTTGCTATTAATTACTCTACAACCGACATTGATATCATAAAATAGCAACCACTATTATTTAATACCTGTTTCTGTATAAATCAAGTTATGTAAATAAATGGATAAATAAGCGAGATATTAATTAGTTCTTTTAAGATAGGACACCTGAATATTTTTTATAAGTTCTTCTTTATTTGTCTTTATGAACTCTAAAAAAATCTTACATCACTGGATATACAATAAAAATGTTTAACTTTTCTACCGAAATGAAAAGGGTGATGAATATTGTATTTTTACTGTACTTTTCATTTCTTGATTAAATATTTTTCTTCATATTTCGATGTAGCAGAAATTTTTCAATCTATTATGCTACTTTCTAGCCTTTAGTATTACTTTCCCAACCTCGAGAGGATATTTCGACGACTTCCGAGCGCTTCACTCTGTTTCTAAACGGGCACTTTTGGTCTGTGAACGGAACGCTCAACGCTCTGAACCATATGGAATATTTGACTGTGCTGTTTGTTTGATTTCCATAATAGGCCACGCCTATTATGTCCACGCGGTCTACCCCTCTCGTACCTCACCGATGAGCGCAGTACTAGAGCAAAGTGTACACAATGCTCTTAAACAGCTCGTCTTTGTTGGTCGGTATGAGGTGGTTTGAGCCTGGAGCGTGGGGAGCCAGAGTGTGGTATGGGGTTAATTTCAACACTCAACAGCTGATCAGCTGAAAAGTTTACATACTTAACCTGTGTTGAGTGATAATATTTATTTTTAATTACTAATGCATAAATTTAAGGAAATGGTGGAAGTTCAGTTAGAGGATATTGAATAAACGTCCAAAATTGGATCAATGTTTTTATGATAAAGAAAATATGTTAGTTGTTGTTTTATATTTTCTTATGAAGTGTCACAATATTTTGTATTCGTTTTATTTCGTTCATCGTTAATATATTGAATTTATATTAAATGGTTTTTGTTTAATTGTTGGCCACACAGAATTTGCAATAGGTTATGAGGCCCAAATCCCGCGGTTGACAATTAAAAACGAGATCTAAAACCGTAACAAAAACACCTAACAGTTTTTTGTGAATACGAAGTTAAGATTGTTATTTACGTTTTACGACGATGGCTTCAGCAACAATGATACGAATGGATATGTTTACGAAAGACAATTTCGACACCTGGAAGATACACACGAAAGTATTGCTAATAAAAAATTATGCGTGGGCAGCACAAAAGTGAACACCGAAATATTAACGAACGACGCGATTTCGGTTACGGCAATGAAGGAGTGGGTAGAACGCGACTGAGTAGGCCTATGTCAGATATTCTCTTATCAATTCATGCGTAAAAAGTAAAACAAGTAAAGGATTGTAGAACTTTGACAGAAAGTGGAAATCATCTACCAATCTAAAGGTCCCGCGCGTAAAGCGAATTTGCTGAAACAAATAGTGCTTCAGTGTATGCAAGAGGAATACGATGTTCGTGATCACCTGCGCTAATTTTTCGAAGGATATGGAAGTATTAATGACGATCTAAATAAGTGGCGTAACAATAATAAATCGGGCAAACATGGAAGCGCGAAACGCGAAAACGAATCGCAATTGACGTATTTTAGGTGCAAAATACGAGGACATAAAGCATCGAGGTGTCATACAATTTTAAAGAAATTTCAGGACGAAGCACGTAAATGAAACAACGCTTCATTGCATTCCACAACATAGTTTTATGCAGGCGCTTCAACTTGCTCATGATATCCGCGGATGACAAAAAATAGTGCCTAGATAGTGGATGCACATCACATATGTGCAAAGATATGAACAGTTTCTAGTACGTTGATTCGGACATTTTCGAAAAATTAAATTTGATGAACTTCAGCACCACGGATATTACTACCAAGGGAAATGCACATTTGTTAACTCGAGTAAATATACGCGATAAAACGATTGATTTGAACGACGTATTATACGTGCCCGATCTACGCACAAATCTCTTGTCGGTAGGGAAAATCGTTGACAAAGGCTATCGCGTGATTTTTGATGAGAAATCGGATCGAGTCATTAACAAGGACGATAATATTATTTTGATCGCGAATCGGACCGACGGGTTATTCTACGTCGAAGACACGAGTGTGTTGGAGCAAGGAAAAACTGCACCAACCGGAAATCTTCAAAAGAAGTCTCTGATGGAATAACACCGAAAGCTAGGATATCTCAACCAAAGGACATACGCGACGCTTCGAAAAATGGGACAATACGCGGAAATCAAATTTCCGATTCTAAACTAGTCGCGAGTGCGAAATATGTCTCCAAGGTAAGATGACACGTCATGCTTTTCCAAAGAAATCCTAAAGAAAGTCTAAACGAGGTGAAATCATCCACTCAGACATTTGCGGCCCTATGAGAGTCGATTCAAACGGAGGCGCAAAGTATATCGTGACTGTTATTGACGTATTGACGAGGCAACTCGTTGGTGCGTTGTTAAATTCATTCGACACAAGAATGAAGTTTTCGAAGAATTCCAGGTCTACAAGAAAATGATCGGGAAATTAAATACCTGCAGTCCGACAATGGGACTGAGTATCTCAATAGTCTGTTTCATGATTAATTAAGAAACTCTGACAACCAGCATCGGCTCACAATTCCAAATAATCCCCAACAAAATGGAATAGCCGAGAGAAAAAAAATCGCACGTTGGTGGAAATGGCTCGATGTCTTTTAATTCAATCCAACCTTTCTCCTTCATTTTGGGCGGACGCCGCAAATACGGCTAACTATATTAGAAACCGTTGTCCGACCACTGTACTGAATGGACGTACCCCTTATGAAGCGTGGATGAGAGAACCATCAAATATAAGTAATCTTGAGGAATTCGGTTGCAAGGTTTACTGTTTGAACCGAAGAAAGACAACAGGAAAATTTGAACCTCGAGTTCAAAAGGGTGTCTATCTCGGAATTGCAGACAACTCCAAGGGTTTTAGAGTGTGGATTCCTCAGAAGAACCGAGTGGAAATTTCACGCGATGTTCAATTTCTGAAATCTTCAACGAAGAAACAATATGAACATGAAGACTTTTGTCCAGAGAAATTAGGTGAAGAAGATGGAAAGCAAACTTACTTCGTAGAGAATTCTGAACAGAGTGAATCAACCAGATCGTACATCGATGAAGACAGGGAGCCTGCTTTTTTGGGCTTCGATATAGTACGTGAGCCTGTTCAAAATGATGCTGCAGACCAAATAAGAAATTTCACACCAATAATATCGAAGAAGATGACAACAAGCAGGTGAATTTGGTTTTCATAACGTAGGTTCCAATTCAATCCGCAATCCCTGGTCCTGAAGGGAATGAATGGCTACAGACAATGATCAACGAATTTAGTTCTATTTTGAAGAACGATAATTGGGACTTGGTGGAACGACCCCAACATCGAACAGTTATTAGAAGTCGCATAATACTTAGAAATAAGTACGGAGCAGACGGTGCAATTATCAAACGAAAAGCTAGAATCGTCGCAAAATTCCCAACGCCCGGGAATAAACATTCGCCATACTTATGCACCTGTAGTTCGATTTAGTTCCATTCGTCTTGTTGTGGATCTCACAGTTCAGCATAAAATGGAAATGCGACAATTTGACGTTGCCACCGCATTTTCAAATTGAGTCATATACGATGAAATATACATGGAAGACCCTGATCACACCGAGAAAGTCCTAGAATTCATCATACAGAAAAAATAGTATGTCGCATGAAGAAGGCGTTCTACAGGCTTACGCAAGCCGCACGATACTGGTACCAATGTCTTGATGAAGAACTACGAAAATTCGGAGCAACTCCAACAACAGGAGACGCAAGTATCTACATGATGGGTCAAGGCGATGATCTTCTGATTATTGTCGTTTATGTGGATGACATTATAATAATGTCACGTGATATAAAGAAGATTGATTTAATCTACAAGTTCATGAGAAACTAATTCGAAATAAACGACTTAAGATAGCTTTCATATTACCTCGGGATCGAATTTCATCGAAATTGTTCGACCATCAGCATGAATCACGGTTGATACATAATGGAAATCTTAAAACGTTTCGGTATGACGTCATGTAATCCAGTTTCCACTCCAACCACATATAAAATTGACGAAATCTGACGTTTGGATAACTGATGATGGAGAGATACCGCCGTACCGGGGCCCTTATGTACTTGTCAGTTACTACACGTCCGGACATTTCTCACGCTACTAGTGTTTTAGGTCAATTTAATGATTGATTCAGTAACAGCCATTGGCGAGCAGCAAAGCGACTGCTTCGATATCTAAAGGGAACATTAGATGTAAGTGTGACCTTCAGTTTCGTTGCGTAGTTCTCGACGGAGGCAGATTATATGTCTATCAGCGAGGCCTCAAAGGAGGAAATTCATTTACGAAGATTGGCTGAGGAGATGGGATTCGGCAAGATGCCTTCGGTCAACCCATTCAACGACAATCAGGGTGCTAAAAAGCTTGCAGAAAACCCTATATTCCATTCTCGCACGAAACACATCCATGTTGCGTCAACGATTCGTCAGAGAAGCTTTAGCTGCAAAGGAGATCAACCTGGAATATATGGTGACAAATGAAATTCCAGCGGACATCTTCACCAAAGGACTACTAAGAGTGAAACACTGGAAGTGTTTTAATGTCCTCGGTGTTGAGAGAAACAGCACGATCCAATTTGGTTCTAGACGGGGTATTCAATAAACTTCCAAAATTGGATCAATGTTTTCTATATATATATATACAATCGGTTTATAACGTTCTACGACGTCTTCCGATGCCATTTCTCCACTGCTCTCTATCTTGCCATTGGTCTTCATTTAATCCTCTCTCTCTCTTATTCCTTCTTGGACTCCTGCTACCCAACTTCTTCTAGGTCTTCCTCTTTTCTTTTTGCCGGTGGGTGTCCATTGTAGTATTTGTTTTGGAAGCCTCTCATTACTCATTCGCTGTACGTGACCGTACCATCTTAATTGATTTGTTTTTATATCATCGGTTATAGTAGTTTTTATGTCCATGATGTCTCTTATTCTTTCGTTTCTTATCTTTTCTCTTCTTGACTTTCCTGCTGCCCTCCTCCAAAAATCCATTTCCGTAGCTAGGAGCATTCCTTCAGCCTTTTTCTTTAAGGGCCACACTTCGCTGCTGTACGTAACTATGCTTTTTATAATGGTGTTATAAATTCTTTTTTTATTTTCTTTTGAAATAGTTTGATCCCATAATATGCTATTTAGTTGAGATATAGCTTTTCTTCCTTGAATACAGCGTTCCTTTATGGCTTTGTCCAAGGTGCCCTCATTCGTTATTTTTAATCCCAAATATTTATAACTCTGTACAGTGTTTAATCTCTTGTCCCGTGTTTAGCATCAAATCTTGTTGGGTTCCATTTAAACATATATATTCTGTTTTATGCATGTTTACTTCTAGACCCCAGCTACAGTATTCTTCTATAATTTTTCGGGTCATGTATTCACTATCGTAGTAGTCTTGTGCAATAAGTATTTGATCATCTGCAAAACATAAGGTGTAAATTGTTTGATCTTCCAAAGGTATACCCATATTGTTGCACTTTTTCTTCCACGATTTAAGTGCTTGTTCTAAGTAAATTTTAAAGAGTGTTGGTGACAGGCAGCATCCTTGCTTTAGTCCTTTGTTCACGGTGAAACCTTCGGATATATTTCTTCCTTGTTTTACTTTTCTTTGATTGTTATTGTATAGTCAATGTTTTCTATGATAAACTAAATATGTTAGTTTTTGTTTTGTATTTTCTTATGAAGTATCACAATTATTTTGTATTCGTTTTATTTCGTTTATCGTTAATAAATTGAATTTATATTATACGATTCTTGTTTAATTGTTGGCGACATAGAATTTACAATAGAGGATTTTACGAGGGTTGATCCCTATGCGCCGCTCCTGACGTTTCTAACAATTAGAGTTTTTGACAATTGAAACACTGAAGTTTATATGTAAAGTGTGCAAATTCTCATCTTTCGATCTTTTTGCATTACCATATACACTTCCTAATTCTTCATCACTAAGTTGCATCACATAGTGAAAATTGAAAAAACTGACTAGAAATTCATAACGATATGAAAACAACATAGGAGTCTACAGGTACTCTGGAGGTTCGCCCATCATTACAGATTTAAAGCCTGTTTTTTGGACTGCAAGAGTAATATTAATTGATAACTTGCAAAAGAGAGCTACAACAATAAGGTCTTATTATGCTACTTTAATATCGAAATTGCGCAGAAATATTGGAACACTGTTCGGACAAATGCATTAAACTTAATGGGGTTTACGTTGAAAAATAAAAAAATTGTTATGTAATTTTTCAAATCAGAAAGTCGTCAGGGGTAGACCATAGGGATCAGCCCTTGTAAAATAACAGTTAATTTATCTGTCAAATTAACATTACGAAATAACCTTTAAACGACCCGGACCGACCAGTTTAGAACACAGCGTTTTGGCGATTTATACATTTATGACGTCATTTACTACCAGGTTCATTCATTGTGCATCACGAAAAAACAAAAAAAAATAATAAAAAAAATTAAATCGTAGAAATTAGCTATATTAGATCGAGGAGAAGTTAAATAAATTAAGAAAGAGATTGTGAAAAATTCATGAACCTCCCATCGAAGTCAATGAATATTTCACAAGGCTTTTTAGAAATCGTACGAGTACACTCTTCTAAATAGAGAGATGAATACTCAGCGCGAACAATGCGCATATATACATAAATTATTAAAGTACACAGACATTATAAAAACCATTAAAAGCCTATTTATATCAACGCGACGCAAGCACGCAAAGCAGTGGGTAACGCAATCGTGAAATGTGTAATTTATAACTACGGTAAATTTGCTGCTTGTAACCAATCAGAAAGCATAGTGCAAATAATAATAATAATAATAATAATAATAATAATAATAATAATAATAATAATAATAATAATAATAATAATAATAATAATAATAATAATAATAATAATAATAATAATAATAATAATAATAATAATAATAATAATAATAATAATAATAATAATAATAATAATAATAATAATAATAATAATAATAATAATAATAATAATAATAATAATAATAATAATAATAATAATAATAATAATAATAATAATAATAATAATAATAATAATAATAATAATAATAATAATAATAATAATAATAATAAACTTTATTGATATTAATCAAAGGCGGGGGTTCAGCCAGAGGCTGCTTTTCAACCCAACCCAATACATACATAATAGGTACATAAACACGAATACAATGCGTTACTGTTGAAAAATAATACATATGTGTATAAGTTGAAAAACAAAGAGAACATTGAAAAGCAAAATATAATCAATTAGATACAATATTTTGAGTCAGCAAAGAACAAGTTTTAGCAGATCGTACAGGTATTATGTCTAGTTAATAATTAATTTTTTTAAATGATGCTTAAAAGAATTGACGGACAGAGATTTCATGTCGGTTTGTATAGTGTTGTAGAGAGTTGGTGCTAAGTATGAAAATGAACACTTAAACTTGGATTTTTTGAAAGAAGGCACAATATATAAATCCTTGATACGTAAACTGTAGTTATATTGTTTGGGGATAAGTTTGTCAACCAAATATGAAGGTGTACGAGTTACTAAGGTTTTATGTACCAAAGACAGGTATAATTTTTGGGTACGAGATTCTATATCTTCCAATTTCGCTATTTCTCTGTAACTTGAAATATGATCATATTTACGCACATTATATACATAACGTAAGCAAGAGTTCTGAATCATTTTTATTCTATGTTTATCGACTTGAGACAAATTTGGTACATACACACATGCGCAATAGTCAAACAATGATAGGATTAGAGAATTAATTAAACGTAGCTTTACATCAGAAGATAAAATATAACGGAATTGGTATAAATGTTTTAATTTAATTATTGCTGCCCTCAATTTAGACTGAAGATGAAAATGAAAATTTAGTTCTTTATCCAATAACATCCCTAAACTTTTGCAAACTTTCTCAGGATGCAATTTTATTCCATCCAGCCATATATCAGGAGCGTCACAATTTCCAATCATTAACATGGTTGATTTATCTGGATTAATTTTGAGACCGTTGTCCTCCACCCATTGTGTAAGATCATTCAAATCCGAGTTAATAATATTTGTCAGTTGCGACAGCTCTGAGGGATACCCTGAGGCTAATATTTGCGTGTCGTCGGCGTATGAATGAACATCACAGTGTTTCAATTCAAGAGGGTAAATCCGCAGTATAGAGTAAAAAAAACAACGGTCCCAGAACCGATCCTTGAGGTACACCCCGTGCTAATCGGGAGGTAGGTATTATATTATCTGTGGGGATGGGGACTTCTTTTGAAATTTGACTTTTACATAACCTCTACCGTGCAAGAAGCACTTGCGCGCGCCTCTTGTGAAAATACTGACAAGTGATTGGTTACACGCTAAAGGGAACGCATTGCGGCGATATAAATAGCCCGTATTACAAGCATGTGTTTTAACTCCTTACGTTACCTATTGCGTTTGCGTTTCGTCTTGCATTGCGTTGTTATAAATAGGCCTTAAAACTAAGCTCGCACAAAGAAATTTTTGGGAGGCAACAAACTTATTTCAGATTTTGAATTAGCGCTAAGGAAAACTGGCTTTGAATTGATGGCATACTTGTCGCTTGGCCTCATTTATTTGCTAATGAAGTTAGTTACAGCCTGGGGCACTAAGTTCAGCTGTTTCAAAGGTTACCGGAAACAGCTGAGTGCCCGTTTTTAATAATTTATCGTTATTGTGTTTATTGGCATATATTTTTAAGATCGCAGCGCTGGGGTGGCAAGTTTTGAACTACAGGTCGAACGAGATATTACGTTAATCAAATGGGTAAAGAAATAAAACTGTAAATAATGTAAAGCAGTATGTAAATTAAAATTTAACTTATTCCGCTAATGCTTGTCTTTATAAATATGAAAAGAATTTACGCCACCACCATAACTATTATGTAATGTAGTTCACCTAATTTACACCCTATAAAGTGCTTCACGAAATGATAGTATACTGCCTAATGTTTTTGATCCAGTTAGTAATTCAGATAAGAAATACGTGTGCTAGAGAAAGAGCTGGTTTTGCGGCATGCCTAAATGAGAAATGCAATGAGTGCGTAAAGGATAAAAGATAGCCACTTTAATTTCCACGCGATCCTAAAGAGGCCGTTACCATACGTTCTAGACATCTATCATCTATTTCATTTTGCATTAATTGTATATTCTATAATATTCTTGCACATAAGATTGAAGATTGAATAATAATTAATACTAATATTATTTACTGCATTGTGAATTCAAATTCAACAATAAACAAACAACTTGCATTGCAATAAGTATTTAATTCTTTTATTTTTTTCGTTGTTTTTACGTTTTACGTACGTAGTGTTTTTGTATTTTAAATTTTAGTTAAAACAAATAAAATGACTTCAACTTTGACTGGAACTTCTGATACTGATAATATAAGGCATTCCGATGACATTATTAACTTCTTAATTCACAAAAATAATTATCGTACGAAGATAAACTATATGAAACAAAATATTTCTAGCGCTATTGATAGTGCAAGAAAAATTTAAATTCAAAATTTAAATTTGAAAGTGGAAGAAAATAGGGAAATTCTGAAAAGATTAATTGATATTTCAGTTTTTTTTATGTACACAAGAAGCACCATTTAAAGGTCATAATGAAACCGAAGAATCTTGTAATAAAGGTCATTTTAAAGAATTAGTTTTACTAATGAGTAAACGAGATGATAAATTAAAAATATTTTTGAAGAAAGATATCAATAATAAATCGGTATTTTGTGGTACCTCCAAAACTATTGAAAATGATTTAATAGATTGAATTCATTTTGTTATAAATAAAAAAAATAGACTACGAAATTATTAAGTCCCCTTTTATTTCTTGGCAAGTAGACGAAACTACCGATATTAGTTGTAAATCACAATTATCAGTAATTTTACGTTATGTAAATGTAAATTCCGGTAATGTGAATGTGGTAGAAAGATTCATAGGATTTTTTTACGTAAGCGCCGGACGCTCTTTCCTAAAATGTTCTATGATCAGGCAATTTATTTTTGTACATGAAAGGGGAAAAATACGCATTTGCACATCTCTTGAAAAATGTAACTTTCAATTATAAGGCATTTGACCTTGAATGAAAAAAAAATTCGTCTGCGGCGCATTTTTTTTTCTGGATACCTTGCCTCACCAAAATTTTAATGCACGAGCCGCCACTGTATAGTACTGTATTATTTAATTTTCTTTTTATATTAGTTTATAGTAGGTTTTATATTAACCATTAAGGGTAAATTAATGTAAATTCCAAGTACACGTTTATAAAACTAACTTAAATTGTATAACAATTTCTTTTTTAGATATCATCAAAAAAAAAAAAGCAAAATTTCATGATTATATTTCTTATTCACTTGGGAACATTATTATAGGATGTATTCGTGAAAGTGAAGATAACGTAAATGATATTTTTATACTCCGATGTGTAAAGTTGATACTTTACACACTGTCTGCAGTATTTTATCTTATTTACACTTACAGAGCTACCACCATTAATACATGTTTGGCATTTAAATTGTCTGACCTAATTTTAGTTTTTTGTATACATTCATGTTGGTAATACTAACAGAACTGCAGTATTCAACTTCAGATCTGTTATCTGTTAATTGTGAACTCGGTATTTGTTGTGTTCAAATTGTCGTCTGCTCGTCTGTCAAATTCTAATTTGTTTCAGGAATTTTATTTTAGGTCATATAAAAAATATTGTATTCAACTAAAGTGTAAATAATCTTTATGATATTCGGTCAATAATGTTCGTGACTCGGTAAGCCTCGTCACGAAATACTTGACCTCATGTCATAAAGATTGTGTTTACACTCTTGTTGCATAAATAACTATTATTTGTTACTCACTTGTAAACTTCATTTATTGATACCGCCTACTACTTTTAAAATTAATCTTTACTAGTTACTAACTTGTAAAATTGACAGGTAACTTGTAATTTTTTTACAAGTTAGTAACCACGTTAGTAACGTTGTTGACTTGTGGAAATTGTGTTTTGTTACTGGGGGGGGGGCAGCCGAGAGGACAGTCTGTTATATAGAAGCAACAAGCAATGAACAGTTGGTGATATAAATAAACCGTCTACGAGTTGTGAACATAAATAAATGTAGTTATATAAATAAATATAGTAATATAAATATTCTTTAAATTAGTAATCTTAGTGTTTAAGTATTTAATAATATTCTTAGTCCTAAATTAGTTTTAATATTTATCCTAATTATTTATCATTTAATAAACGTTTTATTTTAATTAATATTATTTCTCTTTTTTTTACACCACCCAAATAAATAAACGTTACAATCTGTTATGGTAAACCTTCTCGTTGTCAATTGTGACAACAATATATTTTCCACAATCTTCTACATCATTTAGAGTTAATGATAGAAGCTCGTCACACCGACACACACACAAAAATTGTGATTATTTTAAAAAGCAACACATTGTTTGTCTGGAGCTTCCACAAGAAATGTTTCAACTTGCTCTTTAGTTAAAACAGCCTTTTTTGGAACATATCGTTCACTTTTTCTCTTCAAAAACGCAATTACCTTATGAAATCTACAAATAATGATAAATAAAAATATATTTTTTTTCTGTAATAAAATCAAACCTGCGAACTTCAATATTTTCTTCCAGGCAGCTTTTTAACATTGACCATTTCAACCATAAAGAATTAGGGCAAAATTTCTTGGACAGTTGGTTGATGTAAGCTACTAATACGTCCTCAGTTACACCGATTACACGGTTTCTTTCTCGCCTTGCCGCAGATTTTTCTGGCAATAAACTTGAAGCCACGCTTTTGGCTTCGTTTACAATGGTTCTAGTACGTTCATTGTGAATTCTGACCACAATTCTGACATGCTTATTTTATTAAAAAATAAACAAACGATACGTGTTGCCACAGTAACAACCTCCAACGGCTTTGAGAAATCATTTAGCCAATTTTTGACACAACAATTGCAACTGGCAGATTTTGGTTATAATTTTACATTTGATTTACAAGTGAGTAACAAATAAAATATTGTACAATACACACCCAGGTAACTATTTTACTGCCTCAAGGATGTGACAGGCTGGCCTGTTCGACTCGCCAGTCATTTCCTCCTTTCAACAGTAAAAACTGTTTTACCTGGCTTGGCTTGTAAAATACTATAAAATTTCCAATATTACATACTTTAATAACAAGTCAAACTGTAGTTCATTATTTTGCCACCAGATGTTATATCGTTTAGCAATACATGCCAATAGGAAAATACGTTCGTTGACTAGGTAACACCTGTATTTGTATTTTATTAAATTTTTCAGATTTTCGGTATCCAGCTATTGGATACCCATTAAAAATTCCGGCTTCGATGTCAGCAGCAACTAATGATATCGTGAAGTCTGAACAGAAGAGTAAAGATGTATTATTCGAAGATGATGAAGACGAAGATGAAGATGAAGAAGAATGGTTCCCCCCACAACAGATAGATGTTTCTGATGCCAAAGCGTGTGCGATTATGTTCGCAACTTTCGATGATGTATACAAACATATTTTTGAAAATGTTCGCCCCAATAGACGAATAGATTCCTTCAAAATTTACCACCTTAGCATGTACTCCATGCCTGAACTTAAGATGCTTACGAATCCACAAGATAAAAAAGCAGGAAATTGGTTTGAGTTCGAAGAAGTTGAGAAAGATAAGTGGATATTAAAAGGAACTATAGATCTCAGACATGACACATTTCCTCCTCACAATCGCGGAAAACAACATGGTTCTATGTGTATTTCTGCGTGTGTATACTGCCGATTATACGCTCTATGTAAATTCAAGCCAGCAACAGTAGATTATATTCTCAAATACGGAGATAAGCTACACACTGCAGTTCGAAAAAATAGAGAGATTGAACTGAAGCAAAATAAAGTCGAGTTAGGACTCACTGACGAAGAAATTATGGATATTGTGGGTGCGTTAGAAGTAAGAGCATCAAACTCATTGAAACAATTCTTAATTGGAGAGCATCACGTATTTCTGGAGACCACTCCGAATGTTGTGGAAGGAGATGTTACAGTGAAGGAACTAGCACTTCCACCTCCACCGACTGTACCAGTAGAGCCTGAAACGACGGCTAAAGGAGCATCGAAAAAAGGTGGAAGACCAGAAAAAGAAAAACCTGCCAAAGAAGATAAGAAAGAAAGAAAAGGAAAGGGAGCAAAGGTTCCTAGTGTAAAAGGTAAGAATAAATATCTATACAAATAAAAATATTTTATCAATAAGTATGTAATACAATTTGTTTGGTTTATAATGCCTAATACAAAAGGTAACGTAAACTATTAAGTAACACATGCAAGGCAAAAGAGTTTGCGTGTTTTACAATAAACGTATGTAATAACTGCTAACCAAGCAGAAAATATTTCAAATTAAATTAAAATTGGTAATAGCAAGTTTTTACTGTTAATAATAAATAGTTATTTACATAATCAATTATGAAAAGAATGATATTGTTTGATGAACATAATATTATCCAAAAGGAGCGAAGCGAGTTTTGCATATTATTAAAGCGGAAGGATGTTAGAGGCCAAAATAATAATGTATACAGGTGTCACAAATTAAGTGGTATACCATTGGGATCTCGGAAACTATAAGAGCTACGAGATCGGTTAAATGGGCAATGTTGTGCAATTTTTTCAGAGGTATTAAAAAAAAATGAAAAGCGCTATATAAAAAAAATGTGTTAAATAAAAGTTACATGATTTGATAAGGCAAACTTAAAAGTAATGTCAGAATAAAATTCTAGGTGACGGTTTCGTAGATATTAATAGCAACTTTCTTATATTGGATTTTTAGTTTTAAAAATATATTTATTTTTTTCTCTTTCCAATGTTGTTAAGGGTTATTATGTTTTGACTTTCCCCTAAAATCTTTCGCTATTTTTCATTACATTTCGCATTTTTTTAAAGTATCTGTAATATTTATGTCATATTAGTTATTTTAAGATCCCAATGGTATAACACTTAATTTGAGACATTTGTATATTTAAATAGAAAATTTTCAATATTAAATAGTCAAGTAAAGAAAGGAAAATAATAAAATTGCACATACACAAGAGTAACAAAATGTTAGGGAAAACTCATTTGGCGAGTCTCAAGACCCGTACCGCCATCTCTGATCACCATATAGACATACATATGTAAAGTAACGTTGTTGTCAAAAAGTCAGTCGTTGCGTGTAATTGAGTTAATATGTATCTCATTTGTGTACAGTTCTGTGTTATATTATTTATTGTCCCACTCCGTGTTCCCTCACAGGTTATGAACCCATTATCGCAAAAATTATAAAAGAAAAAGGGAGAAAGTTCGTATTGTATAAAAATTCGTATCGCGTGTCGTGACTCGATTCCAACCTCAATCTCTCGTCGCCATGAATTCAAACGCAGCGAGGATCGAGCTTCTAAATAAACATAATTATGATACATGGAAACTGCAAATGGAAGCGATTCTTATTAAAAACGACTTGTGGGAGTATTTCAATGGCACAAACGGTAAGCCAGAACCCAATGCCAACAACGCGAATGCCACAACGCAGTGGGACAAGAACGACCGAAAGGCAAAAGCAGATATCATACTGTCGATTTCTCCAAGCGAGTTAAAACAAATTAAAAATTGTGCAACGTCGAGTGAAGTATGGACCAAACTACGAGATATTTATCAGACCCAAGGACCAGCGCAAAAAGCCACGCTCTTAAAACGTCTGACGCTACACAAGATGGCAAACAACGGGGACATTCGCGAACATCTAAATGAGTTTTTCGACACAGTCGACAAGCTCGGCGACATGGAAATAAACATACACCCAGATCAACTGGCAATCATGTTACTCTACAGTTTGCCCTCGTCTTTCGAAAACTTTCGATGCGCTATTAAGTCGCGAGATAACCTACCGACGCCAGACGCTCTTCGCGCCAAAATAACTGAAGAATGTGACGCACGGAAAAACACTATAAACAATGGGACATCTGACGCCATGTTTGCGTACAAGAAATATAACCAAAAGAAACCCCAGAAAAAGAAACTGGAAGTGAGCGGAAACAGTAACGACAAACAGGTGGAAGGTCAGCCAAACAAAACACAATGTTTTATTTGCATGAAGCCGGGACATAAGTCTCCTAAGTGTTTGTTCAACAAGAAAAATAAGAAGAAATCAGAGGCAAATATGACGGAAACCAATGACGTGTGTTTCAATTGTGTGGAAACCAAACATTTCCAGAAATGGTGCTTTGACAGTGGTGCTTCTACGCACTTGTGCAATGACTTGAAAAACTTTCGGGAAATCAGTGACTCAAAGTGCGGCACGTTGAACTTAGCCAACAATTCGACGACCGAAATTATGGGCAATTTATCGCGGACGTGTCAGGAACTCGGAAAAACGTCTCTCTCACGGGCGCGTCACACGTACCGGATTTACGCACCAACCTTTTATCCGTCGGTAAGATTGCCGATCAAGGATTCGACGTCGTTGTCAGGAAGGAAAGTGCCGAAGTCATTAACGTCAAGGGACAAATCGAACTCCATGCAGATCGTATTGGTGATTTATATTACATACGCGAGTTCGGAGAAAATGCTTACACCGCGTCGTCCAATTCGAAGGTCAAGGTTTCGCTAAACACGTTGCATAAACGTCTTGGTCACTCGAACGTCAAAGACATTCTGAGTGCAGTCCGAAACAACATTGTTACCGGTCTGGAAGATCCGACAGCTGACCTGAGTTGCGACGTCTGCCGATAGGGGAAGATGTCTCGAACTCCGTTTCCTCAAAAATTAACCCGAAGATCTGAGATGCTAGACCTGATTCACACAGATATAGGTAGACCAATGCGGACGGAATCTTTGGGAGGGGCGAAATACTACATAGAGTTTATCGATGATGCAAGTAGATGGTGCGAAGTCAAATTTTTGAAGTGCAAATCTGAGGCTTTGAAAGCAACTAAAGAATATATTGCTTGTGTCGAAAATCAGAAGGGTAAGCACATCAAGTTTTTACAATCCGATAACGGCCGTGAATACATGGCGCAAGAATTTAACCAGTATTTACAGGAACGAGGATTCTCTCGGAGACTGACTGTGCCTTACAACCCCCAGCAAAATGGGATATCTGAGCGAAAAAATCGCACCTTCTCGACACCGCCAGATGCATCATGATTGAGTCTAAACTGCCTAATCATTTTTGGGCTGAGGCAATTAATACTGCCAATTATCTTCGCAATCGTTTGCCGACGAAGAGCTTGAACGGGAAAACACCATATGAGGCATGGTTCGGAGAACCGCCGAACATTTCACATGTCAAGAAATTTGGCTGCAAGGTTTTCTACCTCAACAACGATCCAAGTAAAGGAAAATTCGAGAACCGCCCTAAGGAAGGATTTTTCCTCGGTTATGCCGACGAGTCCAAAGGTTTTCGAATATGGTCTCTCGAAAAGAAGAAGGTGATCATTAGTCGCGACGTAACCTTCATGGAGAACGACGAGTCTCACCCCAAGGAAGGAGAGGTTACCAAAAGACCTATTGAAAAGAACAGCGAGGAGCAACAAAGTCAACGCTATGCAGACTTCGAATGCACATCGCCGAAAGAAGAACGAAATCGAACACAAAGTACTAGCAGCCTAGATGAAGAGGAATTTCTTGGTTTTGATCCTGCCGAATGGCAGTTATTGCGACCAGATGAAGCGAACGACGAGAGCGATGCGACGGAGGACAGCAGTGAGAGCAGAGGTCGTGGTCGTCCGAGATTCTTAAGGACAGGATCGCGCGGCAGACCAAAGAAGCTGTACCATCCAAACGTTCCGGAACGAGCTGAGTTCGCAGATGTTGAAGAAACCTTTACTGCCGAAATTCCAATGAGTCAAGGCATGTCGAGTCCTAACGCTAGAGAATGGCATCAAGCTATCGTGATGGAAATGAAGGCTATAATAAAAAACGACACATGGCAGTTAGTGGATCGGCCCGAACGCGAAATAGTCATAAGGAGTCGCATGGTTCTGCGAAATAAATTAAGATACTTGCCTATTTCAAATTGGTTCAGGGGAACTCTATATTAATTGCGATATATGTTGACGATATTTTAATCGCATCTCGAAACGAGCTGATGATCGACGAAATTTGCTCGAAATTGTCCAGAGAATTTGAAGTTAAGGACCTGGGACTCGCAAAATATTGTCTCGGGATCGAGTTCTCTCAAGAGAATGGTCAAGTTACGATGCATCAACGTGGATACATTCAGGAACTACTTGAACGATTCGGCATGTCAGAGTGTAAACCTGTCAGCACTCCCATTGACATGAGTATTAAATTGGCTAAGCCTGAAGAACCGAATCTGGAGGAGTCGATGTTTCCGCATCGAGAGCTGATCGGAGCATTGACGTACCTGTCCACTACTACGCGACCGGACGTAGCCTTCGCAGTGAGCAAGTTAGGGCAATTCAACAACAATTACGGACTCGATCATTGGAAGGCAGCTAAGCGTGTTCTACCTAAAGGGAACAAAAGACGTCGGACTGACCTACGGATTTAATCCAGGACCTATAAAGGGATTCGTTGAGGCCGACTAGGGAAGTTGCGTCGAGGATAGGCGTTCCTTCTCTGGATTCTTGTTTATGCTAAATGGAAGTCCCATAACATGGGACGCGCGAAAACAAAAGACCGTTGCGCTTTCGACCACGGAAGCCGAATACATGGCCCTATCCGAATGTGGAAAGGAAGCAATCTACCTACGACGCTTCATTAAAAGCAATCTACCTACGACGCTTCATTAAAGAACTTGGATTCAATGATTTAGCAGATTTTGTCATACATTGCGACAATCGGAGCTCTATAAAGCTGGCCGAGAATCCAACGTTCCACAATAGAAGCAAACATATCGATATCAAGCATCACTTTGTTAGAGACCTGATACGGAATAAAACGATAACACTGAATTAAGTATCATCAGAAAACCAAACAGCAGACTTCTTAACCAAGGGATTGCCAAAGGTGAGGCACGTGCAGTGCATGCTGTCAGCCGGACTCCACCAATCTACATCGTAATCAGCGTCGTCTTGAACTCGAGGGGAAGTGTTAGGGAAAACTCATTTGGCGAGTCTCAAGACCCGTACCGCCATCTCTGATCATCATATAGACATACATATGTAAAGCAACGTTGTTATCAAAAAGTCAGTCGTTGCGTGTAATTGAGTTAATATATATCTCATTTGTGTACAGTTCTGTGTTATATTATTTATTGTCTCACTCCGTGTTCCCTCACACAAAATTAATTATTCAGTGTATGTTACATTCTCATGTAACTAACAAAATTGATTATAAAATACGAAATTCACAATAATTAATTCAGTTCTTTTGTCTCGATTTTTCTTCAGTAAACTTTGAAATAACGTTATCATTAGAAATAAAACTAAAACAATTACCCCTTAACCTTAAAATAATCTCATCAACAGTAGAAGAAAAACAAAAGTTTAAGCAGAGAAGTTAAGATTACTCAACATGTAAACCATGTCAGAGGTCTAACGACTCTGAGCAAACAAGGGAGAGAACTGGGATTATATAGGGATAGGAGTCACAGGTGAATGAATACCTATTAAAACTAAGATTTAGCGTCCAATGAAATTTAAGATTTAAAATGTCCTATAAAATTTAAGTTTATATTAAATCGAATAATTTAGAATTTGGTATGGTATCGAGATCTGCGTTCATCAAGTTATTTTTAAATTTATTTATTATTAAGCTCTCGTATGCATCTAAATATCTATCATTATTAATATGTTTTACAAGTTTAATGTTAGAATTGTTAATTTTGTGATTATTAATGAACATATGTTGAGCCACGCTAGATTTTTCGGGATTACTAATACTAACAGATTTATAACTGCTGACTCCAATCATTTCTGGCAACATAAATTAGCATCGTTCAATTTTTTAATAAACAGATTAACAAAATTTCCTTTAAACAAAAAAAGATTTAATATTGAACTAAACTATATTAAAGAAATAGCTAAATATAACGGTTTCCCGGTTAAAACTATAGATAAATTAGTTCATAAACTTAAACATCGCCAATCCGTTTCTAATTTTACAACATTAACACCATTTAATAATAAAAATAATAATAAATACATAACACTACCGTACGATAACGCTTCTAAAAATTTAAATAAAATTTTTCAAAATCAAAATTTAACCGTGACTTACAAATACCATTAAATCTTTATTAGGTAATCCTAAAGATAAAATAGACACTAACAAAAAATCCGGTATATATAAAATTAGCTGTAATGATTGTAATAAAGTTTACATCGGGCAAACTAAAAGACAAATTGACACTCGGTTTAAAGAACATTTTTATCATCTAAAAAGCGGTAATCCCGAAAAATCTAGCGTGGCTAAACATATGTTCATTAATAATCACAAAATTAACAATTCTAACATTAAACTTTTAAAACATATTAATAATGATAGATATTTAGATGCATACGAGAGCTTAATAATAAATAAATTTAAAAATAACTTGATGAACGCAGATCTCGGTCCCATACCAAATTCTAAATTATTCGATTTAATATAAACTTAAATTTTATAGGACATTTTAAATCTTAAATTTCATTGGACGCTAAATCTTAGTTTTAATTGGTATTCATTCACCTGTGACTCCTATCCGTATATAATCCCAGTTCTCTCCCTTGTTTGCTCAGAGTCGTTAGACCTCTGACATGGTTTACATGTTGAGTAATCTTAACTTCTCTGCTTAAACTTTTGTTTTTGTTCTACTGTTGATGAGAACTTAGTTCTCGAAATACGTATATAGCTCATTGCTTATATTATTATTATTTTAAGGTTAAGGGGTAATTGTTTTAGTTTTATTTATAATTTAACCTTAGACTCCTCCTATTATTGTAATTAACATCAGAATTTTGTAGAAGAGACATTATATTTAGAAATGTAGGTTGTAATCCATTTTTAATAATCAATATACCGGATGTGATAGAAAAATCGGTCCATAGGCATTTAACATGGGATAACAGTTATTCCTTGCACAAAAGTAGTATATTCATTTTAGACAATAACGCTTCAATTAAATGTTGTACAAGTTAAATTCTGCGTCCATTTCAATAATAATATTTTATTTTGCAAGTTTTGTAACAGAAATTAGAATTTTAAATATTATATTATTTATATATTATTTCATACACAAACGCTCTGTTTAAGTTATAATTAATGAAAGTGCAGATTTATTCATACGAAGAAAAGTTATAAATTATTAAGTAGTATTACTTCGATGAAAAATGTATTTTATAATTTCTGACACATAATAGTTATTTAAATAATCAGCAATGGAAAGAGTGATATTGTTCTATGAACAAAATGTTTGCCAAAACGAGCGAAGTGAGTTTTGCAAATTATGTGAGTCAAACAATATCACGTTTTCATAAAGTATTATGTACAATGTTTTATCTAATTCCGCTAAATTCTAAGTTTTTATGACAGTATATATATTTCCAAATCAATTTATCAAAACATTGCCGTGAAAATAAATGAATTTATTTTTTTAATTTAATGCTTATGTCTGTCAGTGCATGCGAATATCATTGAAAATGAGTTCTGAAACCGATATAGATCTTCCTTCTGATGTAGTGGAATTAAGTGTGAGTCAGTAATTCATAAATTGATATTAAAGATATCATTATTGATATATTCTTGTTTTCTTATTATCAGTTTGTTAGTTGTATAATATATTATTACGCAACTCAGTTACGTAAAGATTTTTATAAATCTCATTTTGTATCAATTATGTAAAATGTGATATTTCATAACTTCAAAAGGTTAGCTAAAATTCAACTTTTTAAAACGGAATTAGATAAAATATCATTACATTTTTGTGATTTTATTTTAAATACTTGGCACTTGAAAGACGTAATTTTATAAAATTTAAAATTAAATTTTCTCTGTAATGAAACGTGCAAAATAAAATGTGATTATTGAGCTGGATGCAGTATTTAATTTTCTACATTTATTTGAAATAGTATTGTCAAAAATGAATAAGCCACTTTTGCACCAGGAAAAACTCTTTTTCCGTGTTAAACGCCTATGGTCCGCTTTTCGTGATTCACATTATATTTTTCTTGTCGGTAACCATATACAAAAAATTCATTGCAGGAATAATTATTTACATTTTTTCTGCAGTCTTCTAAAAATAAAAATTCGACATGTATTTCAAATTTTTGATATACCTACTACATGGGCGGCTATGCATTGTAAAACAAAAATCTTTATTTGAATTATTTCCCGCATTAGTACAGGAATTGGCCATTTCCAGCACTCAGAAATATATATCGTCAAGTTTCATTATTTTAATGATAATAAATGAAAAAATAATGGTAAATGCGCTCAAGAAAAACTGGCTATCCCAGGCAAAGAACGATCTTGCGAGACCAACTCAAGATTTTATAAAACTAAAAAACGCATAAAAGATGCATGGAATCAAAAATGAGCAAACGCAACAAACAATAATATGAGAACAATCAAAACCTACACCTCAAAATGGACAAATCTACAATACCAAAGAGACCAAATAAAAATTACGAGACTCCGAATAGGACACACACTCCTCACCCACCAACACATCCTTGAGAAGACCGACCCACCCACTCACCCACTTGTGAAAATTGCAATTCAAATTCTGTCAACGAAAATAATGGCCGCGTTCAGCAAGTCACAGCGCTGGCAGCGCTGAGTGCCGAAGTTTGCCAAACGCAATGAATGAACGAATGCAATGTATTCGGCAAACTTCAGTGCTCAGCTCTGCCAGCGCTGTGACGTGCTGAACGCGGCCAATGATTTGTGTCAATGAATTAAAATGAGTGAACATATAAATAAGAAGACGGAAAGAAATATAAGTATAAATTATCACTAAGAAGAAGAAAAATGTTTAATAATTATATTATATAATTCAAAAGTAAAAATTAAACAAATAAAATATGCTCTTGGTTGGTTCCGGACCCAAGCCTCTCCGAGCTTTGTTTCTTCTTTGTTTATTATCAAGTGCACACGCTACAACTATGCTATCTGAACTGTTGTTTGGCAACAATTTTTTTCAGAATATTAGTATCCTCCAATATTTATATGTTACCGGCCAAACCCGATTTCAGGATAAACTAGCTTTGCCTAGGCTAAACTAATTCTTCCTACATGCAATAGGATAAACTGGTGTAGCCTAGGCTAAACTAGTTCGTCCTAAGCCCGATAGGATAAACCAGTTTAGCCTAGGCCAAACTAGTTTATCCTGATAGAAATGCACTCACTCTAAGAATAAACACCATGTAAAAATAAATAATAATTTTAATAATTATTTTATTGAGGTATAATTATTGTTTCTATTAAAACACTTTATTATTTGTTACAATATGATTGTTTGCGTTACCAATCATCCAATAGTTATAGCGACGAATCATTATCGTTTTAATAAAAATGATTGTTTTTAATTAAATAGTATTTTATTCAATTTTATTTTGTCTTTCTAGGTATTCTATAATGTTTATACTAGGCCATACCAGTTTATCCTAAGAGTGTGTATTTCTATCAGGATAAACTAGTTTGGCCTAGGCTAAACTGGTTTATCCTATCGGGCTTAGGACGAACTAGTTTAGCCTAGGCTATACTAGTTTATCCTATTGCATGTAGGAAGAATTAGTTTAGCCTAGGCAAAACTAGTTTATCCTGAAATCGGGTTTGGCCGGTAACATATACAAAATTTCAACACAATATCTTACACTGAGGAGATACTATTCACATTTAACTGATTTCATATGTTAATCTCCTATGTGTCGGTCAGCCTAAGGGCCTAAGACACCCGGTATATTGTGACCACAGACAAAGAAAGTCTTTTATCTGTGTTGTGACCAGAATGTGCACACTAATTTTAGAAAAAATTAAATTAAGGTTACCTTCAGAACTATTTAATATGCAATTTATTTAGCATTGCAAGAATACTAACAATTTTTTTCGTAATATTTGGAAATTATTTCAAGATTTTCGGTCCATTAAATTTTTCGATAAATTTGTTATTTATTGTTTAATTATTGTTAGATTTATCTAACTATAAAGCATTTAAATAAACGTTTTAGTAGATAACCAGAAAAATAGTTTTATGTTCATTTGCTTGATGCAAGGCTTAAATTTTAAGCTGCAAATTGAAATTTTGACAGTAATATATTATAATCCATTCGACATTTCATTTCGATGCAATATTGTCAATTACGCCAAGTTTAATATTTAAGTTACATTAGCGCAACCAGCCATTAATGAAACAAAAATGTTTTATACATCAATCATAAAAGTGACATAACTGACTACAAGTTACCTTAGTTATTCAATAACAATTAATATACAGACTCCCCTATGTCGGCTTATTTTGTTGATTTTCAACAATTATATAATATACTAATTAAAATAATTTTTACAGATGCGGCAAGTGATGAAAAGGTAGCAATAGTAGTGGAACCTCCTGCTATATCGCTGAAAGGTGGTATTACAGAATTTCTTGGAAATAACAGTTTTGGAATTTTGACTGCCAAAGGAATCAGTGTTGCCATATTTAAGATTTTAGAGCACTTTTATTTATTTGATCCCGAATCTAGAGGTCCTAGTGGTCTACAGGTCATTAATGGAACTGCTTGCATCATGCGTTTTACGGAGTTGGATAAACTTGTTGAAATTATCGATAAGAATATGACTAAAGGTAAATAGTATACCTAGTTAAATTAGGGTTATAGACGGAACTAATTGTAAGACAGCTAATTCCAACGGGAATATTTTCTTGAGGACCCTAAGAATCACCACAAAAAAAGTCCCAAAAAATCCCTTGTGAGGTACCTCTTTAAAATTGAGAAAGTCTTTGTAGCCCTGTAAAAGGATTGAAAAATAAGATTTTATCCCATAAAAAGACGGATAGTTTTGATTCTCTGATATGTTTTGTATTTAGTAGATCTAAGAAAAAACAAAATTTCGACCTTTGCATACTTTCGGCAGCGCCACCATCTTGATGCAAGATGTGCAAGATAATTTTTTTTTCAAAATATCTCCTCACCAGATATTATGGAAAAAATATTTATTATCAATATTACAGAGAACAAAATTCCCTAAAATATTTATTTTTACCAATAGATAGCAAGGTACAACGCTCGAATGCAATTTTATATTATTTATGTATATACGAGGGTGGATTGAAAAATTTCCGGGATCACTGTGAAGGCTTTGGTTTTTCGAAAACATTCTTATGTCGTTGTTTTGTTTAACTCTTCATATGAACTGTCAAGAAATTTCAGTACAATCTGTATCAGTCTAATCGTGAAAAGCGTCTGTGTCGGTCTACCTAGCTTTAAATCGTTAATGGATAAAAACGAAGTACATGCGGTGATCAAGTTTTTTTATTTGGAAGGAAAGACGGCAACGGAGAATAAGACCAGGTTAGATGCTGTCCTTCGGAATACTTCACCTTCGTTTTCCACGGTGAGTTTCTGGGTTTCGGAATTTAAGCGTGGCCAAACACACACCTGTGACGAGCTACGTTCAGGTCGCTCAAAATCGGCTACCACACCGGAAATTGTGGATAAAGTCCATGATATTGTTCTGGAAGATTGCCGAATGAAAGTGCGTGAGATATAGCTATTTTTGAGGTGATTTTCGACAGTTTCACAGTTAATTTCTGCCGTTACAAGGCATACAAAATTAATGTTGCATATTGATTCAGATGCAGAATTTTATGCTCTACAACTTTTATTTGAAGTATTTTTACCTAAAATAATTAGGGAAGCAGAAAATTAAGAAAGTATTATTTTACATGTTAAAGTCCTATGTTACAGGGTCGCGGTCACCACCCTGTATGTAATAAAATATACTAAATGTGTTCTTACTATTATAGTTGATTAACTTGCCAATAACTGCTTTACTCTGAATACAGATTTAAAATAATTGAAAAAAACTGAAAAATACCATTCGCAAAATAATAGGTGTGCCAATGAATACAAGACGGGACTGGTTGAAAGGTGTACAGAAAGATGTTTGGTGGGTTGCTGCCTTCAGAGTCAGTTGGCGAAACAATTTATAATATGTATGTATGTATTTGTTTCGGGATTTTCAACCCTTACAGGTTATATCCCTAGAATGGTCTCACACACAACATCTATTTTTATTAATTTTTTACAATTTCCACGAAGTTTCTTACGTAGATGTCATGTGTGTTGCCCACCCGAGCAAGCCCTTGTTATAACCACCAGCCGGTGCTAGATAGCTTAGTGATTGCCAAGTTAATTGTATCCCAACTTGGAAAGGTAACGGGAGTAGATACCGATCAAGATCAGTCGAGAAAAATTCAACCTGTCCCGGATTCGAACCTACGACCTCTGAGTCCAGAGGCTAGCACTCTACCACTGTGCTATCCCGCCGTCAATTTATAATAAATAATGGTGATGTAAGTAATAATTAAAAACTAATGTTTAACAAGAAAGAAACGCATATGACAGGCGCAACGCATTAGGCAACACAGTCATTTTTATAATAAATCAGATAACCGAAAATGGTACTTCACTTCTTGAAGCTCAAAACAGTTTTTCTTTGAAAAATAACATTTAAATGACATTTTCGAGATTTGTTATTATAAACATTAAAGCAGGGCATTGAACCCGCCAAAAGCTGGGTTCGGTTCCAGGTTCCGGTTAATTTATTTTTTGAGAGATAGATTCGGATGCGGTTCTGGTTCAAACATTAATAAAATTTGCGGTTTTGTTCCGGCTTCAGGTATTGGGTTCAGGTTCGGTGCGACCTAATGGAAACTGAATTAATGGTTTACGAATAACAATCTTTATATAGAAATAATTTAAAATGCGAGCCGCAAGACAAGAACACGAACAGAGTTTTCACAAACAGACATCACAGACATCGATTACCGGATGTATTACGATTACGCGTACGTTTCGAACTTAAAATGAACCTGAACCAGACCTGAATTCTGAACCCGAATTTTAACAATCGGTTCGGTTTCGACTCGGGTTCAATTAAATTCTATATTTGAGGTTCAGTTCTAGGTTTGGGTTCGGTTCAAGTTCGGGTTCGATGCATTGCATTAAGGATTATTAAATTTTTCTACATTTAATATGTCTATATATTTTATGAATAGATTTAGAAAATAATTTATTTTATTCAATTTTTACGTTTTAAACTGTCATTATTAACTCCATGGCAATAACTACAACAAAAAAATATTATTCTAGCTTTCATATTTTGATGTGATATTTTTCACTTATTCGACAAAGTTAGCTATTCGAAGATTTATTTGAAGTGAAATCGGGCATTAAAATAATATCAGGTACAAAAATAAAACTCACCACAGAATTTTTCACAATTCTTCCAAAACATCAAAACTTTTATTTGGTTATGAATTCGACTGAAATTTACAGGAAACAAAATAAATATATAAATATATCATCACGGCATATTATCCATTGCGAACGCTTACCAGGCGTCACCTCACGGGTACTCAATACTGGCATAGAGATTGCACCACAGGGGTCAATTTTTGGCCATTAATAATTCGAAGTAATTTTTGGCGTCGGTCGGGATCGAACCCAGGTCCCCAGATTCTCGATTCAAGTACACGACCACGAGACTCCAGAAAACACATAAAATTAAATTAAAAGCATTTATTTAAATTTATCGAAAATGTTGATTTTTTTAATGAAAATATTTGATTGCAGAAAAGTGTGGTTAAAAATCATGTACGCCTCCTTGCATGTACGTCTCAAAAACATGTGGCTCCGGCGGAATTACAGAGCCAAAATGCTCGAACTATGTTTTGTCATTTTAACTCTGTCGGTACGGCCGCTCTCGAAACCAATGCCAATGCTTTTCCTATGTGATCTTTGAAAATTAATTATAAAAAAAAACTATGCAAAATTGTGAACTCTAACTACTTTTACGACACGTTCGGAAGCTGAACAAAATATAATAACGGTAAGATTCCGGAGAAGGAAATACCGATAATACATAATAAATTGGAACAATAGTTATATTAAACTATGCAAAGGATTTTAATGCAGTTGCCAGCATTAGTAAATATGTAGGTATGTTTTTAAGTTAACAAAAATTAAATAGCGGGAGGTATTGTGCTGGTCCCATCAGATTTTTTCAGTTATCTTTCATTATATTTTTCTTCTGAACTAAAACGTGGTCTTACTAGTCTTTTTTATTAACTTGGCTATAACTGCTTTACGCTGTATATAGTGCCTCCAATACAACGTGGCCGATGGCCGGCCACTAAAACACGCCCGTAAATAAACACCGCCTTCAATGAATACATATTATTTATTCGAAAAATACATTTCGAATAATAAAAAATAATTACTCATCACCATTGCCGAGGCAGGATAACCTTTTCTTGTTGCTTAGTATGATGGTAACATAAATAATACAAAATTGCATGCAGATGGTTATAACGCGCTATCTATTGGTTCAAAAAATTAAGACAAAAGTTGTAGGGAATCTTGTTCTCTGATAATAACTATTTTTGCCGTAATACTGGTGAAAAGATCCAAGATGGCGATGCTGCCGGAAATACGCCAAGGTCGATAATTTTTTTATTATTAGAGCTATATATAAAACATATCCGAAAATCAAAAATACTCGACTTTTTATAGGATAATATCTTATTTTTAAACACTATTACTGGGCTACGAACACTTTCCCAATTTTAGTGGGATTCCCCAAAAGGGATTTTTTGGGAATTTTTGTGTTGATTCTTATATTTCCGATGAAATTAGCTGTCTAACAATTAGTTCCGTCTGCAGACGAATTTTGGTATAAATTGACTACTAAAAAAATCAATAGTATTTATATGGTATTTCGGAGAGGAGCAGTCCAATAAAAAACGATGAGTTGAACGTTATTCCTCACATAATAATAGTTACTATAAATAAATTGTTCTTGCTATCTTCACCATTAATATGTAAGTCAATATTTTCAAAGTATTTGTGGAACTCCTTCCTCTTAACTCAACTTTAATTACGCGATTATACAATAAACCCTATGTATGAAGTCGATGTTAAAATTCCCAATATTCAAATTACTCCTCTGGCCAACATACAGATCGCTATATAGAACATTTAAAATAACTGTTTATAGACGAAATGATCATCTCAATGAACGTATTCCATTTTGCGCTACATACGGCGTGATTGAAAAATAGAGACAAATAGCTATTTTCTGTATTATTAATATTAGACCTATAATTTAAATTACAATGTTGTGCGCAAAGTTAAATGCCACTTTTTGATGTGAAAAGAACGTAAGTTCAAATTCCGAAATAATCGTTGATTTTTTAAAAGGAATGGTACATATGTTTTTATATTTTCGAAAAGTATTTATAATTAGCTTTACAATGATGTCAAATACTTGAATTTTCATTAAAAATAACCTAGTTCAAAAATATGATATTTTGTGTGTTATCAATTTGCCGTGACATTTATGCCTTCTTTGTTTGAAGATATATTTTGAATTTTATTTGATGAATTATTTGTTTTTTATTATTTCGAACAATTCGAACTGCTTAAAATTCAAATGTATTTTTTTTTATATACAACCGGTGAATAATGTTAACTTTATTGTTATCAAAATCATTACTTAATGTGCTTCATTATTTGCCGAGGGAAATAAAAATGACAAGTACTCCCTAGGGAAATAAACTGATTCAAGGCCATTGGCAGTGCCACCTAGGAAAAATTTATTTTCTTTGTGTGCAATTGTTAATTAATACTGATTAGCAGATGTGTCGAATATTATCAATTATATTTATTTTGGAAAATTTTATGATTTTTGTGAAAAATTAAAAAAAAATCTTTTATTATTATATATTACTTTAAATAATATTTAAAATAAAAACCAATGTGAATGTCTGAGATTAACTTCTCACGATCATTAATACGTGCATTTAATAAAAATGAAATAATGAAGTTACATTTGCAAAAATGACTGTCTAAATTTGTCGACATATTTTTGACATTTTAAAATTGTTTTTCACAATTTTGTAATTTTAAATTAGATATGTAAAAAATAATCCTATGCTTTGTTATATTAAATTTTATGTTTCGTATGTAAATTATTCTATATATATTTTTCTAGACGGAAGCAACGCATTTCAAATCGACGCACTTACCATCCATTGCAAACGTGCCTTCCGTCCTGCTCCTTCTATCCCTGCAGTGTTGCCACTCAATCCAAAGATGACCGCCTTTCGTGAAATTTACCCTGACAAACACATTCTCCGTGGAAGTTTCCACCAGGATAACCCTAAGTTCAAATTGACTCCGAATGCAACAGGTGCTTGTAACGCCCTAGTGTCCATCGCCATGTCACTGTTACATCCACCCGAGACCTGGAGTAAACCTATTGTCGACGATGTGTTACTGAACGGTTACAGACTGTACAAGCAAAGTGTTATCGCACTTGGGTATGATTTCAACGAATGGGAAGACAAGATGGTATTGGAATCAATACATAAAGAGTTTAAGATTGGAGTGAATAATGTGGAATGGAGTCCAATGAATGAAGGAAAACAAAAAGGTATGGTATATATTTTATAATTGCTGTATTATTGCGAATATACTGAGCAAATTGAGAGGGAGCAGAAAAAAATGTAAATGATCATTGCACCAATAAATTTTTGCACGTTGCTAATAATGTTAAAGCTAAACTTTATTTTTAATTAAAATCGTTATTATAAAATACTTTCATGTACAGGTGTCTCATTTTCAATGTAAGGTTTTTAAGGTATCTCGAGTAATATTAACGATGGAGCAAAACCGTTTGCACATTGGAGGGTCAGCTTTTTGAGAAAAGTTTAATAGTCGCCACATGAATTTTCGATCTTCTTTTGTTTTTGAGCTACAGTCAAAAACTCGTAAGACAAAAATTGTTTAGACAAATTTTGTACCGTTTTTAGAGTTGAATAAAATGACGTAATTAAATTTTTTTGAAAACTTAATAATTCTCGAGATATAACAAAAACTTATATTATTTCAAATGGGGACCTGTGTTCAAAATAGTCTCATCTTTTTGCTTATTTTATAAGCTTTTCAACGATATACAGAGAATTTGTTTTATAGTGAAAATGATTAGGCAGAAGACTCACGTCATTAGCCTGAAAAAAACCTTATAAAATAAAATATAACTTGTAGAAATTATTGGGTGTTATTTATTTTTAAAAGAAGAAGAAAAAAAGTACTAGTATTAAGTAATGTATATATTAATGATATTTACAATTATTATTAAGACAATCGTTATTCCTTTTTCGGAATATAAAATTATTTGAAATAATTTTAGTTTATTTTCGTACCATACGTTGGCACTACTGAGAATGACTATGTTATGTTAAATTATTTTATATTCTGTAAAAGGAATAAGGATTGACTTAGAAATAATTGTAAATTCATTAATATATACGTTTCTTTAATACTAGTATATTTTTTTCTTCTTTTTTAAAAAATAAATAACTAAAAAATTCTACAAGTTATATTTCTTTTTATAAAATTTTTTCCTGGTTGATGACGTGAGTCTTCTGCCTATCATTTTCACCATATCAGTAAACATAGGATAGTTTTTTCCCATAGTTATAAAGTGACAGCAATGTATTGAGTGAACATACGGAATAGTTGTCAGACTCATCAAACTGTCACATTTCAAAATGTTTTTTTTTTTATATAAAATTGCAGATTATAACAGCTATAAATCAAATATAAGTCTTAAGATAAGTTTCAGATGTATCTGCTACTACATTTAATAATCGACCCAGACGATCGTGAAATCCGTCCCATTAAATAAATATAGTAATATAAAATAACATGAAATATGCGACTTTTCATACATAAATTTGGTAATAAACTTTCGCGGCTGTAAAATTCGTGACGTCACGGTTTGTTACCCAAACAATCATAGTTCCAAACGCAACCGGTAGAGAGCTACTGTCAGCGTCCAAATATTTGAAATTAAAGACAACTTTTAAAAATCATAATTCTGATTCTAAAGACTTGTAAGGTGTAAAACATACACTTACATATTTAATTTCACCTATTCTTTCAAGAAAAAATTAATAGACAATGTGAAATGACCCCATTATTTTAATTTTTTTCACTCCAAAAAATTAATAATTCATTCATTTTTTATTTATGTTTAAAACAAAAGAATATAGATTTGTTATATATCATTGAAAAGCTTATAAAATAAGCAAAAATATCAGAGTATTTTCAACATAGATTCCAATTTAAAAAAGTGAAATTAGTGAAAACGAGTTTTTGCCTGCAGCTCAAAAATAAAAGAACATCGAATATTTATTTATTATTTATTTTTAAAAAATAAGAAAAAATATTCTAGTATTATATACTAATGAATTTACAATTAAGTCAATCCTTATTCCTTTTACGGAATATACAATTATTTGACATAACATGGCCAATCACAGTTGTGCCAACGTATGGTACGAAAATAAACTACAATTATATCAAAGAATATTATATTCCGTAAAAGGAGTAACAATTGACTTAGAAATAATTGTAAATATCATTAATATATATTCATTATTTAATACTAGCATTTCTTTTCTTCTTTTTTAAAAAACACCCAATATTTCATTTTTACTACATAATTCGTATGAAAAAATTTAGCATAATTTTCAATGTCACTATTTTTGTTCGACCAGAACTGAACGCTGTTAAAAGAATACAACAAATGTATTCATTATTGAAAAAAAAGCATGATTTTATAAATTACTATTTTATTTCCTTAAGGCATCTAACTTTAATTTTATACATGTTATATGTTTAGTACCTACATGAAGAATATATCATTTTATACAAAGTGAAATATTTACAGGTCTTTTGGTAATCAAAGATCCTGAAATTCCCAATTTACGAAGAGGTTGTGAAGAATTCTTCATGGACTACACTCGAGGCATTATTCAATGTAATCCTTTAACTGTTGCAATTTGGATTCACAAAGATTTATTCTACATGTTTGATCCCAATCCTCGAGGACCTAATGGAATACATTCTACCGGCGGTACTGCATGTCTGATCATCTTCAATACTGTAAAAGATTTAGTGGCGCACTATTTATCCAACGTCCCTCCACGATTACATAAGGAAGAATTCACAATTACCCCAGTAGACGTCCGTACGAATGAATTTAAACCAAAGAAAATAGTTCCTATGACGAAAGAAGATATTCTAAAAGTGAAAGAGATTGATTCCTTGTCTGGGTGTTTAGACGATAAGAAAGATAAGAAAGATAAGAAAGAAAAAGAAACGGAATCTCCCAAGGCAAAATATAAACCTCCCAAATCGTTGTTTAAATGTGATAAATCAGAGAAGAATGTAAAAAAAGAGAAAAAGTATGGTCGAGATAAAGAGAAATCAACGAAAGAAATCTGCTGTTGTCCTGATAAAAGTCGCCTCATTCCTCATAAAATGCTTGTCATACACGACAGCATGTTCAAACCAGAAGATAAGAAGCTAATGATGAGAGAACAGAGTGAGGCTAAGAAACTGAAAGAACTTATGACTAAAGAACGTCGTATTCGTGCTGAATTCTACCCTCTGGGCAATGGAGATGCCATAGTCCGGGCTCATTATAGCCAGAATTCGCCTCGGTTCAGTTCATTATCAAGAAATAAACAAGCACATGCTAATGCTTTGGTTGCTATAGTGATGTCAAAACTACACGATCCAAAAACATGGACTTACAAAAACATCGAAATTGTTTTGGAATCTGGCGATGTACTTTATAAAGACAGCTATATGAAATACCGCCCAACAAATACATTACTAGGCCTAAGAAATCTGTTAAGGACATTCTATATTTTTCATTTGAAGATAACTACAGCTATATATAAACCTTTTATATATGGTTATCTCCAATATGAAGATCTGTATATCGGACTCTTAAATTTCTTTATGCAAGAAACAGCTGGGATAATTATAACTCAACACGAATTTTTAGCTATTGCAGTATTCCAAAAAGCGGGTCAGTATTTCATGTTTGATCCGCATGATAGAGACGTGATGGGAGATGTATCTTATGAATCAGGCTGTGCCTTCCTTATGAAGTTTCATTCACTTGAAAATATGGTTGAAAAGTATTTGAAGAATACCGGAATAGATTCCGATGAGTCTGAATCGTCACCCAGGTTTTCTGTATGTGCAGTCTCTCTGGAAAATGTGGAGAGAATAAATAAATGATTTTGTATCAGTTTTCAGTATGGAAAATATTTTAAGATTTAAAAAGTATCAATATTGTTATGTCGCTTAATATATTGTAAATAAATAAAAATATTCACATTGTTATTAACTAGCATAAATTTATTTTATAATAATTAAAAAATGCTCATTTTTACCTTCCGTTACCTTTAAGTAAGGAAGGTACTGTCTTTGGTCAAAAAAATCGATGGTGAGTTTTTAGTGAACAAGCACGTTTTAGTTACCTTCATTTGAAGATTTGAAGTTTTTCTTAAAAAAAAATTGTTAAATATCATTTATTGACATTTAATGTTATAAATATTAAAGAATGTTCTGTTACGTACACGATTTGACTGCATTTTATACTTCATATTCAATAGATATCGAGTTACAAAAATCTGATGTGGCCAACTCTAAACCTCCTGCCATTTCATTTTTATTAATTTAAATACAGTATTTTTTTTTAAGATATCCGATCAAGCTAATCTGTATCATGAAGGAATGAACTAATTGGCACACATTTATGGTCATCAACCTGAAAAAACCTTATAAAAAGAAATATAACTTGTAGAAATTATTAGTTATTTATTTTTTAAAAAATAAGAAAATATATAATGGTATTAAATAAACGTATACAGGGTGATTCATCGGTCTGTCCTCTCTTTATAACTCTTTTATTTTAAGTCAGATAGAAAAACTCTTCAGATAAAATTTATATGATATATTATTGTCTATCTACGTACTATATGCACTTGTATACAGGGTGCTCCGTTGAAGCGCAACAATATGTAACTTTATATTTCTTAATGGAACACCCTATATATATTTATTTATTTTGATAGTAAATTAGATTTCCTTTAAAAAATTATAAAGTAATAAGGGGTCTAAAATTATAAATTAAGAAGTTATTTACCTTTATTCGTTGAATGATATTTTTGTATCATGTTATTATTAACACAGTAAGCTATGGATAATTTGATCAATTGTTTCGAATTTAAACAAGCAATACTCTTAGTTTATCATCGTTGATGTTGATTTTTAAAATAAGTATTAATAAAAAAGAATCAAAATGTTGTATTAAATTATAGTTTTTTCCACTATGAACTACTATTTTTTATGAACGTAAATAACTTCTTAATTTATAAATTTAGACCCCTTATTACTTAATACTTTTTTAAAGGGAATCTAATTTACTATCAAAATAAATAAATATATATAGGCTGTTCCATTAAGAAATATAAAGTTATATATTGTTGCGCTTCAATGGAGCATCCTGTATACAAATGCATATACTACGTAGATAGACAATAATATATTATATAAATTATATTTGAAGAGTTTTTCCATTTGACTTAAAATAAAACAGTTATAAAGAGAGGACAGACCGATGAATCATCCTGTATATTAATTAATTTGCAATTATTTGTAGTTCAATCCTTATTCCTTTTACGGAATATAAAATTATTTGACACAACATGGTCATTCTCAGTGGTGCCAACGTATGGTACGAAAATAAACTACAATTATGTCAAATAATTTTATATTCCGTAAAAGGAATAACGAATGACAGAAATAATTGTAAATATCAATATATACATTACTTAATACTAGTACTTTTTTTCTTCTTTTAAAAATAAATAACGTTCAATAATTTCTGCAAGTTATATTTCATTTTATAAAGTTTTTTTCAGATTGATGAGGTGCGTCTTCTGCCTAATCATTTCCACTATATCTCTCTCATTTGCCATAAGACGAAGCGTGTGCGATATGGATGGGTATAACACGCTTGTCTTTCAAAAATTCATATTGTTTCGGCTAAGTTAGGACATTCCATTTTAAAACGATGCTCGTACTTGACAATACTTTCACTGCAACGTAGGTTTATTTATTAATTCAGATATATTACCTTGATTCATAGCCGTACGAATAACGTTATTTTCTGTCAGTATCTCATTTTTCACATATTTGTTTTACATTTGCTAATAAACTTACCAGTTGACTTAGTTTTGAATTTTGAATAATTTTATTGTAACATATATTTTTATAATAATAAAATAACAGTAGTCTCTTACGTATCCTTGTAAAAACTAAGTAAACGACACTACTGAATTTATCGGAATGGGCGGAGCTAAAATTCGTAATGACCTTGATCGGACATCTTTAAAAAAAAATACTGTACATACCTATATATTTACTTGTGCTGGAAACTATTCATGTATTTACTATTTTCTTTTTAAAACGTTACTATTATTAAATTAAAATTAATTTTTATTTAGTGACATTTATCTGTCAGTTACATATATTTGAGATCTGAACTGTGTAACCATGGTGTTGTGTTTAAAGAGTAGGCCGGGATTTAAATTATAGATAATTTTATAACATAAATCTCGAAAAAATAATATTTAAAGATTTTTTCGAAGAAAACTATTTTCAGCTTCAAGTAAAATTTAATGGCTTGTTTCCATATTAGAATAAGGTAAAAATACAAAGTTATTTCTGAACGACAGTATTTGAGTCAGAGCGTAAACAGATGCACATACACACAGACATCATCGTGAAAATGTTAAAATTGGATTCTAGGGACCTTCAAACGTGATCATTTAACAAAATTTCGATATGAGATTTTTAGCACGATTTCTAAAAATACCTCGCCAAGGGTAGCGGGCGGTAAAAATAAAGAAATTCAATTTTATAAATCAGCCAGCTATGCTATAACCATGGAAACAGCTACCATAATAAGAAAATTCTAATTGATAGATGTCATTGTCAAGTGCAATTTACATAGTATGTGTGTGTTATAAATTTACTGGAAATATATATATATGTAGAATATTTCGCAAGAAACTATGGAATTTGTACAAGAAACGTAGAACTGACGGAAGGTATTGTGCTGGCCACAACAGATTTTTTACCTTCCGCCACCTATAGGTAAGGATGATATTGTCTTTGGTCTAAAAGTTCGAAGGTGAGTTTTTGATGAATAGCACGTTTTAGACAATACGAATTTACTGTTTTCACGATATGTCTGTATGTGTGTGTGACAAAAATTTCTCCTTTGATAACTCCAATACTACAATTCCAAAAGTTATAATTCTTTCATATTTGTTTCGTACGTCCATATGAAGAGTTGATTAGATTTTAGTTATGATTGGTTAACCGGAAGTATCCTAATTTGAAGATTTTAACAGTATTTCTTGAAAAAACGCTGTTAAATTTCATTTTTTGACCTTTTATGGTATTATAAATAAAAGAATATGTTATTCTCTATTCGATTTAATTATATTTTTTTCTTCATATTCAATGAATTTAGAGATAAAGAATTGTAAAGAAATAACTTGCAACCTCTAATTCTGATGAAAGCTGCACCATGGAAACAGAATATTCAAATATTACTAATTGACAGATGTCAGTGTCAAATAAAATTTACATGTCTTTGTGAAAAGATTTTACTGGAAATATAAAAATGTAAAATAATGAAACTGGGAGGTCACACGTCACACGAGATAACAGAATGTATGCTTGCTTATCCCCTTCCTGCGTAATGTCACAATGAGGGTATGTGCCTAGATAAGATAAAATTCAAGTTGCATTATCATGATCGTAAATGGGTTTGTATGGCGGTATATTCTTGCAATTTTTGTCATAATTATTATTAAATAAATATGTAATTCTATTATAGATACATAAACTCTTCTACCATTAGATTAAGGATTTGAATTTATTATAGAGCACAACAGGTATTTGTGTTGTTTGTTTTCTACATTTAAACATTATTTTTATTTTTTGTCTGTGGTTCGCTTTATCTTCAAATTTTCTGTACGTTCTCGTAACAGATTTTTCCTGGTTTTTGTTTATTGTTATTGGTTTTATATAATGCTGTGGGCCAATGTGAAGGGGCATACACAAATTTGCTGTTTTCAAATTTCCACGCGATAGTGAAATGCGAAAAATATAGATCGAATCAAATTTTAAGATTACAATATCCTTGGCAGTTGCATTTCACGAAAAATTTATTATTCGTGAACATGAGCCCATTTGGTCAGATGATACACGTTTGGTTAAAAAAAATGTTTAAAATTGACGGATGACGCATTTCTCAATATATTTAAAAATCAGACATATTTCTTATCAAAACAACTAAAGGCGTTTTTTTATTCAAAGCGGTTATCTCTGGTTAGGGTCCGTGAAGTTGGGACCAAAGGGTAAAGCACGAATTATGAAACAAGTACTGTTGGTTAGTGCCCAATTAGTGCCCTAAAAATTACTTTTGATTTATTTATATTTATGGCGTTATTAACGTTTAGTTTTGTGTGGTGCTAACTTCACGCTAGCACCAAAAGTACATATTTCTTAATTTTTTTTACTTCCCTGTACGTAAGTAAAGAAAGTATTGTAATCGCGAAAAATTTCGGTTTTCAGGTTTCAGCGGAAATATCCATTTTGATCATCCCTGAATCCATTTTGACTAATTTCGTCGTGACGTCTGTACGTACGTCCGTACGTACGTATCTCGCATAACTCAAAAACGGTAAGCCGTAGAAAGTTGAAATTTTGTATTTAGGACTCCTATAACATCTAGTTGTGCACCTCCCTTTCTGATTATTACACAATTTCCAGAAGTGGCACTTTACATGAAGCCTATAATAGATTTTAATGAAAAACTGTTTAAAATATAATCCAAAACTTTTCAAATTTGGTACACAAGACGTTTATGTCAATCGAAATAACATAATAGATTTTGGTTAAAATAGGCTAACCGGAAGTGGTACATTAGTTGAAGTTATTAACAGTTTTTCTTGAATAAAATGATTTTATTTTGATTTTAGAAATAAATGCTTCAAATAAAAGTTTTAGAGAATTAAGTTCTGCGTCTAGCACATCAAGTATTATTAAATTACTTTTTTGTTTTTGTAATAAAGCTTGCTATGGATTAGGACAAAAACATAAAAAAATGTTCATGTCAAATTACGTTAAATACGTGCAATTTTATGATTCGTACAATAACAAATATTATATTTTTATTGTGAAATTAGTCATATTCATTGTTGTACTCAAATATTTCTTTGTTGTAATCAAAACTCTCTTTAAAAATAACCGGGTTAGATTAATGTTAATTTAAGAATGATAGTAGTAAATGAATTATTTTTTGTTCTTTATCAAAATATTTCTCGGGCTTGGCTTAAGCCTGTCAATATTTTGTAATTTAATTATTAAAAAAATATGTATAGTTTAATAATCGTACAAGGAAGTCGTGTGGTGTCCACATCAGATTTTTAAATATTTCTTTAGTGCCTAATTGGTGCTCATTAATGCCTTTAAAATGGAAAATTAATTATTAACAGTTTCCGAGTTATTTTTATTTATTTGTTGTTCGTGCTAACTTCACGCCAGCACCAAAATTTTCTATTTTCAAAAAAAATATGTAATTCTTTAGTGCCTAATTAGTGCCCTTAACATTTTTTTTAAATGTTTCCGGATAGCGATTTATTAATGAATATTTTTTACAAAACATGAAGTTAGCACCAAGGGGGTGAAATTTTTCATTTTTCTTGATCTTTTTTTACATAGATGTTTAGTGCCTGATTGGTGTCTATTAGTGCCCAAAAAAATTATTTCAAATTGTGTACAGAAAAAGATATAGACTTTTTTTTGTTTCGGTGCCAACTTCACGCTTGCACTGAAAGTACAATTTTTTTAAAATTTCCTTTCATAAATGTTTAGTGTCTAATTGGAGCCATTTAGTGCCCTAAACAAACTTTCAAAGATGTTTACGTTTAGCGATTTATTAAAGATTATTTTTATGAAGCGTGAATTAGGCACCAAGAGGGTAAAATTTTTATATAAATTTTCACTAATTTTTACATAGACATTTATTGTCTGATTGGTATCCCTAAAAAGTAATGTCCAATTATTCATTAAAAAGAAATTATTTACTTATACTCTTTTCTTTTTGTGCCAAATCCATGCTGCCACTAAGAAATGAGAGCAGTTATATACGAAATTGAATTTAATGTTTTATTCATATATTTTATTACAAAAATATAATTTATTCTTATTACAAAATAATTCTAAATACAAAGTTTCTATTAGGAATGATAAACACAAACATGTAAATTAATGGGCACCAATCAGGCACTAAAGAAATATTAAAAAACATTTTAAGAAATATGTACTTTTGGTGCTAGCGTGAAGTTAGCCCCAAACAAAACTAAACGTTAATAACGCCATAAATATAAATAATTCAAAAGTAATTTTTAGGGCACTAATTGGGCACTAACCAACAGTACTTGTTTCATAATTCGTGCCTTACCCTTTGGTGCCAACTTCACGGACCCCTTCGGTTACATGGTAACCGCATTTTATTGAGCATCCCGGTTATAGTATGACTAAAGAATGAAAGTAAGTTGACGTTTAAATTATTTTATAGATGTGATTTCTTATCAAAACTTTTCCCTATCATTTGAATTTGAAAGGAAAATGACTTTTATGTATTCCGTTAGATAAGATTTGAATTGTACGAAACATTGGTGTGAATTTTTTTTGCAAGTATGTACCTACTCATTGAAATATCCCAGAAATACATGAACATTTTTTGCTCAAAATGTATGGATCACTACTGAATGATGAAATATTTGAAAGCATCCTTGTCTTTGCTATGGTGCAAATACCGTAACATTGACATTCATGCCAAAACCAGCTGAGTGGAAGTAAACATACGCTAGTATATGATTGACATGTGACATGTTTTAGATTTGTTGATATTTACATTTTTTTGTAAACTTATTCTGTGTCATATCAATACGCCTTAAAATTAAATATATCACACTATGAACAAGATAAATATTTGACAAATGTCAAATTATTAATTTGACAAAAACGTTGCAGTAACCGGGCATATTTTATTCACACCGGTTACGGAACTTACTGATCGTTGAACCATATGTAACCCGGTTATACGAATAAAAGAAAAATCCAGATATTTGCCGTGGCAATGAAAAATTAAAATTTAAAAAATAAAAGTGATAAAATTACTAATCAAATGCAATTATTTTATTAACTACAGATATGTATTATATGATTACGTACCGTATTTTTTTTAAAAGATGTCCGATCAAGGTCATCTGTATTTTGAACGAATTAACAAATTAGCATACATTTATCTTTCTCATTTGCAAAGATTACAAGCGTGTGGGAGAAGGATGGATATAACAGCTTGTCTTTCAAAAATTCATATTGTTTCGATTAAATTAGAACATTCCATTTTACAACGATGCTCGTTGTTGGCAATACTTTCACTGTAACATATGTTTATTTATTAATTCAAATATATTACCTTACCTACCGATCCACGAGCCGCCACAGTAAATATTGTTATATTTAGAAGACTACTTTACTGTGCACCATAATGATTACGTATCGTATGGTGCCAGAGAACAATAATTTTCACTTTTGTGGGGGAATCGGTGTTACAAGCTGAAATTTTCACACATGAAAGTTAATAACCTATCAAACCTGAATTTCGAATTTGTTAAACTGTAAGTCGGGCAAAAGGGCACTACAATCAAAATTTGAGTTAGAAACAAGTTTAAGTTGTAATACTAATGTGTACCATTCAAAACAATATCAATTTCAAATTTCTCAAGCCCGTAAGCCTCAATGTATCTCGTATTAAATAATTAAAAATAGAACGCCCACGAAAGTAGATATTTTTTTAATTTGAAAAAAATATTAGTATGTTCTCTTTATCGTTTTGTGTACCTCAAATTTTGATTGTGGTGCCCTTTTGCCAGGCTTAAAATTTAACAAATTCAATATTTTAATTTATTAGGTCATTAACTTGCATGTGTGAAAATTCCAGCTTGTAACCAACTACTCCCCCACAAACAAAACCTATGACCAGTGCACTGATAAAGAACGTAATTTCTCATTTAAAACGTATAAAAAATTCTCAGAAATTCAATGCTGTAAGAAAGATTATCAGCACTGTCATTGTTATCAGTAGAGAAAGAACATTTGGAAATTTCTAAAAAAAAATACTTGAATTATTTTTGGGTGAAAAGATATAAAATTCCCCAAATATAGAAATTCATTCTCCTGCTACAGTTTCACTGCATCGACCAACACCATCACTAAGTCGCCAGTTCACTTTTTTCAAATACTAACATTTTGCATTTATCAACATTCAACACCAAATTCATATTTCTTCGAACTACATGAATTCTCTTTATCATTCTCTCAGTTGCTCATTTTCAATCAAAACAAATATATCATCCGCATGTAAATGTTTTTATTTACCCCGATTTTAAAAAATTAGAACATCTTTTGCTGCTCTTTTTGCGACAAAATAACTTTGGCTGCTCGCTTGCCATTTTTATAAAATAAAAACACGTGAGTACAAATATACAATAAAATACACTTTTACACTACGAAAAGCAATATAAAATGAATTCTGCGAAAAATATGTAAGACAGTGTATAAATTAAGCGTGAATTAAAAATATTTTTTAATTTTCCATGGAGCCACCGATTTCATTATAGTTTATCTATCCACCGCTAGGTCTACTCATAACGCCACTTCCTTATATTTCATTAAATTCTTACCGAATTTGTTTTAATTACGAATGTCTTCTATATTAAATGATAAATATTTAAAATACAATACTTACCTGAGAAATATAGAAATGTATATAGTACCTAATACTAAACAAAATTTAAAAATAGAATTACAGACACTTGAGAAAAAAAATAAAATTAAACATTTTATTTTTTTAAGTATGTTCCCGAAGTTTAATTTTCGATTTTTTTTATATACAGAGTGAGTCACCATAATCGCCGTCTTCAATATCTCCCTTGTCGTTAGAAATACAGCATAAGTTTATTAACAGAATTTATTCGTCTACTCAAGGAGCATAACTTAAAATTATTTTCACATATACAGGGTGTTGCATTACGGCTCGGCGAGAATTGTTTGTCTTTTTTTAAATGAAACAGCCTATATATTTTTATATATTTTGAATTGTATTTTATTCACCTATACGAACATATGAATTTTGCTTTTGTTTTCCACGGCGTTGCCAAGTTATTCGTTTTTTCTCTAAAAAAGACCGAATACACGCATTGCTTTATAAAGGCTTACTGAAGTTATTTTAATAGTAAGAATTAAGAATTTTCTTTTCTGTATAACTGTAATTATACTCTATGTTCTGACATATTTTTTTTAAATGTAATTATACAGGCTGTTCAATAAGCAAATCAATTAATTTACTTAATCCCTCTGTTATTAATAATAAACCTGGCTAATGAAAATACTATCATTACTACAATTTTTTCTTATTCAAAAAACAATATCAATGGTATACTAGATTTAATTTTTAGTTAAATATATAAATTGAGAGAAAAATGGTGAAAATCTCCGAAATTATTGGTTTTAGACATAGGATACCCTTAATAAAATATGAAGATAATACAAAAATACACACAATAAAATAGAATTCAAAATATATAAAAATATATAGGGTGTTCCATTTAAAAAAAGACAAACAATTCTCGCCGAGCCGTAATTCAACACCCTGTATATGTGAAAATAATTTTACGTTATGCTCCTTGAGTAGACGAATAAATTCTGTTAATAAACTTATGCTGTATTTCTAACGACAAGGGAGATATCGAAGACGGCGATTTCGGTGACTCACCCTGTATGTATAACATTATTCTTCAAAACATATTAAAGTTTAAACAAAATTGTTCGTTTAGTATAGAAGAAAAACATTAAAATTTATGAAAAAAGTAGGTTTTTTGTATTTTTAAAATTGTCCTCGCAGTTAATTTTTTTAATTTTCACATATTTTATTCCCTATTCTGCTATAAATATTTCATGCAATTTTAATTAAAAACGTTCGTTTAGAACTAAAGATAATTTGTTTATACGAACATGTTTATAAAACATCTTCAAATTTCATTAATTTTCCAACTAAATTTAACAATGTTAACTCTATTCTTAAATTTTCTTGACGCTCTCAATCCGAGGATGGCCATCCATAGCCGAAATCGATAATTGAAAAGATTTTATAAATTAAAAAACTTTGTAAACAACAGTCTGCTATTACATATATTTTTCAACCTTTCAAACATCGATGTATTTAATTGAATAAATATTAAATGGCAGGAGGTATTGTGTTGAACACATCAGATTTTTAATCATAGTAATCGTTATTCTTATAATATTTTTCTTAATTATTTATCGTTTAATAAACATTTAATTTAATTATTAACATTTCATTGATTTTTACACTTCACGCAAATAAATAAACGTTACAGTATTTTTTATTAAAATATTGTTTTTCAATGTCAATATACTTCCGCGTTCTTGATTTTCTGTCAGTAGTGTTGACGAAAGTATTCCTACCTCAACCTCAATGACTGGTCCGGATTTAGTCCATTACCTATATGTGAGCTATAAACTACTTAAAATTGATGTAAGTAGAACCGAGGCTACACAAATACTGACCCTTGGTGTACCTTTTAAATACTCTGTCTTCCTCGATCTACCCAGGTTGGTGTAGGTCATAACCCAAAACTATTTCATAAATTGATAATTTAGAATCTCGGTATCCTGTAAGGGTCCTGCATAAAATGACATTATGTATATGTAAATGGTAGTCGATTATAAATGCCAGACGTTTTCAATCGTCACAGGGGGCGGTAAAGCCTTTTATTGTTGTGAATTTTACCTATCAAAAATTATCCATGTCATTGAAAGTTGCACCATTTAGAGTGGTGCCATCTTTAATATGGTTACCTATTCTGTCTGGATCCAGTTTTATTTAAATACATGGAAATATGTAATTCCGTTATGAAATATATATATATATAATATATATATAATATATATATATATATATATATATATATATATATATATATATATATATATATATACGAGTATATAACTGTGATTGTATATGTAAATGTTTTAAACACAGCATGGTACCATGCACCCCTATCAACTCAGCTGGCACTTACGAGTATTACATAGTAATTTGCATACTAAATTATTGGCAAATTTGCAACTGTGTATCTAATGATTGACTATAAGTGTGGTTTTATAGCTAATGGGGTCTTTCTAAAAAAAATTGATAGTTTAACAGCAATAAAAAGCTTTAGACTTTAGGATATATATATATATATATATATATATATATATATATATATATATATATATATATATATATATATATATATGTCGGAGATGTTATAGATACGATACGTTAAGTTACGTCACCCATTATTAATTACTATTAATTAATTATTGTTTTGATGAGTTACGACACGAGTGTATTTCAAATACACTAGTAAAATCAAGGTGGGGATGGTTATAAATGAAGCTGGGTGTTAGTAATAGAGTTCACTTCTGTTTTGCTCTCTTTTTGGTTTTAAGCAAGTGTTTGGCCAACCAGTGTTGTGAATTATTGGGTTTGTAGTGTACCTATCTAGTGAGTTCTACAATAAAGCTTCATAAGGATATCGAAACATTATTTTTTTTGTATCGCCCACTCTTTTCTCCGATTTCAGAAGTGGGATTACCGAAGGGAAATACGGATGGATTCATCAAAAGAAACTGGAAGCAATCCTGATGAAGGTTGGCAGAATTTTTTTATGGAAATGATAAAGAAAATAAACCCTTCGCAAAATTATGACTCTATGTCATTGCCTATTTTTAATCCAGATATATCCTCTCAAAGCGCTAAGGCTTGGTGCAACACCGCCAATTTATGTATGGAAGGAAAATCGATTACGGGAAGTTCATTGATGATTTTACTTAGCAAAGTTATGCAAGGGTCAGCTTCCGTATGGTTGTCTCAAATCTCTTTTAAGGAATGACATGGGAGCAGTTTCAAGACCTGTTCTTGTCAAAGTATGAAGAAGAAACTGACGCCGCGGCAATGATAAAGTTACTCCATAGTTAGCCCAAAGAGCGAGAACCTTTTTCTGCCTACGCCAGTAAATTTTTAACTTCTTTTACAATGAGATGGCAACAAGCTGATACTGAGCAGATTGGTGTTGCTTTAGCTATGGCACATTTGGCAGACTTCGACCATCGAATAAAACGACTGGCATATACAACCAAAATCAAGAACAGAAATCAGTTACAACAAGAATTGAGAGTAATTTTCAAACGAAAATCTTACGACGTTGATAATAAGACAAGCAGCAAGAAACCCCGTCTGGATTATAATATTGAATGTTACAAATGTGGAAAGCATGGCCACAAGAAGGCAGATCACAACCTTCCGTGAAGAACGTTCAGTGCTACAAGTGCAAAGAATATGGTCACTATTTCTCCAACTGTAGTAAGAATACAAAGAAATGGTAGAACTTTGAAGTTACCGGTGATTCCTAAAGCATTCATTTGGTCAGTAATGCACTTAGGATGGAAAAAAAAAACACTAGACAAACTTTATGACTTTTATTGGTTTGAAAATACGTCCAAATGTGTTCGTGAGTTTGTAAATAACTGTGTTACTTGGATGCAAGGCAAGCTAAGCGGGAAAAACGAAAAGAAACAGTATATTGACGATAGATGCTTTTACAAAATTTATTATCTTAAGAAAATCAAACAATATCGATGCTCGCTCTAGTATATTAGCACTACGTAAAAGCATTTCTTTATTTGGAATTCCAAATAGACTTACAGTAGATCAAGGACGATGTTTCGACAGCAATGATTTCCGACGTTTTTGTGCTGAACAGAATATAGATTTACATTTTATTGCAACAGGTAGCTGTAAAGAAAATGGCCAAGTAGAACGAATTATGAGTACGTTGAAGTCATTATTTACCGCGGTAGAATCTGATCCCAATAAATCCTGGGTAGATAACATATATGAAGTTCAGTTAGCCATAAACTCTACAAATAAAGTAACTGGATCTAGCGCATTAGAATTACTTATTGGTAAAGTAGCACGACCATTTGGATTAATGGCTCAGAATAATGATACTGAATTAAATTTGGAAGAATTACGTACAAAAGCTATGCAGGCTATGAATAGTAGGGCTACATATGATAAAGAGAGATTTTATTTGGGTAAAGCTAAAATTCAACCTTTTAAAGTAAATGATTTGGTCCTGCTCAAAAATGAGGAGCGCAATCAGACTAAGTTGAACGCTAAGTTTCAAGGGCCAATGAGAGTCATAGAAATCCTTGAAGGGAACAGATATAGATTAGCACCAATGCGAGGGAATCGTATACTGAAATATTCTCACGACCGTTTGCGCCCTTTGCCACAGGGTTTAGATTACTCAAAGTGGGATACAGAGGATGATGCTGATACCTCCTCATCCTCAGGTACGACTTTATGACATTCATTAAATGTGTTCACGATGTGCTGAACGATGCGGTTCGATATGTAGTTTAGGTTGGCACGATCATAGTGCAGTTGACACAGATATGGTATGCAGTTTGAGTTAGCATGAACATAGTGCAGTTGGCACAGATATGATATGCAGTTTGAGTTAGCATGATCATAGTGCAGTTGGTACAGATATGATATGCAGTTATGAGTTCTTGATTGTAAAAATGAATTTTCCGATTACACTATATTATCGTGAAGTCAGGAATAGGCCGAGACCACACTAATATGTTTGTTAATTTTTCTTTCAGAGAAATCCTAGATCACACGAGGACGTGTGACAGGTCAGGATGGCCGTGTCGGAGATGTTATAGACACGATACGTTAAGTTACGTCACCTATTATTAATTACTATTAATTAATTATTGTCTTGATGAGCTATGACACGAGTGTATTTCAAATACACTAGCAAAATCAAGGTGGGGATGGTTATAAAGGAAGCTGGATGTTAGTAATAGAGTTCAGTTCTGTTTTGCTCTCTTTTTGGTTTTAAGGAAGTGTTTGGCCAACCAGTGCTGTGAATTATTGGGTTTGTAGTGTATCTATCTAGTGAGTTCTACAATAAAGCTTCATAAGGATATCGAAACATTGTGTTTTTTTTTTGTATCGCCCACTCTTTTCTCCGATAATATATATATATATATATATATATATATATATATATATATATATATATATATATATATATATATATATATATATATACAGTGTGTTAATTAAAAACCTGGCCATAGGCGTTTAACATGGGAAATCAGTTTTTCCTTACGCAAAAGTTCCCAAATTATTTTAGGCAAAAATACTTCAAATAAATGTTGTAGAGAATTAAATTCTGCATCCAGATTAGTAATAAGATTTTATTTTCGACGTTTCATAACCGAGAAAATCAATTTCAAAGTTTTTCGAAAATTGCTGATTTATAGCGATAGCCATGAAACTCAAACAAAATTACAAACAATTGTATGACATTGACACAATGAATTAGCCTAACTTAATGTATAAAACAAATGTTTCTTAAATACATGGTTTAATTTTAGAATACATAGCTGTCAACATATACAAAATAAAATAAAAATGAAAACAAGAATAATGTATTTATTTAAAAAGAAAAACAGAAAACTAGAATGAATATAATTTTATATTAAATGTTCAAATAACCCTCCATTTTGCGCTAAGCAATACCCAAGTCTATTATAAAAGCCATGTCGAACATTATGCAGCTGTCTGGCATTTATTTTTCTACATTCATTGGAAATTACAGCTTTAAGTTTTTTTAATAAAAGATTCTATTGTGGTTTTACTTGGAATTTGTCGATGTGACCACATTACACTTATTAAATCACGTATTTTTCTATAGCTTTGTCCACAGTAACACCATTTTATAATCTGAAGCTTTTCTTCATGAGAAAACTGTTCCATACTTCCAAAAAAATATGTTACTGAACGAAAATCACAAAACACAAACTTTCTTTGACAGTTAAGATGTCATACAATTGTTTGTAATTTTGTTTGACTTCCATGGCTATCGCTATAAATCAGCAATTTTCGATAAACTTTGAAATTGATTTTCTCGGTTATGAAACGTCGAAAATAAAATCTTATTACTAATCTGGATGCAGAATTTAATTCTCTACAACATTTATTTGAAGTATTTTTGTCTAAAATAATTTGGGAACTTTTGCGCAAGGAAAAACTGATTTCCCATGTTAAACGCCTATGGCCAGGTTTTTAATTAACACACTGTATATATATATAGGGTGTTCATTTTTAAGTGGCTACCATTGCGATCTCAAGAACTAGAAGAGATGCGAAGTTGGTTAAATTAGCAAAGAATCTCTATTTCACATAGGTATGATGATAAACTGAAAAAATCTGATGTGGCCAGCACAATACCTTCCGTCAATCCTGTGTATTATGTACAAATTCCATACATAAATTTTCTTGCAAAAGATTATAAACTGTTGGTATTATGTGATTCTCTTTCTCGGCAACTGAATTCCATACTCCTGATAACAAACAAACCACATGAAATAAGAAAATTATGAAATTTTGATTGAAAAATTATAACACTTGTCAGTTATGGACATAATTAATTGCTGTCATTTTGACACGGGTCAAAGTCATGTTACTGCACGCGCCCCATACATAAATTTTCTTGCAAAAGATCCTATATTTCCAGTAAAGTTATTTCATTAACAAACTATGCAAATTGCACTTGACACTGACATCTTCTTCTTCTTCTTTAGTTTTTCCCATTCGTTAGGAGGTCGCTATTTTTTATTTTCTTCTTCCACTCATTTTTGTTTTGCGTGAAGTCCTCATTCAGTTCCTTTTCTCTCAAGTCTTCTACAATACAGTCTTTTCATCTTATATTTGGTCTTCCTATGTTTCTTCCACCTTCTATTAATATATCATCTCTCCTCATGACATGTTCAAACCAATATGTAATCGTCTCTCTTATATCTAGAAACTTCTAACACTAGAGTTACTTCCCTTATTCTTTCATTGATTTCATTTTATTGATACTGACATCTGTCAATTTGAATTACCTGAATATATTAGCAGTTTCCATGGTTAAGTTAGCATAGCTGGCTGAATTATGTGAAATTAATTATCTTTATTCTTCTTTAACTCTATATCTGTTGAATATCAAATATAAAATGCAATCAAATCGTATAAACAATAATATATTCTTTAAGTTATAATAATATTTAACTGAGTTTTTCAAGAAAAATTGTTAAAATCTTCAAATTAGGGTACTTCCGGTTGACCAATTATAACCAAAATCTAATCAAATATGCATATGGTTGTAAGGAAGAGGAATACGCAAGAATTGTAATTTTTGGAATTCTAGTATTGAAGATATCGTTGACGAAACCGCGGTCACACACACACACATACACACACACACACACACACACACACACACACACATATATTAGACTTAAATTTATCATAGGTCAGGTCCCCATGGTGTAAACGATTTGTAAACAAGGTATAGGCCAGGTTGCATGAATAGGATTGGGTGTAAACTAGCTCAATGTCATTTTATGCAGGTCCCACACAGAATACCTAGCTACATATACAGGATGTAACAGCAAAACGGACCACCTCCATTATTTTATTTATTATTATAGTTACCAAAAAAAATATTATAAAACAAAGTTATAGGAGACTAAGGGGGACATCCCATTAAAGATGAAATTTTTTTTAAACCAGTGGTACTCAAGTTGCAACACAAAGTTATATTTTTTTAAATAGGATGATATATATTTTGTAGGTCCATTCGATAGATCATTTTTTTCTGAATTCAACCATATTTTTTGAAATAGGATTCTGTATATTTTGTATGCCTATTCGATAGCGTATTTTTTTCTGAATTTAAATAAATTTGATTATTATAGTCATTTTTCAGTAGACTATATAAGAAAAACAAGAATTGCTATTTGTCAATTTGAGTTATTTAGGATAGAAATCAAATAGAATACTGTTTATAACATTGTTAACAAATATTTGTTTCATTTTAATTTAAGCTATATTGTATTTCATTCATAGCCTACTGAAAAATAACTATAAAAATAAAATTTATTAAATTTTCAATTGATTTTTTTTCAATTCAGAAAAAAATGCTCTATAGAATGGGCCTACAAAATATATGTCATCCTATATAAAAATATATAACTTTGTGTTATAACTTGAGAACCACTGGTTTAAAAAGATTTTCTTCTCTATTGGGATGTCCCCCTTGTTCTCCTACACTTTTGTTCTATACTATTTTTTTTGTTACTGTAATAATAAAGAAACAAATGGCGGTGGTCGATTTTGGTGTTACACCCTGTATAGAAATAATTAATTCGTTAATTTATTCACGAAAACTTTATTTATAAAAAAATACAATAAAAATCATCAATTTAATTAAGTACACTAGCCCTAAACTTATAAATCAATGTTATAACAGATGAAATACATTGTTTTAATGAGAGTAATTATAAGAAATAACAGAACATCAATTATAAGGTTGATGCTTTTGTACAATAAAATGTCTACCATGGAATGTAGAAATATTTTTATAAAATGGTGCACTTAAGTATAATTTTAATCGCACTTCTGTGTATTGCTAAGCTTGTCATATGTAATATAAAATTTATAAATATGTATACCTTTAAAAGCACTTTTTTAAATACTACATACATTAAAAAATGAAGATATTTATAAAATTACACTTACAACATTCATGATAAATATATGCTTGTAAACAATATTAAACTTTTGATGAATATAAAAACATATAAACAATTCTCCATTGGAGTAATTCAAGGAAATTGTTTCTACTTTAAATAGAAAGGTATAAAAGTCATCATTTAAAACTACGCTGTAATTTAGAACATCAATACTATTTTAAATAGTAAACCAACTAAAAATACATAAAAAGACGAAACAAAACATACAGATAAATTACTTTAACTTAGATCTTAGCTAGATACGAATTTTGTGTTATATTCTAGCGCAATCAACAGTACTGAAAGTATTAATCTTGAATATTTGCTATCAAGTATTATGTACACTTTTTTAATTTGAATAGGTTATACAATATAAAACTTCTTTATTGCAATAAGATGTTTGTCGAACGTTCAAAATCAAACTTTCTGCAAAACAACTCATTCAAGAATGAATCAACACATTAAAATAAAATTCTTAAAAAGTTAATACTACTAATTCTTTTGTACATTCGGTAATGATACTTCAACTAGTTCTAAGTATCTGTAATGTTATAAATCGATTATATAATATTATAATTATTAAATTTCAAGTAAATGTATGGACCCATTTTTATGATGTAAATTTATTAGCAATTAGTTAGATAGGCAACCGACTGCAACAGTACTAAAATTTTGAATGAAAAGCGGTTTTTCTCAAATCACTATAGGACAATGTCATACTTGAAAAATATTATACATGTTCGGATCTAAGTTAAATGTATTTATCCATAATTCTATGTGATTGGACGGTATTTAGTTGCTAGCTTAAGCTGCACTACGATTTCTTCTGTTCTTCTTCCACTGGAGGCGGTGTCTTAGGCACTTCAGGTTCACCTTCCGCCTTCTGAGTATAGATGATTTCAGCATATTCCGTCTTGTCGTCATCGTTTTTCACCAACGGTCGAAGATTCTGAGCAACTAAATCAAGTTCAGCGTAGACAATTCCTTCAGGTTTATCTGATTTTTGTTTTTCTGCTTCTTCTGTTTGTGTCTGAAATAGGAACAGTTTAAAATTATCTCTTTTTATTAAATAAATACATTTTGAGGAAAACGTAGATCCAAGATACTGTTTAAATAAATAATACGAATTTGGCAATGTGGCTCTCATTTATTTATTGTAATGGTGTATTCCGGCATTTTTAATTTTTTTTTGTCATTAGTTCAGTCCAGCAGGACTTTGAATATATAATTTTGAGTCAGAAAATCAAGAATATATATATAAAGATATTTTTAAAAAAAATCATCGAAATTAAAATTTTCTATCATGGTGCGCTTATGACGAGCATCCGATATTGACATCTGTAGCAAACTTCAGCGCCTAAACACACATGTTCATATACAAGAAAATGTAGGTAAACAAACAAATATCAGAGAAAAGCGTAATAATTAATACAAAGTGAAAATATCAAATACAAAATACACGCGCGGAGTAAACTACCAGCGCCATCTGTGTTTTTAACGGCATATATTCAATCCGATATGAGCAAAAATCACGCAAAAGCATATCGACATGACATCAAAGTATTCCAGGACTTTTCTAGATATGTAAAGAATTTCAATTTTCTAACATTAAATTGTGAATGAAAACTTTTTCGTAAACATGTTTTTTGTATAGTTTGGTTCACGAAAGATGACTATTCAAGGTCATCTATTAACCTTATGGTATGATATTACTAGCAGATAACTTCACTGCATTTCGTATACATAGACGTGCAACATAAAATATTTATGGATACATTTTAACTAAAAAAATGAGTGTAATTTATTTAAAAATTATGTTTCTTTTTAAATAATGCTTTTCTCAAAGATTTAATCTCTTCACCTATGTTTTTGCAAAATACAAAAACATAGACTTGACAAAAACCATGGAATAATAATTTGATTTAAATGTCAACGTCACTGGGTAAATATTAGGACAGAGGGTAGTGCAGTAAATAATTAGACATCTGTAACTCTACGACATACGTCATTATTATTTGTAATGTGTTCGAAAGTAACGTCACCATTTACGTATGTGTGTCACACAACATAAACTTCAAGGACATACGTCAAATAATCTTTCTCTTTCTGACATGAAATGTTGCTAAGCTACTACTGTATAAAGTGCTGTGTATTCTTTCTTCGAACAAGTGACCTTGAATAGTCATCTTTCGTGAACCAAAGTAGGTATATTTTCCTACTATGTGAAGATGTAAACAATAGAAAAAAAATACTATTTTGCATAAATTCCATAACACCAAATTTATTTTCATAGACCGTGTCAAATTAAAATGTATTAACTGCAACGTTAAAAATGTAAAATATTATTATATTTTTTTGTAAAAATATCTAATGCTGATGATAGTGATGTCGTACCACCGAAACGTCCAACAATTATAATAAATAAATAAATAAGATTTACATTGCCATATTCGTATTTTTATTTATACATTTAATAAATGCACAAATGCTTTTAAATAAGACATATTTGTTAAATTAAGAATAAACCGAGCCAGGAGCCAGGTAGTGTATTGGTAACGTTATCGCTTCACAACTCAATGGTCCCGGTTTCGAATCCTAGGTAAGACCGCGGGGAAAGACATATTATGTGTGTATCATTATTTCATCCTGATTAACATCGAAAATTAACTGCAACGGTATAAAAAGTTTGAAAGAAAACTGTCTTCTCTGTGGTCTCGCCCTCATGTTATCACCGCTGATATACTAACGGCCGAATTCACCATTCCTTAATCATGACTTGATTCACAGATCAACGCTGATCCTGAATCAATCCAATTCACCATTAAAAATCAAGCTAATCTACTAATCAAAATCAATGATCAACTGATTCGTCATATTCCATGAATCAAGGACTGATCACATCTTTGAATCCTAATTTTGACATTTATAGCTATGTTAAGATTCTGACTGTTGTACCCATGTGTAACTTTGCCTCATCCTTCTTCTTTATCTTTATTTAGAACCGCATTGGTTTTATTATTTTTAACTATACTTTTACATCTTTCATTTTCACTATATTTAAAAAACACTCCTTTATTGAAATCAGTGTAGTTTCTACCTATATCAAAATAAAAATATAATATTATTATAGGAAAATTATAAAATATATTTTGTAAATAAATTAAAAACTTACATATTAATACCTTTTTAACGGAAAGTACAATTTCCACGAATAAAATTCCATGACAGTTACATTAACTGTCAAAAACCAAAACAAAACTGTGAATCAGTTGATCATGATTCCTTGATTCAGAAATCAAGTTGATGAATTAGAACATACGTTGATCTACAGATCAGCTTGATTCCTTAATCAACTGATTATTAATCAACGGATTAATGGTGAATTCGGCCGTAAATGTACGAAAAACGTGTCGTGTAAATAAATAAAAATTAAGAATAAGTGCTTTCACAAAATATAAAAAGTATTCGCTAACCGATACTGTGTGGCGGCCTTTTACTGTTACATCAACTTTTATTTTCTTTTTCTAATTTTTTCAGAAGAGTGGCCAATATATACTAGGTTTGTTAAAAAAAAGGTAACTTTCACGCGAGCCATTTCCCTTATTCTTTCATTCCTTATCTTATTTTTCCGTGTCTTCCTCAATATCTATCTCAACATCCTCATCTCTGCCGCAATCATTTTCTTTTCATGGACATTGACATCTGTCAGAATTTTCTTAATATACTAGCTGTTTCCATGGTTATAACATAACTTATTAATGTTGGAAACATGTGTACCAACGTAACAAACAAAAAAAATCGAGAAATTTGAAAATTCATCTTTTTTGAACAAACCTCGTAAAATGTGTAAATGAAAATAAGGTAATATGGTAATATATAGTAAGCTCTTATTACGAATGACAGTGAAATGTATTTAATTATCTTTTTTGCCAATTAAATATTTAAATTTTAATTTTGCAATATATTGAGTAAGCAATCAATATATTTACAAATCATTGACACAGTAATTTGAATATGTAATAAAAAATTGTCTGTTATTCAAATTTATTCTTTTTCGTTCACTTTATTCTTTGTATTTGCTACATGCCATGCCACCTATCATGAAGCAAATATAAGAAAAAAAAAGAAATACTGCTTTCATTTTCATTTTAATGATTTGTATATTTGTTGTACGAACTTCCGCGCGTTACATTTTTCCTTCCTATAGATTATATGCTTTAAATAATAAGCTATGTATATATCCCTACCGTAGGTTCATCAACTTCCATGGGTTTCGCTGTCTCATCTTCATGGCTAACTTTATCCTTATTTTTCTTAAAAACGTTAGAGAATTGCAACTTTGGTGCCTTCAATCTGGACTGTCTTTGTCTAACTTCAGCAGCTGTGCTTTCTGTATCACTACTACTAAAACAAACAACAAAATATTGAAATAATCGTAAAACTATGCATTTTTCGTAATTAACAAAAATTTAGTATGTAATAACTAAAATAATAAAATTAACGAAAATATTGCGCGACTTTTTCAGTATTAAAATATACGGGAAGTTTGTTGTTTCTTGGCTAGATATTCGATAAATGAAAAGTTTCTGGGATTCAGCGCCATTTATTGCATCAATTACTGAGTTTACATGCAGTTTTAAAACAGTTTTCAAGCGTTTTTAGTTTTGAAAAAACGAATTACAAAATTACTTATATAAAATACTTAAAATTCAGTTTCGATATTGCGCATGCGTATATTTCTGCCGCTTTGTGCGTAGTGGTACGAAGTATAAAAAATAATTGGTTTTAGTGGCAAAACGAAGTATTTGTAGTGAAGATGATCTGTCACTTACATCAGCGCAGCCAAATGCGCGTGCGCCGAAACTATTTTCAAATCAATCTGTAAACTTGTTTTGTAAACTGCATGTAAACAGTTTCGTGTAATTTAGATTAAAAAGTAAAACCATTTTCAAAGCTGCTTGTAAACGTAGTAAATCTCGACCGTTTCGACCCCACATGGGTCTTCTTCAGGAGAAGAATGTTGAAAAAAATGTTTTTAATATATTTAAACATAAAAATAGTATAAAATTATTTATAGTAAACATAATATTTAACAATGTCGTGAAAATATAAAAAAAATGATGTGCCACACCCTAACGGACAACTTAGATGAAGTTTAACATAAATAATTTTTATTATATAAATGTAGACTATATCCATGTTAAACATAATATTGTGTACAGAACACCCCCTGAAAAAGGTATTGACATGGAAGAATTGAAAATTATGATGACACAACTTCTTGAAGAAATGAAAGAGAATATGATGAAAGAGATAAAGGCTGAGAACCAAAAATACCGAGATGATCTAATTGAAATAAAAAATGAAAACAGACAAATGAAGGAGAAAATAAACAACCTAGAAAAATAAAGAGGGTAGAATTGCAACATTACAAAGTAAGGTGGAAAAATTAGAAAAAAGATAAAAAGAAAAATAACAAAAGGACTGTCAATAGCAGACATGAACGTTAACGATATGATTAAGAGAATGGAAAGTTTTTTGTTCCTGCAATTACAAGTAAGCACAAAAATTAATAGAGCCATTATGTATGTTGTTGGAAATTGAAAATTTTGAAAAGAAGATAGAAATAATGAGAAACAAACAGAAATTGAAGAACATTCAATAAAGTTTTTATAGACAATGATCTTACTGAAAGAAAAAAGAATATTTAAACAGAAATTAAAATGCGGGCTGAGGAAGAAAAAAATCGGGAAAAATATAGAAATTAAATATCAGAAATTAATCATCAACAATATTACTTGATTTGGAATCACAAAGAACATAAACTAATAGAAGATTCAAAAAATGGTTAAAATCAATTTTCTTACACCGACCGATACAATGAAGACGACTAGGACAATAAATGAAAAGAAATGAAATTGTATGATTTTAATAAATTAAATATGGAAATACTGGGTATACCCATTTAAACGTGAAATAATAGTGGAAAATGGCCACTTATTAATGTACAGCGGAGTAGACAAGGACAAAAGAGCAGCAGCGGGGGTGGGATGTTTGATAAATAAAAAGTTAATAAACTACGTACAATCTTGGGAAGCTTTCTTGGAAAGAATTATGAAGGTTGAAATTAAGATGTGAACTAATGAGATAGTAACAGTAATTATAATCTATGGACCAGACGAAGACGAATTAATAGAAGTAAAGAACAAGTTTTGGGAAGAATAGGGTATTTGACACTAGTAAAAAATATACATATATCGATTTTTAATTATTAGTTTTAGTTGCACTAATACTGAAAAACACACTTTTTAAATTATTTGTGTGAAAATAGTAGTAATATTAATAAAATAAATTCACTGAATTTAGACATTTAATCACGTGATCAAAAACACTCGGAACACCAATAAGCTGCGAGTGACGTCACGATATAGTTAGTGCGAGTCGGACTGCTTCTGTTACTGTGTTAGTTGCACGTTAGTTGGCTATTTTATTGAGAATTTTTTTAAAAAATTGTCTTTACTAGTTGTTGTGAAAGTAGAACCTTAGAAATGGAAGCTGGATACATAAAAGCGGATAGTTCTAACTTACCAAGGATAGATTCATTTACGGTTGCAAACTTTTTTGCAACTAACAATGATTTCTGTTCCGCAGAATTTAGGAATGTTAAAACTGCCATGTGAGTATTGATAAGGTATTTTAATAATAAAAAAATAGTATAAAATATCTACTTAAATATGTTTACAACATGTGTGCATCAAGTTTTCCAGGGAAGTTTCCTTACGATTTAGTTTAGAGGTTATTTTAAAAGATTTCGATCATATGAAAAAACACTTATGTTTTATAGTCTTAATTGCTTTATCTTTGTATTTATATGCTCAATTAGCGTCATTCTTTGTCTTTTGATAGCAAGAGATCTTGTGGTTTCAATAAACATTCGCTTTCTTCGGTCAGGTTGACATTCAAATTTAGTAGGTAAAACTCCTGGTTTCATTCTAATCTGGTTTACTGAACCCATTATATGGTACTCCATATAATTTTCCATATCATTTGGCAACTAAAATAAAATAAAAATTAATTTTATTCCATAGGAAACACCGTAAATATATATATATATATATATATATATATATATATATATATATATATATATATATATATATATATATATTTTCAATTTTATCAACATAACCTCAAAATGTTACTTTCATCTTTATAAATTGTAGACACAAAAGATTTATAACATTTCTACTGCTAGTAAAATAAATATAAACCATTTGAACTTACATCAAAGTGATCTTCGCAAAAATATAGTGAAGTTGTGGTAGACAAGATCGCTGGATCTCTTCGGGCGAGTTGAAGCCACTTCTTTCGATCTTTAATTCTTTTAGGCACATGAATAAATAACTTGTCAACTGTTTTGACAGAAGTATTAGTACATTGAGGTACTATACACCACTTATAAGTTTTAGAATTCATTTTTGAATGAAAAAAACAGATAAAAACCGATGAACTGCTTATATTTACGACGTATTTACTACACTGTACTAGACCGTGACGTCACAGGAGCATCATGAGCAACAAGAGCGTTTTAGCGGGAAATTTAAAACAAAAATTATTAAACCCGATTTTAAGAGTATTAACGATTAAAAAAAATGAAAATAATAATTTTGCATATATAATTAAATGCATATGTACAATTTAAAACACTTTCCCAAAATTTGTCAAATACCCTATTAATACAGTAACAGAAAATAGCAAAGGTGATATCTTCTTTGTCAGCGACTTTAATGGAAGAGTGGGAATACGTGATGAAATCACTGGAAATATTATTGGAATACATGGTGAAAAGAAATAAATAATAACGGAGTAAGGTTATTAGATTTTTGCGCACTAAATGATCTGATAATAACAAATACTTTTTTCAACATAAGGACATACAAAAGTACACGAGATAAGGACTGAAAAAGGAAGATAAATCACTAATGGGTTATGTACTTGTTGAAAAAAAAAGAACAGGAACATAGTAAATGATTGTAGAGCCAGACGAAGCCCAGAAATATTTTCTGATCATTTCCTTGTTGAAGCAAAAATTAAAATCACTGAAGAGGTTAAAAATATCGAAACAAGGCAAGAAATAAAATATGAAACTATTATGAGAGTCATTATAGGAGTCCAGGTGTCCGCTGTGCTTTATAAAAAGAACATTAAATAAACGCCTACCGCTCGACATCCCACCTCACAGTATCTCAGAAGTGGGATTGTTATCGATTATAGTGATTGATACGTGATAGTTATTTTAAGAATTGGCGGATTTGATTGGTATTTGTCCGACGTACCGAGTCAAAGCGATCTCATCCCTGTGTCCATATCCTTCTTTAATTGTACACATCCTAGGAATTGGCGGACGTATCGAGTCAAAACGATTTCATCCTTTTTTTAATCGTATACATACGTTATTCGGCGTACTGAAGAACCAAAAATGAATCAACAATGTCAAATACGAACACTTTTGACACAAATGTCAAATACGTTATTGCAGATGATCAAAAGTCAAGAGGAAGAATTGAATTTTCTTCGTAAACAACAAAAACTCAAGGAACAAGCAGCACCAGAATTTGAATCTCCATTTTATCTTGTTACTGTTTACGAAAAGCCAGTTCAAGAACCTAAAGTTTTTAAGGGTGACCAACCTCATGTAGTTACTAAAAACGAAATTCAGCAAGTAATTGATAAATTAGGATCCATAAAAAAATCCGAAGGTCAAGATGAAGCAACAAACTGCGAACAAAAGGAAAATGAAGACCTGTCGTATACGCAAGAGAGTGAATACGAAGAAAAAGAAGAAGAAACTCGAATATTCGATGAACACGAAGATAAATATTTCAGATGGAACTATCTGCGATCACGACAACTGTGAGAGTCATCATAGGAGTCCAAGTGTCCACTGTCAAGCAACGAAAAAACAGTAGATTATTGATTGTAATTCAATGTGTCAGATTGTAATCATTTTTGCAAATGAAATATAGTTGTATTTTTATTTAATAAAAGCTTTATAAAAAGAACATTAAATAAACGCCTACCACACCCTATTAAATAGTATAAACTAAAGAACAAAGATACTGCCAAGAAATATGAGCAAGAAGTAACAAAAATAATAGATACTGAAAATATAAATATCATCAGAAAAAATATAGAAGAATCATGGGAAATCTTTAAGCGTATAACAACGCAAGCAGCAAAGAAAATTTGCGGAACAACTAAGACAAATTCAAGTAAAAAACGAACATGCTGGTGGAATCAAGAGATTAAAGATGAAATTAAAAAGAAGAAAATAACATAGATGAACTATATCAATAACAGAAGTGAAACGAATTACAATAAATAAAAAGAGCAACGTAGAAAAGTGAAGGAATTAGTACAGGAAGCAAAACAAAATAACTGGAAGCAGTTTGGAGAACAACTAGAAACTAATAGCAAGGAGAACCAAAAATTATTTTATAGAACATTGAAAACACTTAGAACAAATAAAACATCTACAACGAGTACAATAAAAAATAAAGAAGGGCGTATATTAACTGAAAATGATAAAAATATGGAGATTATTTTCAGGAGATGTTATGCACGAACTGAGAGGAAAAAGAAGCAAGAGGAATACATACTTCACAGAATCAATTAGTAACGAAAAGTATGAACAAAAACGTTGTGATCGAAATTGATATGAATGAATTAATTGAAGTCTTACGTATGCTGAAAAACGAAAAGCAGCGGGGCAAGATAAAATCACTCCACTCCAGAAATGTTAAAATATATAGGTGAGAAAGGTGCAAATCTATTACAATTTTTTAACAAGATTTGGAATGAAGGTAAAATACCAAGAGATGGGAGATAGCTATTATTGTACCAGTACATATAAAAAGGAGACACCAAAGATTTTAGTAACTGTAGAGGTATATATCTGTTGAGTGCTCTAAAAGATTGTCACATATGCAAAGTTGATTCAGAAATGGTCGAAGCACTCAAGATCACATATTCACCATAAAGAATATAATACAATAAACAATAGCCACAAACGTAAATGACATGCATAGACCTAGAGAAGGCATTTGACACCGTGAATAGGGATGAAGTATGGAAAATCCTAAAAAGAAGAAATATCCCGGCTAAACTAACAATGTTATTAAAAGTTTATAGAAAAGAAAAACTTACGTCGTAAGCCAAAATAGATAATAAGAAATTATTGTAACAAAAAATGGTTTGAGACAACGTGTCATAAGCCCAGTCCTGTTTACAATAATCATCGATGAAATTAAGAAGGATTGCGATACGCGATTCAGAAAATTACAATTAGGATACAGAAACTTACAAGTAACAAAAATTTCAATGCGCGCATTCGCAAACAACGTAGTAATTCTGGCAAGCAGTGAAGAAAAACTGCAATTTAATATAAATATCTGGAATGAAACCATATCAATGTACGGATTAAAAATTAACATAAGAAAGACTAAGATCATGACAGTACCAAGAGAGCTTGAAAAAAAAAAAATTGACGATAGTTTCACAAAAAATACCGCAAGTGAACAAGTTCCAATGTTTAGGAGTCCAAATTGAAAATAATGGATACAAGAGGCTGATATAAACGACAGAATTCAGAAAACAGCGAAAGTCTTCCATGCAATAAAGAACAACCTCATAGGAAAGAAGGAGATTAACATCAAAATGAAGATAACAGTATGATACGGCTGCGAATCATAGGTACAATCTAGGATAATCAGAAGTAAAATTCAAGCACTTGAAATGAAATGATTAGAAAACAAGTACAATGTAGGTAAGTCTGTATTGGACTTCATCGAGGAGAGACAGCTAGCTTGGTGGGGCTACATGATCAGAATGAACGAAGATAGAACGGTGAGACAAATATAGATGACGAACATGATAGAAAAAAAGAGACCGCAGAAGACCTAAAGACAACTGGAATAAGGTAATACTGAAGATCTTGAAGAAGAAAAACACTACTATTCAATTTGTACACGATTAAATATATCTGTATACCCTATACCTTATGGTAAAAGGGTTTCTGACAATATACAGGATTTTTTTTATATCAGGGCCAGCATTGGTATAGTCAAATTTTTTGACTCTGTCGGGTACAGTAATAAAACTATAAATGAACTATAAATATCGCAATTATGATAAAGCATATCCTTTACTTTCTGTAGTTTGGCATCGGCCCATATTTTTGAGCCGCTTTATTCATGCATTGAATCAAACGTCTACCAGGTATGTATAGGAAAATAGCCTTACAGTCCTTTAACATGCATGAATAGAGCGGCTCAAAAATATGGGCCGATGCCAAACAGTATTATACTACAGAAAGTAAAGTATATATGCCGCTTTATCATAATTGCGATATTTATAGTTCATTTATAGTTTTATTACTGTACCCGACAGAGTAAAAAAAATTGACTATATCTCGGAAACTGTAAGAGCTACAACTTCGATGTAATGGGATAAAAGTTGCCGTATTAGAGGGTCATTTTAGTGGTATTTTTCTTTTTCAAATAAACTTCTAATTGATCAGGTACTGAGAAAAATGTTTTCAATAAAAATATTATAATGTTATAGTGTCCATCCAATGGCGTACAAATAGTATATTATGTGGCAAGTGTGTGAAGCTGAAATTTTTAGATGAGGGTGGAGATTGCGACACGAGCCGAAGGCGAGTGTTGCAAACCACCCGAATGTAAAATAAGCTTCACACACGTTTTCCATACTATACTTTTTCTACGACCTTGCATTTTTTTTTATAAATTAATAACACATTTCTCATGAAGTTGTTATTTCTACGGACCATTTACCAACACATGATTTACATGTTTATAAAGATATTCATTGTATGTGTTAAAACTGAACTATTTACTTCACGTACAGTGTATATTTACTTCACGTACACTATGCGTGAAGTGACACTCCACGCACAGTGTACAAAAAATCAAGCTTCACACATAAAAATTGATACGTGAAGTACTCACTTCACGCATGGGAGTAGAAAAAATATTTTTTCTATTGATAAATTAAATTTTTGGTGTAAAACAATAGCGAAATACAATAAAACATCATCGAAAAGAGAAAAAAAAGTTAAATTTTATAAGGTAAATATCAAATATGCATTCCATTTAAAATAATTGAAGTTTGTGTTCAATCGTTTATAGATTATTTTTGAGAAAAATACTTCAAATAAAAGATACGTACATTTAATTTTTGTATAACTATTATTTGAAGTATTTTTCTCTAAAATAATTTTTAAACGAATGGCAGAAATAAAATAATGCTAGTCAAATATTCGCTAATCACCCTCAATCACTTGTTCATGCTAGCGGCCTATAATATTATAACATTTTTATTTAAAACATTTTTCTCCATAACTGATAGTTTAGAAGTTGTTTGAAAAAGAAAAAAATAACTAAAATCAGTTTTTTATCATTTCTTGTAACCTATCAATTTTTTTTCGAAAAGTAAAAACATCGCTAAAATAGCCCTCTAATACGGCAACTTTTGTCTCATTATGTCGAAGCCGTAGCTTTTTTTTCAACATTCAACCCTTGAAGAAAACCCATGTGGGGTCGAAACGGTCGAGATTGATGCAATAAATTGGTTGAATCCCAAACATTTATTTTCATTTAATTAAAATATGTATTTATTTTTTAATTATTTAAAAAATACTTACGTTTCTCCCGCAAGTCTTGGATTACGACCTATAAAAGAATAATTAACTTAAAAAGCTGAAGTAAGGGTATATAATAAAATAAATGTTGCTCAAAGTTTATAAATTGAAATAACCTGTTGTTATTAATAATATTTTATTTATAAAACAATTATTCCATATTTATATATCATCAACTTATAATAATTTTTATTATTAAGTACACATATTTCATAACATACTTATAATATTTTAAAATATCCTTCAGTAGTTCTCAAACAAAGACGAGAATCACAGATACACAAATATCTTACATTATTCAGTGATTTTGAAAACATTTTTAATATTTAAAATCAAAATACTTAATTTTGCTTAACATGATAGCTTTTCTATACATTATCTAGTGACATATGAAATGGTTATTTACAAATTGATTTCATTAATAATTAAATAATTTCCGTAATTAATTTTGACTTTCGAAAGTTGTTAATGTAAACAAGTTAAAAAGAATTATTGTCTAGGTAGAAAATATAAATAAACTTAGAAAAAGTAACTTATTATTAAAATATTACAAAAATATTTGAAATGAAATACGCCATATTTATATTTTGCATTACTATCAACATTTTAGTAATGTTTTTAGTAATTAAGAGTTAGAAAATCTAAATGAAAATAGTTTTTGATTGTATTAGATTCAATGTATTAAATAAAATTTTAGTATTTTATATAGTAATTTTGATAAAGTTAGTTCTATAATACTAACAGTCGTAATGAAATGTATATTATAATTTTTAAAGTGATAATATGGCAGTTCTTTTTCTTAACTCTAAAATCTTAAAACTAAAAATTAAAATAAGTATAAAAAATAGACCTAGTAAATACTAAGAATAAAATGGAATGTTATATTTGTACAGAAATATACGAAATGTACACTGAAACACTTCTACTTTAATTATCCAAATATAGAGACGTTAATTCACGATAATTTTTCATATCAATTTAATTTAATGGTGAACGTTGAGCAAGAATAATGGAACATATTGCATAGAAAAACAATAAAATAGGAAGATGCAAATAAAACTGAAGACATATTTATACTTACATAAAAATAAGTAAGTAAATTTTTGATTATTATACTTAGGAATATTAAATTTTTTATTTTGAAACACTCATAAAAATTTAATAAAAACCGTTGCTTTTAAAATACTTCATATTTAGTGATACACTTATAAAAGTTCGTTTAAAACATTTAAAAAGAATAACAGTGTATCATAGATTTTTATACATTAACATAATATTACATCAATTTTTAATTTTTTGCGTGTATTTTTTATAATTTGAAATATAGTCACACACTTTTTTAGTTCATATATCTATATTCATAACTAAAAATTATTCCTAAAGAATCGCGTAATTAAAATTACTACCAAACGTTACCCTTATTGGCATTTGCACATAAAATACGTTATGACGTCATAAAAATAAAACCCAAAATGTCAGTGCTACCAATGCCAAATCAAAATGAAAACACTTGAGATAAAGCTATAGACACATGTTGGCATAATTTATACCAATAGAAAAAAAGATGTTATGAAATCATAATCTAGCTAGCACCTTCATTTATTTTTGACTTCAGCATAGTCAAACATTTTTCATATTGCTTATAAAAAGATATTTCATTTTCATTATTTTAAAACAACTATCTGTGTTATTCGCATATTCAAAAGGTTTGACAATATATGATGTCAAAGAAATCTATTAGATCTGTAAATTGATTTAATTTGGACTCTACGAAGATGTTTGCTGCGTTTATCTAAATAGTATGTATATATTTGATTCTGTTGGCTTAAAACTTCAATAACTGTTGAAAGTCCAGACGATATAAAATGATTGTAAAAGCATGCTAAATTTCTATTTTGGTCCCGAAATTAAATCAATTTACCTGTATAGATATATTCGTATATGTTAACCACTTAGGTACGAAACGATTTTAACTTTGTTTTGTTTTATTTATAAATGAAGATACTAGGTTTATATCATCCCAACAATAAATTGAAAACACTGACATAACATATAATTCCCTAAACACTGTTGTCAACCATTTAAAACTTGCCGCAATGTCCCTAGACTACTTAAACCGCTGTGTCGATCTTCTCTTCTTTTTTCTTGACTTGGTTGTCGTTGCCGTTGATATACTCTTGCGATGCCTGGTGGTGTGGATTGTCCAGACCCTCACGCGTAGGCGCGTCCGTCTCGCTCACCCCTTGCCCCCGCTGTGTGTAGTCGATCACGTGCGCGCCACCTACAACCAAACAAAAGCTAATCGGTACTGTGATGCCCTCTTTACGGGTAACATAATTACCGCGGACATTTTTATTTAGTGCATAGCTACCCGAAAAGATATTTGAAGGCAAGCTTTTGGTAAGCAAACTACGCCACCACCAAAATTAGATTTAGTAAAATACTAAATCTAACTTTTATGCACACTACTACTACTGCCAATTAAAAAGAGGGAGATCTTCCTAAATTTAATAGTGGTCTGTACATACCATTTTACATAGGTAATTAGAATTTTGAAACTAGGACAGAAAAAATTCCTTGGTCTTAAATTTTTTACTAAAGATTTATAAATAATCGATAATAACAATATTAATAGAGATTATTACTAGTTTATGGTTACATATAAAGTAACATATTAAAAAATTTCGAAAATTCATTATTGGAACAATATAACGATACACCACATTGATATGTAAATAATAATAATACAACTCTTGTATTAACTGTATAACATTCAGATACGAATAATGAATAACAATAAACAACAATTAAAATATGAAAAATTGAAAAACAGTTAACATGTAGAGTATAAAAATTTCTACCTACATGCAAAATGCAACACACTTAAAAATTATTTGGAACTTGCCTTCATAGCATTACAAATTAGCTTTTGTTTGTCTAAATACAACAATTTCTATTCTACTTTCTAAAACTCTAAGATACAAAATGCAAATTTCGCTTACCTTAGTACTAACATCTTAAATATAAACATGCACATAAAACTAAAGCATGCAAAATAATTTTAAACAAAATTTTATAACAATTCTCACCAAATTTTTATGCCTTTACTGTCCGATTATAAATAACAAAAAAAAAATATTAGATTGTTTTATAAATAAATGTCTATATAGTAGATCATTTACACTTTCTTGTCTTGTTTGAGCAACATTTACTTTATGGCATCTCATTCACAGATACATAACATTTGCATACACATTATTATAAAAAAATGTTAACTCTTACCTGAGAAACACCATCTGCCAGTTGCTCGGGCGAAGACAAGGAGGAATATGACTATTAGAAGAATCAAGAGTGCGATGACGATACCAACAATATAACCGATGCCAAGTTCCAGACCTGTAATAGCAGAAATAGATTAAAAATTGAAAATATTAAATTATTACTACTGATAGAAAACTACTGCCATGCCTTGTCTTGCTGCATAAAATGGTTTAATATCTGAATTTCTAAAATATCCATATTTGTTGCGTACCAATTATACAGTTTATAAATAAATTGTGTTTAAAATTCATATACAATTTCACAACGATCTTAATACATATACTAACCATTAGTTATCATCACTGTTCACTAAATAGGACCTAACAGTAATGTTTTAGTAGGTAGTTGTAGAACTATAGGTACAGGTGGTTGAAAAAAATTGAAACATATGGTTATTTTTACCTTCCGTCACCTTTAAGTAAGGAAGGTATTGTCATTGGTCAAAAAATTCAAAAATGAGTTTCTAAAGAATAAGCACGTTTTGGGGGCCCTAGAATACGAATTTACTATTTTTACGATAATGTATGTTGTATGTATGTATATGTGTGTGTGTGTGTGTGTGTGTGTGTGTGTGTGTGTGCGTATGTGACGATCGTTTCGGATCGCATAACTTTAATACCACGATTCCAAAAATTATATTTTTTTTCGTATTCCTCGAGTTTAGATTCATATGCAAACGTGATTAGATTTTGATTAAAATTGGTCCACCGGAAGTACCCTCATTTCAAAATTTTAACAGTTTTTCTTGAAAAAACGCGGTTAAATATCATTTATTGACATTTAAAGTTATTATATATTTTAAAGCATATTATTCTCTATACGATTTTATTACATTTTATACTTCATATTCAATAGATATAGAGTTAAAGAATTATAAAGATAGTAAATTTCATAAATCAGCCAGCTATGATAACCATGGAAACTGCAATATATTCAGATAATTCAAATTGACAGATGGCAGTATCAATGAAAAGATAATGAATGTGACAGAAACGACGATGTTTAGATGTTGGGAAGACATGGAAAAATAGGGTAAAATAAGAAAAATGCTTCGAGTGATAAAGATTCTAGAAATATACAAGAGAGACGATTACATTGGTTTGAACATGTCATGAGGAAAGATGAAGAATATATTGGAAGAAGAATGAATAGCTTAGTAATACAAGGTGGAAGAAACTGAACTGAATGAGGACGACACACAAAACAGAAATGAATGGAAGAAGAAAATAAAAAACAGCGACCCCTAACGAAAAGGGAAAACTAAAGAAAATGAAGATGTCAGTGTCAAGTGCAATTTGCATAGATTGTTTATGAAATAATTTTACTGGAAATATAGGATTTTTTGCAAAAAAAAATATGTATGGAATTTGTGCGTAATACACAGGATTGACGGAAGGTAATGTGCTGGCCACATTAGATTGTTTTATTATTAATTTTAGAGGATTTAAATTACAAAGTTGGAGGCGACTTAAATGCAACTTTATGGTATGAAAAGGTACTTAATTTTACTTCCGGTTTCTCAGAAAGATATATTGTTCTTGTCTTTTTCAATAAAATAATAAAGTTTGAAATAAAAAATAAAAAAATGACATCATTATTCTACTGGACAAAATGGCGGCTAAATGTAGGATTTTGTCGTCGTCTGACCTGCCATCTACGGTTCATTTATTTCTCCTATAGCGTCATTGCATTTCTTTGTCAGTTTAAAATTGATAATGCAAGTTACAAACTTTGGAAAAATTAATAACTAGGTTAATTTTTAATGAAAATGCAAGTATTTGGAATCACTGTAACGCTAATTCAAATTACTTTTAGAAAGTACAAAACATACATATAACACTTACTTTAAAAAATCAACGACAATATTGCTTTCGTTGAAACGGGAAGAAAAATTAAGGTTATTTTTATACCAAATTTAACTTTATTCCCAACTTTATAATTTGAACTATAAGTCCAAAATTAATAATAAAGAAAATAGTTATTTGTCTCTATTTTTTCAATCAGTTACCTACTTGTTACTTTAATATTTATAATATTGAATTTTACCATGAGGCTATTATTTATAATACTGAGGTACGCTGTAATTGAACTTTTAGAAATTTATATATCATAAAAAGGAAAATTTAATTATTAATTTAAGAACTAGTACATTCCATACTTTATTTTCATATTCTTTATCGTATTAGTGTTTTCATATTTTTCACTAAAATATTAGAGAAAAAAAAATCATCATTATTTTTATCATATCATTGAAATAATTATATACATAAGTACATAAATAAATGCAAATCGCTATGAATGCACTAAAAACTAAATGCCGTTTTCCATGCTGACAACATCGATGTCTTTACCATAATATCTTACCATATATTTTGAAATATCGTGCTCCAGCTGAAATGTGCAGGAAAACTGTGAATTTTAGTGCAAATTTCAATTTACAAACTAGTCTAGCGATTCGTATTATAACATTTTTGTTAAGCAACAGTTGCATACTATTTTAAACTGTTAAATTCTGCAAGTTTCATAAAAATTTAAGTAAAGAACAGAATTTATACAGATTAAAACATTTAGCAACGTCTGCTTTATTCTCATCATAATTTTACCTTCAGGTTGCGGGGTAGTGTGAATAACCACATAGTAGTCTGTGGAACCCTGGTCATTGTACGCAGTCAGCTTGAACTGGGTCTCGATGTCCTGCTTCGTGATGGATGCTATTCTCAACGTAGCGATGTAGTGGCCTCGTCCCTGCAATATTAAACTCATAAATATACAGTTTTTCCATCTTCAACGGAGAAGATTCCAGAATTAACCCTGTTTTGCATTTGTTTATGAGTCACAGAGTTTCATTTTGGCTGAGGTTAGCGAGAAATTTTGTCGCAATGTTATTTATAATCTTATATAAGGCAACAAAAAAATAAATATTGTTTATATACATAACGTGACAGATAATAATTTTACTTATATTAAGAGGGGTTATTAATACACATCTGAACTATATTAATATATCAAAGGTTTGTAAACTAAAACATTATTTCTTAAATTGTAATTTTTTGTATAAATATACATTTGCACATCTCTCAAATATATCTATAAAAAAAAACCGTCAGTAAGATATATCTCAATTTCTTTATTCTAGTTAGTATACTGTTATAAAGCAAAGTACGGTAGATTCAAATACATAACATACAGAATGATTCATAAAGGTATGCTAAAATAAAAACCATGTATTGGGGGAAGTCATTTTGAGTAAAAAATGTTATATAAGGTATATCTGGAAACTTTTCATTACAGAGTTACAGCCTTTTGAGAGTGCAGCTCATCAGATACATTTTTATTAATAATTCTGGTACTATATTTCATTTCTCGTAAGAAAATAGCATTGGTTTAAATAGGGATATAAAATCTGCCCTTTAATTGCTTAAAATGCAAACCTAGTTCACAAAAACGAAAAAAAAATAATATATCAGTTGTCAGTTATCAAATAAAATCCACAGAATTAAGTTATATTTAACCATGTAATTTTTAATATTCAGGTCTTGTACATTTTTACAAACAAAAATATTTATTATTGACAAAATTTGGTTTCACGAACATAAATTATTTATTTAATGCATATTAAAACGGTCAGCTGTAACGCACCGTCAACTATTATTTTCTTACGTGAAATGAAGTATAATTTTGAAACTTGGTATGAGAATACTACTTATTTAGATTTATAATTTACTTTTGTTTCTGTATAATAATTATTTGTGACCAACCGTAACATATTTAAACATAAAAATAGGCGGTAGGGCCGAGGAAATATTTAATTAATTCTTTCTTCGTTTAATTAAATATTTCTTCGATCCTACGGCCTATTTCTATGTTTAAATTTGTTTCTATATCTCAACCAGTCTAACCAGAGGCGTCTGATATGGGGATGTCGTAAATGTTTTTTATCGTTATTTTTTACCTATTAACATTTTTTCATTTTTGTTTATAAAAATATAACATATTATGCAAAATTACACAAACATGGTACTCTTGCTAAATCTTGATAAACGCAGTAGTTTTTGAGATATTTTAATTTTTAGAAAAAATCAAGTATCCAAAATATTTAGATAAAAGCTAAAATACAATCAAGTTACCATGGGAAATAGAACAAAATATAAAAACACAAAACAAAATCTGTTTATAACTATAGTTAATTACCTTATTTTTATTAATGGTAATTTTTTCTGTTAATTAAAAAAAGGAAAATGTTAGTGTAGATATCAAAGAATGAATTTGTATGATTTTGATTGTTTCAATAATTGTTACCTGATTTTTTTCGATAAGTACTTGATTTTTCTAAAAATTAAAATATCTCAAAAACTACTGCGTTTATCAAGATTTAACAATAGTTTCTTGTTTTTATAATTTTCCATTATATGTTATATTTTATAAGGATAAATGAAAAAATGTTAATAGATAAAAAGCGACGATAAAAAAGCGTTCATTGCTTCCCCATGAGACGCCTCTGGTTGAGATACAGAAATAAAAGAAAGTATAAATTGCATTTAAATAATAGTGTGCTCAAACCAAGTTTCAAAATTTTAGTGCAAGTTAGAACCAGAATTATTAATAAAAATGTGTCTGATGAAATACACTTTCAAAGGGCTGTAACTCTGTAACGATAGGTTCTCGGACATACCTTCATTTTACATTTTTTTCTTAAATATATGGTTTTATTTTCGCACACAGCTAACACACTACTTGAAGTCCCCGATATTAAAAATGTAACAGGCGAATTTTAAGAGTAATTAATGTAAAGATTAATAACTTAGTTTATTTTTCTACAATTAAATCTTTACTTACTTCGTCTCTCGCAGCCTGAGCTTCTAGTCTAGCAGTAGAATCGGTGTTCCCTTCACGAATTCGTTCATCGCCTACTTGCCATTCCAGAACAGGCCGAGGATTAGCGTGGATGTCCAAAGTGATAATGCCAGGCTTGTACAATTCAAACTCATAAAGTGGCGTAGGTGTAGTATCAGCTGGCAAAGGAGCATCTAGCAAAAGAAAAAAAACATTATTCTTTTCAATTTATATATTTTATTGGCAATGTGTTTTGTTTCTAAAAATGCAAATTTCTATTACAATATATTATGCTTTGCAATAATATATTGTATCTTGTTACTGCCGGGACAAAGGTTATAAGTCGGTTTTTTCAATTATTGCGGTTATATTAAATTTGGTATCTAAAACGTATGACTATAGCCTTTCAATCGTATTTACGCACAGGGTTTATTTTAACATGCAGCTGGACACAAAATGCGCAGTGGGAAAATAAAAAATGCAGTGGGAAATTGAAATTTGTGCAAGATAAATAAATATATTCTATTCAGTGAGAATAAGAATGTACATGAGAAAGTAGGAAACAATTATTTAAAAAAAAAAATTATGAATTTACATTTGAAATTTAATAAATTTAAATACAGTGAGAATGATTGAGTGACATGACATCACCGTGACGTCTTGAAAAAGTTCTGATTACGATCAAAATTATTTTCCACGGAAAATGATGCTAAGAGATGGCGTTGTTCGCTAGGAAAACACCATCTCTTAGCACACATTTAAAAGATATGTATTTGTATTTAAAATTTGTTTGGCAAATAAAATAATTTATACAATGAGAAAAACATCTTAGAATAAACCCTGTTTACGTATGCCCACAAACTTCCAAGATAGCCTTGTTCTCAGACAAAATTATGTACGTTGGGACTCCAAATTTAATCTAAATGTAATACCTAATTTAAAAAATCGACTTATGACCTTTTTCCTCGGCAGTAGCGAATTGATCGCAAGGAAAAATTGATCGCCAGTAAATTTATCGCGGGTAAAATTGATCGTCACAAAAATTAGCTCGCTAGAAAATACGAACGCCAAAATAATATCGCAGAAGTTAATCGACAACAAAATTTACTATTAACACTACTGTAATGAATAAATTTTAGGCTGTGCCTAACGTACCGACAAAGGGACCGCAATCTGGTCCCGATTTTTATTATGACATCTCATTTCTGATGGAAGAAGTGACATATTTTTCTAATGCCCAGTTGATGCAACAACGCTTTAATTTTAAGCTAGGCTTAAACAAAAAAATGCAAATCAAAATTTTGACAACAATATATTATAATTCATTTGACATTTCATTTCGATGCAATATTGTCAATTTAATGAAAAAATAATATACAGGATTACAGTCCAAAAAAATATTTTATTTAGTCTGAAGCCAAGGTTTCGCTGCCACTTACATCTTCATCACGGCAAACTGGTGAAAAACATAAATTAACACGTGTTACATTGAAAATGTGTTTATACTTACAGACTAAGGCGTTAAAAATAAATAAATATATTTGTTCAAACATAATGTTATCATCGAAAATTAAAATTTATATGATATTAACTATCGTCATTCAGAAGACATTAACTTAAAAAAGGCTTCTGAATGACGATTGTTCATATTTTCATACAATTTTTAATTTTCGACGATAACATTATGTTTGAACAAATATATTTATTAAGGTTAAAGACAAATAATTGGAGTTGCAGTCTTGGTGAAAATTTTTTATTAAGATTTCATCTACTTAACATTCCGACGTTTCGATTCCAAATGAATCATCAGGGATAGTTAATATATAGTTGAGAAACAATTCATTACAATACGAAAATTAAATAAGTTTACTGAAGTGTTTTCTGATGTATGCATGTATGATACCTTTTGACGACATTTTCATCCTTTTTACCTTCCATCACTTCTAGGTAACGAAGGTATTGTCTTTGGTCAAAAAATTCGGTGGTGAGTTTCATTGAATAAGCACGTTTTAGGGTCTTTACAATACGATTTTACTATTTTTTACGATGATGTCTGTATGTGTGTTCGTGTGTGTGTGTGTATTTGTGTGTATGTGTGTGTGTGTGTGTGTGTGTGTGTGTGTGTGTATGTAACCGTGGTTTCGGCGGCGATATCTCCAATACTAGAATTCCAAAAATTAAAATTCTTGCGTATTCTTTTTCCTTACAACCATATGCAGACTTGATTAGATTTTGGTTATAATTGGTCAACCGGAAGTATCCTCATTTGAAGATTTTAACAGTTTTTCTTGAAAAACTCAGTTAAATTTTATTATAACTTAAAGAATATATTATTGTCTATACGATTTGATTGCATTTTATATTTCATATTCAACAGATAGAGTTAAAGAAGAATAAAGATAATAAATTTCATAATTCAGCCAGCTATGCTAACTTAACCATGGAAACTGCTAATATATTCAGGTAATTCAAATTGACAGATGTCAGTATCAATAAAATTGTAAATGAATGAAAGAATAAGGGAAATAACTCTAGTGTTAGAAGTTTCTAGATATAAGAGAGACGATTACATTGGTTTGAACATGTCATGAGGAGTGATGAATATATTAATAGAAGTTGGAAGAAACATAGGAAGACCAAATATAAGATGAAAAGACTGTATTGCAGAAGACTTGAGAGAAAAGGAACTGAATGAGGACGACACGCAAAACAAAAATGAGTGGAAGAAGAAAATGAAAAATAGCGACCCCCCAACGAATGGGAAAAACTAAAGAAGAAGAAGAAGAAGAAGATGTCAGTGTCAAGTGCAATTTGCATAGTTTGTTTATGAAATAACTTTACTCGAAATATATGATCTTTTGCAAGAAAATTATGTATGGGGCGCGTGCAGTAACATGACTTTGCTGACTTTGGCAAGCAGATATGGGGGCCTGTGTCAAAATGACAGCAATTAATTATGTCCATAACTGACAAGTGTTATAATTTTTCGTTCAAAATTTCATAATTTTCTTATTTCATGTGGTTTGTTTGTTATCAGGAGTATGCTGATGTTTGTTATGAGGAGTTGCCGAGAAAGGGAATCACATACCAAAAATTTAGAATCTTTTGCAAAAAAAATTATGTATGGAATTTGTACATAATACACAGGATTGACGGAAGGTATTGTGCTGGTATCATCAGATTTTTTATTATTTAATTTTCGTATTGTAATGAATTATTTCTCAACTATACATTAACTATCCCTGATCATGATTCATTTGGAATCGAAACGTCGGAACGTTAAGTAGATGAAATCTTAATAAACATTTTTCACCAAGACTGCAACTCCAATTACTTATCTTTAACCTTAACATCATACCAACAGTCAAGAAATACCAAGAAAATATATTTATATTTATTTATTTATTTTTAACGCCTTAGTCTGTAAGTATTAACACATTTTCAATGTAGTAAAACACGTGTTAATTTATGTTTTTCACCAATTTGCCCTGATGAAGCTGTAAGTGACAGTGAAACGTTCGTTTCGGACTAAATAAAATATTTTATTTGAAATCGTTACTAAAGTGCACAAAAATTGTCATTAAAAGTTCAGAAATCGACACTAAAGTGATTCATTATAGAACGATTTCATGAAATGTAGTGTTTCCAACCTTATGATAATCTTTGTATATAACATAATTTGGGCAGACATACGTTGTACAATAACAAATTTGTATGCAAAATGACAAAAAATATGTCCAAGAAGAACAAATTAAATAATTTCGATGAAGAAATGTGAGACATAATTTTGAGTATTCATTACTATAACTTCAATGTCCGAAGGTTCGCAACACTGAACATAAGTTCGTTTGTTTGACTGACAGCAACTGACTCATATGGTTTATTTTCCTCAGCCTTACGGCCTCGGCAACTAAATTCCACAAAAATAAAACTTTAGTGCCTTGATACATAATAACTATTTTTACACAGTCGTTTATTCCATATTACATTGTCAATTTAAGCCGATTAATATTTAAGTTACGTTGGTGCAACGGGCCATTAATATAACAACAATAACTTAACATAACACAAAACTCGGCCCAAGTTTTCCAAACGTGACTTTTGTGCGTTACCTATTTGTAATTTTTAACTAAATTGTTTTGTTACAAACAATATTTTTGTATGCAAAAATATCCTGGTAATCAATTCACCTCGCGATCAATATTTTGGCGATCAATTTATCACGCGATCAGTACTTTGGCGATCAATTTTCCTAGCGATAAATTTACTGGAAATAAATTTTCTGGTGATCAATTTTCCGGCGATCAATTTTCCCCGCGATAAATTTACCAATGATCAATTTTTCGGCGATATACTCGTATTTTCCACGCGATTAATTTACCAACGATGAATTTTCTCCACATTCAATTTTCCACAATATTTGAGCCATAATTAACGTCGTTTTTCAGCGATATTGATATTTACTAATATCATGGCCGATTTTTGTACCGATATATTTACAATTTTTAATTTGCATACGTAAAATAATTTTTGATTACAATTGTGAATTATTATATTTCTTATATCACAAATATTTATTATTAAAAACAGAAAAAAAATAATAAAGGGGAATATTCTAAAAAAAAATCAGAGTTATAGGTTTAGTATGATTTACACTCTTTGATTGGTAAAACGCAAATCAAGTTAATAATAGTAAATTGTCATCGGTCAACTAAAATTTGCAATAATATCTTACAATTAACTATTGTTTTTTTTTATTCTTTTTTTGCTTTGAAATCAAAGTTTCATTATATTTTTTACTGTTTGGTTCAAGTTTTTAGGTTTTAAGATTTCATAAAATTGTGTTCATACGTTTTGTAACTTTTAAAATACGACAGAAATTCAGACTCATATCAAAGAAGAAAAAAAATAGTCGACTATATTAAAGAATGTGTGAACTCTTCAAGCATAATTTTTCCGCAAAGTTATTGAAAAACAATAACTACGTGATATTTTATGTGTTTAATTCTTATTTTATGTTTAAAATTTGTGCAAGCATTAACGTCTGGTTTAGAGAACACATTCTGTATTAACATTTTAAAATAAAACAACAAAACAGCATCGTTTTCGCAGTTAATTGCGCTTGTTACTAAAGCTAGGATAACTGCGATGTCATCATGTTCATGTAAACTTAATGCCAAGATTTCGCAGTGCTCTATATACATGCATCTTGCAAGTTTACAATTCACGTGAAAAGGAAGTAGCGCATTATTTTTTTCTATTTATCTAACCATTTTTCTTTTGTCAAAAGCTTGAATGCTTACCGTTTAAAAAAAAAAAATGAGCGTGTATGAAAATGTTTCTTATTTCACTTACATTTGATGTCGAGCTGCCTAGACACTTCATTATTCTGACTAGAAAGTGCTAGATGAAGAGCCACGCATCGTAGTTTCTTTCCATTGTCGTATGCGCGCAGTTTACGGGTAAAATTTTGTATGGTTGAATACAGATCTTCTTTGACGTTATCTACGATTGTTACCATACCCAAGTTGTCAAAAATTTGCTCTTCATCTAAAAAGAAATATAAATATCAATTACAAATAATAACCTATGTATGTATTCCAGCTCAATCGAATTAGGAGAAGTTAATAAAATAAGCAAACGTTTATGAATATTAATAAAGAAATAGGATGATATAGTTAAAATACTTCGGTTCGGAAATAAGGGGACCTTATACTGGACGTCACGAATATCAATACTTTGATTGGTCACTGAAAGACAGCAAACAAGTAACAAGTGTTTAGCGTATAAGCGTAAACAGTTTCCAATAGTGCCATCGCTATAAGCGATGGGAAATAAGCAATATGACATCTGGTGGTATTTTGCGGAACTATAGTTGATGGGATAAGTTATACACTTGACATTCCCTTCATTTTATAAACACAAGTGTTATCTATTATGTTTATAATATTTACTTTTACATATGTTATATATTTTAATATTATACAATTAATGCATAAATACAATTAGTAAATGTCAAATTATCCCGTTAACATTAGTTCCTTTAAAAGCCACTTAGGCGCTACGAACTTATTTCCCATCGCCTATTCTCAAAAAGTTTTTATTTGAATATAAATTTCTTGTATTAAACTTACAAATATAAAATATGTACTTCATTCAAGAACATTTAGGATTTAGGTTCACGAAGAAAACGGTTTGAGATGAAAACTCATATTCGTGACATCAAATTTATTTTTTCAAAAAATTTATTATTAGGATTTTTTTCATATAAATTTCACCAATAGTCTTAGTTTTACTTACACAATAAGGTAAAATTACAAAAATAATACAATAGCCTTTCACTGAGCAATGGAACTATACTTAGTTTATATTTTTAATAAGAATTAGTTTTGTTAAATTCATCTCCATTCCCCCAGCCTAGTTTTTGCGAAAGATACAACTTTATTAATGAAATGAATTTCGATCCTCTTTAAATACTGAACTTGTGGATAGATTGTCCATGTCTTCGAGATAAAATATTTGGATATTTATTTTATAAAAATAAACAATGCAAATACAAAATATATGTGTGGATACTGACCTAAGTACCATGTGATATTGGCAGCAGGTCGTCCATCACGCACTATACAAGAAGCTTGTAGCATGTCGTTCACTCGATATACTTTCAAGGAATCTGTACCGCGACTTAGATCCAGTTCTGGTGCTTTAGGAGATTCTGAAATAAGAAAAATCACAGTTATTTTTCTAGTGAACATGTGTTGTACTCACTAAAAACTTAAAAATAAACATATCATAAAAAAGTATAAATTATTTAATCATATATCATCTCAGAGACCGTAAGTGGAAAAAAATTCTTCGTAATATATCAGAAAAAGGGAATAAATGTTTAATAATAAAATAAAATTGTTTTAATATTACAGCCAGTGCATTGGATATAAGAGAAGGCATAAAAATAATATAGAATAGAAGAAGAATGTGTAAAATAAATGAGATTTTATCCACTTACTTGCGACGGTGAGTGGCATCGATGTCGAAGATTCTCTTGCCTCATTCTCTGTAGCCATAGAGCATTTCACCTTACCGTTGTTGATTTCCTGCACACTGTCTATGGTAGCACCGCACTGGCCGGCTTGCAGACCCGCTCCGAAGTAAACCACCTATAATACATAATCAACATGAATATAGAATAAAGCTGAGTGCGATAAAAAAAATTGGCCGCGTTCAGCACCAGTCATCGCTGCGATTGGTCCAGCAATTGCATTCGGGGCACATCGGCGCTCAGCGTTGCTCATCGCTTCCAGCGCTGCCGGGGTGCCGAACGCGCCCATTATTTAAAGAAGTAATTACATTCCAATCAAGTTTTTTGATGAAGAGATATTCTAAGCATATAATAGTTATGATTTTTTTTTACTTCTTACCATCCGTTTATGAATCAAGATAATATCTGAATTAATAAATGTTACAGCGAAAGTATTGTCAACAACGAGCAACGTTTTAAAATTGAATGTCCTAAATTAGTCGAAACAATATTAATTTTTGAAAGACAAGTATGTTATATCTATCCGTATCGCACACGCTTGTAGTCTTTTTTTACTGTAATTAAGTTATAACTGTATTTGTACGGGAATATTAATATGGTAAAAATAAATAGGCAGAAGACGCACGTCATCAACCTGAAAAAAAACCTTATAAAATGAAATATAACTTGTAGAAATTATTAGGTGTTATTTATTTTTAGAAAAAGAAAAAAAATCTAGTATTAAGTAACTTAAGAAATAATTGTAAATATCATTAATATATAATTCAATCGCATTTTTACTTCCTTGTACGTAAGTAAAGGAAGTATTGTAATCGCGAAAAATTTCGGTTTTCAGATTTCAGCGGAAATATCCATTTTGATCATCCCTAAATCCATTTTGACTAATTTCGTCGTGACCTCTGTACGTACGTACGTACGTCCGTACGTACGTATCTCTCATAACTCAAAAACGGTAAGCCGTAGAAAGTTGAAATTTTGTAATTAGGACTGCTATAACATCTAGTTGTGCACCTCCCTTTCTGGTTATTACACCATTTCCAGAAGTGGCACTTTACATGAAGCCTATAATAGATTTTAATGAAAAACTGTTTTAAAATATAATCCAAAACTTTTCAAATTTGGTATACAAGACTTATATGTCAATCGAAATAACATAATAGATTTTAGTTAAAATAGGCTAACCGGAAGTGGTACATTACTTGAAGTTGTTAACAGTTTTTCTTGAATAAAATGATTTTATTTTGATTTTAGAAATAAATGCTTCAAATAAAAGTTTTAGAAAATTAATTTCTGCGTCTAGCACATCAAGTATTATTAAATAGCCCTTTGTATAAGCGAGATATGTAAATTTAAAAATTATATACTTTTTTGTTTTTGTAATAAAGCTTGCTATGGATTAGGACAAAAAATAATTTTCATGTCAAATTACGTTAAATACGTGCAATTTTATGATTCGTACAATAACAAATATTATACAGGGTGTCCCTTAACTTGGTGCACAAACTTTAAGGGCATATAATACTGATCAAAATGAGTAAAAAAAGCTCAGTCAAAATGTGTCCGATCTTTAATAGTTTCCCAGATATAACGCAGTGAAAAATGAGTTTTTACGAGATTTACCTTTGCTATCTCGAAAACTATAAGAATTACGATTTTGATTAATTGAGACTTTTTGTTTACCTTTGAGAGGTAATCTTAGATGGCCTTTTGTTATTTTATAAAAATCAAAAGTGAAATGTTGTGGCGACCTTGGTCAATATTTAATTTTCATATAACTACGTAACTATAAGAAATTGAGAAAAATGTTTCATATAAAATTTTATTGTTTTTTATAGTCTTTTTACTGACATAGGCAAAATTTTATTCGATCGCTATCTTTGTCAGTTTTTCTTAGATTTTTCGCTTTTCTCGGAAACAGTTGAAGATCATTCCTATGTTGATGAAGCTTTTTTATTCATTTTGGTCAGTACTATATGCCCTTAAAGTTTTTGCTCGAAGTTAAGGGACACCTGTATTTTTATTGTGAAACTAGTCATATTCATTGTTGTAATCAAATATTTCTTTGTTGTAATCAAAACTCTCTTTAAAAACTGCCTTTATGGTCGCTATATATCTAATTGTTTTGAAGTTAAAATTAATATTTTGTAATTTATTTATTAAAAAAATGTGTATCGTTTAATAATCGTACAAGGAAGTCGTGTGGTGTCCACATCAGATTTTTTTTACAGAATATAAAATTATTTGAAATAATTCTAATAGATTTTTGTACCATACATTGGTTATATTTCAATTTATAAGGTATTTTCAGGTTGATGTCGTGCGTCTTCTGCCTATTCATTTTCACTATACCATACTGAAATGTCGACAACAGTCTACGAAATGAAAATAAAATGAAAGTACAATGCTCTTCATTAATAGATACAGATAACGTTACTATATCGTTCTTAACACGGTTTACTTTATTCTAAAATAATAAACATGATCAATATAGCACATAATTAAAATATTTGTCATATGTATCGACAATGTCAAAATATTTAGTCTGTTTATCATAGTCTTCGGAAAGTAACATTACTGAGAGAATTTCAAAAAATAATGTTTATTTAATGTCTTCATTTTCTGAGACCGATAAACTATTGAACAAACCACGGATGTTATGGATCATAACAAGCTTTAGATGTCTTAAAATCGTCGCTCTACGAGCTCGGATTTCAAACCGAACTCTGCGGCAGTTATGATACTCATAACAATATTAGGGTCCAGTTCCATAAAACATTGTTACTTTACACACATTGCTAATTTTGACAAGGCTTACTTTCCATTGTATTTTTGATAGGTATCCATGGTTAAACAAATGATCAGTTAACAACGTTTTATGCAACTGGCCCTATGTATGTTAATAGCTATAAATGAACAAATTCGAATCAGTTTTTATGTTCTTCCGATATTGAAATCATTGCTATGCAAATAATCCAGCTACTTTTGTGTATATCATTAAATTTACTTTGGAAGTAAATTTAAGTGGGCTTTATAAATTCGACCCGTAGTTTGCAAAAGCTAATTTTGGGATATTAAAAAAAAATCAATTTGGTAAACATGGTGCAAAAATAATAAAAATTGAAATATGAACGAACATATTTTTTTGTATCATATATATGGTAGCAGTGTATGTTGCCGAAACGTTGGGTTGAAATAAAATATACAAAACATAAACTAAAAGGTTGTATTATTATTACTATATTATGAGTTCTGGCATTTTTTTTAATAATAACGATGCTACATTTTTCGTTTTAACAGACAGTAAACTTAACCGACAGTTTAACCAGAGATGAAAATACCGGGCCTTAGTCTGTTTGGTTTTATTTGTGTCAGGTCAGGATCTAACTTCAACCTTAGTGGATGGTTCGAACAGAGAAAATTCATCTTAACAAGATTCAATCTTTTTTATTCACTTACCCCGTTGCTGGCGCCGACGTTGGGATTGAGGGAGAGTGCATGCATGCCAGGAATCTCTATCCGGCAGTAGAAGATGGGCACGCCGACTTTGCACAGGAACGTGACATTCTGTTTGGGCAGTGCAACCACTTCGCGGGGCGTTACTTCCACGTACACCGCCAGGCATCCTGCAAAACACATTACCGTTACAACGTGAATACAATCTAGCTACATGAAAGCCAATAAAGTTTTTGAAAATTGTATATCAAGATAGTATTGTACTAAGCACATTTTAGAATTCAACTTTGGTAAGCTACGCACCTTGGGAATATGACATACTTATACTCGTAAAGTAACGCCAACGAGCGGAAAGTCTGAAGTCGAGCCGAACCATAGCAAGCCAGCCATTCCCATGACGAGTGGCTTGGCGAGTGCCGAGCCAGGCTCACCAAATCTCTTGCCATGGGCATCCGGCTTTACAGAGTGTTTTGTAAAAGAATAGTATACTATAAATTTTATGTATATATACATATACCGTGTGTCCCAAGCAAACCTTGACATAGGCGTTTAACATGGGAAAACAGTTTTTTGTAAATAAAAAGTCCGGCAGAAAATTAAGCCATGCTATTTAATAGTATAATAGTACATTACCTCCTGTACTTTATTTAATACTAATTACTTTATTATCATTGCATAAATTAAAGAAAATTATAAGTACATGTCAATAAATATTTGATTCAATATTTTATTTGTAATATAAAAATACTTACAATTGTCAATGTAGCTGAATGGTTAGCATGTCTGCCTATGGAATGAAAGAGCTTTTGAAGGTTGGAGTTCAAATCTCCATCAAGCTAAACTTTCCATTTTTTTTTAAGTATTAATTACAAATTATATTAAAGATATTATGAGATAATATAGAAGAATTAGTTAAATAATTACAAATAAGTTTCTATCACGATATAATAGTAATTTTAATGGAAGAAGTAACCAACAAAAGCAAGATTTTAAACTATATTACATACTTTTCCTTTATAAATACAGTAAAAATACAAAACATACACATATTCATTGTGCTATTATCATGTTTTATTAAGATCAAAAGAAAGAATTATGCATTTTTATTAAATCGATAATTTGATTGTTGTAATCAATTTTTGTCATTGTTAAAACAATTTTTTTTTATAAAATATTGTTATCCATTTCAATATCTATCTTCTATTTCCAATTACAATAATTTAGAAATAAGCTTTTTCTATAAAAAAATATTTAAAGTATATTTCTTTTCGTGTCAACAATGTGTTCATTGTTTGGTTTCTTGTTTTGTTTATATCAAATATTCGTGTCAAAATGAATTTCTTAAACGCTAACGATCGAGTGAATATTATAAAAATGTATTACAATTCGTAATTAATTCATAAATAAAAAACAAATAATGAAAAGTTTAGCTTGATGGAGATTTGAACCCCAGCCTTCAAAAACTCTTTCATTCCACTGGCAATTATGTTAACCATTCAGCTACAATGACAATTGCAAATATTTTTTATTACACAATAAAATATTGATACAAATATTTATTGACAGTTATTTATAATTTTCTTAAATTTATGCACTGATAATACAGTAATTACTAGTAAATAACGTACAGGAGGTAATGTACTATCACCATGTTCAATAGCATGGCTTAATTTTCTGCCGGACACTTTTTATTTGCAAAAAACTGTTTTCCTATGTTAAACGCCTATGTCAAGGTTTGTTTGGGACACACGGTATGTATATTAAGGAATAATTAAATAATTATTTTGTCATATTTTGTACTACTAATGGATATGGTGCATATAGGTAATGTATTTTATTTTGATTATAGGAGGGATATATAATTTTATAGACTACGAACTTGATTTGATACCGCCCATTAAATTTTTATACCTTAGTATTATGTATATAAATTAATATAGAAATATTTAGTTTCTCTAGGACGAGATTTTAGTAACTATTCGGAAAATAAATCATTATACTGTTAATACTCATTTCAGAAAAATTATATGTTTTTCTATTTAAATAAGGATGGTACAATAATTAGAATAAAATTATGCATTAAAAATTATATTAAAGTGTTAAAAATTTGTGTATTGCGCTAAATAATTAAATATGATGTAAAAAGATGTGGAATAATGGGGTATGTGACCAAATTTTTATTTTTACATAATATACACAGAAAAATAAAATACCTGTATTTTTTAATTCGATTAATTATTCGTACTTTACGAGAAAATAATTATTAAAAATTTAATTTGAAATGAAACCTTTTGTACATTCCGAGAATAAATCTTAATTATTTATATTTCCAATCTAATTTATGCCAATTACAGATTTTGTTAAGAACGCTTTGTTGTAAACAAGTGAATAAACAAAAAATATTTAGAATATGAAGCGGCTGAACAAAATACGAACAAATTCAGAATATTTGAATTTAGCAAAGATGAAGTTAGATACGGAAACAAACAAGAAATTCCATACTCAGCTGTCTTGATTTTTACCCTCATTTTTTTTGTTTTCTCGCCTTTCGTTTTCAGGCGGTTCTGCGGTTGTGAAAGTATGCCTACAGGGTCGAATTAGGGAGAATAAACAATACCAAAAAAGTACCTACCATTTGTACCATGACAATTAGTCTTTTACTGTTATGTATCCCAAGATGCTCATACATTAAGTTTGCAGAAAATTAAAGGCAAATAAGTGGTCAACTGAATGCTTTAGGTGTATAATTTTCTTATAGTAAATTCAGTGCTGAACACGATTCCTTTACATTATATAAAGAATTGAAGGATAAAAATATTTGTAATGCAAGATAGTATAAAATTTAGTAGGTGATTTTAAAAATTCATTAAAGATAAAAATTAAAATAAAATAAAAATACGAGTAAGATGAAAACTTCGATTATGAACTGTATCTGTAATACTAACCTTGATAACGGAATTTTTTTTTTTGCTGATGCCCATAGATTTTTAATAATATACTAATTAATTTCTAATCTAAATAGCAATATTTGTATAGCCATTCGCCATTTCTGTCTGAATTATGAATATCTACAAAAAACAATTACTAATCGGTTTCCATAATGTTAATGGCGGTAACTCTTTATTGTCATTTCATTTTTAATAAAGAATTTCAATAACGCTTAAGTTTAAAAACTAGAATATAAAGGGAAGTGGTTTACGAAATTGAGAGGAATTTAAAATATTGAAGAATTGATGTAGAATAGAATTCATGACAAAAAATAAGTAAAATTTCCTCTTTCTTCTTCATAGGAGATGCTAGTGCCTTTTGGCATAAAAATGATCCTAAAACCTTTTCTATAATATTGCTTAGATATTTATGAAAAAATGTGCATTTTTTCTATTATGTTGAGTCCGTCTCTGCTTCACATACAGGGATAACAAACGTGTCACCCGCCCCTATCTTACCAGGCTGCCATTTCAGCGGATTTTTCACCATTTCTTAAATTGCTATCTTCTCGCAAATAAAAGGTGTGTGCTGTGTGAGAATTCCATTCTCCCCTCCGTCATGCACTCAAAACTTATATGAACACATCAAATTTGTCTGTTTACCCCACAATCCACAATGAAGAAAAGTGAACCCCATACAATACACCGCTGCTAAATAACTTATTCAGCAAATCGAGGCCACTTCCGAGCAACAACAAAACTTTTTCATTCAATTTTGCGAAGCGTAACACGAAAGAATATTTTCCCAACAACTTGAAATGGAGAATAAATTGTTTAATTAATTATTTATATTACAACTCCGGATAATATAAAACATAAAATAAAATAATGGACTTCAAATTAATGCTGGTAAAGTCTCCTTATTTGTCTATGGTTCAAGCAAATCTCTATACATTGAACTAAATGGTACAAGACTTAAACGTAGTACTGTGGTTAAGAGTTTGGGTATGTTACTAGATGAAAATTTAATTTTCCGAGAACACTTGACTAAAAAATTAATTGCAGCTAAATTAAAACTAAAAGTACTACATCAGTACAGTCATTTACTTTCTCCAGATGTTAAGTTTCGCCTTGTCAATTCATTAGTATTTCCCCTATTAGATTATTGTTCATTCGTTTACATACCTAATCTAAAGAAAGGTGACAAATACAAAATTAATCTTTTACAAAATAGCTGCTTGCGATTTGTATTTGGTGTACGTAAATTTGACCATATCTCCCTATACCGATCTAAAGCTAATTTGAATTGTATTGAAGATAGAGTAAGAATATTTTTCCTCTGTCTCATACACAAAACAATTATTACCCGATGTCCACAATATTTACATGAAAAGCTTGAATTAAAAAACACAAATATAATTTACGTGAAAATGATATATATGTTGTGCCATCCTTCAACAAAATTAAATATAAAAGTTCTTTTTCATACCTAGCTCCTACACTGTATAATAATATTCCATTCAATTTAAAATCTCTATCATGTAGTTCATTCAAATGTCATATTAAAAAATATTTTTCGCTTAGTTAATTAGTGTACTCACTATCATTGTAAAAATTCCCTGACTTTTTTATTGTTTTTGGTATTGTTATTATCTTTACCTTTTTCACTTTTTTTTGTTACTTGTATAACTTGTAATGAACGTTTTTTTTGTATATATATTTTTCTATTTCGAATGTATTTTTTGTACTGGTTAGGTGGAAGTTCAGCCATGGCTGAACCTCGCCATTGGGATTATCTCAATAAAGTATATTATTATATCGTAACTGCGTTTATATATCCCTTATAGAGTGTGCCAATTTTTAATAACGCTGATATCTGTAATAATAATAATAATAATAATAATAATAATAATATACAGATTGTTTCATGGACACAAGACACCCGGTTTACTTTCTTTGTTATTGGGACTAAAAGGAAATCATTCAAACAAATGTTGTAGTAAAACGAATGGGACATTCATTTATTGAAGAATTTTTTTTTTAGACCAGTGGTTCTCAAACTATATTCTTAAATGGGATGGTATGTATTTTTTAGGCTCACTCGATAGAGATTTTTTTTTAATTCAACGATGTAATAATTTTATATTCTTGCATAACAAAAATAGTGAGAAAAATTAAATTTAAATAAATTTTATTTTTTATAGTTATTTTCAGTAGGTTATGTAGTAAATCAAAATTGCTATCAGTCATTTAAATAATAATTCATTATTTAATGGTTTTAACACTATAAAGTTATCACACAAAATCAATATTTAATCGTTTAATCTATAGGAGAGAGTACCCTTTGCATGTTTCATGCCAACAGGATTCATATCAATTACACTTTAACATTTCTTCAGATGCAGGATCATAATATGATACTTCGCAAACAAGACATAAAATGTTTATCTTGCTAAAACAATAAGTGGTTCACCTGAAACCATTTCCTATAAAATATTCCTTTTTAATGCTTCACACTTCATATTCACTTTTTCTCGTTTTTTTTCTTCAACACAAATTCACGCTTATACCACATGATAACGAATTCGCCATTTTGCCCCTGTCAATTTGCCCTACGGGTAATCTCAAAATATAAATTTATGTAAAAAGTATGAATTAAAACTTAAAACATAATTTGGAAATTAAAGTTTACTTGTCTTCCTCATACTCTACTGAATACGTATACAGGTTGTAACACCAAAACCGACCATTATTTTCTTTATTATTATAGTTACAAAAAAATATTATAGAACAAAGTTATAGGAGACCAAGGGGGACATCCCATTAAATAAGAAATATTTTTTTAACCCAGTGGTTCTCAAGTTGCAACACAAAGTTATATTTTTTCAAATGGGATTATATATATTTTTTATGTCTATTCGATAGCGTATTTTTTTCTAAAATCAACCATGTATTACTTTTATATCCTTATATAATAAAAATAATGAAAAAATGCAATTAAAATTTAAATAAATTTGATTTTTATAATCATTTTTCAGTAGGCTATTTGTGAATTTGAATTATTTAGGATAGAAATCAAATAGAACACTATTTATAAAGTTGTTAACAAATATTTGTTTCATTTGAATTTAAGCTCAATTGTTTTTCATTCATAGCCTACTGAAAAATAACTAAGAGTAAAATTTATTTAATTTTCAATTGAATATTTCTCAATATTTTTGTTATGTAATGATATAAAAAAATCACATAGTTGAATTCAGAAAAAAATACTCTATCGCATAGGATAAAAAATATAAAGCATCCCATTAAAAAAAAACTTTGTTTTGTAACTTGAGAACCATTGGTTTAAAAAAATATTTTCTTTAACGGGATATCCCCCTTGGTCTCCTATAACTTTATTCTAAAGTATTTTTTTGTAACTATAATAATAAAGAAAATAATAGCAGTAACTATAACTATATAACATATATTACAGTATGTAAACTTCCCTATATAATAGCGGAAGTAGTACAACATTATTACTTCCGATTCTTTAGTAATTGATAGCAACTTTTAATTTTCAAATGGAACATCCCTACATATGTATTCAAATTTGAAAAGTACATTACCGATATCTGTGTACAAAGCAGATTGACACACCCAGCAATGGGTAATATGCCGTGATGATATATTTATTTTATTTATTTTTTTATAAAATTTACTGTCGAACAGTATAAAAACAATTATATGTTATAAAGAAATACAATGGAGAATATTTAAAATGAAACGTTTTTATTAAATGTAGTAGGCATTGACATTAATTTATTTTACATTTATTTAAAATTAATTTATTGAATATTCAAATTGATTATTATTTTACCTGTTAATTAACGTCAATAATGTTATTTGCTTAGGTACTTTTTCTTTAAAAAAGTGAATTTCATTGCCTACTACAATTAATAACAATGTTATTTTTGAGCTTTCACCATTACATTTTTTATTAATGACATATAGGTAATTATTTTTATACTGTACTAAATTTCATGTACTTTTTAAATATGAATAAATATATAGCATGTTTTATTTTAAAATTAAAAGTTGCTCTCAATTAGTCGAGAACCGGAAGTAATAATGTTGAACTACCCACTTCCGCTATTATATAAAAGAGTTTTCATACTGTAATATGTAGTACAAGGGTTAGCATAGCTGCATTTGGAATATTCAATTTTATTGATTTGGGTTCGCTTCTCCAGCAGAACATTTTGTATTTTTTACAAAAAAAATATTGAACTTTTAAAAATCAGTCTTTTATTTCCGATCACAATCATTTAGAAATAATAATAAAGGGAAAATAATTAACAAAAATTGATTACAACAAACAAAAGAGGGCTATAATAAAAATGCATTATATTTTCTTTGATGTCAATGAAAAATAACTTTGTTTTTATAAATACAGTAAAAGATGCAATACATGCACATGTTCACCTATCTATCTCAGTTATTTTTTATTAACAAGAAAAGAAAATATAATGCATTTTCATTATATCATTGCTTTCATTGTTGTAATCAATTTTTGTTAATTATTTTCTCTTTATTACAAAAGTATTATTATTTCTAATAGGAAGTAAAATATAGATTTTTAAAAGTTTAACATTTATTGCAAAAAAAAAAATAATTGTCCTGCTGAAGAATCGAATCCAAATCTATAAAATTTAACATTCCAAAGCCAGCTACGCTATCCATCGTGTCACGGAATACATTTGAAAATCTTAATCATTAATCATTAAATATTGAAACAATTATTTATTTATATTTTTTCTAATATGTACAATAATAATAAATTACAATAATAAGAGGAGTCTAAGGTTAAATTATAAATAAAACTAAAACAATTACCCCTTAACCTTAGATTAATAATATAAGCTATGAGCTATATACGTATTTCGAGAACTAAGTTCTCATCATCAGTAGAACAAAAACAAAAATTGTTAGACCTCTGACATGGTTTACATGTTGAGTAATCTTAACTTCTCTGCTTTAACTTTTGTTTTTGTTCTACTGATGATGAGAACTTAGTTCTCGAAATACGTATATAGCTCATAGCTTATATTATTATTTTAAGGTTAAGGGGTAATTGTTTTAGTTTTATTTTAATAATAATAAAGTTAGTAATTATAAATAACGTTTTTGCCCAATATCATGGCTTAATTTTCTGCCGGGCACTTTTTATTTACAAAAAAGCTGTTTTCCTATGTTACACGCCTATGTCAAGGATTTCTTGGGACACCCGGTATATATATGTATATGCTAGAGAAGAATTCATATTACAACATCTGAAATCTGCATATTTTGTAGATAATGAAGCATAAAATCAAATCAAATAAATTCTGCTATTTAATTTTAAAATTATAAAATACTAGTGCACAAACCTGTAAATAATAAAATAAATACGAAATACCAAACTGTAAATATGAAATGTGAATAACAGTTGCAACTACGGTAATAAAACCTAAGAATATAAAATCCTGAAAAATTTAATATTTAACTTGGTTCTTCGTCAAAGAATTCATTAGACAGTGTTTTGTTTATTTCTTTACTTTAATTTTTCTGATTCTCATCGCATCGACGTGAAGTCAAATATGACGACGCATGGGCGTCCGAAACTATTTTCACAGAGTGCGTTATATTATAAACTGAAAATTCATTGCATATAATAAAAATGCCCTGCTAAATGTAGGGGGGGGGGTTTGGACTAACGATTTGTTCAGATTATTGAATTTGTATGAATAAGTGTAAATAACGTCAATATAGAAAGTTTTGAAATATTTATTATAGTACTTCAGAGAGAACAAATTAAGAAATTAAGAAAAAAAAAACAATTAAGTACTATCTTATCTTTCCAGTTTTTTTTTTTTAGTATATTTATTTCCATATCTCTTCATATTGCTATGTAATACTATTCTGTAATTGGGATTTAAGCGTCATGTTGAATTAAAAATAATAAATAATTATTCTGAAAAAAAAATGTTTATTTTCTGGCGTTCATTCCTGCTTTGATTGTCAGTCGCCGAAGTATTGAGAGAGGTGATCATAAAGTATTTTTAAAAATAGTCAAGAAAATATAATGTTATTTGGCGATTATACTAGCTAAAAAAATTAATTCGGTAAGAATTTCGATAGCTGAAAATGCCAGTTTAGAACTTAGTCGAGCATGGCTTCCTATATTAAATATGTTGTAATTATGTTACTTTGGTTAGTTGTTGCTATTTTTTTGTTATTATTTATGTATGTATTTTTCATTGAGTAAGGCAGCAGTGTATGCTGCCGAAACGTTGGGTATTTAATAAAAATACAGAATATAAGCTAAAAAATTGTATTTTTTTTTAGAAATTAATATTTACTTGTATGAAATCGCTTTTTTGTACAAAATCATCTATTGAACAAAACAACTTACAGTAAATGTTAGGCATTTATTTATTGTACCTCTCAATTAACTTTTATTTCAAATCAAGTTGTTTCCCAGATTTGTATATACTTATTAAAAGTAATTAAAATGCAGATGAAAATTACACTGGAATTACTTACCAAAAACGTTATATTAAAATGCCTTACAGATCTAGCCTGGCTATATTAACAAAATCCATCGAAACCCTCATAAATTTAATATTAAATTACTCAAGAAAATATTACAAAATATGAACCATTTCCCTGGTGACGAACGTCTCTGGTAGCGGCCACGGCCATCTGCGTTGCCACTACAGGGCTCGAGATATTAATCTCCTGTCTTAGCCTTCTGGATTATTCATTTCGTAAATGTGTACAAGACTCAATGCTTGAAAGTAATTACTCATAGACGCACCTTCGAACCGAGAAACCAATAACGTCGCGCCAAGGAATGGGGTGGGGGTGCTGTCATCGTCATGACAACCGTGGATCTTCAGCTGATGCGATCTTGGAGAGAAAAACCGCCAGCTATTTACCCAGGTTCATCAAATCAAGCTATTTTAAGGTATTTTTCAAAGGGTTATTTCACAAGTGTGAGTGTGACTTATTTGATCTCCGGGTTCACGGTTTAATTAAATTAAACAGAGATGGAAATTATTTTTGCGTTTAAATATACATAAATAAAATTTATTTGGGCTCTGGGACTGTTGTTGTATGTATGAATAAAAGCATACGACGTTTAAATAGCTGTTTTAATTAATCAAATTTGAAGTACATGTGCTTTAAGACCGATAATTATGTTTTTGATTTTTATAATTTCTGGCAAATCAAACGTTATTACATTAATTTCAATTTCATGGCTAATACTATAAAGAAGTAACTTTTACAAAATTGTAAATTCGATTTGGTCGGTTATAAAACGTGCAAAATAAAATGTGATCTTTGAATTAGATCCATAATTTAATGCTCTACAACATTTATTTGAAACATTATTGTATAAAATTAATAAGCCATTTTAGCGCAAGGAAATACTCTTATCTCATGTTAAACGCTTATAGCCCGCTTTTCGTATTACACCTGGTATAAATTTGAAACACGTTAGAATAGCTAAGTTTTGTAAACAATATTTGGATTAAATTTTCCTCAATGACTACTGTAATCTCGACTTGATTTTTACCTCCCGCTACCCTTGGCAAGGGAGCGGGAGGTAAAGGGAGCGTATCGAGATTTTGGTAAATGACCACGTGTGTGTGTGTGTGTATGTGTGTGTGTATGTGTGTGTGCGTGTGTGTGTATATGTGTGTGTGTGTGCGTGCGTGCGTGCGTGCTTGCGTGCGTATGTGTGTGTGTGGATCCTCTTTACGCTCTAACTCAAATATTATCATTCAGAAAAATTTGAAACCTTCTATTTCTGCCTTACTCTTATATGGAAAGATGCCATTACATTTTGGAGTAAATCAGATAACCGGAAATGACACTTTACTGGAAGCTTATTATTTATTTTATGGATAAATTTCTAAAATTATCTATATTTTTAATCTCGGAGCCTTCGCTTTAAACACAACTCCATGGTTACACAGTTCAGATCTCAAATGTATGTAACTGACAGATATATGTCACTGTCAACAAACTAATCATTTCAAATAATAACAGTGACGTTTTAAAAAGAAAATAGAAAATGGAACAATAATTATATGGAAAGGAACTTAATACAGTTTCCAACATACGATAAGATAATAAAAATATATAATTTATCATCACGGCATATTACCCATTGTTGGGTGAGCCAATCTGCTGTTTACACAGATGTCGGTAATAATGATGATATATTTATACCGTGCGGGCGTTTACCAGGCGTCACTTCACGCGAATCTGGGGAACCGGGTTCGATTCCGACCGACGCCAAATATTTTAGAATTTTAAATAGCACAAAATTGATCCCTGTGGTGCACTCTCCACGCCAGCAATGAATATTGGTAAGTATATAAATAAATAAAATAAATATATCATTACGGCATATTACCCATTGCTGAGTCTGCCAGTCTGCTTTGTACACAGATTTCGGTAATGATGAAGACATATTTGTACGGTGCGGGCGTTTACCAGGTCTCACCTCACGAGCACTTATTGCTAGCGTAGAGAGTGCACCACAGGAGTAATTTTTGTGCCATTTAAAATTCGAAATATTTGGCGTCGGTCGGGATCGAACCCGGTATTTAAATATAATTATTAGTATTTACATGAATAAAAATTAAATTAAACGGGAGGTATTGTAAGCTGTCAAGTGTCACAAAAATTAAACATTTTTAGGTTATGGTATCTATTTAGCACGATAACGCCAAAGTATATTGAGCGCCATGTTTTCGTACCGCGTAGCGCTTTAATTTACCGATCTAGCGTAGCGTTTGTAATACGGGAAGAGGGAAGTTGGCGTAGCGTAAGTTTGGGATCCCAGCACACGCAGTTGGTCCGTTTGACGAAAAAGCACGGACCCAACGCGGTATTGTATTGTGCACGTAACAAGGTGTACGACCGTACTTGTTCGCCAAACGGACCGGTATGATGTGACCGTGGTGCGACGCCTTACGGGCGAGTTGCGGTGGCATTGCAGTATAGTATCGTTTTTATTAGGGCATAAATTAAATTACTTTGGAAACAAAATATGCTCATCAAAATAACATTATACGACAATCGCGTGCCGTGACTTTTATTATTGGGAAAGCTGTTAAAGTGCATGTATAGAAAACAAAATAATTTATTATAAGCATATGTATATATTTTAACTAAAAGATATTGTTTAATTTTCAAAATATATTCAATTTATTAATTACGAAAATTATATACTTCATTATATGAAGTTTATGACACTTTCTAAACTGTATAAATTATTTTAACAATAATGGAAGGTAGATGTGATCAGCCTTTTAGCTAGCGAAAAACCCTGGCCAGATATTGAAGAACACGTGCGTCCAGCTGATATTAGGCTCATGCGGATCTATTCAGGCAACTAAAGGTACGGGTTTCCTAGACGCGATCTGCCGCGGCGGTCGGTAGCCGCGATTTTACTCCGATCGCTAGTCGCAGAGCACTACTGTTTTCCTAGACGCGACAGCTGCAGTTCGAAATGAAGCGAATTATTTTGCAAAATAATTACATTTTACAAATGTAAATTCCAATTTATAGCAGCATTAATTTTTTTTTATTATTTCCTATTTTCTCTGCAATTTCCTTCCATATTTCGTCTTTATATATTACATCTGTGGCTGAAAATGCTGATTTCACCATCCTGCCGCCGGCGACCGTCGCGGAGTACTCCTCCAACTTGCGCTAATTTAGCGCAAGGAAATACTCCTCACTATACCAGTTATTCGTTTGTCGCCGCGGCAGACAATCTGCCGTGCAGTCGCGGCCGCGCCGAGGAAACCACTTCTTATAATTTGCCTATAAGCAGTGGTGTCGCGCAACTAGTCGCCGCGGCTTGTCGCGTCTAGGAAACCGTACCTTAAATAATACATATGTGATTTGCTTATTTTAGTAATATGGAAAATTTAGGATTATGCTAAATGGATCATTTAAAATATATAATATGAATCTATTATTCATCTATATTATTTTTAAATATTTGCATTACAAATAGATAATTTAAATTTTGAAGATATAAATTTAAGAAAATTTCAAGGCAAACGTCGCTTTCAACGCTTTCATGGACCGGACGCTACAGTTATACGATTAGGTTAAGTACTATATTTAAAATATAGCTTTTTTAAAACTGGGAAAAACTGTTCACTCTACTACCTAACATTAAATTAAACAGCATAATGTTCTGTACGCTACGTCTTTTGTGAGTAATGTGTCTTCCATTAGACTGCTAATATTATTCGTCACGATTTTACGTTTCTCATTAGATATTTGACGCTTGACGCAACATGTTCACAGGAATTGCTGCTTCTTCAACGCTGAACGAATGGGGTGTTTCATTCTATTTATATTATTTTCTCCCTTGAATTATTATAACAATACCATTCTTAAATTTTTTAGTTAAGAATTTAAATATAAATATATAATTAAAAGATTATAGTTTTATAAATCATATTTCAGTCTAAAATCGATACATGATAACAATTTTTGATATCGGCGTTGCCCTGAAAATCCCCCTTGCGATTTACACATTAATACGAGTATGTGTTAAATTTTGCTTTTCTTGAAACTTAAATTATATTTTCTTGGTTAGTAAGAATAATTATATGATGTAATTGCTTTTTTCTGTGATAAATTGTATTGAATTACTTCTGGTACAAAGCGACCTGCCCAATGTCTTTTTTATACGAGTATATACCGGGTGATCATTTGAAAACTTCCCACCTTGAATAACTCTTTAATTAATAAAATTATCAAAAATCACTAAAACAGGTCAATGTTATTTTGGAGGGGGACATTTAATAACCTATTCCAATCAGTTGGGAAACTTTCACCCTCCCCTCCAGCCACCCCCACCCCAAAATTTTAAATGGCACTACCCATGTGTGATACATCATTTTAAAGGTTGTAAAATTCTCAATATTTTAAAGCAACGATAAGTATTCGTCAGGTTCTAAATATAAAGGTCATTTACTTCAAATATTAGTTATGTACTTCTAGAGATTATTTTATTCTATACGTTGTATGCATTGTATTTTGTAATGCTGACAAAGATTTTTTATGACAAATGTCATATAGTTATATTCAATAAATAAAATATGAACACAATATTAAAACTCATATAGTAGAGACAAATCAAACGTCGAACAGATGAAATGTCAAACCAAAATAAACATGTAATTATGTACTGGATGTCCCATGTAAATGTACCTCCACGAATAACTCGAAAAATATGCATCGGATCAAAAAATGTCTCGAATCAAAAGTTTGATGGTTTGGAGGGACTCATCCGATTCTGTCAAAATCTCCCCCAACCCACAGACGGCAGGGAAGGGGGCAACTTTGTGATTTTAAATAGGAACCCACATTTTTTATTGCAAATTCGGATAGATTGGCAATAATTAAATATGATTTACTTGGGGAACTTTTTTAGTCCTCACAGATAGCGCTAGAATGGTTTTACACGTAGAAATTATAATTTATTGCACCCAAAAAACAAGCATGCCACGGAAGATTTTTGATTTGTTTTGTTTCGTTTATGCACATTTGCACCACTGACACTTAAATTTTAAGCTAGGATTACACAAAGAAATGCTAATCAAAATTTTGACAGTAATATTCACTTTCCTATTTGACATTTCGTTTCGACGCCTACGATATTATCAATTTAACGAACACTTAATATTTAAGCCGGTGCAATCAGGCATTGTGTACAAAGTCGCATCAATCAGTGACTATGGTTAATTACACTTCCAGTGAAATGGTCGAGAATTTCGAAAAAAGGGTCAGGACAATTTTTTAAAAAAATTCAATTTTTTTCAAAGTTCCCCTGTAATAAAAAATCTGTTTTGGCCAGCACAATACCTTCCGTCAATCCTGTGTATTATGTATAAATTCCATACATAAATTTTCTTGCAAAAGATTCTAAATTTCCAGTAAAATTATTTTATAAACAAACTATGCAAATTGCACTTGATACTAATATCTCCTTCTTCGTTAGGGGTCGCTATTTTTAATTTTCTTCTTCCACTCATTTCTGTTTTACGTGTCATTCTCATTCAGTTCTTTTTCTCTCAAGTCTTCGGCAATATAGTCCTTCCATCTTATCTTTGGTCTTCCTCTTTTTCTACTACCTTCTATTACTAAGCTCTTCATCCAATATATATTCTTCATTTCTCCTCATGACATTTTCAAACCAATGTAATCATCTCGCTTGTATCTTTCTAGAAACTTGTAACACTGGAGTTATTTCTTTACCTATCTTTCCGTGTCTCCCCTAACATCTACTTCAACATCCTCATTTCTGCCACATTAATTTACTTTTTATTTATACTGACATCTGTCAATTTGAATTATATGAATATATTAGTAGTTTCCATGTTTAGCATAGCTGGCTGATTTATAAAATTTAATTTCTTTAAAATTCTTTAACTCTATATGTATTGAATATGAAGTATAAAATGTAATCAAATCGTATAGAGAATAATATATTCTTTAAGTTATAATAACGTTAAATGTCAATAAATCAAATTTAACAGTTAAATCATCAGATAAGGCTACTTCCGGTTCACCAATTTAAACCAAAATCTAATCAGTTGTTCTTCTGGATGTAAACTTGAGGAACACGAAAAAATTATAATTTTTGGAATCGTGGTATTGAAGTT